>CM053583.1:416931574-417011238 GCA_028627135.1 Pseudochirops cupreus | reverse complement strand
CAGACCGAGGGGTGCCTAAAAAGGGCTGGATGGACCCCAGGATTTGGCCGAGCGAGCCCCGCGCCCTGGGCTTTTTGTCAGTTGGGCAGGGTTTGGTTCCCCCACCCCGTTCAGAGCTGGGTGTCTTTGGCGCCTCAGCCCCTTTCTGGAGGGTTTTCTCACCTGGGACGTGAGGTCAGACAGGATGCGTCTCAGAGCTTTCTTTCCACAGCTAGTACTCTGTCAGTCACTGGTGTTTGGGAAGGGTTGAAGTACCAAGCTCAGGGCTAAGCACTGTGGATACAAAAAAAGAGGAGTTTCTGCCCATTCTAAGGCAGAGACCACATGCAAACATCTTGCCTTTGCTTATGGTGCTCCCTGTTTGGAACATTCTCTTCTCTTCAAACTGGTTTCCTCTGAGGGCCCATAAATTCTATCCTGAAACCTGCTGTGGCTGCCCCATCTCCAGTGCCCTGGCCCTTCTCAAGAGCCTCAGTATTCACCCCCAGCAGACACTAATTGAAAATAGCTTCTGTGCTAGGGATACCAAAAGGGGTAAGGAGGTCCCCGTCCTCAACACTCTGACAGTCTGTCCAGTTAGAGAGGTCAGAGATAGATTTGAGTTTCCTGGTGAGGAAGCCACTCTGTATCCATGCTCCAGTGTAAAGTGTTTCCAGCTGAGCCAAACAAAGAGTTTGTTACTTACCCCAGCTCTCAGAGTCGTTGTATGTCCGAGGCAGGACTTGAGCCTGGCTGTCTCTATGCTCTCCCGCATGTGTATATCTCATACTTAGACATGCCCATTCACAGGTAGGGTAAAATAAAATAAAAATAACTAACAGTGCCAAGTGGCATTTACAGATCAGGATCTCGGGTGTTCGAGGAGTGTTGGAGGTCGCCCACACCCATGGTGCCCAGTGGTTCTGGTTCTTGTTCCATTCTGGGGAAAAAAAGGGAACTGCCATTGTAACTCACAATATTATTCTAGACTCATTCATTAAGTGCTTGTGATAACTAGAATGACAACTTTTGCCCCCAAAAACTCTTAAGTTAAAACTGTAATTATACAATATAAAAGCAGCATCTACAGTTACTAAAGAAACGTTGGTAGCATGTTGATCACAACCCAGCTGGAGGGGATGGTGGAATGAGGGGATGTACATGTCTGACCGTCTATTGGGAGTCAGTCTGGGCTCCCATAGCAAACCCTTCTGGTGGCTTGGAAACAGTCTGATAGATTAAGAAACCAGAGCACATGGCATTTCACCAGGAGTGGCCAGAGTGCTAGGTGAATGAACACCAAAAGTTGTTGTGTGCATGAACATGATGGGTTGGAAGCTCAGCAAAAGACAAAACTGTAATGCTTCAAACAAAAAGTGTGTGCTCGTTGTCACAGAAGACAACTATATTTATCACAGTTGGGCAGTTATTTGCTGCTTACAGCACCATGAAAAAATGTTTTAGCTTGAGCCTCTTGGTCCATCCCCAGCAACCTTCTTGGGAGTTCCCCAACCACTAAAATGGGAACCCACTGATCTAGTCTAACCTCCTATTTATTGAAATAAGAAAATGAGCTCTCCTTAAAGCATGTGATCTAACCCAAGGTGGCCGTGTGTCATTGTTCTTGTGAAAAAGAGCTGGCATTCTGAGTGAGTTACAGACTCGATGGCAGTTCACAAGGAGACTGCAGTAAAACTTTTTTTAAAGCTACTTTGATCTGGGTCTACTTTAAGAGGGAACTGTAGTGTCCGGAGCTGTGGTGTGCTCTGTGCTCTGTATGTGTTCTGCCCATTTAGAGCGCATCTGTGGGTTAGAAACTCCTTAAGGGCAAGGGAAGGAGCTGCTGTGTTTTGTCTTTTTATCCCATATGCCTGGAATATGTTAGGTATTAAACAGAAGCTTGTCAGACTGTAGTCTTTTTGGTTCTACGAGCCACATTTTAGGAAGAAGATGGATGAGTCAGACAGTGTCCAGAAGAGGATATGCAGGTGGTGAGGGCATCGGAGGTTATGGCAGCCTGGGCTAAAATGAAGGCACTTGGGAAAGAGAAGACTGCACAGCTTTTCTTCTCACAGCTCACCAGCTCCTCCTCCCTTGGCCTTCTCTGGACCTCTCCCCAGCATGCTTTCCTTTGCCAGGAAAAATAATCATTGGGAAATCTCATTAGGCTTCAGGATAGAATCTACTGCTCCTCTCACCTGTGCCCTTTGCCCCTCTGATTGGATGCTGTGACTGGAGGGCAGGGCCTCCATTTAAGGAGCAGGGACTCAGCACAGGTTTCCCCAGTGTTTCCCACCAGCTACACTGATTTTGACTCTTCGGAAGGCCCTGTCATGGTCCCACACCTGGTACCAGCTGTCTTACTCCTCCCCTTTCAGCTCCCTTTTGGGTGCTGTCTTATCCCATTAGATTGTAAGCTCCCTGTGGCAAAGCTGTGGTTTTATTTGTCTCTTGCACTTAGCATATTGTAGGTGCTCAGTAAATCCCGACTGATTAAGTTAGAGGGAACATATGATAGCTGCCCCCACATAGCTAAACAGCCCTCTCAGGGAAGAGGGAGGAGTAATTAGGCTGCTGTGCTTGGCTCCAGAGAAAGGGAAGAACCAGCAATGCCAGCAGTGTATTTTATGTCTGTAAGTGCCCATCCCCGGGGATCTTTGGGCAAAGGCTGAATGAATGACCGGGTGCTGAGGGTGTGGTAAGGAAGGGGATTCTTGTTCAGGACTCTGAGTGTCCTTGTGTGGTTTGGTCATATTGTGACTAGTGTGAGTCTTCCACCCTTCTGCCTTTCAATGCCCCAGAGACCACATGCAGCCATACAGTGTTCACCAGCTGTTCTGGGGGGGGTGGGTCTCTCTCTAGCTAAACTGGAAGAGTTTGGAGAGGGTCACTTCTAACTATCTCTGTCTTGGATCATGAATGAAATACTGACACGTTCATAAACAGATACACAGTGTAAGTAGGCCTGGTAGGGATGGGGCAGAGGACAGGGACAGGGCTGGGCATTTCATTGGCAGAGGGTTACGACTCCCTCTCCCATGCAAGTTGGGACCTTCTCCACCGTTTATAGCTAAAGAGTGCCCAGAGTGCTGAAGTCAGGGAAACCATTTATGAAGCACCCTCTGTGTACACTGTGCTGAGTACTGGGTTACAAAGAAAGGTGAAAAGTCTCTGCCCTTAAGGAGCTTACGTTCTTTTTTTTTTAATTTTAATTGATTTATTCATTTACTTTTAGTTTACAAGATTCAGTTCCACAATCCGTTGAGTTTCAAATTTTCTCCTCCCCCTTTCCCCCCCTCCATGGTGGCATGTGATCAAGTATAGTATCTGCAAACACTTTCACATTGGACATTAGTCTGGTTGTATAGAAGGGTTGTAATCCATGGAGTGAACAGTGGGAAAGAGGAAACAAAACCAAACAGGAAAAAGAACGAGAGCGTGTAGGTTGCTTCAGTCTCCGTTTAAACTCTGGTCTTTCTAGGTCTTTCTCTGAATGTAGGTATCTCCTTCCATCCTGAGACTTGTAGAGTTGTCTTATAGCCGTGCGTCGCTGAGAAGATTGGCCGTCACACAGACGACGTGTCTGTAATTGTGTACACATTTCTCCTGGTTCTGCTCTCCTCACTCAGCATCAGTTTGTATAAGCCAAGGAGCTTGCGTTCTAATGGGGAAGGCTATGAACAAATAGGATTACAGGACCCATCGGAGATGGTTTTAGAGGGCAGGCACTGAGGTTCAGTGGGCTCAGTTGCGTCCAGCTCTCCACAACCCCATTTGGAGTTTTCCGGGCAGAGATACTCCAGTGGTTTGCCATTTCCATGTCTGGATCATTTTACAGATGGGGAAACTGAAGCAAGCAGGGTTAAGGGATTCATCCAGGGTCATACCACTAGAATGGCCAGATTTGAACTCGAATCTTCGTGATTCTAGGCCTGGCATTCTGCCCTCTGCTCCAGGGACTGGGAAAGGCTTCTTTCAGAAGACGGGACGTCTCGCCACAGAGGTCTGCTAGCTAAGTGACTTGCCCAAGGCTGGTCATAGCCAGCATTCAAACCAGGGCCTACCCTCTTTACCCCTCCTGCCCCCTCTCCTTAAAGTCCTTCTGGCTCCCTTCATGGGCCTGGTCCTGCCCTGCCTTCTCCCCTAAGTTGTCTTTCTCCAGCTGGCTATTTCTGCTCTTCTCTGACCTTGATGAAGGCTTCATGGGAGAAGTGACAGACCAGTTATGCTTTGTGGGAACGAGCTGACTTCAGTAAATGGAGATGTGGTCAGAGGGAGCAGCAAGGGAGAGGAGATGAGAGGGACCACAAAGCAAAGGAGGAAGGGAGTGGGGTGCAGATGGGGGCAGATGGGCCAAGGAAGAGGAGGCTGGAGCTAGATTGTGGGAGAGGCCTTGAATGCCACAGCCGGGAGTTGGTTATATTCAGTAGAGCCCAGCTGTGCTGCATGAAATGCAAGATAACCCCACGCCTCTCCTGCCATCACGCCTAGGAGATCCATGTCTGTGTACTTACTGTAGAATACAAGTTATGTGTGTGCTTTGTGTTCCCACCATCTAACACAGGCCTCTCCCTCAGTGATGTTCCATGAGTGAGTGAGTGAGTGAATGTAGTACCTGATGGTTTCCAGAGCACTTTCCTCCCAACAATCCTCATGTATACGCAGTGAAAGTAGTAGGATTCCCATTCTTGAGATGAAGGGCTCTGGAGTCAAGTGATGTAGACAAGGTCACACAGCTAAGGTCAGAGCTGGCCTGCCTGTGAAGGGAGCACCTGGGTCTCTTCTGCTTCTGTGGCCCCTTGCCCCCCACTGAGCTGATAAAGTGAAAGGCAGTCAGAAATTTCCTTGATTTTATTCACCGAGCTATGGACGCTGCTGCCTGGGTGGGTGGATGGATGGATTTCCGTACCCGTAATGCCCATTGGAATGGACTGGGATGTATTAGCATTAGTTGGGTTTTTAAAACCTAGTCATGTGCCCAGTCTTTGAGGCACCACACTGGCCATGGAGTCCAAGGCATGCAGATCCCCTAGCTGGAAGGTGACTCTCCTTAGACCAGTGGTTCTCAACCTTCCTAATGCCACGACCCCCTTTAATACTTGTATGTGGGCGGACCCTCCTGGAGACAGATAGAGGAGCGGTGTCTCGGTTCCTAAGACCATTGGAAATATGTGTTTTCCCATAGTCTTAGGCGACCCCTGTGACCCCTGTGAAAGGGTCATTCGAACCCCAAAGGGGTCATGCATGACCCACAGGTTGAGAACTGCTGCCTTAGAGGCTCCCTAGATCATTTTGCAGATAAGGAAACTGAAGTTCAGGGAGGTTCTGTGATTTGCTCAAGGTCACAAGTCAGAGGTGGAATTTGAATCCAGGTGCTGATACCAGGGCTTTGCCATTTACACAATGTGTGACTGTGGGCAAGTCTCTTTTCCCTCTCTGAGCCTTTAGTTTCCTCATTTGGAAAATGGGCATTGTAATACTTGAACTAGGATGAACTAGGAAATCATTTCTAAATTGTAGAGCTTTATATAAATGGGTGTTGTTAATGAGAAATGTGAAGGGGCTTTGGGCAGAGGGATGTTGAGGCCAACATTCCCTGAGATTCTTGGTGCTGGGCTGAGTGTTCTCCATCTGAGACGCCTGTTGTTGGACCTTGTAGGCTGCGAGGCCAGCTGTGGGACTTTCTAAATGACTAATTGTATAGCCTCGTGTGGCAGAGACAGTCACCAAGCTAGGTTACAGAAAACCCTGGCTGCACCCCTGCTCTCCCAGCGTGGGGCCCCCAGCCAGGTCAAGGGCACCTCCAGTTGGAGAGCCCCCTGGGCTCTGGGCTAGGTTTGAGGGGTCCCTATTGGTGCCCAGGGCTTCTGTAGAGAGGCTGCATTGAGCTGCCCCGGTCCCCCATAGCCACGCTCCCACTTTCAGATCCTGTCAAAGGAGACAGGTAAACAAGATGAGCCAGAGGGCTTTGTAGCTCTAGAGAGGCAGAAAATATCCAGTGGGACCGGAATGCTGGGCTTTGCATCCCAAAGAGCCGAGTTCAAGCCCCACCTCTGACAGCCAGCATCATGACCCTGGGCTGCATGGTAACTCTCGGCCCCATTTTCATGATCCAAAAACTGGGGAATAATGATGGCTGGGTCCACTTCCGAGAGTTCCCAGAATCTCAGGCTATGTAGCCAAAGCCTTCCTTTTACAGATAAGTAGACTGAGGCTGAGAGGTTAAGTACCCAGGGTCACCCAGTTTGTAGGTGTGTGAATCAGGATTTGAACGGAGATGTTGGCGGCCCCCGTTTCAGGACTCTATCAAGGCAGTGACCTGCCTGCTCCTTGTTGTAAGCCTTCTGTAGGATGGTGTCAGTAAAGTATTTGGGTTGTTGGTTTTTGCAAACTTTAGTCTCTGTAAATGTCAGCTGTTCTCTCCTGGCCTGGAGGCTCACACTGACCAGGCCCTGAAGGATACTTGTGTTCAAAAGAAAGCTGGTTTTTCCCCTTGATGATCATGTATATTTTACAAGGAATAAGAGGTAGGAAAGTCCCCCTGCCTCTCCCTGAGGTCAGACTGGTCCTGACTGCCAGATTTACTCTGGGTGTCAGGTTTGGGATAGATGGCTGTTGCCCCTCATTCTTTTTCTTTTTTTTTAGAAGGGGAAAGGCAAGGCAGTTGGGGTTAAGTGACTTGCCCAAAGTCACACGGCTAGTAAGTGTTAAGTGTCTGAGCCCATGCCCCTCCTTCTTGAAGAGGACCAACGTGAGCTTGGCAGGTTCTGCCACAGGTCAGGCACCAAGGTTCCATGTGAGCATTTGGAGAGAGATGTCTCTACATCTGTGCACACCCCACTGCTTTTGAGCTGCTGCAATTCGGCTGTGCTCAAAGAGTGCGGCCCCTGCTTTGTGGAGGGCACGCCATGCTGGGTGTCCTGGGCCAGTGCCTTCTTCAGAGAGACCTTGAGAGTGTCCTCATATGGCTGCCTCCGACCTCCATGTGAGCACTTAGTCTTGGAGGAAACAACACAGCCAGCATGGCAGAGAAAGGGCCTCAGTATCTGCTGCCTTATCTTGCCAGGTGATCTTCAGAACGAATCCCTTCTGTTTGGGGAGGATGTGGACAAATTGGAGATATAGGAAATGTTGAGGGACCGCCGGAGGATGGCCCCGAGAAGGGAACGCACTGGAGTACTTGAGCAATTGGAGGAGGTGCCATGTGGGACAGTGAATAGACTAGCTCAGGGTCACTCAGCCAATCTGTGGCAGAGAGAGAGAGAGAGAGAGGGAGAGGTGTGTGTGTGTGTGTGTGTGCGCGCTTCTGGCCAGCTCTCTCTCCACCACTTCCAGTTGCCCTGAACATATTCCCATTATGTTGGTTTGCCGTTGGGAGCTTTCAGAAACCTGGTTTCTCCCTGATAGATGTGAGTTTTATGATATGATCCATGTTTCCCTCCTGAATTTCCCTGATACCTGATTCAAGACTCTCTCAAGTACTTAAACAGAACTTGGTGGGGTGAGGGGAGGAAGAGGGAGCCTTGGGAACTCCCCATCTCTCTCCCTCCCCTCTCTCTCTCCCTCCCCTCTTTCCCTGCTCTCCCTCCCTCCCCAGTTCTCCTCCCCATCCTAGGAACAGCCCTTTGGCGGCTCTCGTGGTTAGGAGCCTGCTTGAGAGGATTGGGGGCCGTGGTTTAGGGCAGCGGGCGCTGCTCTGTGGCTCAGGAAGACCTGGGCTTGGCCCTGAACAGCTGAGTGACCCTGGAATAGTCATTAATCTCACTATGCCTCAGTTTCTCCATCAGTAAATAGAGTTGGACTAATGATTTCTTGGGCTGCTTTCCGTCTCTGATCCTTGTAGATTGGGAGCCTGAAAGACCTGGGTTCAGGTGCTGCCTCTGTCATTCTCTGTGTGTGCGTGGGGTAGTGGCTCTAGTTTCCTGTGCCTCAGTTTCCCAGTCTCTGTTGCCTGCACTGCTCCCCTCTCTTGGCTGTAGCCAGCACTGAATAAGATGCTGCCACTGAGAGCGGCCCCATGGAGCTCTGGGTGCTGATTGCCATCCTCGCCACCATGGGTCTCCCAGCAAGGCTAGGCTGGAGGAAGGGGCAGAAAGGAGGGCTGGATATGCAGGTGCTTGGAGGGGGGGGTCTCCTGGCTTGAAGGCTCCAATGCAGGCAGGCCTTGGATTTGGAGTGGCTGTGGCCCAGCTGAGTCTAGGCTGGCTCCCTCCCCTGGCCCTGGCCTGGGCTTCTGCTGCCATCAGCGCATTCCCTGGGGCTAGTGGGGGTTGGGGATGCCCAGCTGTCAGGAAGGGCCCTTCCCTGGGGGCTGTTGAATGGGGGGTTTGTATCCTTGTGAATATGTATGCGGGTCTTCACAGCTGTGCCCTGGAAGAATAGTTGGCTTCTTCTCATTCTCTCTGCCAGGCTCCCTGCCCTTGCCCTGCCCTGCCTGGGACAGCTCCCTTGCCTGCTGGGCAGATCCCATCGCTCTGATTTGGGTGGCCAGTGCCAGGAGGGGCTTTGGCTCAGGGAAGCAGGCTGGGCCCAGGGCAATTAGGGTGTAAGCTTTTCTAAATAGTGGCAAATTCGTTGTAAATCCCTCCCTCTGGCCAGGATCTGGGGATGAATTACATTTTATAGATCTGGGACACTGCCCAGGGCAATGCTCTGTGGGTAGAGTCAGGGCACTGCTGCTCTACCCTACTGCCTGCCCCCTAGGCCCAGCCTTCCCCGTGCTGCTGCCCCAGGACCCAGAGGGGCCACTGCCCAGGTCTAGGAAAAAGGGAGATCATCACAGCTCTGAGACCAGCTAGTCCAGCCTCTGATTTTACAGATTTGGCCTTGAACCCAGAGAGATTCTGCCCAGGAACAAAGGAGCAGAAAGAGTCAGAGTCAGGATTCAAACACTGATTCTCTGACTCCCAATCTTGGCACTCTGGGGACTAAAGAAAATTAATTGTTGAACTATCTGCCTTTTATTGAAAAATCCTTGAGTGTTCTGTCATCCATCAATGGAGAACTGAGCTCCACTGGAGGGGATGAAGTCAGTCTAGAAGAGGGTGGTTGTGTCTGGAGCCCTGGGCACCCCCCCCCCACATACACACACGCACCTCACAGGCTGACTCCTGAGGCAGGGCCTGGGGGCACACACAGCTGGCAGTCTCCACTCCCCTCTCTAACAGGGTGAGCCGAGCCTCCCAGCCGGTCTCTTAATGGAGGGGGGAGGACCAGGCTGCTCTGGCCTTGGGTGAGGCAGACTGTTTCCTCCCTGGAGACTCAGTACCCTCATGCCACTTCAACCCGACCTGGGCCGGGCCTGCTGTCCATCCCCTGAAGGCAAGACCTTGTCTCCCCTTCTGCTTCTTCCTTCCTCCAAATCCTTCTTGTCTTAGGTTGGAAAAACTCTCAGATTTAGCTAATTCTCTTCTCTAATGAGTATTAATCATTTATCTAGATTTAAGAGAGGAGCTCATTAACCCAAATGGTTTGTAGCATTTCAGACCGGCAGTGGGGAGTGAGTGGCTTTGGCAGCAGAGAAGGGCCTGAGGCCCAGGAAAAAAGGTCCAGGTTGTCCAGAATGAGGGAGTGCAGGGAGTCACACAGTGTCCCAGTTGGAAGGGTGCCTGAGCTGGGAGCCACCCAAGAGACCCACCAGTTAGACACACACACTCCTAGCCCGCCCCATATTTATGATGACGCTGGGGACAGACATAGCCAGGGTGTCTTGGCTAGTCAGTGGCAGAGCAAAGGCTAGACCCAATTCCAAAGACCTCAGCAGCTCCTAGAATAAGGATGCTCATGCCCATTTTACAGGTGAGCCCTCAAGAAAAAAGCTGGCCAGATCTGTTGAAGACCTGGGGATCCTCATTCAGGTAGGGCTTAGACCAGATGACTCTGAGAGCCCTCCCAGCACTGAGCTTCTGAAATTCCATAGTCAGATGAAGGAGGAGGCTATTTATTTCTCATAGGATCTTAGGGTCTTAAGAGACCGTCAAGCTCAACTCTCTCATTTCACAGATGAGGAAACTGAGGCATGGAGAGGCTCACACCACAGGGACCCACTGGTAAATGTTTAGCTATAGCAGCTCTCCAGAAAACCTGCTCAGACGTACTTCTAAGTGTAATCTGCACTGTTGCCATTTTTCCATCACGTCAAAAAGCAATCCATTGGTCCCTGATCTGCGGTGTTTGCTCATTTTTGAGGTACAGACACAGAAAATTGAATAAAGGCTCCTTTGGAGCTCCCTCTGGCGCATCCTCAAAGAGCTTGATGGCATCCTGAGAGGTCTCTAAGAGCCCACGTTGTAGGTCCAGGCCCAGTTGAGTCATGAGTCACCTCGCTATACTCCCTCAGCCTCCCGCCAGGGGACTCTAGGCCTCTAACCCACCTTGTCTGGGGCTCTTTTGTTTTCCTTGGGTTGGCACTTACATGGAGTGGGAGCCTGTGGGTGGTGAAGTGAGGAGACCACCATGGTTTGGCCCTACACAGACCCTAGCCCACCAAGGGCTGGAGATGCCAGGGCTTCCCTCTACTCGGGCCCTCCCATTCTCCTAGAAGACCTTGTGGGCCTGCAGCCAGAGGCTCCCCCACCTCCCACCTTATTGTGCATCTACTTGGAGGAGGGTCAGGCCTACACAGAGTTGGGCCTTAAGGAATGTTCAGGAGCTCAGAACTAGTGGGTCTGTCTGTAGGTTATGAGAGTGGAGGTGATTCTGGGAGCTCCTTCCCATAGCTGAGAGCCAACCATAATGACCAACCAGCATCCTTTCTAGCTTCCTTTGGGGTTGGCAGAGGCCTGTGCAGACATCCTTGTTGAGTCTCATGCCAACCCCGTGAGGGGCCCTATAGCTAATATCGCCCCCATGTTGGGCATGAGGAGACAGCCTCAGAGAGGCTAAATACTGGGCCGGGAAGCCTGGCTGCCCAGCCAACAGCACTTATGGAGCGCTGACTGTTTGGTCAGAGAGGGGCTTGGAATGTCCATCTTCTTAGCTCCATGTCTGGCTCTGGACTTCATGCTGTTAAGTGGGAACAAGAAGCAGTTGATTGTGTGGTCCTGTGGGAAGCTGGGCCCTTTCCAGCTTCTTAGGGCCTCAGGGCCTGGTTTGGTTCTGTTGAGAGTTCCCAGCTAGGGCACCCACCCATATTAATCCCCAGGTAGAGGGAAGCCAAAGCCAAATTGGGAGGGTGGAGATGGTTAGCCTTCATTTTAGATTCTTTATGGAACTGCTCTGGGCCAAGATTTAATGGGATGGCTGCCCCTTGTGCTGCCCTGAAACCTGAGCATGGGTTGTAAGGAGGGGCCGCAGTTGGCCTCCGGGTACACGGCCTTTGATCTGTGGCATTGGAGTGACAGGCTTCCTACTTTTCCATCCTTCATCTTTACTTCTCTTCAGGTGGTGCTTAGATCATAGGATGGAGACTGAGGGGGAACCTTGGAGTCATACAGCCCAGCACCCAGCCTCACTTTACAAATGAGAAAACTGGGGCCTTGCTTAAGGTCGCCCAGGGAGTAAGGGACAGGAATGGACTCAGGTCTTCTGACAAATCACCACTCCACTGGAGCGCACTGCCTGAGGTGGTGCCCCAGATGTGGCCCAGCCCCCTGAAACCCATGCCTGATTCAAGGCACACTTTGGGTCAGTGTCTCATCTAAACCCCTAGCCCAGGAGCCCCCACCAGTGGTTTTAAAGCAGGCAGACCACCCAGAGAGCAACCAGTTCAAAGCATATGAAATGGCAAAACTTCTCTGACAGATTTGAGTAGTGTCTCCTGCAGCCGGCTAGAGAGGGCATACATGGGCCAAAGGGGGCCCCATGTAGGGAACCCTCATAGCCAGGGCAACTCCTATCCCTCTAGCTGAGCCCCAGCCAGAACCCCTCTTTGCCTTCAGCACCATCTCTCCCTATGCCTCTTCCTGTTATCCTGGGCAGCCGATGGTGGCTGCTTCTGTGATTCCAAATCTGGTGTTCTTTGCAGTTTTCTGTGCCTCCTCTTGCCAGTGACAGCCTCGGACTTCTCATGTCCCAAGAAAGAGGCCTTTTGTTTCATGGTATCCAGCACCTTCTGATCCTTCTTGTCACTGGAAATGATCAACACAGACCTTGAACCAAAGCCCCTTAGTCTCCATCCTATGATCTGAAAGTCAGAAAGTTCCTCCTGAGAGAGAAGAGAAGAAGGTCCTTTCTAGGAAATTTGTCACTCAGATACTGCAGAATGATGGCTGCATGCCTGGGGGATTGGCCATAGCCCCCTGCTACAACCCATGCTCAGGTTTCAGGGCAGCAGAAGGGGCAGCCATCCTATGAATTCAACTTTGGGGGCAAAGGCTAAGAGCAGTTCTATAAAGAATTAAAAATGGAGGCTAGTCCCCTCAGCGTAGCTTCACTGACAACTCCAGAGCCCCTCTTGGTTTGGAAGCTGCTGGGGACCCACTTGGAGAGTTGGGACAGATTTCTTCATAGAACATGGCGGTGCTCTGGAAGGTCAGCCCTCATCTAGTAAGGGTGACTCAGCCCACCGCGCATGGCCCCAGGCTACTACCTCATGAAAATAGTCTGGTAAATAAAGCAGCCCGCATTTTATGTGCTGAGTGTGGCCTTGTCCTCACAACCACCCTGGGACATAGGGCTCTTATTATCCCCATGCTACGGATGGGGAGGCTGAGGATCGAGGCTCCAGGCCTAGCACTCTGTTGTCTAGCTGCCCCCTGTGGTCTGGCCAAGCTGTTGTCCTGCTTTCCAATTCTCCTAGAAAGCAATCCACCTCCTCCTACCTGAGGCCTTAACTCTGGCCGGCCTCCCTAGGATCCCTGGGGTCCTCCATGGCTCAGCTCGTGCCCCCCCTTCCACTGGAAGCCTTTGCTGACTCCCGGAGCTGCTCCTGCCTGCTTGCCCCCCACCCCCACCCCATCTGTCTGCATTTTTCACAGTTCCCAGTGTCTACATGTGCCACCCCTGGGCCTGGTTATAAACCCCTTGAGGTCAGCTTTAGGTTTTGATCTTTGTGTCCCCACTGTGTGGAAGAGGGATTGCCAGCACACAGTAGGTGGGCTTAAAATGCTTGTTTCTTGCCTGTGGAACAGCTGAGCCCCTGAGTGTCGTCATTTTAGTCTTAAAGGCAACCAGATTTAGGGAAGCATGTGTGGCAGATTCGAATCGTGCAAGTGCGCACACACACACACACACACACACTCTCCATTTATACACAACAGAACCCTGTTGTATGTGATATGGCTCCTTTGTGTGGCTTTGTGTAGATGACTGGCGATATCTGCTGTTGGTCTCGGTTTCCTTATCTGCAAATTGGGGGGGGGTAGCCTAGATGCCTCCCTCTCAGCGAATGATCCCCTGAACTCTGGAAAGGCCATCCCCAGGGCAGCTGAAGGACGATGAATTATTCAGCCCTAGCCATGGTTGGCAACTTGGAGAAGGGATGGGGGAGGGGTCATGGGAGCTCCCAAGAGAAGGAAATGACATCTCCTTGAAACACCAAAATATTGAACTTCCCTAAAAAACCAAACAGACCCCACCCTTGCATCCAGTTAGAGGAAGCACCAAAGGAGAGACAAAAACCAGCCCTGGGGAGCAGATGGGGAAGCCCTTGGGATCCTGGGCCTGGGCTGGGTGGTCCGTCAGGTTTGGCCTGAGCCAGACCCCAGCATCATAAACACGGCACTCTTGAGCCAAGGAATCAACAGACTTTGGGGACTTCTCAGACGCCGTCTGCTCTGTGGGTCACCTCCTGCCCAGGCTGTGTGTGAAGGAGACAGGCTAGGGGAGCCAGCCGTGTCCAGTGTCCAGGGCCCAGGCCAGGCTGTTCTTGCCCTCCCTCATTAGCCAGTACCTTGGGGAGGGGCGTGATAAGGGCAGGACAGCTAGAGGGTGGCCAAGGGGTACATGGCTGGGACTGGTTCTTGAGCCTCCCCTGGGCCCCTTCAGCCACCCGGGCTGCTCATTCCTGCTTCTGGAGAGCTGTGGAGAGAACTTTGTCTGCTCGCCCATGACCTCATCTGAATGAGCTGCCTGGGCTGGAGGGAGAAGGAGAAGCAGGCCTGGACGGGCCGCAGCCACATGACTCATGCTCTGAGTGGGGGAGCTTTCTGTGGGTGAAAGCAGGAAGTCACTTCTCATTTCCTTGGCAGTGGCTCCAGCCAGCCTGGTCTTCACCAGCAGCGTGGCCCCAATTGTCCCCCACAGAGGATACTCTCAGAGAGGTCTCTGCAAAGCCACTACAAGTGGATGCAGGCTATTGTCAGAGCACAGTGGGGAGTGGTTTCCCACCAGGTGGGGATGGGAGAGGCTGGCTGGGACCCACCTCCGGGGCCATCCAGGCTAAAACCATCATTTTATAGATGGGGAAACTGAGGCCCCGGGAGACGTCTTCTAGAAAGGCCTGCAGCAGCCAGAAGGCTTGAGCCCCAATTCCGCCATGCTTTAGCTGGGACGCTGGCCAAATCACATCACCTCTCAAAGCCCCAAATGGAGCCAGGCCCAAGGTCTAATAAGCACAGGGCTCATCTGCCAAGAGCTGACCCCTAGGGGAGCAGCGTTGGTCAGGAAAGGCCTCCCTCAGGAGGTGTGGAAGGGACCTGGGCATCCCAAGGGTAGGGATTTAGGATGGGGAGCAAAAAGCTGGAGAGAGGGCACCCAGTGTCATTGGGGGAAGCAGGCCCAGAGCAATGGGAGGGAGCAGGGGGGCTGGCCTGGGGAGGGCTTTAAATACTACAGAGAAGGCTTTGCATCTCACCCTAAAGGCCGTTTGGATGTGACCTTCAGATGCATTCTGGTCGTTTGACTCGGAGCAATCTCCAGTGTTAGGAGACAGAGTTTCCCCACCTGGAGAGTCCCCAGTGTCAGTGCAGTCACAAAGAGCCCCCTCCCTACCCAGCAGTAATAGGGAGACATTGTAGGTTTGTGAGCTACAGTGTGGCTCAGTCAGACGAGATGTGAGGGGTGAGCTGCCCAGTGGGAAGGAGGCTGGTGTAGGCTCCATCTCAGATCATGGGCACCATGAGCAGAGGGTGAGCCTGCTTCAGCCTGGGGTTGGTACATGCCCCTCCTGGCTTTGGGGTGGTGACTGGGGGTGGCCTTTGAGTGTCTTTGGTGTTGCCCTCATGGTGTGTAGTGGGGAAAAAGGTGTGACAGCCTCTGAATAGGGCTCTCCTCCTGCAAAGAGTCTGGAACCAGGAGAGACCCTGGGCAAGCCCATTCATATCTCTGAGTGAGGGCATGGTACTACACCCCCCCCCCACCCCCACCATGGCTTTTGTGAGGTTCCAGTGATTCAGCATCTGCATCAGAAAGAGGGAGCTATTCTGAGCATGGTCAGACCCATGAATGTGTTCATGGAGGGATAGACCCCTGAAAAGCCCCTAATCTACCTCAGGCACGGCTTTGATTCTCTCCCTTCTCTGCCCAGGAACCCTCAGTGGATTCCTCTTACCTGCAGGGCAAAAGGCCAGATTCCTTAGCTTGGCATTCCGGGCTCAATAGAGGACACCCAACTTACCTGGGCAGATCTGCCCCTCCTGTGTATCTCGTGGTCCTGGGTCCCACAGCCACAATGTATTAGGCAGAATTTGAACCAGGTCTTCTCGACTCTGAGGCGCCCTCCTTCCCCCTGACATCTTGTCTTCCTTCATATCAGTTATTATGTCTATAATTGTGGTGGAACTTGGGCTCTGCACCTTTACTGCTAAACCTCACCTTCCACCTCTAAAATGGGGAGAATGACATCTGTCTGGTGTCCCTCACAGGTGGAATACAGGACCTTGAGGACTGGAGTGTGAACTAAGGCTCAGATCTTGTTCTGGGCCATAGGAAAGGGCTTGTGGGTTTCCTAGCCATGCCGGTGTATCCTGACGCCTGGTGCCCACACTCGGGTCTGAGCATCCTGGCTCACTGGCGAAGCCTGTCATTGTCGGTCCATGTGGAGGCCACGTGGGAGAAGCACAGCCACAATTTGCTGGGGACTGGGGGGCATCCCTGGCATGGCTGTGGGCTTGGCACAGGATTTCTGGCCAGGCCAGATGTGGCCTCATTCATCCTTTCCTCCAGGCTTGTGTCTTTCATTCAACAAACTGAATGCTTAAGTACATGTATAGAGAGAAGCAAAGCTCTGGACCCGCTTCTCCGCAAGCACAGAAATGCAGTTTTTGCCTCCCTGCTCCAGAGGCCTCTAAAGGTACCTTCTGGAGGCACCCTCCCACAAGCCTTCTGCCCAGGACACTGGAGGGTGTTTGAGGACAAGGGTCAGTTTGCCGGGAGGCCAAGCCTAAGAGCTGGGATGCCGTCCCTGCCTGAGCAGCGCCAAAGTCATGTCCTATCGTGGGAGTCACCCTGACAAGGCATTTGAGAATGCTTTGGGCGGGGGGAGGGCTGGGAAAGCCAGCCAGGAGGGGAAGGAAGGCAGGCCCTCTTCCTGTTTTGCATGAGGCAAACAAAGAGGCCCTCCCCAGACGCCCGGGTGGTTCATTAGGCAGTGTGAGCCCCCATGCTTGGCGCAGTCATGGACAGGAAAGGCATTTGGAGATGATGAAGCCTGTGAGGATACATTGGGGAGGAGGGGACTTGGACAGTCCTGCAATGGGGATATTCACTATGGCCTTCTTGGCCATGGCTTAGTCCTTCCTCTTCTCCCTCTCTCCTGACCTGGTGTTCTCTACCCTTCCTGTCTCTGCCCCTCTGGTCTATT
The DNA here is from genome assembly GCA_028627135.1 of Pseudochirops cupreus. NCBI lineage: Eukaryota > Metazoa > Chordata > Mammalia > Diprotodontia > Pseudocheiridae > Pseudochirops > Pseudochirops cupreus. The sequence goes on along the minus strand of CM053583.1, from coordinate 416,994,578 downwards.
GTACACATGGCCCCATGAATCTGGTTCATCTGCTCAGGAACTTTCCAGGGCTCCCTGTTAACCTTATGACAAAGGCCAAATGATTCAGCTCAGCCTTCAAAGCTCTCTGTGCTGCCCATTCATCCTGCCTTTCTGCCGCTATGCTGGCAGCCCCCCCTTTCAGTTCTCTAAAAAGCTTTAGGATATGTATGCCCCTGCCTCTGCCCTTCCTCATGCTGTATGGAAAACCTGGATTCAAATGATGCCCGAGCCATGTGCTAGCGGCATGACCCAGGGAGGGTCACCTGACCTTCGTGTACCTCAGTTGGCTCATCTGTGGGGAGGGAGCTGGTTCAGTGGCTTCCACATCCCTTCTACCCCTGAATCTAGGAGAGGAGTCTGTCTCTGGGCTGCTCTGGGTGGCCTTCAAAGCCCCCCAGGACCCAGTCTCCATCACACATTCCTGGGTGCAATACCACTGGCTTCCCCCCAGACCATCCATACCTGGCCCCCACCCCCACCCCCCCCCCGGGGAGCTGGCCTTCCTCTCCTCTGCCTCTTCCCTCTGGTAGTGATTTCCTCACAATGTCCCTTGTTCTCCCCCCTCCCCATTATGGGAGCTCCTTGAGGCCAGGGCTCTGCCTTTTGCCTTTTTGGTGTCCCAGCCCCCACACAGTGCCTGGCATATGGTGGGTGCTTAATAAATACTTATTGATTAGTTAGGAATGGGGACATGCTTATAGACTGGCCAGGTTTCCACAAGCAGATGGGAGCACCACCAAGAGTAGCTTGGAGCCTGGCATCTCCCACCCCTGGCTTGTCCCCAGATAAGCCATCACTCCCTATCTGCCCCCTCCTATTGGCCAACCCAAATTTACCTTGCAAATAAGTAAAGGAAATACCAACCCAGAGATCTTTGTTCCTAAGCCCCATTGATCTCTCTCCAAGGCACATTCCTTGTCAAAGCAGCCCCTGAAGTCCTTTCTGAGCTAGATAAGGGGTTACTAGAAAGGCTGATTCTCCAGAAGGGTCAGCACCAACAGGCTCCCTGCCATCGGAGGAAGCTGCTTGGGCCTTGGCATCTCTGGAGGTGACTCCCAGGATGCCCAGGGGCAGAGCAGGCCCATGCGTTTTGGCTGGGACAGAATAGAAACCCAGACTACCAGGCGGCAGTAGGATTTGAACAAAGGAAGCTAACTCGTTTCAGACATACTAATGAAACTACTTCCTGGAACTCTTTCTCAACTAATTACAATGCTAGGGCTCATCCCAAAGTCTTAAGTCGTGTGGGAGCCTTGAAATAACCCAACTGGTTTGAAGGACAAATCTGAAGGAGAACCCCTTGAGGGAGGAAGGGAGGAGTCCCCTGCCCCCCAAGCCTGCTGGCTTCCACAGTGCCTTGTAGGTTGGCTCATGGTGAGGGCAGTTCTTGGGAAAGAGCGTCCATGGCTGCTGTCTATGGTCTGGGGATCAGGAAGAGCTTGCCAGAATCAACAGCAGGAGCCCTGAGCGTTCCCTTCTGGCTCTCAACCGTGTGATGCTCCACAAAGGGGGCGATTCCAGGTATTCCCCAGGCCTGAAGAGTTTCCTAGGCTTTGAAGAGAATCCCTTGGTTGTAGCAAAGAGAGCGTCACCTTTGCTCTGTCAAGTCACAGAATCTCAGCCTTGGAAAGTGCCTTGGAAGCACATAGTGAGGGCTGAAAGGGAGACTCTCTTGGAGACCAGGTCTGACCTGCTCATGTAACCAAGGTGGGAATTGAGGCTGGAGGGCTGGGGCAGGGGGAAGCTGTGACCTTGGAGTCAAGACTGGAGTTTGCAGGGTCAGATCAGGAGGGGCTCTTTAGTTCCACCCTCTTATTTTATAAAGGAGGAAGCTGAGCCTTGCCCACAGTCACAAAGTACAGGGCAAAAGTGGCATCAGAATCCGGATCCCGCTGGTCTGCCACCCTCCCCCCCAACCATCCCTGGTGGTGATCAGTCCCGGGAGAGTCTTTTGTCTTGATTTTAAAACTTGGTTATAAACAAAACCAGGCCCCCAAAGCCATAAGCTCCAAAGCATTTCTGGTTAACTCCAGTTAACTTTGTCTCTGTCCTCTCCTGGGCTCGCTGACTTCTGGGTCATCATCCGGCATCGTTTTTTCTGTATCGTCGGATTCCGAGACTGCAGCACTCCTGATTTGGCCGTCCCCTCCGAGGCACTCGCTCCAAGTAGCTGTTACTAAAGGGAAGGCACTCTTGGCTAAACCCAGACCAGAGAGCCATTTTACATGATCTTATTTGTCTTCTAAATGCACACACACAGCCCGTGACTGTGCCGTCTGTCTGTAACCATTCCTCCTCCAGGGCTGGTGCTGCCCTTGAGTCTCAGGGTAGGTCAGGGGCAGGGCAGGGTGGCCAGACGGGGACCTCTAGGGGACGGCAGATGGACACAGTTGGCTGCAGCTCCGGGGTCGCGGCCGGTGCTCTTCCTTAGAGATCACAAAGAACCTTGCTTTTTCAGAGCAAGTCCTGACAATGATCCTTCCCGTTCTGGGACCCATCGGGAAGAACAAGGTGGAATATGAGTTGGGGCTTTGCCCGCCCGGGTGGCACCATAGACTGAAGGCAGGTTCAGATTCAGCCTCTTGCACAGTGACTGGAATGGTGTAACACTCAGAAGGTATTTCCCAGATAAACAGCCCAGTCCTGCCTGGCTCTAGCCCTTCCTGCCTTTCATGTGACCTGGGCAGAGCTGCCTTCCTTCCCTGGGCCTCAGCTCTTATCTGTACACTGAGGGAAGACATGGCCCTTAGGGTGACCGCCAGGACCCCCTCTGTTGTGATGTTTGTTTACAGGTGACAACAAAACCAGAATTACTGGACATATGTTTATTTTCCTTCTTATCAAGGAAGATGGGCTGCAGACAGGCAAGGAGGGCAGAGCTGGCTGGGAGAGAAGGGAGAGAGGGGCGATGGGATGGGATGCTTCTGCTCCTGATTCTGAGATGGAACCAATCTCAGCACATCTCCAGCTGGCCGGCGGCTCTCTTATCTTCACTTAGGTCGAGAAAAGGGGACCCTAGGTGCAGCTCTAGGACTCGCCAGGCCTGGGCAAGAAGCAGAGGTGGGGGCACCAACAGTGGCAATGAACCCCTCTCCTAGGTGTGGATCATAAACTCAGCTTGAAGGGAGCTTGAGATCCTTTGCTCCAGCCTTGCCCGCCAGAGTCATATCAGGTACAAGTGGGAAAGCCAGGCTTTGAAGTCAAGACCCCGAACTCTGAGTCATGAGTATAAACAGTCCCGGATTTCTTTGAGGAAGGAGGGCAGGACAATGGGGAGTGAGCAGCCAGCTGCCCAGGGCATGTGGAAGGTGGGCTTCAGTTTCAGGATCATGGTTTGCAGTATGAGAACATTTGGATCCTGCCAAGGGATGGAGCATATCTCATGAGGACTGGAAAGAATGTGCTTAGCAGGAGATTTGCCAGCCTCATCAAGAAATATGAGTAGAGGCAGGAAAATGCCCAGATAGAGTGGCAGAAGGGTACTCTTTATAGGACAGCAGCCATGGCACAGCAAGGTCAGTGCAGAAGGTTCCCCGAAATGGATTCCAAAAATGGAAAGAATAGGGCAGGGGGTGGGGAATTCTGCTGATGATATTCAATGTCTGTCTGCCCATGCATAGGACACAGGTACTGTACAGTGTGAACTTAGCATTGGATCTTCTGACTGGCTCCATAAAGAAAGTGGCCACAGGGATGAGGTCAGTGGAGTATGGGAAGTCAAGTCCCATCTCCCAGGTGTCATTGACATGCGGTAGGAAAGGGATAATGATTAGATTGTGGCAGTGGCAGGGCATGTCTGCTTTAAAAGCCATTTGAATAACAGAAGCTCAGATTGTATATCAAGGAAGGAAATGGGCCTAAGCAGGAATCCGTTCACCTTAGAATGGAAACATGGTGGACAGCCTTTAGCTAAGGAAGGATGAGAGAAAAATAGAATGGATATGGGAGCACGCTATAAGCTGACTGGCCGGATGGAATCTATGGATGATACATTCCTAATAAAGATGGCGGATTTGGCACAGAACTTATCAGTAGAGTGCTTTATGGTTTATGAAATAACTGTCGTCACAGCCTTGTGGAATAGCCAATATACATGTTATCACCACATTGCCGGAGGAAACAGAAACCCAAAGGGCTTTAAGGGGCTTCCTGAGTCTGGAAAGCATTGGAGCCAGAACTGGAATCCCAGCCTTTCCTCTGCCCTCTCTGCTGCCTCCATTGTGGTCATGGCCAGCTTTCATTCTTCAGGCCAGACATTTACCACTGGTTGTCTTGGAACTCTCTGGTGGTCTGAGGAAGCCTAGTAGCCCCCACTCAGAATTGTCTTTTTAAATGTATACAGTAAAATACATAGGATTCCAAAGGAAGCCCAAGGCTAGTGAAGATAAAGGTGGACTTTTTTCCCCTCCAAGTTTAAGGACTGCTGGGGACATGGACTTAAGAAGCCCTGCTCCAGATGTGTGGTAGGCGTGCTCTGCTGAAAGGAAGGAGCCTTACAAATTCTTTGGAGTCATAACTGATGTCAGGACTTTTACATGAATCTAATCCAGTGTTCCTATTTTATAGGCAAGAAAAGCGAGGCCTAAATTCATTTGCCCCATGGCCGGCTCCTCCTCAAATGGGGCAGCCCCATGTAATGAGCCCACAGGTGCTCCTCCTGGCAAGGCAGCTCAGTCCCTTTTGGGTGCCACAGCCCCTCGGCCTTACTTGGAGCCCCTTCCCTCCTCTGCTTCCGCCCTCTGAGGCTGGATGAGGTCGGTCATACTCCCTCTGCCACACAGCAGCCCCCAGAGGCCACCTCTCTTCTCTAGACTCAGTGGGAAGACACCCAATCTTCTCACTGTCAACCTCCGAAAATGGGCCCTGTCTCAGCATGTCCGGTGGGAAGGTGGCTTTTCTGTCTTCACTTGGGTCCTCCAGTCCCCAAGGTGAACTATCCCAGGTCCTTCAGCATGGGAGGCATGCTGATAATGGCCGCACAGATGGTCATCTTCCTGGGCATGCATCCCTTTGTCAGTGCCTTCCCTAAAAGGTGCCCGGGTGTGCAGGGTTCCAGCTGTCGTTTGCCCAGGGATAAGAATAGTGAGGTAGGGGCTGTGGCCTTTCTTGTTCTAGGCACTGAACGTTTTGCAGAGATTGGATTCAGACTCAACTTGAGCTTGTGGGCCACTCAGACCCCCTGGCTTTTGTTCCACACACACAGCTGTCTAGCCATTCCTCCCCCATCCAGGGCTCCCGCTCCTGACTTTTGTGACTCCAATGCGAGAGTTTACACTTCATCTTAATAGACTTCGCTCATTGTTCGTTGTAGAATAACTTTCACTCGCTTGGGGGTGCGGGAGTATTGGCTATCCCATCAAGCTTTTTGCAAACGAATTTATACCTTCATCCATGTCATTGGCACACGAATTCAGGAAATTGCATGGTGCAGTGGAAAGAGTGTTCCCTAGAGGACTTGGGTTCAAATCCTGGCCCTGCCATTGACTGGCTATATGACCTTGGGTGACTCGTGTTTCTACACAGGCCTTGGTTTCCTCATCTGCAAAAGAAAGGGAGCTCGATCTGCCTCTGACGTCCCTTCTCGTCCTCATTATGGACACCACCACCCTCTGGGTTCAGCCATCCAGCGAGCTCCCAATCCTCTCTACTTTCTGCTAACTGCCCAGACCTCCATTCCTCCAGCCCATTGAAAAACTGTCTTTAGACAGCATCTGATTGGACAGGGAGCTTGTTCATGGTGGCGCACTTCCTGACGTCTTTCATCTCTTAGAGAGTTTGAGGAAGCCGCTGAGCAAAGGAAAAGGAATTGGTTGAGTGACTAGAAATGATGCAGGTCCTGAAGAAGGGCCCTGTGTCATCCTTAAGTCCAACCCAGCCAGAGAATGGCATTTGGGGCACAGTCAGACAACACACCTTTGGTTTTAGGAAAGCAGATTTCAGAAAGAAAAGAAAGGTGTGATCCCATCGCCAGAGACTTTGAAAGAACATGCCTTGAGGGCTGGGAGGCTCTAAAAAAACAAAATTCAGACACCATGATCACCAGTGGTGGGAAGAAAGGGGGAGGTTCCCAGAGAAACTGGGTGACTGTTTAGGGAGGGGCTTCCAGCCACGGAGAAATACAAGGAATGACAAGCACCTGCAAGAATGCTGTCAGGACAGAGGGTGCCAGGGGTGATGTGAAGCATGAGGAGAGTCTAAGGATGGGCCCAAGGCCCAGGGCCTGGGGGCAGGGAGCGTAATGCCACAGGTGACACGAAGAAAACTGAGCAAGGCTGCTCCTCCTTTGCTCAGCTCATCTACCAAGAAGAATCAGGCTAGAAAATAGGGAAAAGGGGAGGGTCTTTCCAGAAGCTAACAAGCAAGGACTTCACTTCTTTAAATGGTTTCAGACCCAGGCCCCGAAGAGTGCTTAGAGATGGGTCTGAAGAGTCACTGTTAAAGAACTGTCTCCCAGCAAAATGTCTGCAAGATGGAAACCAAGGCCTGTGTAGAAACACGAGTCACCCAAGGTCATATAGCCAGTCAATGGCAGGGCCAGGATTTGAACCCAAGTCCTCTAGGAAACACTCCATTTAAAAGAGAAGGTGGTGAGCAGTAGGACCTGGCATGGGTTCAGCTCTACCCAAATTAGCCTGTTTTGTTTTTGTTTGGATTGATCATTGGCCATCATGTATCTTGATTTCTACAAGGCCCTTTACAAAATCTCTCTTGATATTCTTGGGAGCAAGAGAAGGAACAAAGATTGAAGGCTAGTACTCTCAGGCTCATTCACTGATGACTCGCCACTCAGCCCTTGACACACACACACACACACACACACACACACACACACACGTGATCTTTGTTAGTATCATACTAACTGACCTCTGAAGTCCCTTACACTTCCGAACCTGGAGGGTGGTCTCCACTTCGGTGGGGTTCTGGGTCCCTATGGGATCATGGACTTGAAGATGGAATGGAGTTTAAGCGTTACCAAGTCTCCCCCTTTTATTTTACAGATGAGGAAACTGAGGCCCAGAGTTAAGTCACTTGCCCCAGGCCACACTGGCAGAAAGTAGTAGTTCTGGGGTTCAAGCCCTCTGACTCCAAAGCCAGTGTGCATGCTGCCCATGCCAGATGTAGACCTGGGGGTGGAAGCTGGGCACCCTCCCTCCTTCTTTGGCCATGTTGAAGTAGGGAGTTCTTTCAGGTGTGGGCTGTACCAGAGGGCTGCCAAGGTCCCTTCCAGCTGTGCTTCTGGGCTTGTTGGAAGCTGTCGAGAGAGGGTGTTTTTAGGAAGTTTATGGCTGGCTCAAAGTAGGCGAGATAGGTAGTAATTCTGCAAGATTCCGAGGACTTCAGCAGGTAGAATGATGGCTGGGCCCAGACAAACAAGGTAGAATGGGGGGGGAGGGGGAGAAGCTCAGTTAGTTGGATTTAAACATATGAGATAAAACTGGAGAAGGAATGGCAATGGCTTGCCAGCCACTGGCAGGGCAGACAGTCTGCTGTGAGCTTCCTTGGGGGATGTGGCTGTTAACAAGCTGTCACTAGGCTAGAACATCGAGCCCCAGCAAAGAGGGGTTCCCGTGAGCCTGTGCAAGGCTCAGACCACATCCGGATGTGGCTGGCCAACTGATGTGGGCATCCTTTAATCTTGGGATCACTTTTACCCACTACAGTTTATTAAGTACTGACTGGATGCCTGGCACTGTGCTAGGGTAGGGACCCAAGTCTGGGTTGAGTGGCCCTCTATTCTAGGCACAAACTTGTAAGAGCCTGCTGGAATCATGTGGGCGCTCCCTAGGCTCATGTGCAAAATGCCAGGCAGGGGGAATCCAGGGCCAGAACTCAGGCTGCTGGGAGAAAGAGCAGCAGTTTCAGATATGCAGCCAATGCCACTCTGATGGCACAAGGTGAGGAAGCTTCGAGAAGCCTCTTGATGAGGGCAAAAGAGGAGAGAGTAAAAGCTGGCCTGAAGCTTAACATCACAGAAGCCAAGATCAGGGCAGCCGAGCCCATCACCTCCTGGCAAATGGAGGTGGCGTCAGATTGTATATTCTTGGGCTCAAAGGTCACTGTGGACAGTGACCGCAGCCTTGTCAGTAGAGGATGCTTGTCCTGCTCCTTGGAAGGAGAGCTTTGGCAGCTCTGAAAAGCGGAGACATGGCCTTGCCACAAAAGGTCTGTATGGGCAGAGCCAGGGTTTCTCTGGTAATCGTATATGGCTGTGAGAGCTGGGCTATGAGGAAAGCTGAGAGTCAATGCTTTCCAATTGTGATGCCGGAGAAGACTTCAGAGAGTCCCTGAGATGGTGAGGAGATCGGCTCAGCCAATAATTACAGAGACCAATTCAGACTCTTCACTGGAAGCTCAGATGCCGAAGCTGGAGTGAATCCTTTGGCCACACCATGAGAAGACGGGACTCGGAAAAGATGCCAACGTTAGGAAAGGTGAAAGGCCAAAGGGGTGAGCGGAGGGTGAGAAGGATAGAGAGGATTGTGAGAACAGTGATCGTGACCTTGGACAGACTAGGAGAGAAGGGGAAGGACAGAAGGGGGGTCGTGCTGTGGTCCGGGCACGGCAGGGCTGCTGAACAACAAGAGGCTGAGCTAGAAAGGACGGCCATCTGGTCCAGGCCACTCAAGTCTGAGGGCCAGAGAGGCCAAGTCACATAAGGAAGATGGGAGAGTTGAGATGTAGCCTCTTGCCTGTTCTCACCAGTGTCCATACTGACTCAATCCCCTCTTTCCATGAGGGGCTTGTCAGCATTTTTCCAATAAACTCTGGTGTCTCCTTTGATGCCAAACCCCACACCTCCCTGCTATCTTTTTCCTTATGGTCCACACCTGGTGGTCTGCCTTGGGGCTTCACCCTCCCTCAGCTCATCTTTCACCCACCCCACCCCCATGATCTTCCTAAGCTCTGAAATCTGATCCCCATTCCAGTCCTGTGTTCCCAGAGGCCCCAGGCTGGCCTGGAGAGGACTGGGAACGAGGGAGGGGAAAGATGAGCTGCCTGGGGTCTCTACTGTCCCCTTCACACAGGGCCTTTATCATAATGAGAGCTGGATTTCTACATCACTGTACTTTCTCTACACCAACCCTGTTAATCTTAGCCTAAGTCGCCTTATCACCCCTGTTTTGCAGCTTACAGGTCAAGTGACCCTGCTTGTAAATTACCCAGCAGAATTTGAACCCAGGTTCCTCCTGCCTTGGAGCCGGGCATCTGGCCTTTCCCCCCTGCCAGCCTGAAGGCAACTGCTTGCTCTGAGGCTGTGGGTTTTGGGGATTTCCTCCTGGATGGCCCTTATATCCCCAGCTTCCAGCTGGGTCTGTGCAGCCTTCCTTGGGCCAAAGGCCTCCAGAGCAGATCCATCTTGCTTTATGGAAAGGTCAGGAGGTTACCTTTGGCCATAAGCCACCATAATGTTGGACAGAATGCTCAGAGCTCAGATGTCTGACCTCCCAAATCTTTTAAAGTTCGGCCTTTATTCCCAGAGCAAGGGCCGGGGAGAATCCCAGTTGCCATGTCCCACCCACAGGGCCTCAGCTATGGCATCCCCCATGGATTCTCTTCATACAGTGACCTCTGGGGGCCACCCAGCTCCAAATTCTACAGCCCAATTCTTTTTCAGTCATTTCTAATTGATCACTTTTGTTTTTACCCCTGTACCCATCCCCTTACTCTCTGATTCATTATTGCAGAGGATTTTTATATGAGAAAAAATTTTAACAAAACAGTCAACACATGAAAAAAAACCTGACCTCTGCAAAGGAGCTGGGGAGGGGCCTTCTCGCTCAGGGGTAAGAACCTCCAGGGCCACATGTGGCCTCGAGGTTGCCGATGTACCACCCCTGTCCTAGCTCTTCTTTGGGGCCAAGCTTGTGGTCCTCTTATCACAGAAAAAGTCTGTTCCACGTTTGCTGGGCTGGACTGGGCTGATGGGCACAGTGCTGGGCTGGTGGGCACAGTGTTTGCTAGGCTAGGCTGGTGGGCACAGTGTTTGCTAGGCTGGGCTGGTGGACACAGTGTTTGCTGGGCTGGTCTAGTGGGCACAGTGTTTGCTGGGCTGGGCTGGTGGGCACGGTGTTGACTGGGCTAGGCTGGTGGGCACGGTGTTGGCTGGGCTCATGGGCACAGTTCCTGTGTAGCCTCACTGGCCCTGATTTGCCCATAGTTCCTTTTCTGTAGAGCTTTGAGCCCTTCAAAGTCACTTCCTCACAGGAGCCCGGTGAGGACAGTAGTGAAAGTAGCTGCATCCTCATCTCACGGACAAGGAAACAGATTCAACAAGGTGCCATGATTTACCCTGGGCAGACTCGGAGGCAGAATTCAAACACTGTGGGGTTTGGGACTCCAGAAGATTGTGGTAATGAGTGTTTATTTAGTGCCTGCTGCATGCCTGGCAGGTGCTAAGCACTGGCTTGGGGCCCTCGCCTTCTCTTGGAGGCCGAGAGCAGGGCACCAGGACGATGTGCAGAGAAGCCAGTGCAACGAGCTCCCCTTTATTTACAGATGGTCTTAGGGCTTTCACATCACTTCCTTTCCTCAATCTGCCCCTTCCCTTTAATAAGAAAGTGTATGGGGGGGCACACTTAGGCGCCTGTGGTCTGTGCTGCTCCCAGCCCCCCAGCGCTGTTACCCAGCATCCTCCGAGCCAGGCTTGTTCTCAGTCATCCCGTGTTCACGCTGCCTGTCCTCCTGGTTCTGATTTCCTCGTTTTGTATCAGTTTGTACAGATCATCCTGTGTTTCCATCCTCTCATGCTCTTTGTTTTTAAAGCACAGGAACGTTTCAGTATTTCCATGTACCCCGACTTGTTTGGCTTTTTGGCGATGGAATGGTTTCCCCTCCACTGCCCAGGCTCCCTCTGCTTGGTTCCTCCATTCTGTGCCTCCTGCTGCCTGCCTCTGTCTGAGCTCCGATCCCATTCCCTCCTGCCTCCTCGGGGCTCTTTTCCCTTCCTTCGTTCTACCCCTGCATGCATCTCCAGCCCAGGTGCGTGCATACACATAATCCCGTCGTCATAATCTCCCCTCCATAGCTGCCAGTCTTCTGGCCAGTCCCTGCTTGGCCCCTCTCAGTGTCTCAGATAACCACGTAGGCCCCTCTCAGAGGTCGCCTGATGGACAAGTCCAAGCTCCTTTTCTCCCTCCTCTTTGTGCTCAGTGTCCCTGGGGGGGCCCTCCTCTGGGGCACTCCATGCCAGTTCAGTGTGTGCTCTGACCAAGTCCCTTCCTTCTGAAAGCCCTGGCTTCTCCCTCTGCAAAATGAGGGGGATGCACTGGGTCAGTCAGTTAGCTGGCATTTTTAAGCGCCTGCAGTGTGTCAGGTGATTCCAGAGACCTCTTCTTACTTGTTTCTGATCTGCGTGTTCCCAGGGGCAAAGGGGAAGCTGCCATCCGGCTAGCCCCTCTCCCCAGAGCAGAGGAAATGTTATTTGATCAGACTGGCTTCTGGGCTATGGGAACAGCTGGAGCAGCTGTCCATGGTATGTGATGTGCCGACCCAGGACCATGGATGCTGGCTTAGGGGCAGGTGCTGGGATGGTACAGGGAGAAAAAAGGGAGCCATAACAGGAGGGCTGATGGGGCTATTCTAGCTAGTGCTTGGGTTCGGCCGCAATCAGGATGGCCGCCTGGCTGCCACTTTGAAGCGCTGCCTCTGTCTGGAGACCCCTGTGGGAGGTTCCTCTCTGGAATGCAGTCTCCTTTCCTTTGGGACCAAGGGCATGGGAATTGGTGGGACCCGCATCTGCCCACAAGGTGACGTTTGAAAGTCCTGTCTGCACCCAGTATCTCAGCATCATCCATTGTCACCTTCCACCAGTGCGAGCCCTACCTCATGTCCCTGATGGGTTATACAGCCAGCATGAGGGCATTGTCTCCAGAAGGCCCCTTCCTCCCTGGGAGGGAAGGGCTCATTCCCATAGAGTCTCCCAGTCTGGGCAGGTCTTTAAAGTGAAGAGTTTGGGCTAGCTGGCCTCGAACTTTCCCCTGGCTCCAAGTATCTGATCTTCTGGTTACAGATTTAGCAGGTGGTGACATGGAGAGGACCATAGGCTGTGGAGGCAGGAGACAATTGCAGCTCTAGGCCTGACCAGCTGTGTGGCCCTGGACGAGTCCTTTTGCTCACCATTTCCTTGTCTGTAAAATGGGATGATAATAGTACCTGCCTCACAGGGCTGTGGGGTGTCCCAGATGAGATAGGCTTTCTCAACCTCAACGCCTTCTGCATGAGCACTGTCTAGTCTCTAGTGTGTCTCCCTCATTATCTGACGTACCTTGATTCAGTTAACTATGGTCACTTTGAAAGGTGCAGAGGCCAGGGCCTGGAGGTGATAGGGTCACCCCAGGGCAGGGCAGGGATTTGTTATGTGCAGAATGGGGAGGGGGCTCCAAGGGCATTGCAGGAGAGTACTGGGGGTGTCAGCCACAGGGGAGGTCCAGTGGCCCAACCTTCCCCTTCCCTCATTCTGTTAGGAGTCAGCCCAGTGTGAAGGCCTTGGGAAGATTAGGACTGACCATGCACCTGGTGGAATCTGCATGCCTTCCCAGATGCAGCCACTTTTGCCGCCATGGCACCAGCTCTTCCCAGCCACCCCACCAGCTCCACTGAGTATACCCCCTGATCCCCAAGCCTCATGAACCCTTGGGCTGCTTAGTGAAGTAGTGACTCCCCCATCATGGAAGGTTTCAGGCACACGGCTGCTTGTCCAGGAAGTTGAGGAGAGATTCCCGCATGTGGACGGTTGGACCAGATGGTCAGATGGTGCTCCCCTCTCCTCCCACTTCTGTTGGGTCACCGCGGGCACCTCACTGCAGGGTAGAGACAGAACAATTGTGGATGGTGTGGGGAAGGAGGAGGTGGGTGGGTTGGGGGCCCCTGCTGGCCCCCACACTGCCCCAAGCAGGGGCCCCGGCAGTGAGGCCTCTGGGAGGACACAGGCAGGCTGCTCTCCCAGGGGCCACTGGGCCTCAGCTGACCTGTTTTTGTTGCTGCTGCTTCCTTCACCGGTGGTTGTTCATGTCAAATAGCTCAGTGGAACAGATGGCCTGGAGGATGAAGGGGCGCTATTTGAGAGACAGCCGCGGTGCAGGGGGATGCTGAGGTTTAGTCGCCCAATGAGGGTCCAGGTGAGCAAACAGGAGCAGAAGCTGGGCCTCTGGTGTGAGCAGCGAGCCCTGAAGAATCTGGCTGGAACAGTGGTGACTCAGCCGTCATGAGAACAGGATTGCAGCAGCTTTCCCAGATGTGGAACATCAGCATTCTCCACCCTTGGTTGGATTCTCTTTTTCAAACAGTTGAGGGATTTCTTGTCTTGGTTTTGGCCCTCTAAGGGTCACCCAGATGGCTCAGTGTCCAAAGCAGGATTGGAAGCCCAGTCCTCCTGTCTCCAAGTCGCTGTTCTTTCCACCAGAATATGGGTATCAGAAGTTCCAAAGGCAAACTCCCTTTCCTGCTGGAGCTTGACCCAAGGTCAGTTGACCTCTGCACAGGAAGGCCTTGTACTTCCAGCTGCATATGAGATGAGAGCATCTGGGGACTGTGCAGAGGCAGTGTGGACCTGGAGCTTTCTGGAACCTCCTGTTATCGAAAATGAGAGAGAGAAAGGCCCACTTCCTGAAAAGATGACCCATAATCCTTTTTCCTTTTCAAACAGTGAGGTCAAATGCTCACTTAATGACCCTGGTTTGGAGAGTAGCTTGTCCCTCCCTGCTTTCAGCCTTGGGGGGCTCACCCCATTGATGGGAACCGAATTTGAGCTTCAAGGTGCTAGTGGGCTGAATGTTCTCTCAGGATTGAGTCTGCCTTTGAATGCCAGATAGATGCTATTTTCAAAGCACCAGGCCCTGGCACATTGTGGGTTCTGGAAAAGGCTTATCAGGCTTTTAAAATCAGCCCCCATGTTCCTTTTGCTTGTCAGATATCAGAGCTGGACTTAGTGGGCTCCAGCCTGGGCCCCTTCCCCCTTTTCCCAGAGGAGGTTATTGGTGTCTGCTTGGTGTGATTGGGGCTGGCTTCCTCCTCTGCTCTAGTGCCCTTCCTGGCCCGTGGCTATGACCAGCAGTATGGCATGTGGATTACTTTGGGGTCACAGAATTTCCTCCAGTCCTGGTCCCCATTTGGACTGGTGTTTGTGAGCGCTGTAGCTGGGCTGCAGGCAGGAAGGAGCATCGGGAGTGATAAACAGCCCAGCTGCTGGGCAAACTCCTGGGATCTCACTGGCCCCCACTGGTGCAGTGGTAACCCATCTGGTCCATGGTCGTTGGGGGCCTCCTTCTCCCTCTGGTGAATAACTTGCTTGTGGTGGTGCCAATGGCTTTATTCAAGGGCTGGCTTCCCCAGAGCTAATGGGCCAGGGCCACCACTTCCTATCAGTGTCACCTTGGGCAGACCCTCTCTGGACCTTGGCCCGTCATCCATAAAACGAGGGAGCCAAAAGCTCAGGAACAGAAGGGGCCTCAGAGGAGGAAACTGAGGACGAGACAAGGGAACGTCTTGAGTAAGGTCACTCAGGTAAGATGTGGCAAAGCCAGGATTTAAGTCCACGTTCTCTGGCTCCAGGATCCTCTGTTGATGTCAGTTTTCATGTAATCTTCATGCTCTGGTGCCTGGAGAAAACAGGGAAGGGGTTGGCTGCATGCTCCCCCTTCTTTCTCTGCCTTTGCCCTCTGCCTGGCTGGGCTCTTGGTATGCCACACGGAGTAGCCCGTAGGGCTTCCCCCTGCTGCCTTCATGCTTGGTGGTGCATAGAGAAGTGTGAAGGCAGCCCAGCGACCCAGGCTGGCACCAGTGCATTCTGGCTGAACTTTATACCTGGTGCCCAGTCCTAGAGCGCCCACTCCAACTTGCTCTCCAGAAGCAGTGTTCATTCTGGAGCTCAGCCCTGCCAGACTGCCCCTGCGGACTGTGCCGATAGTGCCCCCAGCCCACCTCTCTGTGCCTACGTGGGCTCCAGAGCATGGACCAGGGTTCAAGTCCAAGCCAGGCCACTTATGCCTGCAGCACCTCAGATATGTCCAGGAGTCTCCCAGGCTCTGGGAAAAGTTGTGCCTTACACAGGTGGCTTCCAAGGACTGTGGGCTCAGAGGTGATGAAGTGTGGGCAGGGCCCCCCTATCTGGACATCCATTGGCATCTGTTGCTGTGCTTGCTTCATGCTCAGCTGTTTATGTTTTATGCATCTGCCAGCCATATTTGCTGATGCCTCATACCTTGGATTTGCCAGCGCTGGCGGGCCTTTGTTTCCATCCACGTTACAACAAGTACCAGTAATGACGAGGTATCCTCCATGTGCTCTCAAGGTCTAGCAGACCTTGGCTCTCTTACCCAGAAATGGACCAAGCTCTTTAGTGAAACACTGAGGGTAAATAATTGCCAATCAGCCTTTTATATTTTAAAAGGAATGTAAATGTCTGGGCATAATCGCATGCCTGGATGTTGCCAGCTGTTCTCAGCAGCTGCCTGCTCTGATTGAGGCCTCACCCCAAACAGGAGTAGAATCAGTCACTAAATCCCCCTTAGCTCCGGTCCAGCCCTATGTGGATCTTGGGCCCTGAAGGCAGCTTGGTTCAGTGTCTGATATCTGTGTAGGAAGGGAGAGATCCCCTTCCTATGAGCTCAGGAGAAGCCTGCGGCACCTTCCTGGGGGTCAGGACCTGGATTCTGAGCTCAGCTCAGAGCTTACTAGCCACGTGACCTTGGACAGGTCCTCTCACTTCTGGGCCCGAGTTTCTTAATTGATAAAATAATTCTGTTTCATTAGGTGAGCAAGGTTATCCCCCATCAGGGGCCTGGTGCCAGCTGCATATGCCCCAAAGATCTCACCAGGAAGGCCTTCATGGGGGGCCCAGAAAAAATAGAAATGAAGACTCTGGACATACCAGTGTGGGGGCTTTGGTCCCCCTTCCCTATCAGGCACATACACAGTCAGGCACCCAGCACATGGTGAGTGCCTACTGTGCGCCAGGTACTGTGCCAAGCCCAGCTCTGATGCCACCCCAGTGAGTTCTTTCTAATCTCCCCCATCACAGAATATACTGGGTGTGTATTTTGCCTTTGCTTATCCTCTGACACACTCTTCCTTGATAGAATATAAGCCCCCTCCCCCCCAGGACAGGGTCTGTTCATTTTTCATTTTGTATTCTTGGCACACAGTAGGTGCTTAGTATGGGCCTGTGAAAGTGAGTTGGTTTTTGGAAGCAAAGAAAAGGCTTGTGAGTCAGGCCCTGGGACTGTCTCTTGGGATGCTGAGCTGGCCAGAGCTTGGCCATCTCTGTGGCCACCTGTCTTCGAGCCTGCCCCAGGATCCCCCTTCCTTGTGACCGAAGGGGCCCCAGTTACACCTGAGAACCACAGGTTCTCTCCTTTGAGTGACAGATTTCCCTCCAAAAGAAGGCAAATGCCAAGAAATTATCCCCTCCTCAGCAAAGAGCAGTCAGTCCATCCTCCTGGCAACTCTCCGGGAACTCAGGAAGCCAGCAGGGTTGTCATGGCAATGGGAGAGCCGATCAGCAGGAACATTTTGTTGTCATGGCCACTCCCCCATAGTCTTGCTGTTGAATCTTCCTTCGGGTGACCGTGCTGATGCTTGGGTAGAGGCGGCACAGGAGCACTTGGTGGCCTGGGGCTGGGGAGGTGACCCTCTGGGGCTGCAGATGGCCCCTTGGGAGTGGGGCGCCCCACAGCAGTGCCATCCCTACCTGCCCCCTTCCAGTTGTTGGCACAGCTCTGGAGACTTCTGTGCGTCTTTTTCAAACCTTGATTGTTCCGTGTTTGGTTTGGACCTCAGTTATTCCATTTCTCAGGACGCACCTGCAGTTGGAGACAGGAGATGGAGACAGACTTGGCATGAACATAGGGACCTGGTGCAGAGACCGCTGGAGCAGCCTGTCACCCGCCCATTTCATACGTGTGGCTCCATGGTCTGGGTTCCAGTACTGAAGAGCTGTTACATTTAGGAGCTGGGAGGTCATCTGGCCCTTGTATAGATGGGGAAACTGAGGTACAGAGAGAAGGGAAGTGACAGGCACAGTGTCACGGATGGGTGCCAGGGATGTCTTGGGCAGCTGACCGAGTCGCCGGGTGGAGAGGGGAGAGAGCAGAGGTGCATGGGAGGCTGTCCTGAGAGCCTGTGTGGAGATGTGTCTGGGGATGTCGGCCTTGGCTCCCAAAGAGAACCAAAGTGCCATCGGTCTGCTAGTGTGCTTGCCCGGGACTGATCAGACCAATGAGAATGACATGGTCTGCAGGAAATAGGGAAGAATAAAGGCGCCTCCAAGGAGGGGTGCCCGGCCACCCCCGGGAGGGAAGTGGACTTGGCCGCCATTTTAGGACCTTTCACATTTTGTCAACATACTGCCTTCCTGCTTTCCCCAACAAGTGGAATCTTAAAAAACCTTGGTGGGAGGGAAGAAGAATGACTCCCCTTCTTTAATAAGGGTGTGCGAAATGAACATGTTTCCAAGCCTGCTTTTCTCTGCTGTGTGGCTGTCTGGGGAGGGTAATTAGAGGATTACCAAGAGCCAGGCAGGACTGTCAGGGAAGGGCAGCTTTCATGGCTGAAATCAGTTTCCTTTTTGAAAAGAATTCCTCTTGGTTAAAGACTTGATTGAATCCAGCTCCGGCCCTGCCGTCCTCTTGAGGCCGGTGCTGTGGAGCTGTTCATGGCATTCCTCCGAAGTCTTTCATGGCTCCCCTTTACCTCACGAATCGAGTTCCCACCTGACATCTGGGGCTGCTGGCAGTCTGGCGCCATCCTGCCTTCACAGCCTTATCTCCTGTTACTCCCCTCTTCACTGTCTACATTCCCCAGGGCCTCAACTAAGGCACTGACTGACTCCACAGGTCACTGTCATCATCATCATCCTGATGCAGAGGCCAAAGGGACCTCTGAGGGCATGTGGGCCAGCCAGTGCATTTTACAGATGAGGACACTGAGCCTCAGAAGCAAAGTGACCTGCCAAGGTCCCTGAGTGCACAGTGAGGGCCGGGATCAGGGCTCAAAAGCCAGGCCCTTTTCTGTGTTGGATTTTCCATCTTGTTCCATCTGCCTGGGTCTCCCATTCCCCTGCCAGCAGAGACCCTCCCCAGCACCTGCCGCAATGCTCTGCATGCAGCTGGGGCTCAGTGAGTGCTGAACTCCCAGTCCCTCGGGCCCAAAGCCAGTCAGCTACCATGTGGGAGCCTAGATTTAGGGCTGGACGCTGTGGCCTTGCAAGCTCAAGGGGCAGGCTTGCCAAATAGTCAGCCACGTGGCCAGTAACACAGCTGAGATTTGCACTAGGGCCTCTGGCGGCAAAGGCTGCTTCTTCCCAGAATCCTTCATGCACTGCACTGCCAGCTCAGCAGCAAACGCTCCTGTCCCCCAATCATTACTATGTACTTACTGTGGGGGAGGCAGGCTGTTCACTCCTCCTCACCAGCGGACCCTCGCAGTCTACCAGCATCACCTACAACCATCGATGGCTCCCCATGGCCCATGATGTCCAGATAGCTCCTCCTGTGGGCTCCTGATTCTGGAGCCAGGGAGGGCATCCTGCAGGCTTGGGTCTCCTTTGCAGATTCTTTTTTTCTTCTGGCCATGTGTTTTATTGGTTCTTCTTTTGTTCTTGGACAAATTCCCCCCCTCTCAGTTGGAGCTACCTCTGTCCTAAGGATGGAGCCTTCTTTTGAACCCTGAGGTGTGGCCCTTTTATACCTTTTGGAGTGAAAAGTATCCTTAGAGAGTTCAAAGGGGAATAAAGCTTCAAACCTGCTTCAAAGAGGGCAGAAAGGCAGGCTCCCAGAGCGGGCAGGGGAGTGGGTGGCTCTGGACATGGCGTGTCATCACCCAGAACTGACCTGGGGCCGGCTCCTCGAGCAGAGGTGATCCAGGGGCAGGCAGGCACTGAGATCATGTCTGCCGCTGAACTCAGGTGGCCCTGAGCTCCAGAGAGGGGGCCATGTTGCTGGTAGAGGGGACCTTCCATGGCACAGCCAAGTGCAGGGTTCCCCCACATTGGTCAGGTGGAGAGGGAGGGAGGACTCTTTCCTCCTCTTCTCCAGGCCACACAGTGCCCAGTCATCTTTTCTGAACCCCAGACTGGGGACGTGGAGTCTAGCAAGTAGAGAGGTGGTTGTTTGGTCACTCAGTCACGCCTTTAGTCTTCAGGACCCCATGGGCCATAGCACAACCTTCTTGTCTATGGGGTTTTCTTGGCAAGCATACTGGTGGGGTTTACCATTTCCTTGGATTAAGGCACATAGGGGTTGAGTGGTTTGCCCAAGAGTATCTGAGATCCAATTTGAACTGGGGTCTTCCTGCCTCTGGGCCGCTCAGCGACCTCCTAATGGGTAGAGAGGGCATGGCAGAAAGTACTGGTGGATTTTGGAGTTGATGGGTGATGGTTGGAATCCTGGCCCTGCCTTTCTAGCTGTGTGATCCTTAACCTTTCCGAATTTCAGTTTGGTTCTCTGTGAAACAGGGAGGTTGGACTTGATTGTCTGTAAGGCTGCTCTTAGCTCTAAGGCCAGATCCTGTGACTTGGTCCCTGAGAAGCCTGAGGCCCCTTGGAACTCTCCCCATAGCCAGTCCGGCTCCTGCCAAGGCTCTCGCGAGCAAGACCCTCAGTGCACCCTCATCGTTAGGTTTATAACCGTTCATTTTCTCCGCTCATTTCTAAGGGTAGGGACCTGGCTCATCTTCGTATCCCTCCCATGTCTAACCCTTAGTACATGTTTGCTGAGGGAATGACAAGGAAACTGTGTCTGGGCCATCACACTGAACAGGCTCCATGGTTTTCCCCACCCCCAGGACGCAGGGTGTTTTTGATGTCATAACATTGCTATAAGAGGGAGGAGGCCAATGGAGAATGATTCTGGTCTTGCAGCCTGAGAGGCGTGTTCAGGACAGGCTGCTCTCCCCACGCTTCCCAAGGGCTATTCCCTAAGGAGGGGCTGGTGCTGGCTACGTCTTCCCCAAAGAGCTGGCTGGCCTGCAGCTGGTTACTAATTAGGAGGGCAGCCAGCCAGCATCCTCCCTCTCCTTGAAGTACCTTGCCCACCCCTACCCCTCCACCCCAACCCAAACATACACATCTGGGAATATTTACAGCCCCAGGAGCCTGCCGTTCCTGGGGGAGCGCAGACCCACAGCTCAGGAATGGCGTCAGATGCTGAGCGTCCCCGAGTTGGGTCAGCTGCTGGAAACCAATCCGCCAGAAAACTCTTGCTTAACAGCTTGTTTTTTCTGCCCTTTACCTTTTTAGGGAAGGGTGCAGTGACCTTGGGCAGATCCTTCTCCTCTATTAAATGAGGAGCTTGGCCCCTTCCAGCTCTGAATCTGGGGTCCTTTGATCTGAGGCCCCTGGAATGCCTGTTCATGTGCCCTACCTCTCTGGCTTCACAGTAAGGCAGAAAGATCAAAGGCTCTGATCCTACCTTGTGTCATGGAAAGCTGCCTGCTTCAGAAATGCCCCTTCTGGGGTTGTTCCTAGGCTGCTGTAGGTGCACTCGGCTCCATTGACTCCATGGGTCTGATGGTGACTGAAGCCCCGCAGGATCCTGAAATGCCTCAGAAATGCTCCAAGAGAGAGCCCTTCTAGGCATGTCAGGGTCCTGTGGAAGTCCTCTGAAAACTGAGGAGTTTTGCCAGGTCTTTGTGGTCTCTTTCCAGACTTGGGGAGGTCATTTGGCTAACTTCCCTTGATCTCTCTTGCATTGAAACTTTCCTCCTGGAGTCACAGTTATTTGTGGCCCTTTTTTCTTCATACCCTATACAACAGCCCTTGAGCATCAGGACAGTCACAGATGGAGACCAGGAAGGGATGTCAGAGGGCAACTAATCCCACCCCTTCGTGTTACAGATGAGGAAATTGAGAGCCCGAGAGGGGACTGCCTGAGTCACACAGTGTCAGAAGCAGAACTTAGAGCTAGCCTCAGACTCCCAGGCCAGGACCATTGGGCCATCATGCCCCAGCTCTCTGTACTCTGCCCCTGGCCCATGGGAGGCTCTCAGATGTTTAAATTGTCAAAGTTGGCCTAAGATGCCACAGTCTGGTGGGAAGTCTGTCTGTGGTGTTGAGGAACGTTCTATGACCCAGGTCCTGCTCTCAGGGCATTATCCCACTGACTTGATGGGAAGCGCCTTTGGAAATAAAGCCCCGTTGGGTTAGCAGATGACCATGGGAGCTCCCAGGTCCTCACTGCTCCCAGGTTTGATGGATCCAGCACCACAAGACCTAATGATGTGACCGTACCCACCCCCCCCCAAGCTTTGGACAGAGTCTGAAGACTTGCTTCCACGGTTCTATTGAGTTGTGTCCACCTCACCTTCGTCCCAAGGAGATTGTAAACTCCTTGAGGGCAAGAGCCGGATTCCCTCTTTATTTCCTCTGCTCCTTGAGTGTGGTAGGCCAACAATCAACTCCGTTCTTAAAGGATGTACAACAAAAGATGAAACAGTCCCTGTCCTCAAGGACCTTACGTTCTCCTCAGGGCTTGAAAAATGGTAATTGGATTGATTGGAAACCAGTGGGCTTAGAAATCAGATGTAGCTATTGGTTCCAGGGCTGGGAATGGAATCAGGCTGAGCATGACCCTTGGGCTCCCTGTCCCAAACTCCGCTATCCTTGCCTGAGAGCATTTTCTTCTAGACCCTGAGATGGGTGTGGAGCTTCTACCCTCTCACAGCCCCGGGTCTGAACGGCTCTAGCCTTCCTGTTAGACCTAGCTCCTGATTGTGCTTCGGCACTGGCCATCTCCCATGCCTAGAATGCACACCTCCCATCAGCTGGTTGGGATCCTTTGTTTTCCTTCTAGACTTGGCTCTGGCGCCATCTTCCCCAGGAAGCATTTCCTGATTCCTTCTCTGGAACTTTTGTCTGGTAGATTCTTTGTTTATAAGTAAACATGTGCTCCCCAGTAGAACGGAAGGCTGTTAGGGTCAGGGCCTCTTGGGGGCCTGCATCCTGGCACAAAGTCGGGGTTTAATGTGCTTGCTGGATGACAGTGGGGGCTGGGCCTTAGAGACCCTGACCAAGCTGGTCCCCTCATCCTTGTCCTCTCATCTTCTTTGACCTCTGGGCCTTTTGGGCAGCCTTAGTGGAGTCTGTCCTCATGTGCCAGTTTCTTCTTAAGTGAAAATGGGAGTGGAGTGATGGGGTGGGGGTAGCTAGTGAAATCTCTGCCCTTCCCCTTATTAAGACTAGTTTAAAAACCCAGATCAGCATGTTAGCCCTTCCCTGACTTTGGCTCTGGCTCTGACTTTGCATCTTGAATGGCAGGAATACCAAAGCCTGGCTCTTATCAACAGAGTTGGCATCATTTCCTGTGACATCCTTGGAGTTGACATGGAGAAATAGGGCTGGTGGGACAGTCTCTCTGAGTTAATTCAGATCAAGGAAAGGACATTTGTGGCCTTCTTCTAGCTTTGAGCCTCTCACTTGTATTCCATTCCGGTATTTTATGTATGACCTGGATGAAGTGTCCAGTGACATTCTCAGCTGATTCAGAGGCGCAAAGAAAGACTTGGAGACATGTCCTCACCGGCCCTTGTCTGCCATGAGGCCTGTTCTCTTTTCCTCTTCCCCTTTCTTTCTGCCTCACTGCAACTTTTGCTCTTCTTATTTTTGAAAAGTAAACACAATGAACAAGTCTTGTTTCTCCCTTTAGAAACAAGTGGCCTCAACTTGACCCCTTTGTAGGGTCAAGACCCTTGTTCAGAATGATTTCCTTTGGGGCCTTAATCCTTTCCAAAGGGAGTCGAGAGTTGAGTGAATGTGTCCGGTGTGCCACTGCAGACCAAACAAACGGCCTCCCTTAATCCCAGGGCTGAGTACCTAAACCTGCCCCAGCCTGGGGTGTGGCCCCTTTCCTGAAGGGGGCTCACAGGGAGAGCTGAGGATGAGCCCCAGAGGGCCCCAAGCCCATTCCTGGGTCAAGATAGTCATGAGACATGGAAGAGGAAGGGTGGGGAGGAAAGGAAGTGGGCTTGGAGCGATTGTGATGGCCAGCCTTGGCCTTGACGACGGACAAGGGCTCACTTCTTCCCCTTTGGTAGCAAAGGGGGAACTCCAGGCACCAGACGTGGTCCTGTCTGTTCTTGCAGCCCTTGGTTTCACTTACCTGGTTTCCTTCTTAGTGGAGAGGGCTCTTTGGGTGTGAGGGGGCCCTGGTCTCTTCTCTACTGGGCATTAAAAAGCCTCCCTCCCGCCTCCCATCCCAGCCTTGTTTTATGGCCCTCCAAAGTTCAGCCACACTGGCTTCTGGGTCATCCCATCTCCCCTCTATGCCTTGGGCCAGACTTGTCCTTGGCCTGGAATATCACTTGGTTTCCCCAATGCCTGATCTCTCCCCATCCTCACCCCCAAGCTTTACTGTTGTACCTACTGTGTATGTTCTATATTCACCAGCTTTCTGAG
This sequence comes from Pseudochirops cupreus, assembly GCA_028627135.1. Classification (NCBI taxonomy): domain Eukaryota; kingdom Metazoa; phylum Chordata; class Mammalia; order Diprotodontia; family Pseudocheiridae; genus Pseudochirops; species Pseudochirops cupreus. Next base: position 416,971,171 of record CM053583.1, on the reverse strand, counting down.
GGCAGTTGGAGAGCCGCTGTGGGAACGGGGGCCAGGGCCTGGGAGAAGGGATCTGGGTCCTGGGGCTCTCCAGGGTCACTGATTTTGACCTTCTGTTCAGGGTCGATCTGCTCTGTCTCTGCAGGCCTTTGGACAAGCTCACACCAACCACAAGAAGGTGGCTGCAGACGGCGAGAGCCGTGAAGAGACCCTCATCCAGGAGTCGGCCACCAAGGAGGAATATTATGTGCGCAAAGTTCTGGAGCTACAGACGGAGCTGAAGCAGCTGCGCAATGTCCTGACCAACACGCAGTCGGAGAATGAGCGACTGAATTCTGTGGCCCAGGAGCTGAAAGAGGTAAGCCTGGGGCTGATGGCGAGGGGAGGAGAGCAGAGACCCAGGGCAGCTGGGAGCTTCCGAGTGCTTGTGAGAAGAGGAAGACCACATGAAAGGGATGTTTTAGGACCATGAAGCTGGAGGTACCGCGAGGATGGCCTGGTGCCAGGAGGAAGGATTCACTTTTCTGAGCAGTGAACTTGGGCCTGCCCCGTCTGCCTCTTGGGCAGAGGATGGGGGGGGGGGAATCTCTCCAGCCAAAGGGACTAGAATCCTAAGTCTGGAGTGGGTGGTGGGTTGGCAGCAGTCTGAGCCCAACTCGTAGTGGGATTCTGGTTTTATCTCCAAGGATAGGCCTCTGAGGGGAACGGTGCCCATCTCTGGGGGTGGCAAGATCCAGGGGCCATGGAATGGCCAGAGGAGACGTCCCCTAGGGAATCACACAGGAGACCCTCAGAGATACAGCTCCATGGTGTGGTGGGAGAAACATTCCCAGGGCTAGACATTCCAGAAATTTGGATTTGAAAAGCAGTGAGGGGGCTGTGAGGAGAGCACTAGCCTTGGAGACAGGAAGACCTGGATTCAGATCCTACCCGATGCTTCCAAGATGTGTGATCTTGAACAAATCCCAGACCCTGTCTGTAAAACAAAGGGGTGTTGGCCTAGGGGATTCTCAGTTCTCCTTGTGCTCTAAATCTCTGCCCCTCCGTTTCCCTCTGGAATTGTCTCAAAATTATGACATTGGGCTATGATGGGGGACCAGCTCACATGAGAGAAAGGGATGCTGTGAAATGGGGGCTTTGCTTGGACTGCAGGAAAGGCTCGTTTCTCCTCTGGGGCCGGCATACCCCCTTTACACAGCTGAGCTGAGGTCCTGGGTCTGCTAGGCCTTCCAGGAGGCCATGAATACCCAACCATCAGAGAGAACAGACAGGCAGGCTGCCCTCAGCCCAGACGGGCACTGTCTCAGAGGCTGGCAAAGAGTTGATTTGGGGGGGGGAGAGTAGGAGGACCCAGGTGTAGGGGCCTGCTCCACCACTGGCTAAACAGGGAACCCCACTCTCTGAACCTGTGTCTCCACCTACAGTTCCTGGGGTAGGTTGGGTGATCTCAAAGGTCTTTTCTGGGTCCAAGAGTCTATTCTATGACCCAGCAGTGGGGAGCCTAGGCCTGGAGCCAGGAGAGAGTGTCTGAGGAAGCTGCCGCCTCCCCCACCCTCATCCTTTGGAGGACCCGAAGAGCCTGGGCACCTGTCCACTCCACTGTTCCCTTTTTTGACTTCCCAGGTCAGCTGACACAGGACCCAGAGAGGGCAAAGGGTGGGGAAGGCCAGAGGAGATAACTAATAGATAACCGCCCATTGTAAGAACACCAGAAATGACCCAGCACGGCCTCCTGGCTCCAGCCTGTCCGGTCACTGAGGCCTCCTGGGACATTCTGGTGAATTTGGGCAGCCCCTGATGACCCGCACAGGAGGCCAGCGTGTGGATGGACGTGGGGCAGCCTGGAGCCTCAAAGCCAGATTTCTGTTCCTGGCCTCCCTGCCAGCGCCCTAGGGGCCTGAGATCCCCAGCAGAGATGGCAGCCTGGAAAAGAGTCACCATTGCCAGAGGGACCCCGGCAGAGATGGCAGCCTGGAAAAGAGTCGCCATTGCCAGAGAGACCCTGGTAGAGATGGCAGCCTGGAAAAGAGTTGCCATTGCCAGAGAGACCCTGGCAGAGATGGCAGCCTGGAAAAGAGCCGCCATTGCTAGAGGGACCCAGTACATGGTCTCCCGATATTTGAGGGGCTCTTGTGGAGGGTGGGTTAGCCTTGGTGGAGCTCCCAATCAGAGAAGCAGGAGAGCTGCGCAAGGGCCAAGGGCCATCAAGGCCAGCCCTGCCCACGAAGACATGGAAGTTAAATGATTTACCCAGAGTCACTCAGCTAGTAAGGGGGTAAGGCAGGATTAGAATCTGAGTACGTAGCATTTGTTTACTGACATAAAGTTTAATATTTGTTAGGAAAGGCCTGTCCTCACACTCATGTCCTGAGCTTTGGTGATTCTCCCGGGCCTTTGTCAGTGCTTGGGGCGCTGAGCACCGTGCTAGGCACCAAAGACACAAAAAAGGAGAGGCTCAGTCTGATGAGGGTGATGACCCAAGAGAGTTCAGAAGAAATGGAAGGGGGGACATCAACCCCGGAGACTGGGAAAGTCCTTCTGGAGAATTGTGGGGAAAGGGGCACCCCTGAGTGGAATCTGGAAGGGGAAGCCAAGAGGCAGGAGAAAAGAGGGAGGGCATTCCAGGCATGGGGGACTGTGAGAGCAAATGCATGGAGGCAGGAGATAAGGGGTATCTTGTGTTCAGAGCAGCAAACAAGCCAGTATAGTAGATGGGACTGTCAGTGCAGGAGTGTGTGGCCCAGTGGATGGAAAGCTAGCCTCAGAGGGAGGAAGGTCTGGGTTTGAATCATGCTTGTGACATCTATTGCATGTGTCACTGAACTCCTTGGAGCTCTAGGCAGCTCTGACTCCCAAGGAAAATCCTGGCACTCTGTGGAGGAAGTGTCCGTGCCGGGAGGTTGGATTTGGAATGCCCCTTTCCTCAGGGGCCCTGTTCCGCTGGCCTCCCAGGACTCCTCCCAGCAGAACCCCATTCCCTCCTCATCTCAGAGCCCTTGGCCTGTTCACCCTCCCTGGCTCCTCGTCGCCCACTGGCTCCTCGTCGCCTGCTTCTTCTCATGTCGCAGGTTTGATGTCACCTCCCCCTCCTGCATCTCTGCAGCTTCTCTCTGCCCTGGACTTGTTGTCTCTTGATCTCTACCACCCACCTCCTTCTTCCTGGACCTCCCATGAGGTGGCTTCCCCTGAAGGAGGAAGGGCTGGGCCACCCTGGCTGCCCTGTTTACCAAAAATCTTGGCCGTCCAGGAGGAGGTCAGCTCCAGAAGTCTAGTTGGGGGCTTGGGAGGGCTGACCTAGCCACCCTCCTCTCTCAGTGAAGTCACAAGGGCAGGCCTACCAGCAACATCCTCGAATAATACATGACTTCATGTATTCTACACTGAGCATAGGGAGGCCCAGGCAGCTGCCAGCTCTGGTCTCCGGTCATCTCTGCCTGTGCAAGCCAGAGTCTGGTGGGGAGGGGACAGTGCAGGGCAGCTTTTCTGGCCTCCCAGGAGAAGCCAAGTCCGCACCTAGGAGGGCCTAGGCCCCATGGCCCAGCCTGGCCTCTGGTTATCCTGACTTGTCCTGTTCTCCCCTCCCCTCCACCTCTCTCTCTGTCTGTCTCTGTCCCTCTGTCTCTCCCCAGCCTTCTTCCCCCTCATAATCCTCCATCCCTCCCCACCCCTGGAGGATCCTCAGCGTGCACGGGCACACACACACCTGCCCCCACACCTGTCTGACACGTGGCCACAGGCTTCACAGGACTCTCCTTTCCTCTGGTTTATTTCCTCAGTGCCCGTCCCCAGCTTCAGAACAGGCTTGTCCTTTGAGACATGTCCCGGCCGGCCTCGCCTGAGCTCTGCAAAGCCCCTATGGCAAGGAGCTGTTGCCAGACTCAAGCTGGGCAGCCAGCACAGCGGGCACTTGGAGCCCGCCCCTCCCCTGCTCCTCCCTCCAGCCTTGGCTGGAGCCGGTCAGGCAGTGTCTGCGCAGGAGGGCTGGTGCTGAGAGGCCTCACCCAGCTGGCACTGGCTTTCTGGGGCCTGGCATGCTGAGACATCAGATCGGGGCAGACCTGATGAGGCCTGAAATCCTGCTGTGGAAAGGCCTCCGGGGGCAGGTGCTCAGCGGAGTAAGACTTGGGGAAGAACCATCTCAGGCTTGAAAAGTGCCTCGTAGGCATTATCTCATGAGGACTTGGTACCAGTCATTCTCCCCACCAAGGGCCTGCTGTGCACCAGGCACTGTACCTACTCCCAGAAACCCTGGGAGGCAGGAACTGTGCCCCCCATTTTACGGATGAGGAAAGAGGCAGACACGCTAAAGGGCTCGCCCAGGATTGCACTGCTGATAGTGTGCACAGTTAGATTTGAACTCAGCTCTTCCTAACACCCCTGAGCCACCTGTGGCACTTGAGGGATTACAAAGCACTTGGAGGAAAAACCTCATTGCATCTTCACGACATCCTGTCGAAGGCAGCGCCCCCATCACCCCACATCACTGGGAAGAGTGGGGCTGAGAGACTCCTCATCCTGCCCAAGGTGCCTCGGGTAGAGTTCAAACTCAGGGCTTGTCTATGTGATGTGACCCTGGGGAAGGACCTCACACCTTTTGGCTCCAAGAACCCATAGTACAGGTGCCAGCCTGCTTACCTGGGGCCTGGCAGCGCCCAGGAAGTCCCAGGTCCAGCCTTGGAGCTAATAGCTGGCCTTTGCACAAGACTTGTAAGGGGGTGCCTGAGGCAGACGCTGCTCACTCTGGGGGTCCTTCCCGTAGGGCATTAAGGGCTGGGGGCTGAGGGTGCTCCTGTTTGGGGTTGGCTTGGGTCAGCGAGCCTCGGAGGCCACTTTCAAGTTCCCATTCTCCAGTCCTGTAAAGTGCTTAATAAATGCTGACAGCCCCCCCCGCCTTGGGCTGTTGGCTGTGGCCTTGGCCTCCCCCTCAGCTGGGAGCTTGGTTGGCTTTTGTTTTTAGATATTGAGGCAGAAGCATTTCATCCCCAGACTCGCTTACCTGGAAGGGAAGGAGCTACCCTTGGTCACATTGGAGCTCCCATGGGGGCGGGCATGGGGGAATGGAAAGGCCCAGGCCTGGGCGGGCTGCCTGTCAGCACTGAGGGGTCCCTGGCTGGAGCATCACCAGTCAGTTTGTTCATTCATCCATTTGTTCAACTAGCAAGCATCCATTTAACACCTACTGTATGCCAGACCCCCAGGGAACTTAGTGGTCCTTCATTTGGCAGCTGGGCTGCCTGGGGGCAGCCCAAGGAGATTCCATTCCACTGTCGAGAACAGCTGTGTGCCAGGCAGGAGGTGCAGACAGAAGTGGGGAGAGGCCCTGTCCTCTGGAGGGACAGGGGGCAGGCATCAGCACAGACATTGATGAAGACCTAGCAATCTGGGGCCAAGGGAAGGCCTGGTCAGGGTGGGGAGGTTCAGGACAGACCTCAGGAGTCTAAGAGGTACAGGTGGGGGGAGCAGAGGTCCAGGAGGGGAGGAGGGCTGCCTGGTGTGGAGAACAGGAAGCAGAGGCCAGGGGATGATGGGGAGGAATGTGCAGGAAGCCAGCAGAGGGGCTGCGGGCCCTCTGTTTGGTCCTAGAGGCAAAGGGGAGCCCCCCTGACCTGGCCAGGCCCAGCTTGAGGAGCCGTCATGTTGTTGCTCTGGAGGATGATTGGAAACAGGGCACAGGTCAGAGGCATGGGACTTCATGTGGCTGCCAGGGAGGGGCTCCCAGAGGGGCCAATGTCAGGGCAGGCCCAGGAGCTTGGCCAGCCTGGCTCCTCCCGGTGCATTGAATTCATTAGATTGAGGCCTGGCAGCCCCTCCCCGTGCTGCCTTCTCTCCAGATGTGCGGTCCATACTATCCCTCAGCCTTCCCATCTAGGTTGGGCATTGACCAGCTGTCCTGCTTGCTGACACCCATCCCCCATCATGGCAGTGGTTTTCGGAGGCAGCTCTTGCCCCCAGGGTCAGCCCTCCAAGCTCCTGCATGCTGCGCTCATCCTGGCACTGATACCCAGATCTCTGCGGCCAGGTTTCCAGCTGCCAGGCAGACACCTTTCAGGCTACACACATCTAAAACCAAATCCAGACTGGCTTCCTTTGACCTCAGCGGCTCCCTATTTCTACTACAAGTCTTATAGTCAGTGAGGAAGGTCACGTTTGATGGTTTTTCCATAGAGACCTTCTGAAGGCAGGTGCCAGATCCTGGCAGGACCTGGCTTCCTTCCCCATCCCCAGAGCCTGCCTTGGAGCCTTGCCTTTTCCACTCTGGATTGTTTTTACTCCCTTCCCAGCTAATTTCTCCGCTGCCTTCTGCCCCCCAGCCCAATGCACACACATGTGTTCATTACCACGTGTCCCCCAGCGCATGACCATCTGATGCTTGGAGAAGTGAGTTCTGATGGTGACATTCAGGGCCAGCTGCAGTCTGTGGCCCATATCATCCTCCTGGCCTTAGGCTCCACTGCTGTTCTTGGGTCACAGACTGCCCAGGAAGGGACTAGAAAGGTTATCCAGGGCATCATGTAACATTTTCAGAAAAGGAAAAGAACCAGGAGGAGTGAATGGCCTAGCCAGGGTCTGAGCCCCCACCCAGATGGAGTGCTCTCGCCTTTCCCCCACACCCTCCTCTCTATACCCCTCTTCCCCCCCCAGCCTAATCAGACTGGCTTAGCCATTGTCCCCCCAGATGGACCTTCCCCCCAGCCTCCATCTCATCCCTCCAGTTCACGATGGCCTCCCCTTCTCGCTAACAGAGATCTTCCCTGTCTCTCCCAGTCCGGCTTGCAGCCTGTGCTGCAGTCCTTCTGACCCCCCGCAGTCCCAGTGGCAGCCCCTCCACTCCTGAGCAGATTCTGTTCCCTGGACGGCGTCTGCCTCTCCCTCAGTTTCTCTCTCCTGCTAAGTGTCCACGCTCACCTGTTCCTTCTAGGGCTCCCCCAAGAGTGCCCAGGGCAACATCCCTGCATGCAGGGCTCAGGCCCTCTCCAAGCTGGCAGGGCCCTCCGGGACCACGTGGTCACTCTCACAGAGGAGGGAACTGAGGCCTCCCAAGGTCACATAGATGGCAAGTGCCTGAGGTGGCTTTGAACCCAGGGCCAGGGCTCAGCTCTCTGGACATGCTGCCTCTTGGTCATGCCAGAGTTTGCTTCCCCCTTGGGTGGACACAGGCTGGAGCAATTGGCAGACAAAGAGTGAATGGGCCCTGCATGTGGAGGGAAGGAATGTCAGGTTTAAGCCCAGGGTCATTCAGAAGACCCCATGGAGCCTGCTTCCGAGCAGAGGCTTCTGGGTCCATCTCTGGCCTCTGAGGACCAAGGGCAGCTCCACTGCAGGCTCTGTCCCTGGCAGGAAGCAGGGATTGAGGAAGGGAGTGAGGGGTGAGCCTCTTCTGTGTCCCAGGTCCTGTCCCTCTTAGAGAACAAGGATCTTCTGAGCCAGGCAAACAATATTACTGCTAAAAATCTTTAATTTAGTCACATGAATCTCATCTGAACAACCCTGTGTTCTAGCAGAAGTGGGAGTGGGCAGCTCCTCCTGATTCCACCCACCCACCCAAGAAAAGCCTCTGGCTGTATTTCAAACCTGGTAGGGATGGTTTAAGCCTGTCCTCACCCAGCAGGATTTCTCTATTTGGGGCCAGAGGTGGACAGAAGCATTTAGAGAAGGGTTTGGGGCCCCAGGGAAGGCTCTAAGCTGCCACTGGGTGAGGACAAGGTCCCACCCTTGGGCACGTGGAAGATGGTGTCACCCACTGCCCCTCAGGCCGCCTTCTTCCCTTCTGACCATTAGCACGATCTGTGACTCTGAGCCCAGGGTCTGAGGAGGGCTGCAGGCCCAGGCAGGAGCAGGACCAGGTACCTTCAGCAAATGGTGAAGTCAAAAGTCACCGGCTTCTTCATTTTTTTTAAGTCCCAACACCTTTATTAGAGTTAAAAAGGAAAACTGAAATTCTAGTCAAACAGTAAAGTTTTAATGAGATGCTCCTTTGGGAGCCACCAGTAGACCTGGGTTTGTTCTGGCTCCTAGCCAGCCCCCACCAGGGTCTGAATGGTTCCAGGATAAGCAGGTCTGTGTGTCATTGTGGAGTGGGGGGGGTGAGACCTCTTGAGCTCTTCCGGCCTCTCCTTTCCGTGCTGGTTCTCAGCCAGGCAGTCAAGCCAGCCATGAGCAGTGGAGGTCAAGGGTCCTTGCCCCTCTGGGCCCCAATTTCCTTGTCTGTAAACTGACAGGCCTGGACTAGCTGATCCCTTCTCACACTATACCAGAGAGCCAGGAGACCTGGCAGGAACGGGGAGCTCCTGTTCAGTGCCACCCACTGTGCCCAACAGTCAGGGACACAGAGAAAGGCCAAGAACAGTTCCTGCCATCAAGGCACTTGCAGTCCAGTGGGGAGCCGAGCATCCGCAAGCCCATGGAAACTCGACCCATTCAGCATCAGTTGGTGATGAGCGTGGGCACGTAGGCTTACCGTCCAAGGTGGGGTCTGGGCAGAGCTGTGCTGAGGTTGGCGGATCAGCCGTGCCTGCAAGGGAAGGAGCCTGAGGTGACTGCTGCCTCCACAGACATACGCACCACGCCTGTGGGACCCCTGGCTGCCTTTCTCAGACCTGATCCCAGCTTTGGCCCTGAACCCATGCCGTCTGGACCAATTGTTTCCTGGGTTTTTTCCTTCGCCTGTAAAACGCAGGGGTTGAGCCCAACCACTTCCAGGGTCCTTCACACCGCGTGTCCACACCTCTTTTATGGGCCGGAATATTGACCAGAGGCTCCCACATTTGGACCTGCAGGCTCCCGTGATCAGACCCAGAAATCCCCACATTCAGATCCAGAGGTGGGCTGGGGGAGCCACTTTTGCCCCCGGCTCCTCCTGGTTGGCTCTGCTCAAGGCCCGGCGGACACTGTGTCTTGCTGCCCCAACCAGCCCTGATCCACTGCCCATCTGCTCAGACCTGTGTTCTGCTTCGCAGGATGATGGCTGTGGCAACAGCAGAGGCAGGGGCTGTGACCTCCCGAGGGGGAAATGGGGCCATCTGGGGCTCGTTCTCTGGGCGGTGCAGGGTTTCCATCCTGTTCCTTGTCTCTCGGCTCTCTCCTCGCTTGGCAGCCCACACAGACGCCCATGGGGAACAGCCTGGACCTCTGCTGCCAGGAGGGGGACCTGGGCACTTCCAGACCTCTCTGCCCACAGAGCCCCTGTCTGCTGGTATTTCCTCTGTGCTGACCCAGGGAGCCCCAGAAGCCTTCGGGGCCTCTCCTTCCAGGCCATGCCAAGCTCCTCCATGGCGGCTTTCATGGTAAAGCACCAAACTTGGAAGCCAAATTCTGCTTCAGATACTTACTGCCTGTGAGACCCTAACCTAGTCACTTAACCACCCTGAGCCTCCATTTCCTCATCTGCAAAACAGAATTAATGACAACAGCAGCTACCTCCCCATGTTGTGAGGATCGAATAGGGCAGCCACCGTAATGTGGGGCGCAGAGCTTGACCGACACGTAGTAGGGCTCTGAAGTGGAGCCAGGCTTCTCCGCTGGGATAGCCAGAAAATGCTTCATGTACCTTAGAGTTCTGACCCCGGTCCTCCTGTGAAAGTACAGGAGCCAAGGATGGACATGGGGAGGGGGTGCTGCACCAGGAGGCAGGGCGGGATGTGGCCGACAGTCCTTTCCAGGTTCTGACCTGTGGTCTGGAGGAGGGAGCGATGAGGGGCCGGGGTTGATGGGGGGGCTTCCTGGGTGCAGCACCCCTGAGCTGAGCCTTAAAGGACAAGTGGGACCTTTGTGTGCTGCAAGGGGCAGGGAGGTGACAGGCCGCCCACCACAGCTTGATTCCTGCTTGTGGGTCCATGAGGTGGGCTCACTTTCTCTCCTGTTTCTGAGTTTTCTTGAGTGCTGTAAAGAAAGGCTGAGTGGTGTCCTGGAACTAGAGACAAGGGCCTTGGGTGTGAGTCCTTCTGCTTTGTCCCTGTACTCCTGGTGTGAGCTTGGCCAAGTCACTGGAGCTCTCTGAAAGATGGGTCCCTCCAGCTCCAGATTGACTGCACAGAGGAGAGCTGGGCCTTGGCTAGTGGGGTGGGAAGATTCGCTCCTTAGGTGTTGGCTTGGTTTTCCACTTTAGGTTTTAAAAGCGTTCCTTTGTCATCTCTACGAGGAGCATGTAGAAGGGAGCACTCAGTGGGTCAGCCAGTCTGCCCCTCCTGAGCCTACCCAGGGTCCAGCGCACTGCACAGGGAGGCTGGAAGCTGCTTCATGGGCTGAGGGACCCTGAAACCTTTCCCAGGGTAGGGACCACCCCATCATCCATGACCAGGCGAGCCCTCGTGGGTGATACTGACCACACACATCTGCTCCCCCAAGATGGTGACTCCTTTCCATTCCCGTCCTTGGACTTGAGCTTGTATGGCAAGAATGATTGTTGGCTGATTCACTGAGACAGTTTCTAGAGGCCCCAAGAAAAACGGGGTCACTCCATTCAGAAAATAAGGCCAAATAAAGTCATGGAGATGGAGCCCTTTGTAAGCCAGAAAACACAATTACAGCCGCAGGCTCCTTTTGTTAGGGACACGTACCCAGAGCCTCTCTGCCAGATGGGGGGAGGGGGACAGAGGGGCCTGCAGACTGCTCAGACCTGGCAGTCAGTCAACAAGCCTCAAGCAAGCTGTCCTAGGTGCCAGGCCCTGTGCTGGGGGACAAAGCTCCTGTAGGTTCAGGTAAAGGATTTGGACCTGGCTCCTGCTGGGTGAGCCAGCACAGGTATTCAGTGAGGGATCTGGACAGAGTTTGAAAAATGAGGGGACTGGAGATTGAGAGGCCAGGAAGGCCATTGTGTTGCTTCCGGGGAGTGGGGGAGATCAGAGCGTCCAGGATTGAAGCTGGGCAGGCCCCAGTGGAGCCTGTGAACCCGGCCCACTACGTGGGATGCCAGCTGGGCCCTGACTCTGTCTGGCCATGGGCCTCTCATGTGCGGCCATTTGCCCAGATCAACCAAATATCAAAATTCAGAGGATCCGTGTGTGAGACAACAACGGCTCATCGTTGGCGCCTCTACCAGGCTCTAGCTTTTATCTAGTCTAACCTCTCTCAGACTTAGTTTCCTGATCTGTACAATGAGATCCCACTTAGCCCTAAGACTCTGTGATTGTATTAAGCGCTCCCAAGAGATTTGGGAAGGGGGGGAACTTGTGAGGAAGGAGTCAAGACCGCTTTCCTGGAGGAGGTAGTGCCTAAAGAAGACGGACTACCCCCTCATCCCCAGCAGACTCTCACTCCAATCCTAGTTCTTCGTGTGGGCCCCTCCAGTAGATTAAAGCTCCTTCTCTCCCCAGTTCTTAGCATAGGGCCTTGACGCGTAGTAGGTATTCTAGTACATTTTTTTTAAGTTGATGTGTCCTTAACATGTGGAGTATGCCAGCTATTGGAGGTGCCCCTCTTCAGATAGACCTGGCTTCTAGAGCTGACACTTTACATGCTAAGGGGAAAGCCACATCCTCAGGTAACCAGGCTAGAGAGTAGGCCAGTCACCCGGCCACAGGCCAGCATGCAGAATGGACCACTATGAGGTCACTCTCAAGCCTGAGTGCGGGAGGAAGAAAGATCAGGTTGTTAACAAAGAGATTCAGGAGCAAGGTGGTGGGTTCCAGTGTGGACGTGCTAAAACTGAGATACTTGGGGGCTGGCAGGCTGGAAATGGACAGAGTCCTGAGGAGGTTGGCAGTGGCCGTGCATGGTGGGGAGACCCACCATGGCTGAGTCTGTGAGAGAGGGAGTGGCTAGAGGGAGTCGGGGCCTGACCACGTTTGAGTGGGGAGAGGAGCAGGTACCATGAAAGGTCTAGTTGGGAAAAATAGGAGACTTGGACCAAGAAGGCCTGGCTATGAAAAATAAGGCTATGGATGACAGGGCCCAAATGGGTGCTTGTGGCCCTGTGGGGAAGGGGGAGACGGAATTGTGGAGCTTTGGCGCTGGCAGAATGAGGTCAGGGGAGGCAGGAGCTAGCCCAGGCTGACTGCCTCAGAGTTCCGTGGGGTCCCCGACAGAAAGGGGAGGTGGCTGCAGCCACCCTCACGGGTACTGGGGGGACGTGGCCTCGTCACTGTGCTGAAAGGAGGTAAGCATGCAGGTGCATCAGCAGAAGTATTTTGCAGACTTTAAATTGCTGTGTAACAGCTGGCTGATAGGTAAACGAGAAGCATTATTTCAGATAGTGTTGTCTTTATGCATCAAATCCTGGGCAAGGCGATGTGATGCCTACGGGCCAGGGTGGGCTACGTAGACCACCCTGAAACTGAGGTCGGGCTGCCTGCCATGACTGCTCAGGCTGCCAGGAGGGGGTGTGCCAGGGGGCATGTGTGCCAGGGCACAGGGCATGCCAGGGTGGGGGTCCTGGCAGCTCAGGGGGTCTGCTTTTTAAAACATTCTGTCAGCGCCTTTTGTCTTTTCATAGCTGGTCAATTGAACAAGGTGCCTTTAATGAGCTCTTACCCTCCCCCAAAACACGGATAGCTCTGCTCCTGTGTCTCCCACCTCTTGGCTGAGGGGAGGGAGTCATCCGAGATTCATCCAGTTTTGCTCAGTGCCTGCAGCCAGCCGCAGTCTCCTTGTGTCTGTGAGCCTGGGGAGACCCCTGCTCATAGTCTGGGTGCCTGGGAAGTGAGAGCTGGGGAGGCCCCCAGCCTCTCAGTAACCTGCTCATGCCGCTGTTTTCCTGACAGATGAACCAGAATGTGGAGATCCAGAGGGCACGCTTGCGAGATGACATTAAGGAGTACAAGTTCAGGGAAGCCCGCCTGCTGCAAGACTACACGGAGCTCGAGGAAGAGAACATCTGCCTCCAGAAACAAGTGTCCGTCCTGAAGCAAAACCAAGTAAGTAGCGGAAGGTTGGCAGTCAGGTCGGCGGTCAGGTCAGGGAACTGCTTCCTTCCCTGTCTCCATCCATGGGTGACCAGCTGCTGGCTAGCCCTGGATGATAGTCGAGAGCTGGGCTAGAATATGGGGCTGAACTGTAATTAGAAGAAATCTGAGAGACAAAAGTAAAATTCAGTGTGTGTGTGTTCAAAAAAATCAACTTCTGTGGGATAAGCCTGGGGAGGCATGGCCAGACATCAAACATGTGAAGAAGATCTGAGGGCTACAGCGTACCACAAGCTTCAGAGAGGGAGAGTGGTCAGGTTAGGAGAGGTGATTGCCCTAGTGCATTCTGCTCCAGTCAGACCACACCTGGTGGGTCCCCTTATATCACCGCCCACCTGCCCCATTTTAGAGAGAATTTGGGCAAGCTGGAATATATCCAGAGATGGTACCCAGGAAGACACCAGAAACCTCACCCCAAGAGAATTATTACAAGGAATTAGGGATATTTGGCCTTAACAAAACATCTCTTAGGGGAGACACAGATTAACATGTCCAAGTATTTTACAGAATCAAAGAATTTGAGAGTTGGAAGAAACCTCAGCAAGTCCAAGGCTGGGGAACCTGCAGCCTCTAGGCCCTCAAGTGCAGCCCTTTGACTGTTCTGTGAAGCTTGCATTCAGTCAAAGGGGGCCACACTTGAGGACTTAGAGGGCCAGGTGTACCCTTGAAGCCATAGATTCCCTACCCTGGCCTAGTCCATCCCATTGGTAAAATGAATCCCCTCCATCATGTCCTGAGTGGTTATCCAGGTTCTGTTTGAAGGCCTCCAGGGTGGAGGGGGAGGGGGGAAACACCCCACCTTTCAAGGGGAACTTTCCTGTATGGAGGCCTTTTATACTCTGCCTGGGCCCAGAGCAAGGGGCAGAAACTGTAGAGGAGATTTGAGCTGATGTCAAGAGGAAAGATGAATAACGGCCTGGCATGATAAAAACAGCCCTCATTGGCGGCTGGAGAATGTAAGGGAGGCTGCGGGGGTGGGGGCTAGGTAGGTGTCTGAGGCCCCTCCATCCCTGGGATGCTGCTGTTCAGAGCTGCCGCCTTATGGCCCGACCACGCAGACCGCCCTATGTAGCATGCGTGCTTAGTCCCCCGGCCTGGGAAGAAGTGGTTCGAGGGCTTGCTCCTCAGCCCAGGAGGATGGCCTCCCTTCCCCCTTGTCCCTTCCATACTGACCCAAGCCTTCTCCTTGAATTCCCTGCCCCATCCACACACCTAGCTCTGAACTTTGGCTGTCTCCAGTCAGAGCCCAGTGAGCTACAAAGACAAAAACCAGAGACGGGAGCCCCACACATTACACCAAGTCCAGAGTCTACCCACAGGGCTTCCCCGAAGAGCTGGCAGCAATGCCAGGCTCATGCCCATGGGGGCCCAGGGCCCACTCCTGCCTCGGCCACATCCCAGCTGGCCCTCAGCCAGCTTGTGCCAGCCGCTTTGAGGCCCAGCTGATGAGGCATTCGGTGCCAGGGTGAGAGGAGGGGGCCCCGCGTATGACAGTGTCTTTTTGTCCTCCTTCCCAGGTGGAGTTTGAAGGCCTCAAACATGAAATCAAAAGACTGGAAGAGGAAACGGAATTTCTCAACAGCCAGCTGGAGGATGCCATCCGCCTCAAGGAGATCTCTGAGCGCCAGCTGGAGGAGTCCCTGGAGACCCTGAAGACCGAGCGCGAGCAGAAGAGCAGCCTGCGCAAGGAGCTGTCCCACTACATGAACATCAACGACTCCATGTACACCAGCCACCTCAACTTCTCCCTGGACGGCCTCAAGTTCAGCGATGAGACAGCGGAGCCCAACAACGACGACGTCGTGCTCAACGGCTTTGAGCACAGCGGGTTGCACAAGACGGTGGCCTGCGACAGCAACAAGACGTCCACGCCCAAGAAGGAGGAAGGCTTCCCGCCGGCACCCAGCCTAGTGTCTGACCTGCTGAGTGAGCTCAACATCTCAGAGATCCAGAAGCTGAAGCAGCAGCTGGTGCAGGTAAGGGGGCGCTGTCTGGGGGTCCCTGAGCCTTCCCCAGGCCTCTTCCCTAGAGCCTTTGCTGCCCGGGGGTCCCCCGAGCCCTCCCCGGGCCTCCTAGAGCCTTTGCTGCCCGGGGGTCCCCGAGCCCTCCCTAGGCCTCCTCCCTAAAGCCTTTGCTGCTGGGGGGTCCCCCGAGCCCTCCCCGGGCCTCCTCGCCAGAGCCTTCATGCTTTTCTGTTTGGCTGTATTGGCAGAGGGTCTTTCCTTAAACTCACGGTGGCTCTCACTTTTTAAAAAAATTTGTCATATATTTTTAGCATTCTTTTCTTTTTAAATTTGGAGTTTCCGATTCTCTCCCTCCCCCAGCCTGAGAAGGCAGGCAGCGTGATAGCAATCATACGTGTGAAACAAAATCAGCATGCCTTTCAAATGGCTCCCTGCCCTCCCCAGGCTCGCCACCCACAAAATGCAGATCTGCCCACAGGTGCCCCATTCCACACCGGTCCCTGTCCTGAGGCCGCCACTGTTCAGTGTAGTGCCCAGAGCATCACCTTGGGGGGCGCCTGCTCCTGGGGCGATGAGAGCCTTTAAGCCCCTTGCTGAATTTTCCAGCTTATGAAGTAGAAGTGACAATGTGGCCTGTGACTGCTCTACCAGGGCGTCAGGATGCTTCTCTAGAGTCCTGTCTGCGACCAGTCCTGGATAGTATAAGATGGGGGTGACAGGAGAATCAGCAAACACTGAGCACCTACTGTGTGCCGGGTACTGGCGTAGGTCCTGAGATTACAATGTAAAAAAGACAAGCATGCGTGTTGTTCTGTTTTCGAGGTGCTTAGAAGAAGCACCTCCTTAGGTGAGATAAGGAAACCATGAAATAGATGGTGTGTGACGTCCAGAGTGCTTGGGGCAGGGCCCCCGACAGCTCAGAGGATCCAGAAGGTCCCGTGGAAGCAGCAGTGCTTGAGCTTCTTTGGTGGTCTGTGGGTTCCCTGGCAGGGGGAGTGAATGGCCCGGATCTCCCAGGGAGACGCTCCTTGAAGGCAGTGAACCCTACAGTTAGCCACTCTGGGTCTGCTTAGCTTCAGGTCTCCCTGTGCATAGGCTGCAGGACTCATCAGGGGGCCCGTGTGGGTGGGTGAATCCTCCAGAGTGAGTGGCTTTAGAGAGGTGTCTGGGGACGCTGAAAGGCTAAGCAGAGGGGAAGGCCGCTGTGACCTTCTCAGGGCGCCCAACAGGCCAAGGCCCCTGCCTACACCTCATCAGGCTGCCTCTCCTCGTCTCCTCGCTCCATTGGCCTCGTGAGGAGGGGGCGAGCAGTGTTGTGGGCGTTTTTGTTCATGTTTCTGAGAGGATTATCTGCTTGACATTGTTTTTGGTGGCATGGGGGAAGGCTCATGGGCATTATCTTTCTTGCTTCGGGTCCTGGTGTTTGAGGGTCCGTTGCGTTGCTTAGAGGGAGAAATGGGACCATTGGCTGTCCAGGGTCCATTGACTGACTGTGTGTCTTCCACCTTTGAGACAAGACAAATGGCTGACAGAGAATCACGGTCCCGGTTTATGCTTTTTCAGATGGAGCGAGAGAAGATGAGTCTGCTTTCGACGCTGCAGGAGTCCCAGAAGCAGCTTGAGTCCACGCGGGGAGCCCTGTCCGAGCAGCATGAGAAGGTCAGCCGTCTCACTGAGAACCTCACGGCCATGAAGAAGCTCCAGGTCAGCAAGGAGCGCCAGTCAGCGCTGGACAACGAGAAAGAACGTGACAGCCACGAGGATGGCGACTACTACGAGGTGGACATCAATGGCCCTGAGATCCTGGAGTGCAAGTACAAGGTGGCCATGGCAGAAATGGGTGAGCTGAGGGAGGAGCTGAAGACCCTGAAGGGCCGCTATGAGGAGTGTGCGTCCAAGTATGAGGAGGAGAAGGGCCGCTACGAGACCGAAGGCCAGGCCCTGACAGAGAAGATCGCGCTACTGGAGAAGTCCAGCCGGCTGGACCGAGAGCATGTGGCCAGGCTGGAGAAGGAGCTGAGGAAGGTGAGTGACGTGGCCGGGGAGACGCAGGGCAGTCTGAGCGTGGCCCAGGACGAGCTGGTGACCTTCAGTGAGGAGCTAGCCAACCTTTACCATCACGTCTGCATGTGTAACAATGAAACGCCCAACAGGGTGATGCTGGATTACTACAAGGAGGGGAAGGGCGGTGGACGCATCAGCCCCGAAGGCAAAGGCAGGCGCTCGCCCATCCTGCTCTCCAAGGGGCTCTTGGCCATCGACTTGGGCAAGGCGGAGAATGGAAGCGGTGATAGCTCGCCCTCTCCTGGCTCCTCCCTGCCATCCCCGGTGTCGGATCCCCGCAAAGAGCCCATGAACATCTACAACCTGATCGCCATCATCCGGGACCAGATCAAGCACCTGCAGGCGGCCGTGGACCGCACAGTGGAGCTGTCTCGCCAGCGTGTGGCCGCACAGGAGCTGGGACCGGTCGTGGACAAGGACAAGGAAGCCTTGATGGAGGAGATCCTGAAGCTGAAATCTCTGCTGAGCACCAAGCGAGAGCAGATTGCCACTCTGAGGACCGTGTTGAAAGCCAACAAGCAGGTAAGGCCCGGGGTGGAGTCAGGGCCGGAGCGAAGGACCTTTTCCTGCAAGCCCCAGGATGCTGAGGAGGACCAGAACTGGTCCCTTTTGAAGGGCAGCTGTGGGTGTCTTTGGCAACCAGGCTTGCTCAGAGTAGTCTAGACAAGGTCTTCTCTCCTCCCTTGCTGAGGGTGCTTGGGCTCAAAGCACAAACATGGCTAGTCTTTGCTGCGTGGGAAAGGGAATGCTGGGTCATGGCATGGTAAGGAGTCGTGTATCTGCATAGAGTTTGGAGAGGGAAAGTCGGACTCTGGCAAGAGGTCAATACCTCTGGAAAAATGGTAGAGCTAAAGGATTTGCCTCAGTTTCCCCTTCTTCCTCTGGCCTTCTCCCCACCACCCTCAGGCCCCAGGTGCTCAGTGCCCAATGCCACGTGTGCCGTGCCTTCTGTCTTCACCATCCCTCTCATCTGGAGCCTCCTAAAACACTCTGCTAAGGGATTTGTGGGGGGTAAGGCCATCTTTTGGGTCCCTTTTAAAGCACCTCTCCAATATAACAGAAGATTACAGCAGAGCGGAGCCTTGGCGCCTTGACCTGAGGGAGGCACCAGGCATCTTTCCAGGTTTCTTGGAATTCTCATTCATTCTTTAATATGGCGTAGGAGCACCCTGGGCATCCACGTGCAGCGTTTTATTTAGTGATAACTGTCTCTCTCTCTCTGGTTCTGTGTTACTCTTAATTAACCAGCACGCATTTGCTAAGGGCCTACCATGTGCTGGGCACAGTGAAGGACCTGCTGTCATTGTCTGTATGCCTTTGGGGCCGGTCTCTACGTCACTGTGAAAAGTGTTCCGTCTTCCCCAGGGGTGAGGAAGGTGTTTGAGAGGGATGGCCTATGTGTTGAAGAGGAAATGGATGAACTCTCCTTAAATTAAATTGGGCAAACATTTATTAAGTACCCAGGAAGTGCAGACCGTTGTGCTTGGTGCTTGAGCTGGAAGGAGAAGGACATGGTACCCAGGAGTCCCATTCTGTGGGGTAGGGGAGGAAGAAACGAGGTGGCAGTCAGTAAGGATCTAGCTTCCAAGGCCTGGATGGTGGAGACTGAAGGCCAGTATAGACAGGTCCCATTTCCTACTTGTTGAGAGAGTGGCTTGGCACAGTGGGACACCTCCCTCCTCAGTGAAGTGTGGGGGGCGGGAGTCTTGTCTTCTTGATAGAGGGATTGGCACCCAGGCTCTCTCGTATGGCAGAGAGCCTCGGATGGAGGCTCTGGTGCCTGAATGTGGCGTGCCAAGAACCAGGGGAGTCATGGCCAACATGATGGGCTGTTAGTGAAACAGCTTGGGCACCACCTGCTGGGGATCCCTCTTCTCCTTTTTTTTTTAGTCTTGTTACTACCTTTCTCTAATAAATGAACTATATGTAAGTAAAGCATGGTAAGGAAAGGCAGGCAGGGCGAGCGTGGGCTCTGGAGTATTTGGCCCAGAGAACCCTTGGGGCAGCTCCACAGGCAGAGACCTTTCATCTGGCCTCTGGTGCTCCTGGGGGACTGTACCTCCCTGGGCCTCAGTAAGGTTGGACCAGGTGGCCCAAAGTCCCTTCCAGCCCTGAGACACTGTGATCCCTATGGGCCTCAGCTCCTATAAAATGCGAGGGCTGGACAACACAATGGCTCCTGGGATCCCCCCGTCTCTGATCCTCTGATCCTGAGGTCAGAGTGGCATCAGAGGAGGCAGGAGCAGGTAACTGGAGACCCCGAGGGTCACCTTGCCCAAACAACTGGACAGCCCCATGCCCGACAAAGTTGTGTGCTTGCCTGGTCTCCTAAGCCTGGGTCAGAAGAAGACTTGTAGCTCATGAGAGAGACAGAGACAGAGAAAGAGAGCACATTGGCAGAGGATCTGCTGCCATAGGTGCTAAGGTCTTCAGGAGGGCCTCACCAAGGCAGAGTCGGCATGCATGCTTGCACACACTAATTCCTGGCATTGAAGTCCTTTCTCCGACCTGTCTTAGCATTTCCGGAGAAGCGGCCTCCTCACTCACAGTTCTGCCCTCACTGGAAGCCGTCGAGCAGAGGCTCGGGTGATCCCACATCAGGCAGGTTGTAGGGAGGGCTCTCATGGGGACCGGGGGGAATGACCCTAGCTGGCCCCCTTCTGGCTCTGGGTGCTGTGAGTCTGGAACCTCAATCTGGGCCACTCAAGGTTGGGGGGGATGAGGTACCTGCTGCCTGGTGGGGAGGGGAGAGCGAGAGGCTCCCCGCTTTCCTAGGGCACAAGCCCTGTCATTCACACACGTCTCTCTTGTCCTCGGTCATCCCCAGACAGCAGAAGTAGCCCTGGCCAACCTGAAGAGCAAGTACGAGAATGAGAAGGCCATGGTGACAGAGACCATGATGAAATTGAGGAACGAGCTGAAGGCCCTCAAGGAGGATGCCGCCACCTTCTCATCCCTGCGGGCCATGTTTGCCACCAGGTAACCCCTTCCCCTTTGATGCCCAGTCCTTGGGGGGGGGGGGCTTGAGGACCAGGGCCCTGGGGCCTTGCCCGTCCATGAAGGCCGGGGTCCTCTGAGTTCTGAGACAGACGTTGGGGGTGGCAGAGAGGCCCTTGTGGCCAGGCCCCAATCCCAGCTCCAATAGTGCTTTGAGTTAAGTGACCCCTTTCTGAGCCTCAGTTTCCTTACGTGTAAATTGGAAACAGTAGCCCCTGCACCGTGAATCTTCCACATGGTTCTAAGTGTCAAGGCCTAGAGAGAGGCCGCTTCTCTTGTCCATTCACAAAGAGAAACCATGAGTACTCACAGCAGGGGGTCTGTGTGGCCTTAGGGCTTCCAAAGCACTTTGTGTGTATTGACTTGGCAGATCCTCACAGAACCCCGTGAAGTGGCTGCCCCTGTCATCCCCTTTTACAGGAGAGGAGACCAAGGCTGAGAGGGCAAGGATTTGAAGTCTGACTCCAGTGCCTCTGTGCCACCCACATGAGGGGGTGGCCTGGCCAGTGTGTGTGTGTGTGTGTGTGTGTGTGTGTGTGTGTGTGTGTGTGTGTGTGTGTGTGTGTGTGTGTACTTTAAAGCAGCCTCACCATCATCAAGGCAGTTCTTATGGGTCTGGAAGGCCCTCCCACAGTTCGATTGGGAATGTGTTTTCCCAAAGCATTTGTCAGGAAACAGTTGGATCATGGGCTGTGTCTAGTCCTTGCCATGGGAGAAATTGGCCTTTCCTTGCCTGACTCTTTTTCAAGGGGAGCCTGGTCCTCAGGCTCACTTCCGCTCTGTGTCCCTACAAGCAGCAGAACAGGCCATCTGACCGTTTGTCTGCAGAGAGAAGTTAGATTCTGGCCTGATCTTCTGGGGTGAAACGATGTTACCTCCATGGGGAGACCTTGAGGGCACCTCGGGGAATGGGCTGCCCTGCCTGCCCCAAAGAGCTTACCTTTTCTCTGCCAAGTAAATCTTTGTTTCAACAAGCAGCTGAGACAGGTGGTGACAGCCCAGAGGTTGGGGATTGCCCCTGGCATCCAGCCTGTCCCCTTCTCATGGACAAACAGCTCCCTGGAGGAGTGGGCTTCCCAAGCTGTAGGAAGGAAGGGAATCTGAGAGCAGAGCTTTCTGGGCTGATGCCCCACAAGGGGCTCCCTGAGCTGCCCTGTGGCCACTGGGGGTGGGGAGGGAAGCCAGGCCTAGGTGCCCATTGAGCAGTGCTGGTTGGCCTCATTTTCCTCTTTAGATAACTTGGGAGCCTTGGGCCTCCCTAAGGCCAATCAGGGTGACCCAGGAGGCCAAACATCAGCAGATGGGAGGATTATATCCAGAGATGGGACAAAGCTCGGTAAGGAGGCAGGGAAGGCCTAGGAAGGGCCAAGAGAAACATTCTCACCATTTGGTGCCAAGGGGGGAGTATTTAGGGATTTCTTTTTTAAGCTGGCTCTCATGTTCCAGTTGTTGAGGCAGGTCCAGGGGGAAACCTTTCTTGCCTGGAGCATCAGGTGATCCCATCACCTGTAACCCAAGCAGGAGGAGGAAGGGGAGGGGAGTCAGAGCTCAGAGCCAGAGGAGGCCCATTCTCCTTGTGATCTGCCACCAGGGAAAGCCTTGCCCTGGGATTTCACAAGGTGACGAAGCCCTTTAATTAGGTTTGGAATGAAGCGTGAATCCACAGTGAGCACAGCTGCCCGTGCCTCCCTCAATGTGGGTCATCAGATGTAGGCCAAGCAGGGCTGGGATTTCCGGCTGCTGGGATCTTTCTTACGGCTCCTGTTGTGTCTGATGCTAGCAGTGGGGCCAAAATGGAAGGTTCTTAGGTGAGTTCCTCCTGGGCTACAAAAGGATTTTCTATAGAAAAGACAGCAGTAGCAATGGTCTTGATTGCAGACTCCCCAGGAGGTTCTGGGAGACTTTTCTTCTGCCATCACCAGTCTGACCTAATGGGCTTGTGCAGCTCAGAACTCAGTCCCCATTCCTTGGCCTTCCATTGTAGCAGAAGCTGTTTGGAGGCAAATGCTCACGAATACCTGGGAGTCTCATTTAGAAGAGGAACATTCATGGTATTCATTTGGATCACTGAATCCCAGATATAAACTGGCAGGGCCCTTAGGGATAATGGAGTCCAACTCCATCAGCCCAGGAGTCAGTGAGAGGATGCAGGATTTGAACCCAGGTCGTCTGACTCTAGATAACTTGCCAGTGATCACTTGACTAGGAAGTATTAGAACTAGCATCCACAGACTTGCAGTCTCCTCAAGTGCTGGACCTGGAAGGACCTCTCGAGGCCTTTCATTTTATAAGTGAAGCATCACAGCACCTGCTGTGATTCGGTTTCAGTGTTTTCTCAACACTGTTCTTGTTCCTAGGACTAGGAAGTCATCAGTCTAATTTGGTACAAAAGAGACATACATGAGTGGTTGTATTGCAGATAGCAATTTAAGACAGTAGCTTCAGGGGTGTCGAATTGGTTAAGTGTCCACCCTTGACATAGACACACATATATGTATGCAGCAGGTATGTGGAAGATATTTTAATTACCATTTTCTGCTAGACGTCTCCCATCCAAACGGACACGTGGCTTAGTTAAATTAGCTGCCGGATTGAGACTAACAGCCTCCTTGTGACCAGAAACTCTGTCCCAGAAAAATAGCTTTTGTAAAGGATTATAAAAAGAGGTCATCCCCTTTGACCTCGGAGAACAAGTAAACATTCCCTGGGGACTCCCCAGGGATGGTATTATCTCGGCCAGACCCAAAAGAGGGAGCCCTGGACTTGGAGTCAGGAGGTCTCGGAAACCTTCAGCCTTCCTGAGACTCTTTCCTAAGAACTGAAAACAAGTGGTGTGATGAACTCTGTTTTCCCAAGACTGACTTGCTCATTAGACTTTGGGCACATCCTATCATGGAGAGAGCCTGGGCTTGGCCTCGGGAAGGCCTGGCCTCAAACCCAGCCTCCTTGAGGTCTTGGACAAGTTCTTGATGCCCCCGAGCCTTGGCCGTCTCCATTCCTTCCTTCCCTGGATCTATAATCCTCCAGTCCTGTGGGCGACCTTCTCCATCTGTAGCCCTGTCAGCCCTTAGAAGCACTAGGCTCACATCAAAGAATAGAAACTCATGGAGACCGGACTTTGGAAAAGCCAGTCTGTCCTGACCCTTTGTGGACCACGCTGCTGGGTTCTGTCTCCCCCAGGCGGTCATTGTGGGGATCTTACTGTTTTAAATGCCTTGTGTGGGGACTGGGAATATATTATGAACAGGAAACTAGCCTAGTGTTGATAAGGCCTTTTCATCTTAGAGCCATCCTGAAATGGAATGGGCTGCCCCAAGGGCTGGCAGGTTCCCCTGGAAGGTCTCCAGTAGCAATAACAGTAGCCAGCATTTACATAACACTTTAAGGTTTGCAAAATGCTTTGCAGAAAAAAAAAAGCTTTGTCTCATTCTGTCCTCTCTATGGACAGAACAGAGGTAGCTGCTGTTATTCCCAGTTTACAGATGAGGAACCTGAGGCAGGTTTAAATTAAAAGTTAGTGGCTTGCCTAGGGTCGCATAGTGAGTTAAGTGATGGGGGTGGATTTGAACTCAAGCCTTCCTGGTTGCCTGGGTCCAGTGCTCTATCTGCTGCACCCCCTAGCTGGCTCCAAGCAGAAATTGGGTGACCGTTTGTCTAGGAGTCCCTTTCATATATGGGCAGTATTGAGGCTACTGGGGTCCCTTCCAACGCTCAGATTCTGTGATTCAGAGAACTCCAGAATCTTGGAGCTGTGAAGGCCTGCCCTTAGAAGGTGTCTTCGCCCAGTGCCCAGCCCTTCCACCGGTAAGGGATTGGGGGTCGGGGGCAGTCCTCTAATGCTTGCTTCCTCATTAACTGTAGAGGAGGATTGTGGGAGGCCTGGGCACTCCACTGAGCACCACCTTAGGAGCTGACCCTTGGACCTCCCCACCTCTGGTTCTCCCCGTGGGCAACGGTGGCCCATTTTTAAGGCTCCTCTCGTTCCTTGTCTTTGCAGATGTGATGAGTACGTCACCCAGCTGGACGAGATGCAGCGTCAGCTTGCAGCCGCAGAGGATGAGAAGAAGACCCTGAACTCCCTGCTCCGCATGGCCATCCAGCAGAAGCTGGCCCTGACACAGCGGCTGGAGCACCTGGAGCTCGACCATGAGCAGGCAAAGAGGGGGCGCACCAAGTCGGCCTCCAAAGGCAAGAGCGGCACCCCCAGCGTAAGTCACCTGCGGTCCTGTGCGGACAGGCCCGAGGGGGCTGTGCTTGGCAGCCAGGTGTTCTGCAGCGAGAAGTATAAGATTTATTGTGACTAGGGAGGCTCTTGGGAAGCCACACGGGATGGTACACGCATCTAACCGTCCGCTGTTTTTGTTTTCCGCTTAACGCCCCACTAACGTTTCAGTGATGGAGGCTTTGCTAGTCTGCCCTTACAAGCTACGTCACACACGTTGCATCATGCTGGTCTTGGCGATGAGCAGTTCATGCGTAAGGGGGATGTCACTAGTTGCACGGTTATTGTAGTGGGGATTGGACCCCTTCCACCGTGGACATGGCTGAGAGGGGGGTCTTTTTTTCTTTTTTATTAAAGGGAGTGTGTCCTCAAACCTGTATACTTCGGGTGGTACTAGCTGTAGTCTGTAGAGCACAACCCTGGCCTCTGCCCCTTCTGGGCTGTATTAAGCACACATCACATTTCCCAGCCTCATTTTCAGACAAACAGGCAGGCTGGAGATGAGGTGGTCCCAGAAATCATGGCAGGGCAGCATGGAAAATCAGGCATTTGTCGCAGAAGACTGTCCTGCTTTTAAAAAGAGATCCATGACTTTCCCATTATGTGGATCATTGGAGGTGGAGATGATTGGCTCAGCTTCCAGGAGGCAGGTGGGAGGTAGATGGTTCTCCCAAACTTGCACATTTCATGTTATATATACACATATATTATAAAAGTGATGTAATCAAACCCCCCTCGGGAATGTGACATAAGGTAGTAGGGTGTGTCGCCTGACAGAGTGGCTCTGGGGCCAGCCTTAGGAAGTCACTTGCAGCATGTGGTATTTAGGGAGAGGAATGCTGTGTCCACAGGCCGTCCACGCATGAGTTTAGTTAGGTCACTGCAGCTAGGAACATGTGCAAGATCTGACCTCTTCTCTGTGTCTGTCCTGGCTTCGCTTTACCCGAGCACACATAGGGAGCAGATTTTCTAAACTGAGGAAGAAAGAATTCTTGAGAGAACACACACACACACACACACACACACACACACACACACACACACACACACACACACACACACACACACACACTGATTATGCAAGCAGAGCAAGCCTTAGGCACAGGAAATTAAACCAGTTTGTCTTGCTAAGGCAGACCCCTTATTGAGACTGGCAGCCCATTGGAGAACTGGTGACTCGGACACTTTTAGACACACTTGAGTCCAATTTCCCAAGAACTGAAATCAAACAAAAGGCCCTCGAAGATTGGCACCTGGAGGGTGGAGGAGGGAAAGCCAGAGCTGCTGCTTCTATGCTGGGGCCTGGGGGGGTTGGTGGAGCAGAAGAGGCACATGGTCTGGTTTTTCTTTTTAAAAAAAGTGCCTGACACCCCTCCCTTCCTTTTCTATGGGGAGCTCTCTCCTTTTTTTACATCTAGAACATGCTAAAGAATGGAAATCACCCGTGTGGTTCTGATATTAGGACAGGCAGGTTGGAGAAGTGGGGGCTTTGCCCTGGGTTTTGTTTTTTGGTTTGTTTTTTTTTTTCAATAACTAAATTCTTCTTGGAAAATAGCTGAGGTCAGAAAAAAAAAGATGGAGAAAGCTCAATATATGTTCTGTCTCCTATAATAAGCGCTCATCTTCTTGAATTAGGAATTTAATTTTGCTAATTAGCTTAAATTATTTTAGAAGCCAATGTACCGAATCTGCTGCTGTACCAACCCCCCTCATGATGCCCCCCAGTGTGGACCCAGGCAGCCTTTAGTGTTCTCCTTCTTGCATAGTAGATCATCCAGCAGCTGGGGTTTCCCTTTGGGGCAGAAAGCTGCCCCCACATGCGCCCAGTCCTAGAGGGCCTCTCTCTCTCTAAGGGACAGCCTTGTGGCCCAAGGACAGCTTTCAGGAGATGAGCCCTGCTGCCCGGGGAGGCTTTCAGCGTCCTTGGGATTTTTCTGAAAAGGGATCAGTGTTATCAGGGGACCCGAGATGATATGACTGTTTCCAAGCTCTGTCATTGGTTCAAAAAACCCTTTCAGGTTGTCTTCAGCCTCCATCATTTCTCAAAGTCATCCCCAAATGTTTGTGTTTGGGTCCAAAACTGAGGTAGTAACGTGATACAGTTGTGAATATGATTCCATCCTGCCAGTGTGGCTGCACGTGTAGATGATGAAGGACTATGGGGCTTGTATGTTCTTTGCTCTTTTTTCCTGGGCTTGGTCCATGTCCAGTCTTAGCCTCTATTTACTCTACTCTTTGTGGATTTTTAACATGGGAAATTTCTTCAGCCATCACCTACCTCCACGAGCAGGCTCCTGTCGGTTGGATTTCGGCGTTGGCCCGCATGACCCACACTTCCTGCATGTTTTTCCAGAGACCGTTTAGCTTCACTGATAAACTCTTCTGACGCTTCTTCCCAGCTGGCCCCTTGCTCCTCCAGCCTCTCCATTCAGTACTTGTAAGAAATCTTTTTTCAGCAAATGCCCCAGCACAGTTCTCCCTGGCCCTCTTGGCTTCCAGTGCATGGGCAGATCCCTTTTCCCCACCCCCGGTTCAGGGGCAGCCCTCTAACAAGCCAACACTTGGGTCCTCTCTTGTCACCCCACTAACCTGCTCTGTAGCTCTCCAAGTGCTATCAGTATTAAGATGTCAAGCCTCTTAATGGGATGAGTAACCTATTTTTCTAACACGATTTCATTTTTCCCCCCCATTTTCAGCTATAGAGTAGTACCTGGAGACGGAATTGGCCTTCAGTGCCCTCGGTCAAATTGCAACTTTCTTAAACTGCTCAGGCTGGTGGCTAAACCAGCCCAGGGAGCTCTGGTTGCCCAAAGGAATGGACGAAATCCCAAATTTCCACTCTCTCTTTTTTTCTTTTTCTCACGAATATACTACCTGCGCTCATTTTCAAAATTGCATATCCTGGGTTGGAAAGAGGAAACCTGCAGCTCTTGTGTGCTGATATTGCTGCAGGAAAAATTTTTTACAAGTGCTGAAGAAACCGCCTTCCAACCAACAATGAGTCTCCTAGAAGTGTTCAGACAGGGTTGGGGGGGGGGGGAAGCACCAGTGGGGGAAGCCGCTTTTTGTTGTGACCTGGATTCCTTTCTTATCTGATTGTTAAACTGTGCACTTTTGATATTTTGATATTGTATTAGCTTCCCCGATTCCTCATGTAGAACAGACATATGGGAAGCCATGGTTTGTGCTCCCGGTAGGTCTGCATCATGCGTTAGTCCTGGTTGATTTCTCCAGAGGCGCATTGCAGAAATGCATGAGCTTTTTTGGGTTGTTTTTGCTCTAGACGCTGTTCAGATAAGAGCCCCAGCTCCAGGGGGCTGCCTCTGCTAAACTGTTACGTGCTGTGCTTCAGCAGCCTTTTTTAATTATGAAATGTTATGCTTTATGTTTTAAATGACTGATTTTTAACTGCCATGTTCATTAAGAAATCCAGGGTATTCAAATTCTGGGGTTTTTTCATATTGTATTATTATTCTTAGGAATAGTTCAATGTAACAAGAAGAAAACTTGACTTTGCTCTGGTTCAAACAGCAATCGGCACTTGAACAATAAAATGAAAGCTCTGAAAGCAGTAGTATTACCTGCAAGTTCCAGAGGTTCTGGATCGGAGGAGGCCGTGAAGCATGACTGATTAACAGAATTTTTTACGACTGTACCAGTGAAATTCCAAATTGGAATTGTTTCCTTACCTCTTTGTTTGTTGTGCCAAATTGTGGTACATTTAGAGAGAAAAATTCTAAAGCTGTCAATTATAGGGTGTTCAATTTCAACGCCTTTTTGTTATTCATTGTTACCAGTAGTGCCTTTGCTAATTTGAGGGAGAATCCTAGGATATAGTTTAGTCTAGAAAAAAAAGGAATCGGGACGAGCTGGTTGGGAATTGGGAAGACGTGGAGCAATAAAAACAGAGTAAAGCAAGCGCCCCAGCTCTTTGGGTCTTGGGAATGAGTCTCTTCATGTCCCACACGAGATGAGAAATTGTGCAAAATTCTGTTAGTCAGTGATACTTTACCAGGCAGATCCTGGCAAATTCAGGGCTTGAGAAAGAAAAGCAAACACAAAACATGGAATACACTTGGGGAACCAAACGGACTTTGACTGAACAAAGAAGCGAGCTGTGCAGAGGAGAGGACGGAGGACAGCGGACGGCGGACAGCTCTGGTCGTGGCCGGATGGTGTTAGCGGGGGATATTCTGTGCGCTTTCCACGGCAGCAGCAGTGGGTGTGGTTTAACCATTAGTATTCTTTGCGAATGTGAAAGCAAGACATTAATACCTTCTCTTGCATGTGGTATCTAATCATTGTAATTTCAGGAAACAGAAACGGGGAAAAAGGGCGTCCACAGAAGTCCTCGTCTGGGCCTTTGTGCCTCGGGGCTTTTGTTGAGCTCGTGTGAATGATTAAAGTGGTACTTCGGGAGGAAAAAGAACCCATTTTTTCCTCAAAAAAAGTACAAATTATAATAAGAAATAATAATAATATAAGTGGCAGGAACAGATGAGTTCTGTTTGCTGGAATAAGCCTTGATTCTTCCTAGGTGGGGGGGGGGCTTCTCTATTTCACCTTCGGTCACAGTATTGACTTATAGGAAGTATTGTTGCATTTAAAACAACTTCATCTGTCTCTGTGTGGGTATTTATTTGAAAAGATGTCTGTGTACTGTATTCTGTTCTCTGTGCATTATCCTTAGCGGTGGACTATTGGTCCTTATTTTAAAGTCATGTGCATGTACTCCTGCCAAGGAACCTTTACACAGACCCCAAGAGGCAAACACGGCCTCATTCTTTGGGGAGAGGAGGACAAAGAATGAGGACGAGAACTCTCACGAGTAGAATTTTCACAATTGGGTAGCTCTCCGTTGTCTAGGGGGTGCGAAAGTATGACTTTTAAATTAATCCAAAACCAATGTTTATAGGAAACAGCCGGCCTGTGTAAAGAGAGTCACATTGGCAGTTATCGATAATAAAAGTTTTTAAAGATTGAAACGTGTCTTGTCCTCTCTTGTCGTCACTGTGGAGTTCTGATCCATAAGAAGCTTTGGGCAGTGTGGTTTGGGGTTTTATGAGCCTTTGCATGTGAAGATGACCTGAGGGATTTTCTAGTCCTAAGAACCCACCCACCCAGCCCCATCTTCCTGATGGTTCTCCATGAAGGACCTGGAAGACTTATGTCCAAGACTTGCACAGGTTGAAAACAAAAGGACAGAGGGCGATGTCCACAGTGAATGAAGAACTTCCCAGGGAGCACAGGGACCCAAGTGATGGGATAAGGAAGGCTCCAAAAGAAAAAAGAAAGCCACTCTTCAAAAAGAGAGAGACAGACCACCCAGGAGAATGCAGAAGTACCCCGGATCACTCCTACCCCGATTTTTAATGGTCTTTTATTGACGCACTTTGCTTTTACATCAGTTATTTGGATAGAGCCAGCCCAGATTCAGCCCACTCCACCTCACACACACACAGCCAAAACTGAACTCTCCTTTGTGGCAAAGAAAAATGAAGTAAAAACAACCGATAAGGTGACTACATTTGACGATGTGTGTAGTGTTCATTGCATCAGAGGGTTAGGGCTGGACAGGACCTTGGAGGCCACCCAGTCTGATCCCCCTGGAGTTAGTCTGGGAAGGGACTTGCCCAAGATGATGCAGCCAGTGAGTAGCTGAGTCTGCTTGTGAAACCATGTCTTCTGGCTTTGGTGCTTTTTCTACTACATCGTGCTTCTGTCCCCACACTCACATCCCCTGCCTCTTAACTGAAATGAGGAATTTGATGATTATAATTCCTCAGTTTGGCTTCCTTAGTTTACAGGGTTTTGTTTATCAGAACTTGATCCTTCTGTTTCTGCTTAGTTGAACTGCACCAGTTCACCTAAACCTTCCTGTGCTTCTCTGAACTCCTCATTCCTTGGAGCACAGCAACATTCACAAGCCACAGCTTGTTTTAGCCATTTCCCAAGTGCAAAGCACCCACTTTGTGCTTCGGTCCCCAAAAGAGAGGTGGCTATAAATATCACCCTCTTACCTTGGCCTCCTTTGGAGAATTGCCCCAGAATTTAAAAGGCTTGTTACCAACCATCTTGGAGCATTGAAAGCATCAAGCATGAACAATTACAATCAACTATGAGTTAGTCGGGCTCCCCAGTAAAGCTGGCTGGAAAGGGAGGAGGGGCTGGATGCTCAGAAACCAGTTAGGAAGCCATGAAAACCATCTAGACAGGAGAGAATAAGGCCCTAGAGCAGAATTTGAGATCCTGTAAACATAGAGAAGGAGGTGGGTGTGGAGGGGAACCTGGAAACTGGTTCCTATTGAGAAGAGGAAAAAGACAAGGCTGCCAACCTGGGGGACTGAAGGAAGGGTGGGTTGAGAAGAAGTTAATGAGTTCCGTTTTAGACATAATGAGTTTGAGATGCCCTTGGGTTGTCCCAGTGGAGCAGGGAAGCAGTCAGTTGGTGTTAGATTTGGAAATATTATAGAATCACTGAATCCACAAAAGAGAGGATGACCCTGGATGCACTCAGAAGACATCACTGGTACTAAGATGTTTTTGTTTGACCCACTTAGTGGTGCCAAGATTAGCACAAGTAGTAGCTCTTGAAACTTGACTTCAAATTTCATCAGTTAAAGTCAAAGTGTTCTCTTCCCCGTGACCAGCGAGCTCTTCGTTGCCACATTTTGTGATGTTTTCTTCATTGTCATCATTCTTGCCCTCTCTGCTGCATCCGACAGTACTGAGCAGCCTCTCCTGGATTCTTCCTCCACTCTGGCATTTTGGGATGCTGCTCTCTTGAGCTCTTCTCTCTGCCTGACCACTGGGCTCCATCTCCTTCGTGGGCCCATCATCTTTACCACACCCACTGGAGGTCATCTCCACAGTTCTATCCTGAGCCTTCTTCTCTTTCTCCCCTATCTTGACTTCCTTACATGGGTTCAGTTACCTCTATGGAGATCTAGACATCCAGCCCCATTTTCTTCCCAGGCCAGCAAGCAAGCATCACCAGCTGGCTATTTGACATTTCAGAACAGACATCCCATAGGCTTCTCCAGCTCAACATGTCACAAGCATCTTTCTTGACAAATAGGTCCTTCTTCCAAATTTTTCTGTTACTGCCAAGGGCTCCACTGTCCTCAGGGACCCAGATCTCCCAAGCTCCTTCACAATTTGTCTCTCCCCCCACAAGACTTTGTGCTTGTCATCTCTCATGTCTGTTAACTTTACTCATTCAGTCTCCCCTTGGTTCATTCCATTGTCCCTCCTTGCCTGGACTCCTGCGATAGCTGCCTAATTAGTCTCCTTGCTAAGACTTTCCCCACTCCAACCCTCCTCTGATAGCAGAGCTGTAGAATGCATCCTGAACCAGATGAAAATATAATTGGAAAATGTTTAACAAATAAAAATACAGTCCAGCATTTGTTGTTCAGATGTGGCCAACACTTCATGACCCCATTTGGGGTTTTCTCAGCAAAGATACTGGAGGGGTTTCCCAGTTCCTTCTCCAGCTCATTTTGCAGATAAGGAAACTGAAGCAAACAGGGTTCAGTGACTTGTGCAGAGTCACACAGCTAGTCTGAGGCTAGATCTGAGTTCAGGAAGGAGTCTTCCTGACTTCAGGCCTCATGCTCTATCTACTGCACCCCCTAGGTGCCCTACAATCCCACATAGATAATGTTTGTTTGTGGTTTTTAAGTTAATATACAGAGTAGGAGAAACTCTGAGGGTCTTCCTCTCCCAGACTGATTCTTTTGTAAAGGCAAACTAGACCATTTTCCTCTTAATTCTTTTCTAATCTTTATTCACTGAATGGTTGTTGTCTCAAGCAGAGACCTGGGAAAGATCTTAGCTTAAAAAGACCAAGATCTGCCACTGCATGTAGGGCCATTACCAGTCCTGACCTTGCCACTGGACTCTGATGACTCTGGAGGAGAGAGTGAGACTTTGCACAGCCCTGCCTCACTTAAATCCAGTTCACTTGCTAGTCAAGACATCACCTCCTAATGTCACTGGTCCTCTTCCAGAACAGAGGATGAACAACAATGCAGAGGGCAAGGATCTGTTTCTATGGGTTTGACATCACTGATCTACACAACTGTCAATGATTATTCTAAAATTCAGAACTTACCAAGTCTTTCCCCTCCTCAGTAAACTCCAGTCATTTCTTATTACCTGTAAGGTCAAATAGAAACAACTCTACTGCCATTGGAAACCTTTCACAGCTTGGCCCGTGTTCCCATTCCTCATACCTGGAATGCCTTTCCTCCTCACTTCCTAGTGCCCCTCATACATACATACATACATATACATGTGTATATGCTTACATGCACACAGTCTCCCCCACAGAATGTATACTGTTGGAGGGAAGGGACTCTCCCCCCTGCCGACACAGCCTCCCTGACCATCCTTTCCAGTATTGGCCATGGCTTCACTCATTCTCAGCTCATTGGTCCAGGATGGGGAGCTGAAACATTCCTTGCTCCCCATTGCCACTTTCCCCTTCCTCCATCACTTAGTAACCTCTCTTCCTGTGAGGTTCATGTTCTTCATATCTGCCACCCAATCGTAATCCTTGTAGCTGTTGTCTCCAGAACCCCATGTACCTGGCTTACAAAATGTTAACCCCATATACCTAGCTTACAAAATGTTCTCTCCTGCCCAGTGCCTACCCTCATGCTAGGCGACTTCAGCATACGTAGTGATCATCTCTCAGATATTCTAACCGCTCAGTACCTCAGCTTAGCTCACATGAGCTATTCTTCCACCCCACCTCAGCCATACACAAAGTGGCCATCACCCACAAATGTACCACTTCCATGCTCAAGAGTTCTGAAATCCCTTCACATCATTGATTATACTCAGTAAAGCCTCAGTCTTGGATCACTCCTACCATTCAACGCCTTAGCTCCTACACAGGTGCACTGAACAAAGGTAGAGAAAAATCATGCAGTTGTTCTGACTGGGTCTTGTTCAACCTCAAGTGGGCCTTCACTGCTGCAAGGCAATCCTGCTATGCCTCCCTTTTCAGCTCACTCTCTCACTCTCCACAGAGGCTGTTCCAGACCTTCTCATCCCTCCTCAGAGCTCCCACAGCTCTCTCCCCGCCCCCCCCCCAGACTCTTGGCTGAGAATCTTGCTTCATATTTTACAAGAAAAAAATGAAGCCATTCATCATGAGCTCCCTCTCCTGCCCTCCTCCACATCTCCTATCACTCAGGTGACTTCTGTCACTTTCTTCACCTCTGTCTCCCATGATGAGGTGGCCTTGATCCTGACCAAGGCTGAGTTCTCCACCTGCCCAAGTTCTCCTATTGCATCCCAGCTCCTCGAACAGATAGATTTTCCCCCTCTGTCATCCCCACACTTTTCCTTAACCTCAATATCTACTGCCTCTTTTCCCACTGCCTACATGTCCATGTCTTCTCTGCCTGAAAAAACCATCCCTTGACCCTTCCATCCCTATTTAACTGCCTTTTTTAAAACTAAACTCCTCAAAAAGGTCATCTACAATTGACCCCTATACCTTCTCTCTTTTTAACCCCTCACAATCTGGCTTCAGACCTAATTAATCCACCAAAACTGCTCCCCGCAAAGTTACTAATGGTCTCTCAGTTGCCAAATCCAACAGCTGTTTCTTTTTTAAAAAATTTTTTTGTTGTTTTCAACATTCACCCCTATAAGATTTTGAATTCCAAACTTTTTTCTTCCTCCCTCTCTTCCCACCTCCCCGAGATGGTGAGCAACTCGATATAGGCTATACATGTACAATCGTGTTAAACATATTTCCACATTAGTCATGCTGTGAAAGACGAATTGAAACAAAAGGAAAAAAATCACAAGAAAAAAAATGAAAACAGTATGCTTTTATCTGCATTCAGATGTGGACAGCACTTTCCATCATGAGTCTTTTGGAATTGCCTTAGATCATTGTATCTCTGTGAAGAGCCAAGGCTATCAAAGTTGATCATCATTCAATGTGGCTGTTACTGTATACAATGTTCTCCTGGTTCTGCTCACTTTACTTAGCATCAGTTCATATAAGTCTTTCCAGGGTTTTGGGAGATCCACCTGGCTCATCATTTCTTACCACACAACAAGTATTCCATTACATTCATATATCACAACTTGTTCAACCATTCCCCAATTGATGGACATCCCCTTAATTTCCAATTTTTGGCCACCACAAAAAAAAGAGCTGCTAAAATATTTTTGTACATGTGGGTCCTTGTTCATTTTTTATGATCTCTTTGCACTGCAGACCTCATAGTGGTATTGCTGGATCAAAAGGTGACGCATATTTTATAGCTCTTTCAGCATAATTCCAAACTGTTCTCCAGAATGATTGGATTAGTTCACAACTCCACCAACAATGCGTTAGTGTTCCAATTTTCACATGTCTTCTCCAACATTTATCATTTCTCTTTTCTGTCATATTAGCCAATCCATTAGGTATGATGTGATATTTTAATTTGCATTTCTCTAATCATGATTTGGATCATTTTTTCATGTGATTATAGATAACTTTAATTTCTTCTTCTGAAAACTGCCTGTTCGTAGCTTTCAACCATTTATCAATTGGGGAATAACTTGTATTCTTATAAATTTCACTCAACAACAGTCTTCTCTTGATCCTCATTCTTCTTGATGTCTGTGCAGCCCCCAATACTGTTATTCACTCTCTCCTCCTTGATACTCACTTCTCTAGGTTTTCAGGTCACCTCTCCTGGATTCCCTCCTATCTCTCTGACCACTCCTTCTTTCTCTTCTTTTCACCTTCTAATTAAGTTGTAGGTATCCAACAGGTTTGTCCTGGACCTTCTTAGCCATCTATATTACTTGACTTGGTGATATCATCAGCTTCCATGGATTTAATTACCATCTCTATGCTCAGTGATTTTCAGATCTACCTATCTTGCCCCAAATTCTGCTGACTTCTAACCTTGCATCTCCAGCTGCCTTTTAGACATCTCAAGCTATAGATGTCCAGTAGACATCTTAATATGTCCTTCCCCCAAACCCTCCATGCCTCCTAGTTTCCCCATTACTGTGGAGGACAACACTGTTCTCCCACTCCCTCAGCCTGGCAGCCTGGCAGCCTAGGCATCATGCTGGATCCCTCACTACCTTTCACACCCCATATTCAGTCTGTTGGCAGGGTCTGTGATTTCACCTTTGCAGCATCTCTTGAATACAGCCCCTTCTCTCCTCTGATACTGCCTCCTCTCTGGTACAGGTCCTCACCACAAATGGACCATTGCAATGGCTGCTCGTGGGTCTGCCTGCCTCAGGGTCTCTCCACTCCAGTCCATGCTCCATTCAGCCACAAAAGTGATTTTTCTAAAGCACATGTCTGACCAAGTCACCACCTCCCCCATCCCCACCCCGGTCAATAAACTCCAGTAATTGCTGATTATCTTTAGGATCAAATACAAAATGCATTCAAAGCTCTTCATGACCCAGCCTCCTCCCTTTCCAGTCTTCTTATCCCTCACACCCCAACATGTATGCTTTGATCCGGGGACTCTGGACTCCTGGTTGTTCCACAGAGACGACCCTCCACCTCTGGGCTGGAGGCATTCCTTCTGGCAGCCCCTCCCCAGGCTTGCCCTCTGCCTTTTGGCTTCCTCTAAGTCAATTAAAACCCCACCTTGTGTAGGGAACCTTCCCCAGCCCTCCTTAATCCCACTGCCTTTCCTCTGTTCATTATTTCCTGTTTATCTTGGTATGGAGCTTCTAAACTCCTTGAGAGCAGGGACTATCTCCTCTTTTAGTATCCCTCACACTTAGCACTGTGCCTGGCCTATTGTGGGCACTCAATACAGTAAATGTGTGTTTATACAGTTAAAAATACAGTAAAAGAAAAAAAACGATTTGTTAACTATTTCCCAGTCACATTTTAATCTGGTTCAAAGCACTAGGGAGTGCAGTTGCCACCCAGGAGTTTCTCTTCCTTTATCTCAGGTCCTCCATGGCCTCAAAGAATCGCCACCCAGCCGCTGCCAGCACTGCCTCTGCCTTCCCGTAAGGGGGCCGAGCCTGGGGCAGCCACGGTTCGCGGGTCTGTGGGCAAGAAGTTACAGCAGGAATTGATGACCCTAGTAATGTCTGGAGACAAAGGAATTTCTGCCTTCCCAGAGTCAGACAACCTCTTCGAGTGGGTTGGGACCATCCATGGGGCAGCTGGGACAGTATATGAAGACCTAAGGTACAAGCGCTCCCTGGAATTCCCCAGCAGCTACCCCTATAATGCTCCCACTGTGAAATTTGTCACGCCTTGTTACCATCCTAATGTGGACACCCGAGGTAATATCTGTTTGGACATCCTCAAGGAAAAGTGGTCAGCTCTGCATGATGTCAGGACCATCCTGCTATCTATCCAGAGCCTGCTGGGAGAACCCAGCATTGACAGCCCATTGAACACACATGCTGCTGAACTTTGGACAAATCCTACAGCCTGTAAAAAGTATCTGCTGGAAACCAACACGAAGCAGGTGACCCGGCTGCCCAGCCTGCCTGCCTTCGTCTTGTGTGCATGTGCATGTGCATGTGTGTTTTTCTATCTCTTCCCCTTCCTTATAACCTGTCTTCCTCTTCTCTTGTCTGTATCATAGACTGTTTTCCTTTTTTTAAGCTCTAGTCCAGCCTTCAACATTAATGTATAAATAAATAAAGTTTTATTGTTGTTGTTTTTTTTTAAAAAAAAGCACTAGGGAGGGTTCCACAGGTGTGACACCTCTGCTTTACAGGTGTTCTACTTCTACTATGGAAAGCTTTATGCAGGCCTCCTTCATCCACTTTGTTTTTGCTGTGTGATTAGTGTAGGCAAAGCCTTCCATACCCACAACCAAGTAGTAGGTCTTAGAATGAAATTAAATAACCCAAGGAAATGGATTCTTTAAGGCATTGATGGAGTCTGTCCTGTGCTCAAGATGGCCTGTGGGCTGGTGTGGGGCCTGGATCCTCCTAGTCCTGCCCTCCTTCCAGCCTCTCCTCATTTCCTTGTTTCCTTCTCCCCTCCCTTGACTGCATATCCATGTGCGTGTCATTGCCCATGTATGGAATGACCCATCTCAGCCTGCTGAAGTCTTGCCTTTGGAGGCTGGGTGGTCCCATGGAAAGATGGCTGAGCTTGGCATCACAGGACTTGGGTTCAAATCCCAATGTCCTCACCTCCCTGGAGACCAGCCTCCTCATCTATAAAGTGAAAAGGTCAGATAAAGGCCTCCATGGTCCCGGGGTCCTTCATGCAAAGCCATTCGGGTCTCCTCGGGAAGTCCTCCCTTCCTTCCAGCTCTAAGACAATGAAGTGACCCTGCACAGACTTCTTCGTCACCTGTGGCAGCAGTGTTACAAAGGGCCCACAAGATGGTGCTGTTCTCCCATCCCAGCTGGAAGACCTCTTTATTAAATGAAGGGGATGTCAAACTGTATCAGTGAGAATAAGACAATTTTAGACTGCCTGTCCTCTCCACATTCCCTCCCCCCCCCACACACACACACTCTATGAGATTATTCTGAAAGGGAAAAAGGCTTAAGTATAGACAGAAAATTCATTACACCATTGAACCCCCAGTGGGAAGGTGTAGAGGGAGGCTAGTGAGGGTGGGCCCCAAGAGGGTGTGGGGGACAGTTGCTGCAGAAATCCCCTCCCCTGAGGCAGCTTGAGAGCCCCCCAGACACTCTCAAAGAGCTGGTGTGCATCTGAAGGAGAGCTGGAATTCTGGCCTTTCTCATTACCAAGCCAGCTTTTCTCCACTCTGGGACTCAAAATTACATGACTGAGTGTGTGTGTGTGTGTGTGAAAATATAAATATATGTGTACATATATATACATATATATATATACAGATGGATGGATGAATAGATGTGTAGATAGATAGATGGATAGATAGCGTGACTGTAGAGGGATGTGTGTGGCCAGAGGGATGTATATGTGTCCAAGAATGTGTATATATGCACACCCATACATAGCATACATAGCTCCTAAGACTTGGATTCAAGAGCAGGTCCGGACCCTGGACCAATCACTTGACCCCTTAGCAGTCTTTAGTTGCAGAGGAGGCATACTCTGCATGGATGGAGGGAGTTTCCCATCATGAGAGTGCAGTTCCTTCTTGCTCCAAATGCATACAGGTTTGGGATTATGGAGGCTGTCTTCCCATTCCACTTAAGAGTCCCCCTTTCTTCATTCGGATCATCTCTGCCATTTGACAGGACAAGCAATGATAAAAGGAAGGGAAGCTGGACCGCCCTCCTCGCTTGGTAACTAAAGAGACCAAGCTCTGGCTTCTGTGGCCCCTTCTTCCTCTGGCCCACAAGCCCTCTCTGCCCTCACCGCACCCTTCCCTCCTCCTTCCCCATCCCTTCTCTAGGACCCCTCCAACTGACACTATGTCTAGACAGAACCCAGTTTGTCACATGATTGATGGAGGAGGGAGAAGCTAATCCTGTGCTCCGCCCAAAGGCAATGCACATTTTAATCTCTGAAGCCTATTTTCCTTTTTTGGTTTGTTTTTCTCTTACTTAAAGACCAGGGCTCTCAAGGGTTGGCCAAGGCCAGGCCCCAGTGGGTCGTGGTTTGGGCCCTGATTAGCACAGAATGAATATAAATCCCAGGGTTTTTTTTTTTCCTAGGTAGAGGCCATTCTCTGCCTCATTTCTTACTCACCCACTGCATCCTGGGCCATCTCTAATTGTCCTGATCTATATCTGGCCACTGGACGCAGATGACTGGAGGTGAAAGTGAGGCTGGTGACTTTGCACAGCCCTGCCTCACTTAAATCCAATTCACTTGCATGTCATGGCATCACCTCCCTGATATCATAGTCTTCTTTGAGAACACAGGACAAGTGACAAGAGCCACCTCAGAGTGAGGATGAAGCCCACCAAGTGCTCCGTCACAGTACCAGAAGCGGCCTCCCACCCATCCTGGGTTTCCTCCTGCTACATGCCGGGGCTCCCGGAGATGTGCTCCATTAGGTCAGT
The DNA here is from genome assembly GCA_028627135.1 of Pseudochirops cupreus. Taxonomy (NCBI): domain Eukaryota; kingdom Metazoa; phylum Chordata; class Mammalia; order Diprotodontia; family Pseudocheiridae; genus Pseudochirops; species Pseudochirops cupreus. The sequence continues at coordinate 416,932,073 of CM053583.1, read as the reverse complement.
AAGTAGGCATGTAGTGCTTTCTGTGTGCCAGGCTCTGTGCTAAATAATTACAAGACCGCCCCTGGCGGGGGAGCAGGCCCAGCAGCAGAGGGGCTGGCCTGAGAATGGTGCCCTCCTGCAGAAGGTGGCACTTGAGAGACTATTTCTAGGAGTGGAGGGGATACTCCAGACCTGGGAGCCAGCCCTCCTCTGGCTTCCCAAGATGTCTTTGGCCCCATTTGGGAGGTCCCAGGGTTGGGGTCAGTTGCTGTAGCAACACAGACTCCAAAACTCCAGTGACTTGGCTTCCCCTGCCCCTTCTTCATCCCTACTCCTCCAAAACCCTCATCTCCTGGTGGCCAGACATGTGGGAGTGGTGGCTTAGCCAGGTGTTATGGGAATCTGAAGATCTTCCCTGCCCCTAGGCCCTCTGCTAAAGTGGCTACGTGACTCTGAGGACCCTTGGATATTTGAAAGTATACTCTGTTCCCTAATAGGCTGAATGTGGTCATGTGGAGCC
>CM053583.1:416889143-416931074 GCA_028627135.1 Pseudochirops cupreus | reverse complement strand
AGGCTAAGGCATCTTGGACGGCAGCTGGTGTCGGGGTCCGTCCTTTGGGCATCTGTAAACATCTTTTGAAACAAAAATTTTCTTCATTTTTATCTATCGTTCCTTTACAATCCTGTTTTATTTTACATATTTAAAAACATTCCAAGAAAGAATTCATGAGCTTCACCAGACAGCCACCAGAGGTCCATCCCACAAAGCTGGTGAAGGATGCCATAGTCCAACTCCCCCATTTTGCAGATGAAGAACTGAGGCCTAGAGTTTCAATGATTTTCCTAGGGTGTGGTCATCCTTCCACTGGGCCACCTAGCTGTATGCATTCTTAAACAATCCACAGTATGGATCTTCTAGTAATACAAACCACCATTGAAAAAAATTTAGACAGCAATCTACCAGTCAAACTTTGTGGTCTACTTAGGAACACCTCTAGCTGAAACTAGCCAAACCTAGGAGGTCTGAGCTGGCTCGCACCTATGTTCACTGGAGGACAGAGCTGACCAATGGTGGTTTGCTAGGCCCCTCCACGTGATCCCCAGCTGGACAAAGGCACATTGTCATGAATCTACTAGGAAAGAAAATTATCAGGACTTCTAAGACTTGTCCATGTTCTCTTCTAAACAAGCCACTGACAACTGGTCGTTTGCACCAATCGATTAGTAAAGTTTGGTTATATCAGTGTGCCTGCCAAAGCCCTTCCAGGGAGGCAAGAAACCTGCCCTGGCCTGTACTGGCACAGCCTTCACTAGCCCAAGGTCACCACCATGCTGTGATAAAGCTCTGGGGAGAAGGCTTTTGGAATTAACCATTTCACATAACTTGGCAAGAGATAACTACAAATAGTGATGAGAACTAGGGCTGGAATGGACCTCCCTCATTCAGTGCTAAGCTTCATTTCACACTTTAGCAAACTAAGGCCCAGGTCAGGTGACTAACTCATGTTTGGGTTTCAGTCTTTGAGCTGGCTTCCCCTTTCTTAGACAAGTTTCTCCCCCCTGAGTAAGGACAGGGAGGAGAATAGATTCACTTCATTCTCTCCGGATTTGAAATCAGATAAAATGAGAAGCCTTGACCAGGAAATTGTTTCCCTGAGGCTCTGGCCAAGCCTACTCATCTCCCTGTGACCCAGTAGGAAAGACGGCCTTGGTGGAGCGGCTTTGATTGGCCAGTCTGGGTTCTGGGAACTCTCCAAACAAGGTTCCCGCCCCAGGCCAGATGTGCTAAAGCTGGCAGCTGGAAGAAGAGCAAAGGCAGAGAATTCTTCCATTTCTTTCCAGCCGAATCAAGATTTTATTCATGTTCCTCACTGCTCTTTGTCCTGTGATGAGTGAATGCCAAGCAGTTGGGGGCTTGGTTCTTGTATCTTAGACACCAATTTTGCTTTTATTCTGTGAATGCACGTGTTTTCATCCCCCGAGTGTAAACACCTCCAAGGCCAGGGAATGTGTTTCACTCTTGTCCTGGATCCCTGGGGCCCAGCAGAATCAGCTGAGTAAGCAGTGCTGCGATTGACAGTAACATTGGCTGGCAACATTTTCTCAAAACATTTTTAATAATTATTTTTATTTTTAATTGATCCTCAGTAGAAACAAAAGTTACTTATGTATCTAAAGGTACAGGAATGTTTCTCTCTCTTCCTTTCTCCTTGTTTTGGTCTGGAATTTCCAGCAGGCATCTCAGACAAGGCCTGGACAAGGCCTAAGACAAGGCCGCCTTGACAGCCTGAACAATGGCGTCCTTGTCTATGCCAAACATCTTCAGCAGCTCCGCCGGCTTCCCGCTTCTCGGGACGTTAGAGACCGCCAGGCGACTGATGGTGATGCCAGGCTCACCCACCACGGCAGCAGCCACAGCCTCTCCTATGCCCCCTGGGGAGATGGGAAGGAGAGGAGATGGGAGGGACTGAGCCTAGGTCAGCAGTGGGGCATGCGGGGGAGAGACCAGATGTGGAGCCCAAGGACCTGGGTCACCTAGGAGAGCCCTAGGAGGGCTTTCTGGGTTTCCATTTTCTTTTGGAAAATGAGGGAGTGAGATTAGGGGGCCCTTAAGCTTCCTGCCAACTCTGTCTGTGAGCCTATGACAAAGTCATTCTGAGTACCCCATTTCTACCTGGCAATTCCCAGGCCCCAAATGGAACCCATCTTAATGGTATCTAAGCCAATCCCACTTAAAAAGCAAAGTAAATCCACTACCAACTGGGATTAGCTTTGGGGGATCCCTCTAAGCAAGGGATAATTAGGAGTGGGTTCAAAGCGGGAGGGGGAAGGACCCCCAATTCTGTCTATTTCCAAAGTTTCTGGTCTACTCCCTTGCCCTGCCTCCAGAGGCTCCCCCTCCCCTGTCCCTGAGAATCCCGACCTTACCCTCATAGTAATGGTCTTCCACTGTTAGGATTCGGCCATGGGTTGCTCGGGCACTGTCAAGGATAAGTTTTCTATCCAGGGGCTTAATTGTAAAGGGATCAAGCACACGGATGTTGATCTTTTCTGGAAGCAGAGGACACAAGCAGGGGAATGAGGATGGGCAACTGCTCTACTGGCATTCAGTCCCCCCCTCTCCCCCATCCAATCAGGATTCCCTGGAGCCCAGCAAGTTAATTCAACCAAAGAAAACCCTGCTAGAATAGCCAGGGTCTGAACAGACTGCATCCCTGGGACCTAGCAAAGAGCCTGGCCCTGAGGCCACAGCTGTGGAGAATTTCCTCTAATGGGATTTTAGGATGTTATAAGCACTGGACTTGAAAGTACTGAATTCAAATCCTGCTGCAGACTCCCTAGTAGCTATTACCTGGGCAAGTGAATTCACCTTTCTTGGTCTCAGTTTGCTCACATGTAAACTGGGGATGATAAGACCTGCCTCAGAAAGCACGGGAGATCAATTGGGATTCTATCTCTCAAGAGTGCTTCATGTATCCAGCACACACAGTGCCCCGTGAAGATGTGTTGGCTAGCTCTCATTTCCTCCTCATTAGAACTCATGCTGTCACATAAACAGAAGGGGTCCAGGCCCGTAATATACCCTCATACCGGTCAAGGTCACACGACTCTCTGCTTGCCCATCACCTCAGGCGAGCCACAGCCAGGCCAGAGCAGGGCTCCAGTTCTGCCCATGCTCCCCTCATCCTTCCTGCTTCCCCAGACAAAAGTGGGGCTTGCTGGATGTATGTGGACTAGTCTGTCTCCTGACCTTGGGATGGGGAAGGGAGCAGGGCAGAGGTCTAGGTAAGTGTTCCAACTTTACCTGACTTGCTGTGTGGTCTTGGATGGGTCAGTTTCCCTACCCAAAAAACAGTAATAACCTGGGTTCAAGTCTGACACCCACTGATCCCTATTTATTGAGGCCATTGAGGATCCCTATTCACTAGTAAGGCCATGCAGACTCAGGCTAAGGGCTAGCTACTGGGAAGTGACAGGGTGGACCCCAAGTCTGCTGGCCCCAAGTTCTTCTGCTAGTTTTTTTTATCAATCCAAATGAGCTAATGTGTCAATGAGCTCATGTATGCTAACACACTACCTTCATTCATTAGCCCATTACCCAGTCCTCTGCACGGGTCTGCTTGATCAGGGCAGAGGATGGCACCAACTGTCACCTTCCATGTTCTGGCCTGGCCTGGCTTTTCTGGCTGAGACCATCAATGCCCCTCACTTATGTCAACCTCAAACTGAGTTTCCCAGACCTTATCTGGTCTCCAAGATCATTTCTTATTCCTAGAACCTGCCCCATGGCAGTCCAAGACATGAGCTTTCTTTCTCCCAGATGCCTTCAAAATCTGGGATCTTCCCTCTGTGACTGGGTAGCATTCATCATCCTGCCTTGCACTTTGAGAGCTAGCCATGTCCAAACTGTAGGAGCCTAGCTTCTTCTGGCTTTTTTCTGTCTTCCCCTAGGCCCCCACACCATAGGCTGAAGCCAGAGAACAGTTCCAGAAGGACTCAGTGTGACAGTCAATCTCACCTTTCTTCAGCTGCTCTGCAGCTGCCAAGGCTTCATGGAGGGTCACTCCAGCTCCAATCACAGTCACCTGATCATCCTTGCTCTTCAGGACCACCTGGGAAGGACAACATCAGGATGAGGATGAGCAGTAGGTTTGGGTGCATGTTACTAGGTGACTGAATGTTTGGCTGCCTGTCTGAGACCTGATGCCAGACTATTCAGGGAGATGTCTTGGGGGTGAAGGTGTAGGTATTAGCATATCCACTCCTCCCCACACCAAGGTAGCAGGGCAGAAAGTCAGTACTGACCTTAGCCTGGCCAACCTGGAAGTTTTCATTGTTGTTGTAAATGACTGCATTGTCTGGGCGACTGGTCCTTATGAAACAGATGCCCTGGGTTGGGAAGAAAGAAAAGCTTTGTCACAAGATAGGATCAGACTCAGAGGTGGGACATCTGGCCCTTGCTCTCTATGTGACTGGAACCAGTCATGTGGCTTCCTCATCTGTTAAATCAGGGACTTGAACTAAGTGCTAAGATCTCTTCCAGTTCTGACTGGTCATAGACTACCATGCCCTTTGAGGAACAGCAAATCCTTCCAAAAGCCTTGCCTGACCTGATCTTCCTGGTTGGTTATGATATTCCCCCTTAGACCATCATGGAGTGCTGGCATCCAAGGCCCTCTACAAGACTGGAAAGGTGAGGAAGTATTCAGATCTACTCATAGGATCCCAGATTTCCAGCTGAAAGGGAGGTTTAGATGTCTCAAATTTTGCAGATGAGGAAACAGACACAGAAGTTAGTTAAGTGACTGACTCATGGTCATACAGCTAGCAAGTGAGGAAGGATTCAGACCCCAAGGTTGGAATCTTCCAGACCCCAAGGGCAGCAATTCCCTGTGGCACACTGCCTCCCACATCAGTTACTCGCCTTCATGAACTCTAAACTCTCACCCAGCTGGGTTTTCTCCACCTCTTTAGCTACCTTGTGCCCTGGCATTTCCTTTCTCTTCTGCCTGTGAATTCCTACCCATCCTGATTTAAATCAGGAGTTCAAAACCTGTGGGCCAGGAACTTAGTTTTTAAAATATTGACCAGGGCATCAACTCCCACTTTATAGTCCCATGTAATTCATTTGGGGTATTTGAAAGCATGATTCTAAGAAGGAAGGACCCCATAGATGTTACCATAATGCCAGAGGAATCCAAGATCTGAGAGATCAGGACCTCCTTCTGCAAGGTGCAAAGCAGAGGCCGCCTCCTCCTTGGAGCCTCCCTTGATGCCCCTCCTTGCCAAAGGCTTTCCCCTTCTCTAGAACAGGCTATTATGTAAACCTGGTATCACTGCCCCTTCACTACCCCAGGACATAAGCTCAGCCAGACAGGAACTTCTGTTTTATTTCCTCTGACACCTAGCATGTGTTCTGTACACAGTAAGTACTCAGTAAATGTCTGTTAAATCAAATCTCCAAAGTGAAATGAACAAGAATCCACTCACTTGAAGTAAAGCAAAAGAGTAAAGCTAGCCCTTAAGGAGGAACATTTTAAGCGAAACCAGCATTTGTTACAATGAAATACAACTGAATACAATGAAATATACAATGAATTGAATACAATGAAGTATACAATGAAATAGCCCCTGTTGCTCTCCAGGAGCTTATATTCCCTTGGGAACATACACATATCTCAGTCATCCCTGGAGACCATTTCTGACCCTACCAGTCTGCTGCCCTTTTGCCTTTGGATGCCCACTCTCTCTACAGAACCAGGGGGTCCTGAGAAGTCCATTGCCCCCTGCATTCAGAGATGACCAAGGCAGAGAACAATCTCCCCTTGAGCCCAGAGATCTCTAGAGATAGAAAGGCCACAACTTCTCTGGGAATTCAGATGCTCTGTGATTTCACACCTCTCCTGCAATTCAGTTCTCTCCAGGCTGAGGGCCAAACTTGGCTGAGTTCTCCATTTTAGATGCTCCTCTCTTTTGAAATAACTTTATTATCAAATTCCTGAGGCATCAGGGTCCACTTGATGATCTTCCCTTCTGCTCAGATAAATAAGTAATCGCACACAGCCCATAGATAACCAACCTTTGTGTTGGCGGCTAACTCAACTGCTTTCTCAGTGGCCACGGCGTCACTTGGGTAAAAGACGGTGCCATTGGGAATACTCCGGAACATGGCAAGATCTTCCAGGGCCATCTGAGAAGGCCCATCTTCACCTGTGGAGGAAAATAAATGTCTGAAAAATCCAGGAAAGCTTTGTCTAGAATGACTGCTCCTTGGGAACCAATCTCATTTGCCTCCCAACTAGGGACTGCTGCATTCTTTGTCCTTGTATCCTCCATGCCAAGCCTAGAAGGCCGCACCCACTGACTGGTTATGGTCCCTTGCCCATAATACCTGTCAGTCCTACCCACATCCCTCTCCTTCTTTTTCTGCCTCTCCACCCACACAGCTGCCCTCATCCCTCTCCAATCATCATCCACAGTTGCCAAAATGATTTTCCTATGGCATGGGTCTGTCTGACCACATTAGTCTCCCTTCCTGCATATGCTGGGAGATGTAATCACTGAGTTTTTAAACTGTTGGGGTGAGATTTTTTTTAAGCAGATGTCTTCATTAGTAGAGGGAATTTTGGTGAGAAAACTCCCTCTAGGAAAACACGCAGCTTCTAGCCAACAAGAGTTGGCTACCGCACTGAGAGGGGAGGGAAGGGGAGGTGACGTGTTCAGTCACCCAGCCAACATATAGAGCTAAGACCTAAACCCCAGACCTCTCTCAGTAATTATTGTTCTTTTGTTATGAGGGAGGGAAGAACCGTCCCCCCCAGCTGTAGCAGACCAAAGGCATCGGTGCAGCTTTCAAAGCCACCACTAAGGCTTAGGACAAACACTGGTGAACGGCTCACCAATGGACACCCCACAGTGTGAGCCACACAGGTTGATGTTGCTTTCAGAAATAGCAGCCATACGGATCTGGTCGAAGGCCCTGGTGAAGAAGGCGGCAAAAGTGCTGCAGAAAGGCACGGTCCTGTCCCGTGTGGCACATCCCACAGCAATGCTCACCTAAGAAGGGAACATGGGGTCAATGCTCCATGGTTCAGAGCCAACCCCCTCCTTTTCTAGTTGTCCTAGAAGTGACTGTGAGGGAAGTAAAGGCAGAGACAGGCTTTGAACTCCACCTGCTCTTTCCACTGGACCATGCTCCCCTGCATGGGTGGGAGAGGGCTGGGTCTAACAGCAAACTCCCTTCCCCACATGAATGGCTTCTCCAGACACCCTGCAGCCTCAATTCCCCTCAGAACAGTGAAGAAAGGGGCTTCCTGGGTGCTAGCTACTGCAAATTCTCCAGTCTTTGGGTGGTTGGTCCAAGCCCCCAAACCTAGGCCCAAGCAGGCAAGATGCCTGAAGGACCCTGGCAATTATTCAGCCTTTAATTTCACTGCACATGCATAGATGAGGCTGATGTTTTCATTTCTTTCTACAAATCCTAACCTACAAGACTTTACCAATGAACAAGCCCCTGCTCTTCTTGCTGCTGAATGTCCACTTTTGATCCTTATACTTAAAGCTAAGAATCCTAAAAGTTATGCAGTCCAGGTTCTTCTTGGAGATGAGGAAATAGATGCCCAGAGAGGTTAAGTAGTTTGCCTGAGGTCACACAGTAGTAAGTGACAGAGACAGGATTCAAACCCAGAACTTCAGTCTCCACAATTTCATACAACTCCCAAATCATTGGTGTTATGTGAAGGGCTAACCTATGGAATTGCAGTCTTCCTTGGAGGACAAGTTAGGCTCATGGGGCGTATGGATATGTCAAGTAGCATTTGACTAACAACATATCCTACTGTGTACCCACCAGGCACTGTTCTGGATTGGGCAGAATGGCCTAACCCCCTCAAACCTGAGCCAGTGAAATGTTCACTTCGGTTTGAAAAAAGTTTTATAAGGCCCAAGTCATTACAGAATTACAAAACATAGAATCAGCCACATGCACGTATGTATATACACATGTACATGCCTATGTAGTTCAGACCCCAGCTTTACCACTTACTACCTGTCTTCTTGGGGCTTCTCTCATCTGTAAAAAAGGAAGCTAGACTAGATCTATTAATAAGCTTCATCAAGGATCAAAAGAGCCTTCCACAGTGCTTCTGGCACCCCCGATCCATGTCTACACCCCTCTGCTGCCCTGTCTCCAAGTAAACCCCCCTTCTGTCAAGCAGCCCTGTGAAGGGGCCTAGCTAGGGCTGGCTGCTTTTCTCCCTCCAACCTCATTCACTGACCCTGTGCTTTCCCCTTCACTTCCACCCATTCCTCGGTTTCCCAGACTTTGAAACTGTGGCCCAGGCACCTCTCTAAGCCCTTCTTTCCCAGAGCAATTGTGGGTTTCTTGGCTATCCTCTGCTCTCTCCCAAACCTACCATGTTCTGTTCTGCAATGAAACACTCAATGAAGCGACTGGGATGTTCCTTCTTAAAGAATTCTGAAAAGGTGGAATTCTTGGTGTCCCCATCCAGGGCGATCACACGGTCACTGGCATTCCCCAGTTTGGCCAGGGCCATGCCATAGGCTTTGCGGGTGGCTATCTGGAGGAAGGGAAAGAATGCAGAATGGTTATTGTCATCTACCCTGAGGAATGTTCTAGTCTGCCTAACATTTGTCTCTCCCCCAAGAATCTAGCTGGGTTCTAGTGGCCCTGGCACTGTTCATTCCTCAATTGAGGGGAGAAACACGCTACATTATTCTTCCAAGACTGGAGCTTAATTGTCCTAGGAAAATGAAGGCTCCCTAGGGGCGAAGGCGGTTTCAAGTCTCTCCAGCTAGTGGAGTATCAGAACTTTAGCAGTGTTTGGGGGAACACCTTGAATTGCCAGTGCCTTTGGACCTCCCACACTTGGGGACTGCCATACCAGTCTATCTCTAGATTTGGACTATGTATTCCTCTCTCCCTTCTACCTTGTCTCCAAGCTTGTAATTTGGGGGAGATGGCATCCGGATGTTGGTGATGTTCACAGCTGGGGCATCCTCTTTGGGGAGGGTAGCTAGAATCTTCTTCTTACTTTGGATTTGGCTATATATTTCTTCAATGACCTGTTCTGCCATGTTTTTGGGAAGGGACTTTCCATGCCAAGCTTCCTTATCTTCCACACCTGTGGTTGAGGAATAGAATAAAAAGAGAGAGGTTGGCCAAAGCACACTGCAGGATGGGGATGGGCAAGGCCTCTGCCACCACAGAAGCTCACAGTGAGCTAAGTGAGCAGCTTGGTGTACTACAAAGAGCCCAGGGATTGGCTGTGGGGCACCCTAGCTCTGCTCTCACTAGCTGTGTGACCCTGGCTAAGTCATTTAATCCAAGTTTCCTTATCTGTAAAATGGAGACATTTATTTGCACCTTCTTTCCCACAGTTTTGCCAGAAAGGTGCTCTGTGCTATCAAGCCCCACAGAAATGTGGAGCCATCAAACCAAAACATGTGAGTGTTTCACCCCAGAGCCCAGAATACAAGTGCTTAATAAATGTCTGATGCATTAGATGGCATTGTATTGAGCACTAGAGGAAGAAGGGGTAGGAAGCAGAGATGTATGACTACCTTCAGAGAGCTTCCAGAATAGCTCAGGAAAAATGAAAGGAAGGAAGGGAGGAAGGAAGGAAGGAAGGAAGGAAGGAAGGAAGGAAAGAAGGAAAGAAGGAAGGAAAGGAGGAAGGAAGGAAGGAAAGGAAGAAGGAAGGAAGGGAAGAAAAGGAAGGAGGGAAGGAAGATAGGAAGGGAAGGAAGAAAGGAAAGAAGGAGGGAAGGAAGGGAGGAAAGGAAGGAAGGAAGGGAAGAAAAGGAAGATAGGAAGGGAAGGAAGAAAGGAAAGAAGGGAGGAAGGGAGGTGGGAGGAAGGGAGGAAGGAAGGACACTTTGACAAGTTCACATGGAGAAGCTAGGTCATGACACAGTTGATCATCCAATGAGTGCATAGCTCGGAGCTAGGTGTGGGGAGAGAGAAAACAAAAACACAACATTCCTGTGGGAGCCAAGGCTTCCCGTAGAAAGTGGCACATGAACCAAACCTAGAACGAGACACTGAGAGAATGTGTCCCAGGCATGGAAGACTGCCTGGGCAAAGACCCAGAGGTGAGAGATGGATGTCTGATTAACACACGCTATTCCAGGAGTTTGGCAGAGACAAACCAATGTGTATCTTTTTTGGGCGGGGAGGAGAAATCAGGGAAGGCCTGGATGAGAAAACCAGTAGCTTCAGCCCCTTCTTCTCCACCACCTCATGCTTCAGACTGGCCTTCAATCCCTCTCGATGTTCTGTGCCTTCCAGCCTCTCTCTGCCCTGGCATGGGGCCTTTGGCCTAATGCCAGCTTTCTGCCTCCTCCATCTCCACTTTCCACTCTGCTCATACCCTCCAGGCTAAGTTATGCGGGAGCACTATCAGCATAGATAGTGCTATCTGCACTGTGTTTATTCACTTGGGAGGTCCCAGTATCAGTGAAATCACCAGGCCCCTCCCAGTCCTTATCTGCTAACACTAATGGGATACTAGGAAATATAGTAACACAATTACTGTGGATGAACAAATGGACAAGGAGATTTATGAAAGAAAACAAAGGGAAAAGGCAGCCTTGAACAGAGATCTCCGACTCTGCTGACTTGTTTCCTAGGTAACACATACACAGCTGAAATCTGAACCCAGGACTCTTCCCACTAGATTGCTGCTTAGATCCAGAACAAGGGCCCAAAACAGAACCCTCCCTATTATCACAGGATTTAAAACTAAGAGATTGAGAGGAAGCTGGCACACAGGCAGGTGACTGGCCCAAGGTCACTCACAGGCTCTCCACCTCCCCAGGCAGCAGGGCTCCTTCTCAGACCAGGGGCTATGGGGCAGCTCTCTCTGGCCCCCCCCCCCCCCGCCCAAACACAGCTAGACAGGTTCCCAAAAGGCTTTTGGCAAAGCAGCAGGCGAGGACATGGCTTCCTTGAAGGGCCATTTCCTTCCTAAATCAAAGATGTAAAACAAACGCTTCTCCCAGCATCCCCAAGGCCTGGTGAGTGATGCCAGCCTCAAGAACCAGCCCAGGGCAGAATAAGCAAAGTTGGGTGGCCTGGGAAGCCCAGAAAGTGCTGGTTCCCTAGGGAAGGCCTAAGAAGCTTCAGGAATTTGTCAAAGAATGAAGCTAAGCAAGGGTTTTAAGGCTGGCACCCACTGACTCTGCCTCCATTCCGCCCAAGTCCCTGGGTATACAGGCAGTCTCTTCAAAAATGCTATAAATGAGGTGGAAACAGCCAGTCTCCCAAGTAGGCATTTCACATGAAAACTGTGCAACTGAATTAAAAGCTCTTGGACAAAAATCAGTGCACTCAGAAAAATGCAAGAGCGGCACTTCCTCGGTTTCATGGACTCTGCTGAGGGGTGCTGCCTCCCAACAGGCCGCCTGGCCTTCTCCTCACTGGCATGTAGATGAGGAGGAGGAGGAGGAGGAGGATGCATTTGCCCAGAGACAGACTGAACTGACCAACAGGTCTCTAACCTGGGCAGAGAAAAGAAAGGAAGCAGGTGCCCAGAGGGAGCTAAGCCAAAAACTGGAACAGTATGGCCCAAGGGGGCAGCCATGGAGCTGGCTGGGAAATCAAAGATCCCAGAGACTCTGCACTGTTGAGAGAACAGTCTGAGTAGAGCTAGAGAGCTTGACTAAAGGAGATAATTGTGGCCTCTAGTAATAACAATGACGCTAACTAGCACTGTAATATCTGCAGGGTACTTCTATGTGCACTATCCTCCCAGCTAACCCTGTGAGGTAGGGGCTATTACTGTGCCCATTTTACAGATAAGGAAACTGAGGTTCAGAAATAAAGGAATGTCTGAGACAGGATTTGAACTCAAGTCTTCCAGCATTCTATCCACTACATTGCCTAGGTCTATAGTCTATAGAATGTCTATCCCCATGGGATAGTGGACATGCCCAGCAAAATCTTAAGAGAAATGCCACATTGAGGAAATCCATGAGCCTGAGGAGAAAACCATCATGGAGCCCATCTGAAACAGCAAGCTCAGGGTGAGAGTGTGCCACAGACTGCTACCCAGGGGGAACGAGTTCAGTTCAATAGTCTATGGCAGTTATAACCATCTGAGAGTCTTGACTTTCAAAATAGCATCCAACCCTTTCATTTGGCAGAAGAGAACAGTGTAAGTAAAGGTGGCTAACGTCCCACAGATAGTGACAGATTAAAATGCCCTGGTGCCCAGCATAGTGCCGTGATGACTACCACAGATTGTATTTGGGGGTGGAGGTGGGGATGGGGGTGGGAGTGAGGGTAGGGGTGGGGAAGGGCACGGCATGTACACGCACACATGAATGTGAGCACATATGTTTACAGTCTGGGTGATAACAGATCCTGGCGGGTATCTTCTATGTTCCACTCACTGTTCCATTAAGACTGGTCAAGAAAAGATCTCTGCTCACCCAGAGGAATCTTGGCTTCCCAGAGAGTCCAAGAGGAAAGAAGCCATTGGCTCAGGGGAAGAGACTGTCCCTCACCTGAGATTCCTCTGCCCTTATATGTCTTAGCAATGACAGCCAGTGGCTTATCCTTCACCTGGTCAAAGACCTTGCATAGTTCTTCCACGCTGTGTCCATCCACAACTATGGCGTTCCACCTATAAGAGCACAAAGAACAGGCCCATGATGCAAAGAGCAGGAGGCCTGACCAAATCACAGACAATGACAGAAACTGGAAGAAAGGCATTTCCTCCCTACCTACGGGTTACAAGCATGTCTATGCAGGGCACCATTTTTATGTATCAGGTTTGACACTTGAATAGGTTTGTGCCAAAGGGATCCTTGTTTTTGTCCCATTGAGCGTCAATAAGCACCATTCTCATGACAACCCTGGGAGGGACTCAAACCTCCCCAACACACCTCAGCATGAAAAAGGGGAGGGAGGAAGAGGGAGCACGGAAACATCCTGTTTCCCAGCCCCAGAGCATGATGCTTTCTGCCCCCAGGAAGAAGCTGGCAAATATGATAATTTCTGAGAGGGAGGATCTGCCTGTTTTCTCAGTGACCATCCCTCTTCAAATTCATCCTGCATAGCATTTTTGCTCTTTGTGGCATTTGACACAAAGGCGAGAGGCTCTTATGTGAAATGTGACTCGGAGAGCCCCCCATGCTCCCAGCAGATGACCTCACATACCCAAAAGATTCACAGCGCTTCTGGTACACTTCCATGTGGTGCTGCAGGGGGGCAGGGTCGCTCTGGGCCAGCCGGTTAACGTCAAAGATGGCGACCAGGTTGTCCAACTTGTAATATCCCGCAAAGGCCATGGCCTCCCACACGGAGCCTTCAGACACCTCCCCATCACCCAGCAAACAATAGACACGGTAGCTGAAAAACAAAAGGATGTGTCAGTGTCCACAAAGGAGAAACAGAAAAGAGCAAAGGAGGCTACAGATTCCTTTGCCAGGTCAATGGATTTCTCCATTGTTCTGACCCAGAGCTTGGCTCTCCTTGGACTCCCAGGACTGAGCTTTGGCATAAGTGACAGAGTTGGAAGGAAACTCAGGATTCACTCAGCATGAGCCCATCATTCTACAGAGGAGGAAATGATAGCACCTCCAAGGTGGTCTTGCCCTCACCACCTCAAAAAGGCACCTCAGAGATGGTAATGACTTGCTCAGTGACCTCTTGGCAAGGCTTAGAGATAGGTCAGGGGCATTCTGGTCTTCCTGACCATCCATTCCACCCCAATTCTTCACACCTTGTCTTATCTTTCTGGACACAATCTCTTCCCCCCTTCCTCTGGCAGTGTGACCACCTTTCCCTCTCTTCTTTTGTTTCTTTATTATAGATAACAAACATCATAACCACTTTCCCAGTACCTACAAGCTCTTCCCTTCTTGGTTATTTTCAGGAAACAGTCAAAAGTCATTCCTCCACCCGAGATCAAAATTCCTGAGGACGTGTTACCTTCCCCAGGGTGCGCAACAGGTATCAGAGTCATGGAATGTTAGAGCCAGAAGGAACTAGACCATAGGAAATATCTACTCTCTAGCCAAGGAAATGAGGCTCAGGTTGTCTAATCTGAGGCATTGGGGCAGATTGAGGGATTCCATCTTGCTGGTGGCCAAGCATACCATGTAAACAGCCAATTGCCTGTGGAAGATAGAGCTAGCAGCCATTCACATGCGAAGGACCTAGGAGTGTTAGCAGACTCTGAGCTAAGTGAGAAGGCATTAATTAAAATCTAGTGTCCAGAAGATGGGAGACAGTAGTCCCCTGGTCGTCTGTCTGGTTGGACCACGGCTAGAGACCTGTGCTCAATTCTTGATGCCAAATTAGAGGCAGGACAAGAACAAACCAAGAGATGAGGAGGGTGACCATGATGTTATGTGACCATGTGCCACTGTATACAGCAAGCACAGAGCTTGCTTTTTCATAGGAGAGCCCCTATGCCCATGTGGAAAGAGCTTGGAAGAGAAGGAAGTATATGGATAACTGGAAGGGCAAAGAGAACTATTGCAGCCCTGGGGAACAGAATGACCCTACGAAAACATGGAGGTTGGGGGGCAGCTAGGTGGCACAATGAGTAGAGCACTGGCCCTGGAGTCAGGAGGACCTGAGTTCAGATCCAGCCTCAAACATTTAACACAAAACTAGCCGTGTGACCTTGGGCAAGTCACTTAACCCCAATTGCCCTACCTTCCCCCTTCCCAAAAGCAAAAAAAAAAAAAGAAGAAGAAAGAAAAGAAAATATGGAGGTGGGAATCTGTTAGATAAACAAGTTTGCCTGGAGCAGTAATATAATATATAAGGGCAGGAAAGTTGTGGATCCTAGATCAGGATGTGGCAGCAACCTCAGTGCCCACTTCTATTTCATCAAACCTATCACATTCTACAAATGAGGAACCTGCTCAGAAACTGAGGTCCAGTGCCCTTCTAGCACTGCATGGCCTCATGGGAAAGTGGATCGGAGATCACAGGGGGCCCCACTGTCCCAGAGAAGGAAAGGAAGCCCTGACAAATTCTGAACAGGGAGTAATAGGAGGAATTAGACTGAACGAGTCTGGGCAGATTGGGTAGGAGGCTCTTCTCAGTGCCAAGGCAATGAGGAGCCTGAGCCCAGAGTAGCTGCAGTGGAGGCAGAAAAAGCAGACCTCTTCCCCTTCTGCCCTTAGGACAAACTGAGGAATGGGTGGAATGCCTGGCCGGGGAGGAGTGGAAGGCTGTAACAGAAAGCTCAACTATTTCCTTCATTACATAAAGGCCCAAGGGTTCAAATGGACACAGAGGCTGGGCCTGGGATGGCGGGGATTAATGGCAAAAGGCATGGCACCTTGTCTTCACTTAGTCCGGTCCAGGGTCTGAAGTCACCTGCCCAGAGACACAGCCACTTGGGTCCTCCTAGCCCCAAGACTCCTCTCTAATTGTTAGGCCACTGCTTCTGGTGGGCTCTAAAGGAGTAGCCAGTAAGAACAGCTCTGTTCTGTTTCTCTTGTAACTGATAATACCCAGAATCAGAAGCTCTAGCTAAGAAAGGGCCTAAAGATCCTTGGATCAGATTTGGAACTGGGAGGGACCCCAGAGGTGATCATGTTCCCTCCCTTCATTTCACAGATGCCAAGAGAAGCTTGTCTGGGGCCCCACAGCTAAGAGGGTGTCTGACCCCAAGTTCAGAGCAAACAAACCACATGTTAGGAAGTGTCAAGTGCTGTGAAAGTCCTAGTCTGGGTGCAGGGAACGGGAGTAGGCAAGCCCATGCTGAGAGAGATCCCTCAACAGTCACAGTGATTCAGCAATATTACAAGCCTGTCCAGGGCCAGTTCACATTCAAGGTGGGTGTGTCTTTCACTCTAGCAAACTTCAGGAAATGTTTCTTTTCTCAAGAAAAAGCAGGTTCAGAGTCTAGGAACAGGCCTGGACAGGCAGGAAAGCCCCAGTCCCATGCACTGGCACACTGGGTAATGGCTTTGCCTCCCTTCTCTGGAAGAACCTCACTTAACCCCAATCCATTACCTAAGAACCTCCTATCTGGAGCTGGCTCCAGGGCCCTCAGCTAGCTATCTCTTGCTTAACAGTGGCCTGATAATAAGCAGAGAGTGCCTTTTCCGGGTGGAGAGTGGCTGAAGGAGGCAGCCAGGCATGGCTCTGGCTTGGGTCAGTGTTCAGTTTGGCTCTGCTCAGATAAACTGGCAGACAGCTACCTATGCCCCCATTCCCAGGACCTAGGATCACCCTAAAAACAGAGCTGAGAAAGTGGCCTTATCTCAACTTAGTTACCCTGAAATGCTGTGTGGAACATCCTGCCAGCAGGCTCCTGGGCCCCAAGGCCCCCTGTATCAGCACTGATGCCAGTCTCTATCAGAGGCTCCTGCTAGATGGAACTCCTGGGCACAAGTATCCTTTCTATGTGAGCCCTCAGCCCCCAAAGCCTTTCCTCAAGGCATTCATTCACTCACTCACTCACTGAGCACAGAGAAGTAACTCCCAGAGACAGAACCTGTGCAGGGCAACTGCTAAGGGTCAAGATGTACCATGAGGAATTCCTGTCTGAGCCTGAGTCTGCCTCTAGGCCCAGGTGCAATCCCAGACCTGGCCAGGTGCCACCATTTTGTGCAATGTCTCACTTCAAAAAGCTCATTCGTTAGACACACCTTTCCTAGCAGTTCTTCTACATGTCAATCATAAAGTCATCTCTCCTTCATGGGAAATTACTTCCTAAGACTATTGAGAATGATGAACTGACTCCTCTGGGTCAATTCAAATGAAACCACTATTCTAGCCACAAATCACGAAGAGGGGTCACCTATCAGAAGGTGGAGGGCTCGATCAATACTGACTGATACACCAGAGAATGAAAAGAACTGAGTGACAAAGGAGCCAGCACTCATGAGACTCAGATGTCATTTTTAGGTTTTTTAGCTCAGTGGTTGGACACTCCAGCATGACTGAGTGAGAAGAGTGCCAAACTGGGAGTCCATGGACCAGGTCTAAGTCTTCCAGCTCTTTCATTTGCTACCTGTGCATCTTGGACAAAAAACAGTAATAAGGGGATTGGACCAGACAATAGCTATGGTCTCTTCCCAGCTCCAATCCCATCGTGTGCACATCACTGGGGCTCTCTGGATTCCTGATGCCAAATTATAGGCATTGATTTTAATTAATGCCTTGCTCCTGCATCCCCTGGGCCATTTCATTTGGGAGGTTTGAGGCCTTGAACTATCAGCAGTGAAAGTCAATTGATTCCTCCTTCCATCTAGATCAGCAACTCAGAAGTCTTGGAGAGTTGCCTGGGACAGTGTAATCACACAGCTAATGACCAGGGGCACGGCAGGCAGCCAAGGTGCCCTGCCTTTGAAGCTAGCCCTCCATTTCCTATAACACTCTGCCTTTTCTAGGCTATTGGGCATCATAACTGTAGATATTCCAAGATACTCCATGCCATCCATTTATTCACTCAGTGACTAGTTAGCAAGTGCCTTTGGACTCTGCTAGGCACTAGAGGAAGATACTTAACCTCTCTGGGCCTCAGTTTCTTTCTCTGTAAAATCCAAGAGTTGACTTTAAATTGACTTAAGATAGTGGTTCTCAACCTTCCTAATGCTGCGACCCTTTAATACTCGTATGTGGGTATATCTGCATGTGGGCGAACCCACCTGGAGACAGAAGAGTGGTGTCTCGGTTCTTAAGACCATCGGAAACATGTTTTCTGATGGTCTTAGGAAACCCCTGTGACCCCTGTGAAAGGGTGGTTCGACCCCCAAAGGGGTCGCAACCTACAGGTTGAGAACCGCTGGCTTAAGAGATGGCCTCTTAAGTTCAGAGGGGAGGGAATGACTTGCCTGAGGTCACAGGAATAGTAACAAAACCAGTATTCACACCCATTTCTCCTATTCCAGGTGCTCTTTCCAAAAAGAGGTGAAAGGACCACGATGAGTCTTGGATTTATCTTATAGTTCCCCAATTTGCAGTGGGTTTCCCCACTGTGAAGCCAGAGAAGACAGCTTCCCTGGACCCCATGTTCCCCATGCTCTTGAGGGCAAGAGCATGGGAAAAGGTGCTGTTTTTCTCTTGGTTGACAAGAGACAGCTGATGGATGCTTCACCTTCCCAAAGATGGTGACCTTTGCCTATTTCTGGCAAAGCCATGATCTGCTGTCACTTCTGTGACTGTGACACCACCCAAGCTTATCTGTTACTGATGTCAGGCTGCCAGGGATTTTACCTCTGGTCCAGAGGTCACCAGGTGCCCCCAGTGGTCTTTCCCAACCAAGAGAGCCATCAGCTCTGCCACTCTGGACAGAAGGTTAACATTGCTGTCCCTCTGCTGTGGGATACCAGGTGGAGAGTATTTGGCCTCAGAGAAGACTCAGTGGGGTTTGGGAGCCTCAGGGAATGGGAAAGGGAAAGAATGTTGACCCATTCAGCCCAGAAAGAAAGAAAGAGACTAGCATATTACCTGGCTTTGTCGAAGTATTTGCCTGTGTAGGCCATTCCACACGCCGCTCCAAGCCCTTGACCCAGGGAGCCAGTAGCCACATCTGTGAAGGCTTGTTTCTACAATTAGAAAAGGGAACAGGCTAAAAAGGGGTAGAGGCATCGTGGTGCATTGGGAAGGGCACTGGGCCTGCAATGGGTTTGGTTGGACTAGATGCTTCCTGGGTTCCTTTCTGAGATCAAGAGATATGTCCTGGCTCTGCCCCCACCCACCCACCACTGCCTTGGTTGATGCCAGCTCACTTCAAGTCCATCAACTTCCATTCAACTCCGGAAGCAGCTGGAGCAAGGGCAAGGGGCACCACCCCCATCACACTATCTAATTGGGCAATTTACCCATGCTGAGCTAGGATAAAGGGGATCCCAAGCAGTACTACAGGGTCCCAAGATGAACAAGGATCTACAAGGAGCTCCCTGCAGGGCAGTGTACCAGCTTCTGCCAGTGGCCCTGCTGTTATCGCAGCACAGCTGCCCCCCCAAGAAACTCTTGCCCCCTAGAATGGGGGTTTGAGGGCACAACCTCTTTTTTCCTTATCTTTGGGTCCTGCATTTGTTGTTCAGTCACTTTGGTCACAGGCCACTCTTTTCTTAGCAAAGATCCTGGGGTGGATTGCCATTTCCTTCCCCAGATCATTTATCGATGAGAAAACTGAGGAAAATAGGGTGAAGTGACTTGCCCAGGGTCACATGGCTAGTAAGTGTCTGAGGCTGGATTTGAACTCAGAAAGGTGAGGCTTCCTGGCCCCCAGCCTGGCTTTTAATCCGCTGCACCTCCTGGCCGCAGCTAGTCTTCATATTGAATGTTTATTGGATTGGATGGAACGAGAAGACCATTCATCCACACATCTCCTGAGCAGAGACCCAAAGGATGGCTTTGCCCAGCCAGGGTCCAAGGCCCCATCTTTTACGTCACACATGCTTGCAGTAGGTAGAGGTGCCCCATGGGTACTTGGCATGGCTAACCAATGGCAGGCTTTGAGCTCTAATACTCAGAAATACTCTCCAAACGGCTTTGTACCCTCTTTGAAAAGCACCATCTCTACTGAACTACGCCCTCTCCATGATGACCAGAGGACAACGGACAATAAATAATGAGGTGTCACAGACAGAGACAGGGAGGGACATTAGAGGCCCAAGCATGGTTCACCTTCATTCTATGGGACACAGAGGCCCAGAGATCCGTTTAAGACAGCAGGGATAGTTTAGCAGCCAGGGTAAGATCTGAAACCCTGGTGGGGACAGGGACATCAAAATGCTAGAGTCTGAATGTTGCGGTCAAGGGTAATGGGTAACCTTCAAACCAAGTCATGCCTTCTGGCACCAGTTTCAGAATGTAGTCAGGGCTTTTTTTTCAGGCCAGGGTCTGACCCTCCATCCAGACTCACACCATTTTCAAAACGAAAATGCCTGTGTCAATCTTGTTTTAACCCCAAGTTGGCTTGCTTCACTTTTGTCTGTAAGGTCCAGAGAGGATAACCCCAGAGTGCACCTTGGGAAATGGGACATTTCAACACAAGTCACTGGGATACTCATTCCCCCTCCCTGCCCTGTACTTACAGGGACTGGGTGGCCATCCAGAATGGAGGTGATCTTCCTCAAGTTCAACAGCTCAGCCTCTGGCAGGAAGCCAGCCTCAGCCCAGACCGCATAGAGGATGGGAGCTGCATGACCCTGGGAGGAATAATGAATTAGCAAGAGTGGTAGCAGGATAAGGACAGGGAAGAGGAGAGGAAAAGGGAGGGGGAGGGATGGGTAAGCTGGAATGGATACTGAAACATTAGGGGAGCAACACTGACCCCTCTGCCTTGGGGCAGCTATTTTTTACCTTGGAGAGCACGAAACGGTCATTGCTGGGGTCCCTGGGATCCTGGGGTTTGTACTTCATGGTGTGGAAGAAAAGGACCGCCATGATCTCTGCTGCACTGCAGCATGACGTGGGGTGACTGCAGGCCAAGAGAGAGAGGCCAGTGAGCTGCCAGTGCTCCCAACAGCTCAACCCAGAGCCCAAACCTGGTGGCCCAGTCAGTCTTTGAAGGCCTTGACCCTTCTTGTTACCTTGGTCCCAAGGAACTCTCTGAACCATGACCGAAGGTTGGTGGAGGCCCCCTGACTGGGTTTATGGGAGAGCCAGAAAGTGAAGCAATGAGACTGTACCTTACTCACTTCTTTGAAGAGGTGGGGAATTATGGGTGAAGAACACGGCATACACTGAGACTCCGTTGATCTTATAAGACTGTTGGCCCTCCTCTTTGTTTTTTATTCTTTGTTAAAAGTATTGACTTTGGTGAGGAGGGCTAGAGTGAGAAATATAGATGTAAAAAGATATCAATAAAATTGTATTTTTTAAAAAGAGGGAGAAGTAACATTAAGATTGCCACTGCCTCTCTTCTTTATAGATGGGGGACTCTGGGTGTGGCCCACTACACTTGTCAGATTCCATTAATGTGTTGGTAAAAAAAAGTGGTTTTGGTTCCCTTTAGGGGCTGGGGAGGGAAAATAGGATGAGGGAGTAAGACATGAGAGTGATACAAAACCAAATCAATACAACAGTGTTTAAAGAAAGGCTGCGATGAGATTCTCCCACTTGGGGACCACCAGTGGGCACAATGGGGAGTCCATCACAGAAGCAGCAAATTGGCTCTGCTGGGCCACATAGGGCTGAGCCTGGGAGGACCTCAAATGTGCTCCTGGAATCTAAGCCCATGAAAAAGGCGATTGTCATCAAGAGATAACTATTGTAAATCTTTCTAGATATCCTTGCTAGTCTGGCTCTCACTTTTGGGGGAGGGGGGAGGACCATAAAGTTCCCATAAAGAGCCTGAGATTCTCCCCTCCAAGGTCCCCTGGACCCACAGGAGTCTGAAATACAATGGACAGCAGCCTGACCTGAAACAGTTTCTCATTGTTTTGTCTTCAGCCCATATTAATCATTAGAGGATTCCTCTAGCACTGTCTAATACAGCCTCTTCCCAATGTACCTCCAAGATTTCTACTCAAGCTGACAATAGTACCCTAGTTTGAAATATTTCTGTCTCCCTCTAGGACAGATTCTAACAATCCTGGGGACGGGTTTCAGCACTGTCCCTTCACTGCTTCTGTGTGAGCCATTCTTGACTAAGACCCAAAGCTTTGTTTTCCACATGTGAACAGTTTGTTCCTGAACACACCCCACAACACACAGGGACCCCATTCTCCATGCATGTTAGCACGTGGCTGGCTGGCCCACTGGGGGAAATGGTACTCATTTCCTTATCACACATAACAGCTTCCATCTGGAGGCTGTGAACCTCCAAAGACCTCTTCTCTCTGGTGGGTCCTCACCATTCAGGGACCCCAGAGAATAGGAGGTGAGTTACTACTAACAGTCCAAACAGGTATTAGTGAGAGCACCGCTACAAAACCCAAGCACATGCATGTTTAATGCTGCCATTCCTAGGGTCTCAACCACTTTATACTTAACCATTTCCTATGAATTCCTGTTCTCGGGGGGAAAACAGAAAACCTGAAAGAGCAAACAGGTGTTCCAGTGAAATTACTCTGACACTGTGGGTAATTTTCTCAAATTATAAACCCCACCGCACACATACACACACACACACACACACACACACACACACACACACACACACACCTCACCACACACATACACACACACACATAAACCTCACCACACACATACACACACACACACACACACACACACACACACACACACACACACACACACACACACACACACCCCTTTGAGAAGTAAAGTCCTTCTCAACTTCGAGGAAATTCCCCGTCAAACCAGGCTTAGACTTTTAGGAAATTCTCCTCAGCAAAGCAGCTGTACACTTTATAACATGTATGTGTGTGAGTCCCATGATTTAAGCATGATTTAACATGCAATGTAACCCTTTCAAGTGGCAGCACTGAAGTGGGCTGGGAGACATAGGATTCTTCACCTAGAGTAGTAGGAATCTTAGAAAGTCATCTGGTTTGATCTTCATTTTAGAGTGGAAGAAAAAGGCCAAGAGAGGTAAAGTGACCTGTTCAGGGTCACACGGTAGTATTAAGTTTCTGAGGCTGGGATTTGAGCCCAGGTCCTCTGACTCTGAAGACAGTGTTCTTTTCCACTGTCCTCTGCTAGTTCCCAAGGTTCTAGTGGTCCCAAGAGTCTAACCCTAACCTGATAAGACTCATGTCCCAGCTGCCTCACAGATTCCTTCTTGGGCCCAGACAGCAGATCAGAAGCAACTGATGACCAAGGACATGCATGGGAAAGTACCTTACAATGAAGAGCTATCCCCAGCTGGAGTGAGGCTCCCACCTCACCAACTGCCTTCAAGAAGAGGCTGAAGAAGCACTTGGGGGTAGAGGGCTAGAGGGGGGACTAGGTGGGACCCTGAGGACCTTCCAACTGTGAGTCTGTGAACTTGGCTACATTCCATTGAAGAATGCAAAATATCCTAAATATTCTCCAGAAGGAAATGGGGAAAGAATCAGGCCATTCCCCCATCCACTCCAATGATCCTGAAGTAGCTCAAGGGGAGCCTCTATAAGTCAGTCCCAATGGCCAAGAACTTGGATTTACAGCTGAAATAGCTTAGAGGCCACTGCGACTTAGGCAAATCCACTATGTATCTGAGGGTAGCATTTGAACTCAGCTCTATCATTACTAGAGCACAAGGTTCTATCCACTGCACCACTTGACATGTGCCTTCCCCTTCTCAAACCCAACAAAGAGAAAGCCTCTGCAAATCACCCTCTATGGACCCACTAAACCTAGATCTCAGAGACGGAAGGACAGATTGCTTCCCCTTGTACCAGATATATGTGAAAGTTAAAAGTGATGATAGAGCAGTCCAGGAAAAGGCACATGCCAGTGGGTTACCCATAGATCCAACTAAGTCACCAAAACCCCTTGTTTCTGGGCTGGTGTATGGATGGGCTCCCATCTCTGAATCCACTTCCCTTCCAAGACAGTGGATACAGCTTTTATGAACACCAGCCTTCTCTCGGAAATTGTCCAGGTGTCTCTAATCCATGCTAACCAAGTTTACCCTAAAAAGCATGCTGACCACAAGAAGGCAGCAGGTTCACTGGGAAGGGCCATTTGTAGCCATGAGACCCAGGAAAGTCCTGATGAGGTGCTTGGACAACCACAAAAGGGGAGAGGAACCCCCCATGCCCCAGCAAGCACAGGAGGGAATCTGAGCCATAAGGGACCTTAGAAATCACAGAAGTGAAACCCCTGGCTTCAGGTTTAGAGCAAAGAAACTCACCCAAGACCCAGCCAGCCAGCTGGTGGCGGAAGGAACTATCTTATTGCTAAAGTAATATAAGAGCCTAGCAAAAATTACCCCAGAGCTCAAAGGAGGAAACTCAGACCAGTTAGCCCATATATCACTTGCAGAAGGTATTGCATTGGTGTCCGTTCTGCAAATCCAGCCCCATTCTCTTGAGCAAGAAGGAAACAGAAGAGACTCTTGGTACCTGGCCTGATCAGGAAAGGCTTGGGAGGAGGGCTCCAGCACACCACCCAAGAGAGGCCTATCAGGTGGCTTACACATGACTCACTGGTTTTCAAAGGATTAGAATGCAAAACTCTCAGCACTAAAGCTTTCCAACACAATGGGGGTCACAGACCCACATTCAGCATCTGAGCTAGAAGGGACCTTAGCAGAAACTAGTCCAATGATCCAATTTGGCAACAGAGGAAACTGAGGCACACAGAAAGCCATGTACTCAAGAGCTAGTTTGGGAAGTAGGGACAGAAGGCATCCATGCAATTCCCTCATTTCACAGATGAAGAGACCAAGGCCCAGAGAAGTAGACTGAATTGCTTGAAGTCACACAGATGCTAAGTGACAGGTCTAGCATTTCAGGTCCTCTGGAGATGCTACACAAGGCTTTGGTGCTGCTTGGAGACGGCCCCCTGGGCATTTTCTCAACAAGGAAGCCTGAGGGCTATTGGGGAAGCAATGGCTATTGTCCAGTTTGGGGTCATTAGCCTAGTCCTTAGGACAAATCAGACCCAAAGCAAAGGAAACTAAGGTGGGAGAAAGGAGCAAGAGGTCCAGGCCCTGGGCTATCCCCCTTTCAGGCTAGGCTCTGCTGACTCCTGTCCTCCAGCAAGGCTAGCCAGCAGCATCCAGCTTCTCGGTCAAGGGAAGTGCTGTGTACCACAGGCTATGACACTGGGCCACTGGGCCCGTGAATCTTAAAAAGACAGCCATTTGGGTGTGGATAGCAAAGGGAGGCTTACAGCCACCAGAAATGGTTCATTTTCCTTGGACTATGATGACAACAGGAAGACTGTGTGTGAGTGTGTGTGTGTGTGTGTGTGTGTGTGTGTGTGTGTGTGTGTGTGTGTGTGCTGTGAATGGGTTTCAACATCACTGAGATCCTGCACAACCAGGGCATTATTCTGGGGTGAATCCAAGCAGCTGCTGGGAGAGAGTGGAGTCCCTGAAAATATATGCTTAGGGTCATAGGTCCAGTTGGAAGGGACAAAAGTCATTGAAACCAACCCCCTATTTTTAACCGATGAGGTTTAGGAAATTTAAGTGACTGAGCCAAGGTTACACAAACCATCCAGCTCCTCTGACTCCAGGGCCAGTGACTGCTTTCCCACTCTGCTCCCTTTGGATATAGCCATGCCTCAGGTGGGGCCCAAATGTTCAGTGCCAGGGGAGCAGTGAGCAGAGGCAGCAAACCCCCATCTGGACTCTGACCCCATGCAGGTCAGGTCAGTCATAAAGAAAAGCCTCCATACTGTGGAGCTGTGATGATTGCAGTGGGCTCATGCCAGGTGCTCATCCCAGGGGAGGGTGCAAGCAGAATGATCCATATTCCCTAACAGAGTTCAGTCAATTCACCAAGGTCTGGCCAGTTTGGACACATACCCAAGTCACTCTAAGGCTTCGTGCTCCATCCACCAGAGAGATGAACCCTCATCTCTTGGGGTAAATCTTGGCAAGTTCACTCTCCCCTCACTTTGATTAAGCCAGGAAGTTGGGGTCTTGTGTAAGCATTGGGAATAATGAAAGTTCAGCAAGATAGCGTCAGGAGGAGAATGGAGTAAGAGAATGGCTAGAAAGGGCCTTAGAACCACCTAGCTCAGCCTCCCTGCCCTCCCCTTATTTTTTCACAGATTAGTAAACTAAGGCTCACAGGTGATTAAGCAATAAGAACCAGGACTCCTTACTTCATCTAATGTTATTCCCAAACTCCATCCTCCTTCCTAGCTTCAAGGACATTATATCCATAGAGCAGAATTGGATCTGATCCCAATTTTAACTTGTTCTGGCTTCTGCTGCTATCTTACTATCAATGCTCAGACCCCTCCTGGAGTTTCATGAATATTCCTTGAAATCAAAGGAATTTGAGAAAGGAGTCAGCCCTATCAGCTGGGAATGAGGGAAAGCAGCCTGTAGGCAGTCCCTGAGCTGCATCTTCAAGGAAGCTGGAGATGTTAAATATGGAGGCAGAGGTTCCAGAGATCCAGGACAAATTGGACTGGACAGCTAAGCTGTCCTCTGGGGGTTCAGTGTTTCTATAGGATGGCGACCTGCTTTGATGATGTGGGGGCTTGAGTCATGTACAAATCAAGATGGTCATTTCCTCAAGCAGTTTCTAGAGTTTGTGCATGTGTATGAAAAAATCTAAATAATGGCCTTCATTCTCTACATCAGAGAAGTCTGTAAAAGTTCTTGGATCTCTCTTCCCCCTCGCCCACAATGGGGGAAACAAGAATGAGTAAGGCAGTCTCGGATTTCATTGACTTTGAAACTCAAGGAGGGAGACTGGATGGGAAATGATGTCCAGTGCTTTCTTTTTAGTGATCCTATTTCATATCTCCAAAAATTCAATCCAAGGAGGATTTATTAAGCATCTTCTATATGTGCAGAGAGGTTGGACTTGAGGCCAAATGGACCCAAGGTCTAAGCCCTCTAAGCCTTGCTGCTAACTGACACTGACTAGGAGAAACTAGTTAAGTCACTCAGCCAGCTCTTAGGGCTTCAAGCAACTCTCCCAGACTATTAATTGGAGAAAGCTTGCCAGTCTTCATCAGTGAATGGAGTTTCTACCTCCCCTCCCCCCCCCCAACCCACACTTAAAGTGCAAGGCCTGAGGGATACAAAGTCAGATCCCACCTCCAAAAGAGGGTCCTGCCTGGGGAAGACCATAGTCTGGTGGGTGTGGACACCATTTGTGCAGATAAGCAGAAGGAAGGTAGACAGAGAGTCTAAGATCTGAAGGAAAGGTGGGAGAGTCTTTCTAGGTCAGGTGAGCTTGGATCTGGATTGTCAAGTTCCAGCAAAGAGGCTAAACTGGCTTGACCTTGGGCAGAGGCCTGCACAAAGAGGTCAACTGAGCACTGGGGGACTCTTAATGTCTGTAGTCATCCAATCTGTTCCACTTCAGTCCTGGGAACCAACAGACTAGGGACAGAGACCAGATTTCATTAGTTCTGGGACTTTCTATGACAAATGCATGTTGCACCTTATCTGCAATTCAGTCTTAACAGTTGCCTGGAGCACTGAGAGCTAAGGTTTAGTGATCTGGTCAGAGTCACACAGCCAGTAGGTGTCAGAGGTGAGACTTTAGCCCAAATCATCTTGGCTTCAAGGCCAGCTCTGTGCCAGACTCCACCATGTTGTGGTTTTTCTTAATTGACAAATGTTTTGTTATGAGGACAATATGGCACATGGGCTCACAGACTAAGAACTAGAAGGAATCTTAAGAGGCCATGGAGTCGAAACCCCCCTCCCATTTTACAAATGGGGAGACTGAGGCTCCTAGAGGTTAAGTAATTTGCCCCCAAGATACTCCAAGAAGTAAATGGCAAAGCCTAGACTCAAACGTAAATCCTCTGGCTCCAAACTTGATATCCTTAGCAGGGGTGGGACACCAAAAGTTAACAATACCACAGAAGAGGCCAGAAAATGATTCTTTGCAACCTCAAAGCATGGCTGGCCCAGAAATACATCAACTAGACGCAACAAATGCATACTTAGAGGTATTGGCCTAGGAGCATATAGGACTATGGCCCAGGCACTACAGGCAACTCCCAAGTTAAATCTGATGCCAACCTCAATCATTTCTCTTTATGCATGCCCCTTATTTCTCAATCTCTGTACCAACCCCACTCTTTATTCTGGGTAACCATTAGTTGGAACTTCCAGATAAAGTCAGCTTAAAGATTTATATCTGCTACTGATTGTACGGCATGGCCCAAGTCAGCCCATCTTTCCCAACGGTCATGATGCAGTGTATGGATTGTGAGGCTGAGAAAGGCCTTGAGTCCAGATCTGTGAATCATGACTCTGACCAAAGAGCCCGCCTTGGTGGCACAGCTGGAATGCAGGTACTAATGGCTGGGGATTCAGGGATTGGGTCTTTAGAATCAGCTTCACCCAAACGCTGACCCCTGCTTGGCACAGAGAATCTCTCCGAGCTCCCTCACCAAGGCCAGTCCTTGGGCAAAATCAGTAACAACATTTTGTGGGCCATGGTTAGTGTACTTTACAAGCATTTCTTTTTCCATGTCTCTTGGGGGAAAAAAGAACCAGTGGTGACCAGCTACATTTCCTAATGTGTCTTACAACATTAGTGACCAACCCGTTAGTTAGCAATGCTCCTTCCTTCTGCAAAGTGCCAAGCACAATTTTACCCAGAACTCCTTTTATTTCTCCCCCATTCTTACCAACTAGATTGTCAGCTATAGTCCTGGCTGGACTGTCTGTCTCTTTCTGTCTCTCACTCACACAATTTCCCTTGAGAGTAGAGACTGTTTCCTTCGCTGATTTGCAGTCCCTAGCCCTTAGCACAGTAGGCACTTAACTTAAGTCTGTTGACTGACTGGATTCTTGGAAATCTCTTAAACTTTCCTTAGCTCAGTTCTGAGACCCCAGCCCTCATTTCTGCCTCCCCCCCACGCCCCTCTCTAATTCCGTTGTATATATCTGTATGCCCTCATCGGTACAGATTGTTTCTCCTACTAGAAGAGCCAGCTCTGCCAGCTGAAACTGTTTCTTTTTTGTCTTTCCCATCTCCAGATCAAGAGAGGCCTCATGGTCTGGTGGATCAGACAGCAGGCAGCAGAACCAGGAAGGCCCAGGTTCTAATCCTGTCTCTGACCCCTGCTGGCATCAACTTCTCAGTGTCCCAGACTGTTACAGAACAGTGGCTCAGACTGCTGGTTCTGCAGTCAGAAGATGTGGGTTCAAATTCCACCTGACACTACCCTTGTGAGCTTGACAAGTAAGTCATTTAGTCTCCCTGGACTGGGACTAGGATTAGGATCAGCTGGCCTTTGAGGCCCCTTTCAACTAAATCTGCTCAGAGGTGCCCATCTGTATTGGTAAAGGGTCCACACTGGGAGCTCCCTACAATGAAATCACAGATCTAGACCCTTCCCCCCCCAAAAAAAACCACCAAAGCCCCTCCGTCTAGCAAAGAACTTTGCACACAATTTGAAACTGGGTGTCACAGTGGGTAGAACACTGGGCCTGGAATCAGGGAGACCTGACTTCAAATCAGCCTTTGATACTAGCTATGTGACACCTCCGGCAAGTCACTTAACCTGTTTGCCTCAATTTCCTCATCTTGAAAATGGGGGCATTAATTGCACCTACCTCTCAAGGTGGTTGTGAGGATCAAATGATATAACAGTAAATACAGCACTTAGCACAGTCCCTGGGAAAAGGGCAGCTATAAATATGTAATAAGCACCTACTATGTGCCAGAGACAGAGAGGTGGAGGACTTCCCCACCAACAAGGAATTCACCACCTACTGAGGTTGATAATGGAATCTAACCACAACCAAGCCATGCTCAGCACAGGGCTGTGTACAGCACAGGGCACTAAGCAGCAGAGGGAAGGCATTTGAATGAAGAGGGGCTGGGAAAGGCTTCCTGCAGCAGCCAGATTTCAGTCAGGCCTTGGGCCCAAGCTCCCTCTGTTCTCTCGATCCCTTGGCACTTGTCCACCCCATACAACATGGGTGTTGCAAGACAAATTATGCAATGCATCTGGCCAGAATGTTGGGATTAAACAAGAGGAAAGAGCCAACGCTTTCGATGTAGAGGGCAACTGTTGAGCCCTGCTTCCCTCCCATCAGTGCTCGGGAAGCAGTTCACTTCTAATGCTCCACCTGCCCAATACCCAGGGTCTCATCCTTAGAAGCAGGTCTGGAGTGGCAATGCAGCCTAGTGAGTGGAACACTTCATTAGGAAACAGAATCCCAGATTTAGAGCTGGAGGGACCAAGGCCCTCAAAAGGAGACCCAAAGATGTTAACTGACTCCCCCAGAGTAACACAGCTAGCATGGGTCTGAGGCAGAGTTGCTCAGATTTCAGCCTTCTATACCACAAGCTGGTTCTGATCCTGGCTCTGTCACTCAGCATAGGAGGTACTTGGTGCCTGGTTCATTCATTTCTTTCTCTTGTCAGGTTACAAATGTAAGCAAACGGAAGCAGGATGTGAACCCACCTCTTCTGATCCCTACTCTGCCAAGAGAACGGTACAGCCAAGGGAACCTGAGCTCCAAGCAAACCTCTGGTCTGGGTGCCTTGGGAGGCTCACTCCCCCTTCCCCCACGACTCAGTTTCCTCAGCTGTAAAATGAAGCTGGCCTCTTCCATAGGCTGTGCTCTCCTTGAGCACAGGACAGTCCTTTGCCTTTTTTTGAAGCCCCATTACTTAGCACAGTGCTGGGCACATAGTAGGTGCTCAGAAATGTTTGTCGATTGACTGACCAAAGGCCATATTTAAGGGCTTCCGAAGAGGCCCTTGGCATCTCATCTTTGACCCAATGATCGGAGAGCTATCTGATTCAAGTTGATGGAAAGGTTTTTCCCACCATGGGTAAATTCTATAACTGTCAGTTCCCATCATTACAGTATCTGGGATAGGGGGGGTTGTCTTTTCAGCCTTTAAGAGGAGCAAGGCCCAGTGCCCTTTCCAAGAGAGCTTCAGGCCAGGGTGGCAAAAAGAGCTGTTCATCTTTCTGATGTTAATCAGTTCTCACAAAATGAATGTGGTCGCCACCAACTCAAATCCCAGTCTGAGGCCTGAATAAACAAAAGCTGCTCCATTCCTCCCAAGCAGGGGCAAGTAGCTGAAGTAGAAACACTCACTGGACTTTGAGCCAGAAGACAGACAGATGGCAGTTTAGGAAGCAGAAAATTCTTGCTGGAGTTTGGCCACAAGCTAGCTAGCCAAACGTCCCCAAACCCCCAAAAGCTCCTAGGCCCAGTTCTTTCAGTGGCACAAGGGACTGAGAATACCTAAGTGGGGCCATTTGCATTCGATAAGAACCCAGCAAAATCATTGTCATGGGGAACCCCAAAGGAAGGAATACCTTCCATTATCCTAAAGCACATCCTCAGCAATTTAAGGCACTGAGCTGATTAAGCAAAAATTGTCTGGATGCAAAAATGGAACCCAGACTGCTTTCCCCATTAGCCCATGCTACCTAAGTCAATCTTGATGGTTGAAGAACTAAGTTCTAGCTTACAGGGTTTTTAAAATAGTACTTTATTTTTTCCAATTACATGGAAAGACAATTTAAAATTTTTTTTTAGAATTTTGAGTTCCAAAGTTTTCTCCCTCCATCCTTCCCCCGCCCTAAAATGGTAAGCAATTTGATATTGGTTATCTATGTACAACCACATCAAATATATTTCCGTATTAGTCATATAACTTATGACCTTAAGAGGCTCAGAGAGAGGTTCAGTGACTTACCAAGATCACACTGCTAAAGACCAGGCCATCCTAGCTGAAGTCCAGCAATCTTCAACACTGCTCACAAAAATTAAGAGCTAGATTGTTTGGGTTTGGGGCTGGGGGATGGGGATGGTTGTGTTTCCTTTCAACTACCCAGTCAGACAAGGGTTTGAACCTTGGAGGCCAGCTCGGATTCCCTTTGGAGCAGGTGAGGGCAGAGCTCATAAATGAGTAACTTATCCCAGACCTGAGGGACCGACCTATATTCTGCCGAAAATCTCCGATGGGACTGCTTAGAAATCCTGCTGATAATTGGTTCTGACTGTTGGGCACAAAAAGCAAATAAGACAGTTTGGGCCCCCAGGGAATACATTCTTTGGCCAGTCTGCCATCATCCTGGTATTCTTCCTCTTGGGTTTTTTTCCTTTCTCCCCGACTGGTAGAGCTGGGGATGCCCTCAGAGGCCATCTAGTAACCCTTTCACTTTAAAGATAAGGGGGATAAAGAAAAGGGTGCGGGGGCAGCCAGGGGAATGGCTGGAAGACTGGCCTCCACAGCTCAAATCCTGGGCAGCCCAGACCCTAGAATGAGGAATGGGCAAGACATCTCAATGAGAAAGCCTAGTTTGGAGGCATGGCCAATGCTGGAGCTGTCTTTACTTGACCCTACAGGGGAAAAAGAGGAGCAGAAAATGATTTTTTCGGGAAAACAAAATTGTAGAGAAAATGTAGTCCAGAGAAGAAAGGATGGCTTGCTTTCTCTAAATCCCACCTGGGCCATTTCTGACCTCGGAGCTCTGGAGAAGCCACTGAACCTCGTAGATTCTTATCTGTAAACTCGGATCTGTAACCACCGTTTCAGGTCGAACTCCGGCCTGTGCCAGGGACAGCCCTTCAGCAATCAAGGACTAGGCAAGTCACTGGGATGTGGCCCTCGGCTTCCCCAAATGGAAAACGCCCGTGTTCTTGAGGCCTTTCCAGTTCTAACTGAAGTAGAACCCGGAACTGAACATGGACAATGGACGAAAAGGGACCTCTAAAAGGTCCCTCGGCTCTCCAGCCTGGACCACGTGCTTTGAACCCTGCCCCGCAGCTCATCTGTGTGACCAGGGGAGGCTGATCTGGCCGATCTTGATGCTTGGGGGAAATACCTGCTCCCCTCGGCACGGGAAGAACCGGAGAAGGGCTCCGGAGGCCCTAAGATCATAGATGGAACCTTAGGGATCATACCAGCTAAGGCTAAGCCCCAGGAAAAGTGAGCCCCCCTACCCCCCACCCGAGACAGCTGATCTCTGCATCTCCAGCGCCAGGCACCGGAGCACCAAGATAAATGTTTGCTGATTGAGGTGGTATTAGAACTCGGAACCCCGCCTCCAGATCTAATTCAAATCCGCCTCCAGATCTAATTCGAATCCACTACCCAACCACACCCACCCCACGTCCTCTTCCGAAGTTGGTCCGAAGTAAAAGCTCACAGATTGGTTCACCCGAGCAGGGGCTGCAGGCAGGAGCCCTCATGGCCCCGGCCAGCCCCAGCCCTCCCCACATATAACACGTCAGCCCACGTCTCGCCGCCTCACCCGGCCAAGCAACCTTCCTGCCTAGCAATGCCTTGGGCTTTTCGCCTTCTTCTAGCCCCCCAACTTCCCGCCATCGAGGACTGCACCGAACGGGAGGGAGGGGGTCCCAGGCATGCGGGGATCTGATTAGGGCTGGGGTCGGGGGACGAGAGGCACGTCCCAGGTGCCGCCCTGGCCCCAATGCTCCTGTCCTAGGTCCCCACCCGCAAGCCCGGGTCACCCGCGACGTGCCTGGCCGCCCCGGGGACTTCGCCCAGGGATGGGCGGAGCCAGCCTCGGGTTCCCGGCGGAGATCTGGAGCTGGGGAAGGCCCGGCACCCGGAAAGGCTGCCCCGGCTGCCCGCGAGGGTCTGGCCCCGAGGGCTCCCTCAAATCCGCCTCTCTCGGCTCAGCCTGGGGAGCCCCAGCATTCGCTCCGCGCCCCGAGCCAGATCAGCCCCGGCTTTGAGCCTTCCCGTCGTGGAACTTGGGCCCGATGTCCACTCGGCCCGATTGCGCCCCGCCACGGCAGCCCTACAGCCCTCTCACCCAGTTTCTCCCTCCCGCTCGCACTCTGAGTGGGAGCCCGGCTGGTGCAGCGGCCCGAGCCCGTGCCCTCTGCCTTTGATGCCCGCTCTCAGCCCTTGCCAAGAGCCTGGACTGCAGCAGCACTCCCCCCCCCCCGCACCCCTCCCAGCCGGGCCGGGGCCGGGCGCCCCACTCACCCCGAGCCGGCCGCCGTGGTGGCT
Organism: Pseudochirops cupreus; assembly: GCA_028627135.1. NCBI lineage: Eukaryota > Metazoa > Chordata > Mammalia > Diprotodontia > Pseudocheiridae > Pseudochirops > Pseudochirops cupreus. The sequence continues at coordinate 416,897,637 of CM053583.1, read as the reverse complement.
TGGATGGAGTTGATGCGCAGCCGGTTGGCGGTGTCCTTCAGTGCCTGCAGTTTCTGTTGGTCCGGCTTATGGTAATCCTCCATGGCGAAGCGAGTTTGGCGGGGATCCCGAGCCGGTGGCAGAGGAAGCAACAGCGTAAGTGAGCTGGGGAGCAGAAGAGGAAGGAGGAGGAAGAGGAGGACGGCCGGCCCCAGCGCGCCCTCTTATGACCAGGCCTACCTGCGGGAGGAGCCGGGGAACGTGGGCAGGGGCATGGGGAGGAGAAAGAGGAAGAATGGGAGGAGGAGGAGGAGCGAGCCTCCAGCCCGGCCCCTGGGCGGCCCACGCCGGGAGGAGGGGAGAGCAGTGCTGGCCCGGTCGCACGCACGCAAGGTTTCTGGGCTGCAAGCAAGGTTTCTGGGCTGCAAGCAAGGTTTCTGGGCTGCAAGCCCCACTCTCACCCCTACCTGTCCACCACTCTAGGGAGCTCCCAGAACCTTGAACAACAGCTAGGGCTTTTTACTGAGGAGGAAACTGTGGTACAGGGAGGTCCAGAGACTTGCTCTAGGAGGACACACGGGGAGTTGGGGGTGGGGCACTTGCCTTTGATTGCCCCCCCTCAACCTCCACCCCCACCCTGAGCTCAGTCCAGAGCTGGGGGAAGGGGTGGCAACACCCCCCTCCCCCCGCCGGCCTACCCCTGTCTCCAAATTTGCTTTTGCCGAGGCCTATTTACCTCCTTTAAAGTGTGGGTCGGGAAGTAATAGAGATACCGAATTCTCGAGGTGGAGTCCGAAGATCTGGGTTCAGAATATCTCAGATCTAGACCTGAAGGGGCCCTAGGAAGCTTTCTAGGTCAAAACTCATTTTCCATGATAAATGTTGGAGAAAGTTGGAATACTAATTCATTGTTGATGGAGCTGTGAGCTGATTCAGCCATTCTGGAGAGAAATTTGGAACTATGCCTGTAGGGTTATAAAAATGTGCATACCCCTTGAGCCAGCAATACCACTTCCAGGGGTGTATCCCAAAGAGATCATAAAGATGGGAAAAGGACCCACATGTACAAAAATAGTTATAGCAGCTCTTTTTTTTTGGTGGCAAAGAATTGGAAATTGAGGGGATGCCCATCAATTGGGGAATGGCGTATGACGGTAATGCCCTATTATAAGAAATAATGAACAGCCAGACTTCAGAAAAACCCGAAAAGACTTATCTGAGCTGATGCTGAGTGAAGCAAGCATAAGCAAGAGAACATTGTACACAGAACAGCCACAGCGTTAGACGTCTGCCTTTGATAGACACAGCCCTTTTCAGCCATTCAGGGACCTAAAACAATTCCGAAGGACTCATGATGGAAAATGCCACCCACATGCAGAGAAAGCACTCCGGAGGCTGAATGCAGGGCAAAGCGGACTATTTTCTTTTGTTTTGTTTTTCTTTCTCATGGTTTCTCCCTTTCATTATAATTCTTCTGTAGAGCATGACTAATGTAAAAATAGGAACGTTTAGTAGGGATGTATGTGAAGAGCCTGTGTCAGATTGCATACTGTCTCAGGGAGGGAGATGGAGAAAATTTACAACTTGTGGAAGTGAATGTGGAAAACTAAAAGTAAATAAATTAACTTTTTAAAAGAAAGACATTTTTTAGAAACCTCTCATTTTCCAGATGATGTAGCAGAGGAGGCTGGGAAAAGTGAAGGGATTGCCTGAAGTCCATAGGTAGGAAGGGGAAGAGGCCAGTTTGAAGCCAGGCCGGAGGCCTCCAGAACTGGATTCTTTGTATCCTTTTCTGCCATGTGTTAACTGTCAGACTCAGCCTTCTCAGCCTCTGATTCCCCAGCTGTTTTGGGCTTGAGAACCTAGGGCCCAGTGCCTCTTCAAAATACTTACTCATTCCTAGCTGTAGGCCTGGGGTCTCCCTTTTCTGGGGGTGTCTTTGCTTCCAGCTCCCTGCAGCTGGCCTGCCCCCAGCTTGCATGGTGCATTTACCAAGTTTGCATGGTACGTAGCTTTACCAAAAAGATGAGGAGAGAGGCAGGGTCAGGGCTGTGCCTTCCTCTCATCAGCTCATTAAACTGAATGGTCTAAGAATTGAATTGATCCTTAGGCATCTCCTAGTTTCTTTTACATCAGGGGAAACTGAGTCCTAGAGAAGCTATTTGCCCAAGGTCCCTCAAGTAGTGAATAGCAGATCAGGAATTAGAGGACAGTCTCCCTGGCCACAACAGAGTTCTTCTTACTCCAGGATGTGGACAAGGGATTCCAGGTTCCTAACTTTTTTTTTTATAATGGACCCTTTGGACAGCAGTTTGGTGAAGCCAAGGAGAAAGTCCTGCTCAAAATCAAATTTTTAAATGCATAAAACAAACCACATAGGATTCTGAAGGAAAACAAATAGACTGAAGTATAGAATTAAAGAAAATCACAGACCTTGAAAGGAGGTAAGCTCCCTGTCACTGGCAGATCTTCGAGTCAAGGCTGGATGCTCGATTATCCACTGGATTGCAGAGGAAACCCCAGTTCAGGTAAAGGTGGGACTAGACGGTCTTTGAGGTTCATTTTGTTGTCATTCAGTTGTTTCAGACATGTCTGACTCTTCATGACCCTTTTTGAGTTTTCTTGGAAAAGATACTGCATTGGTTTGTCATTCCCTTCTCCAGTTCAATTTAAAGATAAGGAAACTGAAGTGAACAGGATTAAAATGACTTGCCTAAAGTCACACAGCTAGGTAATGTTTGAGATCAAATTTGAACTCAGGTCTTCCTGACTTCAGGCCGGGTGCTCTATCCACTGTGCTACCGAGCTGCCCATTGAGGTTCATGCTAGCTCCAAAATTCTATGCTTTTCTGAAAGGTGGGATCTCAAGACCCTTCTCCACTGTGTTTGTAGTAACATGCAGCAGAAGCCTTATGCTCCCAAACAGAAGGCTCCCCTTAAATCTGGGGACAAGGTTAAAATGTGCCAAGTAAGAGTCAGCATTAGATAGATGAGATTAATGAGCTGCAGAAGAACCCCAGAGATAACTCTGGAAGGGACTTTAAAGGTGATCCAAGCAAGCCCCTTGTTTTACAGATATGAGAGTTACTTGGAGAGGTCTAATGATCTGCCCAAGGTCACACAGAAGGTTAATGGAGAGGAAATGCAGAAGAAATCAGGGTTTCCTAGTCTCAGTGCAGGGTTTCAGATGGTTTGAACCAGAGCCTGCAGTGCTTCCTGCCTCCCGGTAAACTGGTGGTAGACTACTGTGAGGAACGAGGCATACCTTTTCAGATGTATATTGATTAGATTTGCTTAACAGTATTTGTGGCTTCATCCCTTCTCCTTCTAGCTGTGGACAGTGACTTCAGGGAGGTGCTGCCATGATTTGCAAGTGAACTAGATTTAAATGAGGGAAGTCTGTTCTAGGTCACCAGTCTTACTTTCTCCTCTGGAGCCAGTGGCAAGATGTAGATCAGGAAGACTAGAGATGGCCCTGGATGCAGCAGGAGACCTTGGCCTTTTGAAGCTAAGGTCTTTCTGAGTTCTTATTTTGACCTCAATGAGGCAACACCCATTCAGTGATTAAAGTTAGGTAAGAAAAAGCCAAGGAATTTCCCCTTTTACTTAATAAAAAAAAAAAAATCAGCCATGGAGGAAAAGACCCACTATGTTTCTGGCCAAAACAGAAACATTTACTATTTACATGAACTCTGATCCTAGGGGCTCAAACAATGACTAAGTGATACTTGGGCTGGAACCAGTTCAGGAGAGGAGAGAAGAGGGGAGGGGAGAAGGGAGAGGAGGAGAGGGGAGGGGGGGAGGAGGTCAACACAACTGGAATTGAACAGTTGTATAGCTTGTACTACTCACAGGTTGTTTGTCCTTCATTCTAGAAGACATGACTTCAGGAAGGTAGTACCATGATTTGCACATGAACTGGATTTAAGTGAGGGAGGGCTGTGCAAAGTCACTAGCCTCACTTTCTCTTCTGGAGTCATTTGGTTCCAGTGGCCAGATATTGATCTGGATGACTGGAGATGCCCCGCTTAACTATATTTGTTTGTTACAATGTCTATGAGGTCTATGAAAGTCATTGCGAAGCGATAATAATGATGGTTTTTAAAAGACTATCAAAAATATTTGGGGGTTTTTTTTGAGGTTTTAAAATTTACTTTTAACATCCATTTTTAAACTTTTGAGTATATAGAATATTTTAAAAGAAAAAAAGGGGAAGTTGCTGCTGAGACTTGGGCATCTCCTTCTAAAATCCTATCTGAGAGATGCCAATCTAAAATTAGCTAAAGTAAAAGGAGCTCTGATCTGGTTAATGATTCCATGTTAAAGGAAGGCTGCCATTAATGAGTGAGAGGAGAGCTTCCCAATCTAAAGAAAGAGCAAAAGAATTCACACTCATCAGGTGTTTATCTAGAAAGCACAGGCTCTGAATCCTGACAAACTGAGTGCTTTAAGATTGGGGGATTTGGTTCCATTAGGAAACCTATGTTACAGAAGAAACTGATTCAGAGAGAGGGGAAGAGAGTTGCTGGACTGGGAAGGGTCAGTTAGAGCCTCTTGAAGTTCAATCAAGGAACAAGTATTTTTCTTCCTTCCTTCCTTCCTTCCTTCCTTCCTTCCTTCCTTCCTTCCTTCCTTCCTTCCTTTCTTCTCCTTCTCCTCCTCCTCCTTCTCCTGCTTCTCCTCCTCCTCCTCCTTCTTCTTCTTCTTCACAGTCAGGGTTAAGTGACTTGCCTAGGACCACAAAACTAGTAAGTGTCTGAGACCAGATTTGACCTCAGGTCCTCCTGACTCCAGGGCTCTATCCACCTGGCTACTCTGGAACATGTATTTCTTAAGCCTCCACCTGGTATGTGCTAGGGCAGAACTATGCTGGGTACTAGACAAAGAAAAAGAATGAACCAAGCCCTCCTCACAGGGAGCTTGCTTTCTAATGGGAGAAACAGCAAATACACATGAAATGGAGACAGCACAAAGTTGCCGAACCCAGCCATTCACACAGGAAGGGGTTAATACACACACACACACACACACACACACACACACTCACACACTCACACACACACACACACACTCACACACATACACACTCACAACATACACACATACACACACACACATACTCACACACTCACACACACTCACACACACATACTCACACACACACACACTCACAACATACACACACACTCACAACATACACACACTCACACACACACACTCACACACACACAACCACACATACACACACTCACAACATACACACACTCACACACACACACACTCACACACATACAACCACACACACTCACACACACACTCACACACACACACTCACACACATACTCACACACTCACACACTCACACACACACTCACACACTCACACACACACAACATACTCACACACTCACACACACACTCACAATATACTCATACACTCACACACATACACACACACTCACACACACACTCACAATATACTCACACACTCACACACATACACACACACACTCACAATATACTCACACACTCACACACATACACACACACTCACACACACTCACACACACTCACAACACACACTCACACACACACACTCACACACACTCATACATACACTCACATACACACACACACACTCACAGACACACACACACACTCACAACACACTCACACACACTCACACAGACACACAGTAGTTAAATACAAAATAGTTTGGAGGGGAGAGAATGAGCAATGGGGGGCACCAGGAAAAGTTCCCTGTAAGTGTTGGGTTTAAAGGAAGATGGGACTCTGCGAGGTGACGGTGAGACGGTGGGAAGGAGAGGATTTCAGGCACTTTGGTGGCCAGAGCAAACTCACAGAAACAGGAGGTGGAGAGACCTGAGTGAGGAAACAGGAAAGGGCTTTGGGCCAGATCAAAGTGTGTAGTGTCCAGTGAAACTAGAGAGACAGATTTGGGGCCAGGTTGTGAAGGGCTTTAAAGGCCAAACAGACAAGCTGACTTTCAATTCTAAAGGCAATGGTAAGGCACTGGAGTTGGGACAGTAGGAGAGTGTCATGGTCTGATCTGTGTTTCTGGAAAGTTCCTTGGGCAGCCGTGTACAGCATATACTGGAGTGGGGAGAGACCGAAAGCCGAGAGCCCTTAGATGGCCCATTGCCACATTTGGAACTCTTGGACTCTGAATGGGAAATGAGAAAAGGGTTAGCCTAAGACCCCTCCTTAAACAGAGGCTTTGAACTTCATCTCTCCAGCCTTCAATCAGAGGATCAGAGGGTCCTGAGGAGGCAGCACCAAGGCCTTACAGGAGGCTGGTCCTACCTTTGCTGTGATCTAGCTCTTGCCCTCAGAACAGGGAGACTTCAGTTCTGGAATGTCCTTAAGTATGAACATTCACATGATGACAGAATAGTTCTCTTTTCTGTGCTGTGGAGTAGAAGGAGCTCTCAACCCATTTTGGTTCCAGCTCTATCACTAATGAGCTGTGTCCCTGGGGTAATCACTTACCTTCTGGGAGCCTCAGTTTCCTCAGCTGTCAAATGGGCATAAGAAATCCCTCCAACATGATTCCTTTCCCCAAACACCAGCTATTAGTGCCTCTTCCCCACCAAGACATTCAGTTCTTTTTATATATTCTAATAGACTTTTATGTGTACATGTTGTCTTGCCCCAAGAATGGGAAGACCTTAAAGGCAAGGACTGTTACAATGTGGTCTTTGTATGCCCAGAACCCAGCACAGTGTTTGACACAAGTAGATATTTAATCCATCATTGTAGACTGATTGATTGAAAGCTACTTCCTTAGAAAGTCATGAATATAAAATGATACCATATATATGAAAGTGCTTCACAAAGTTAAAGCATGGTTGCTTTTTATTATTAGTGACATTACTTATTATATATATTCTGGTATACAAATCTATTGCCCTATATTTAAACAAATAAATATAAATTGTGTATAATGTATAGGTATAATATGCAAGTACATATGTGTGTGGGGGTGTTTATATACTTCTCAAAGAACTGGGAAGAGAAATTTGAAATTCTATTTGAAATACTGAATACCCTGTGTGGTCTTAGGTAAGTCACTTAATCTCTGTTAACCTTCAGTTTGCTCACTTGTAAAACTGTGGACTTGATGGTCCCTGAGGTTCCTTCGGAATAAAACTACAGTCCTTCTCTCTGGCCATGCAACCATTTCATCTCCACTTTTTATCACACATTTGTTTAATGGAATTCTTTACACTATTTCTCCTTCATAATCCTTTGGCTCTTTTAGCAAGGAATTTGAAATATTCCAAATGTCCATCATCTGGTGAATGTCCAAATAAGCTGTTGTCCAACAGTGCAAGGGTTTTAATGGTTTCATTAAAATGATACCAACAAGAAGGGGGCAGAGCCAAGATGGTGGCATAGGAGCAGCAAGGTACCACAGCTCCCACATAGCCACCTCAAAATACCCATAAAATATGACTCTAAACAAATTCCAGAGCTCTAAAATGCACACAAATATACTTTCCACTGAAGGCAGCTCGGCTAGGAGGGACCATCTCAGTGCTGGGAGCCAAAACAAGCCCAGCCTGAAATGGCGGCTTGGCCCTAAGGGCAGCCTGACGAGCCGAGCCAAGCCGCAGCTGGAGCTTCAGGAGAGTGGATCTGCGGCAGCTGTGGCAGTATCCAGAATTATCAAGCCATAAGAAAAAAAGGACTAAGTGAAAGGTCAGTGGAACTCGGATAAAACTGGGGGAGATAAGCAGGTCCAACCAAACTGCCTCCAGGGCAAGGAAGCGGCAGAAGCAGAGGCCCTGCAGCTGCCTCCACATTGCTGCTTCAGAGCTTCTGGCCTACAGACTGCAGGGGGGCCAAGTGATCGTTCAGAGGCCAAGTGCTCTTGAGTTGAGCAGCCTGGATCCAGATCGTGGTCTTGGGTGGTGGTCCTGGGATGCATTTTCAGTGAGCCAGAGCTGGTGGGGGCTGCAGCAGCCTCCTAAAAATGCCAGCAGCTAGGAAAACTCCAGCAATTTGGGACAGAGCTTTCCCCTCTGGAAGCAGAGTTCCACAGAGCTAAAAAATCAGTGACTGGCCAACCATGAGCAAGCATAGGAAGCAAAGTAAGAACAGCAACCAAACTCTAGATTCCTTCTTTGGGGAAAAGAAGGATCAAAGCAGGGAATGGGAGGAAGACAACACAGTCACAACTCCCGCACCAAAGGCTTCCAAGAAACATGAAGATTGCCTAAAAGCTAGCGATCAGCTTAAGAAGGATTTTGAAAACCAAATGACAGAAGTGGAGGAAAAATTAGGAAGAGAAATAAGAATGATGCAAGAAAATCATGAAAAGAGAGTCAACAACCTGAATGAAGAAATTAACACCTTAAAAAATAGATTAACTCAAATGACAAAAGAGGCCCAAAAAGCCAATGAGGAGAAGAATGCCTTAAAAAGTCGACTTTGCCAGATGGAAAAAGAATCTCAAAAGCTTTCTGAAGAGAATAATTCCTTCAGAATTAGAG
>CM053583.1:416873588-416888643 GCA_028627135.1 Pseudochirops cupreus | reverse complement strand
TATCTATCTATCTATCTATATATTATATATACAATTATTATTATTGTTATTAACTATATCCAACTGGTACTTAAGATGCACAGGCACTGTGGTAGGGAGATCCATCCTGCCCTACCAGAAAGTCAGAGGGGTGAGGGGGGAGGACATAAGAGAGAATAGACTGGGGGAGGGGTTATACAATGGGATGGCTGTTTTGGGGTGGTGGGTAGGGGAAAGATGGGGAGAAAATTTGTAACTCAAATCTCATGGAAATGAATGATGTAAACTAAAATAAATGTAAGTTAGATTTGAAAAAAAAATTATACCAAAGAGGACCACCAATTTGGAAAGACCTTTGTGAAGTCATGGGAATCAAGGGCAGCAGAAATGGAGGAAGAGAACAACTTCCCATGACACCTCCAAAAGGAAAAATGGTATGGTCTTGCAAATTCCTGGACCAACATCAAAGAATAAGTTGTTACGCACAGGTATGGAGAAATGAAATTTTCAGCATAATAAACAATTCTTTAATTGTCATAAATGTATCTTCAATAGGTTTGGTTGTTGTTTAAAGTTAAGAAAGAAACATTTATTTGGTAAAGAATGAGTTACTCAATCCAATTCAGTGAACACTTTCTGAGTCCCCACTATGTGTCAGGCACTGTGCTAGAAGGTGGGGATGCAAAAAAAAAAATGTTCCCTGCCCTCAAGGAACTTGCTTTCAATAGAAAGGGGACATGGGATAAGAAAGCAGGGGGATGTATATAGCATCTGTAAATATATATGTATATGCATATACATATATATACATCCAGACTATATAGTGAGAAACAATGTATCTACACACACATGCACATGTAGCACCTGCTCTGGGTTACTCTCCCAACTTGAACCAACTGGGTTGGTTGCCCAGAGGATGCCTGCTGCTTGATTGTCTATAACCCCATGGGGTTATATTGCTAAAAGTATAGCTTATGAGTCCCCATTGGAGTGTGCTTCCCCTTAATGATCAGCAAATAGAGACATCTTTTAGCAAAGACATTTACTAAGATAGAAAGCCATAGTAGGAATATTAGCTATAAACCACTCCTCCCATAAACTGGGAGGGAGGGGGGCAGGGGAATGCACTCTTTCACAATGACATATGCCATTCATGGAAATAGATAGTAGGCACAAGCTTAGGGTACAGCAATAGTGAGGCACACATGTAGAAAATACATGTTGTTCAGTCATTCAATCATGTCCCAATCTTCATGACCCCATGGACCACATCATGCCAATACTGTCCACGGGGTTTTCTTAGCAAAGATGCTAGAGTGATTTACCATTTCCTTCTCTAGTGGATTAAGGCAAACAGAGGTTAAGTGACTTGCCTTAGGTCACACAGTTAGTAAGTATTTGAGGCTGGATTTGAAAGCAGGCTTTCCTAACTCCAGGCCCAGTGCTCTCTCCACTGAGCTGCCTCCAAGGAATCCATATGGCAAGGAAATTCACAACTCAGAAACCACCACGGAGCCTGGAAGTCTTTCTTCCCCTTGTGCAGTCAGTCCTCTCTATGGTCCAACTCTCAATGGCCAGTATTAGTTTTCTCTTGAGTCCATGGTCAGATTTCTTTTCTGCTATCAGGTATTCTGTTCCTCACAGCTTCTTCCTCCTTCATGTGACTGTCTCCATAGCAGACTCCCTCAGTTGTGATTCAAACTCTCAAACTGACAAAGTGAACATGTTGGATATGGTGTCTACTCACGGGCAATAGGGGAGAAAGTCTGCTCCCTTTAATTCCATCAGAGAAGTGTTCAGCATCATAAAGGATTCAGCAAGTGTTGGCACTCCCTTATTGCTTTTGGGGGGCCCAGTGGATAGAGCATGGGACTTGGTATCAGGAAGTCTTAAGTTCAAATGCTACCTCAGGCACTTCCATTCAAGTGAAATCAAACCCGTGCTATCCTTTGCTGGCCTTGGAACACTTTGTCAATGGGTGTTCCTGTTAGTTATCAGGTTCTTAGAGCCTCATCTGCAAGAGGAGGAGAACACACCGACTTCACAGAGCCTCTCTGAAGGTCAGGGGAGTCATGTCTGTGAAGAACTTTGTAAACTTTAAAGCACTATTTAAATGCTGGCTGTTTGTCGTCATCATTATTTCATTCTGTGACTACATCAATTAGAGGTATATGAGGGACAGTCCCCGCTTTCCATAAAAATAAGTAGGTACAAAATAATGGGGGGGGGGGCGGGAGTTGGAGACACCACTTGGAGAATCAGGAAAGCCATCATGTAGGTTATATTAGAGCTGAGCCTAGAAGGGAACTAGGGACTCTAAGAGATGGAGACGGGGAGGGAGAGCATTCCAGAGATGAGGGAGGGACAGCCAGTGCAAAGACATAGATGGGCCATGTGTGAGAAGCATCTACTGGGCCAGTTTGGGTAGAGTGGGGAGAGCATGTGGGGAGGAAGGTCTTCATGCTATCAGTCAATCAGTAAGCATTTATCAAGCTCCTACAACGTTCCAGGCACTGTGCTAAGCAAGGGATACAAAGAGGCAAAAGATAGTTTCTACCCTCAAGGAATGGATACCTTCTAATGGTTACAATAGATGGATACAGTAGAGACCTGTTTCGTTACTGATTCTGCTAGGGCAGGGTTCTTAACCTTTTTGGGTCCTGTCCGTCCCTTTTGGCCATCTGGGGAAATATGCAGACTTTCAGAATCGCCTCAATACACAAAATGAAATACATAGGGTTACAAAAGAAGCCCAGTTTATTGAAATGGTTCTTTAAAAGTGTTTTTAGCTTCCCAGAGCTCACCTTGAGAATGCCAGTGATCTCTTACTTAGAACATCCTAAGGGGGTTTTGGTTGCTTAGAATTCACCTTCCTTTGAGCCTTTCTGCCATTTGCTTTTCAGTATTTCCATATAACATTCTGTGTGTTCTTCCTCTGTTTTTCTGCATCCGTTCATACACATGACCAGTACAGTGTAGAAATTTGTGCCTCAGAGAGTTCCAGGGCTTTCTTCAAGTTTGCACAGGAGATGAGGGTCTGGGCACCTTAGCAGGCACCCGGCTGATGGAGCTGGGGTTCAGCCTCACCTCTTGAGCACAAAGTCAGGAGCCTTTACAGGTCTCTAGCTCTCCCATGATCTGTTCCTGAATGAATGAGTGAATGATGAATGAGAAAGTTTCTATTATGTGCTGTGTGGTGGTCAGGCCTCTTCTTGGAAGTCATTGTCCCTGATAAAATCCCATCAGTTTCTCCTGATGACTCATTTTGCCACGGCCAGGGGCTCTGGGGGCCCTGCTTTGCCCAGTGGTTATATCAGGGATTTGGATGAAGGAGCAGTTGGCACAGGGTCCCAACTACATCTCAAACGAGGGTAGCAATTCCACCCTGCCTATTTCCCAAGACTGGTGTTAAATACAGGTGAGACAGTGGCCATGAGTGTGCTTTGAAATATAAGTGAAAATCCTTCCAAGCCGTTTAAAGTATAGACTTGCAAATCCTTTAGAAATAAATGTAAAGCCTTGGTGAACACTCTGTATTAGGCATGAAGATATTCTGCCTTTAAGTCAAACCCTAGAGAAGTTCAAATGCTCAGAAGTGGGCTCCTGGCTCTGGCCCCCTCCCCCAAAGCTACTACTTCTTTTGCCTGTTTCCACCTCAGTAACATGAGCCCAGCTGGGTTTTATGTAGGGTATAGCTAGTTAAAAGTAACAAGGAGCATTTCGCAACCCCGTTTTGGGGAGTATGCCCAAATGCTCAGCGACGAATCAGGAGGCACAGATGATTGCCAATGCGTGTGGAAAGCACATGTCCAGACATACGCACGGCAGGTGAAGTCATTCTTGTCGCTGCTTGGTGATCTGATCCACTGCGGCTTGTGGGTTTTGGTGGAACCTTGGCACACTCTTGGCTTAATCAAGACACCCTCCTTTCTGCCTTGGAAATGTTAAACCAAACAAAGTCTGGAAGCTGGTTGCTTTTGGCCAGCGCCTTGACCCTGTTTTTGTGTCCTAGGCCCCTTGGGCAGCAGGCTGGTGAAGCCCACAGACCCCTTCTCTGAGTTTTAAATGTTCAAAATAAGCTACGTGGGGTCTCAAAGGAAACTTAAGGTTGGTGAAAATAAAAATGTGATTGTTTCTTGACTCCAGTTCATCCCGCCCTACTCCATGTCTATCCTCAGGACCCCTAGGGTCAAGGAGGCATGTGTAGAAGGTGTTAGATTCCTGAGGGGCAGCAAATTTCAAGTAGAACATAGATCCCTGAGACCCCAGGTTGGGTACCCCTGCTCTGAGGGCTTCCATACCTTGTCTGGGCTCCCTGTTTACACATGGACCTAAAAAGTGGAGGCTTTTGGGGGTGCTCAGAGAGAAGTCAGTCCTTGAGGCCCAGATTAATTGCCACTTATACCATACATTAGGTTTGTAAAGCACTAGTAAAAACAGTTATTATTATGGAGGCGGAGCAGCTGGGTGGCACAGTGGATAGAATGTAGAGCCTGGAGTTAGGAAGACTTGGGTTCAAATCTGGTCTCAGACACTTACTAGTGACCCTGGGCAAGTCACTTAACTCTATTTGCCTCAGTTTCCTCACCTGTAAAATGAGCCGGAGAAGGGAATGGTGAACACTCCAGGATCTTTGCCACAAAAACCCCAAATGGGGTCACAGGGAGTTGGACCCAACTAAAACAGCTGAACAGAAATGATAAAAACACTGTCTTCTGCTTCTCTCCCTGGTCACACGGCTCACAAAGCCAGGCCAGTCACATCACTCTCCTCTCCCTTTATGACTGTCAGCACTCACACTCACACTAACAGAGTAAGTATCCCACGTCTAGAGAAGGAAGATTCAAGCCCAGATCCAGTCATCTTTCCCTGAGGCTTAATAACTCACTCATTTGAAGCTTCCACTGCCCTCACAATAACCCTACACAGCAGGTGGCACATGAATTATTTCCCCCAATTGCCAGAGAAAGATACTGAGATTTTGAGAGGCAAGGTGCCTTAACCATCTTATGGAGCTGGACAGTAAGTGTCAGGAGTAGGCTGTGAGGCAAAGCCCACCAGAGCTGGGTTTAGAGGCCATAGGTCCTAGCCCAGCTCTGCAGAGAACTGGGCCAATCACATCTCTTTGGGCCTCAGTTTCTTGCTCTGTGAAATGGAGGGGCTGGAGCAGATAATCTATCTCAAGCATCCTTTTCAACCCTAGCTTTCCAGCACTGCAAGGCCAGTGATCATTCTGCCCTTCCCCACCCCCCCAGGCCCACCAGCACCTTGGGAGGGGGGGATGCTGGCCAAAAATATTAAGATCTGGCCAAGCGGGCAAACTTCTCCACCTTCCTTATCTTCCTGGGGCCCTGACCTGGCTGAGGCACATTGGGATGAAGGCATATCTGGGCAGGCATGGGATGGGCTGGCTTCTTTCTGAAAGTAGTCATGTGCTTTTCTGAGCAGTCCCTGCTACACTGCCCAATTGTGCACCACCAGAAGTAGTCAAGCGCCTGGGCATGCCTCCCCATGGAGATGCTCCAGGAGCTGTCCCTCTCCCAGAAGCCTACCACTCCTACAAGGCATCTCTAGACAGAGGATATCCTCTTTCGTTCTTGTCTTCCTTCCCCCCGCCCAACTGGAATGCCTAGTCATCATGGCTTCCTGCTGCTGTGCCTGTGTACTGGCTATGTATAAATGAATTTACTTACTATACTTCTAGAAGAGGTGATCAGAAGGACCAGAACAAGATACAATTACAACACATACACATTATCATTCAATCTAAGCAATAACTCAGTGAGGTAGGTATAACTATCTTCACTTTACAGGTGGGAAAGCTGAGGCATAGACTGGTGAAAGGACTCACCCAACTGTCACACTACTAGCAAATATCAGGAGAAGGATTTGAATAGATACCTAATGCACACTTATGCCCCCAGAGAGTGGAATTCTCTGGCATTAAAAATGGTGTGCATTTGTAAAGTTTAGGATTTTTGCCTATACCTCTTCCATACATGGCCCTAGCCTTGAATGTGGTCACATCTGCTTCTGCCTCCAATGGCTTTTTCTTGGTCCTCATTCTCCTTGATTTCTCTGTAGCCTTTGACACAGTGGATCACTCTCTCTAACTTCATTCTCTCTTCCCTCTGGGTCACTGGGACACTACTGGTTCTCTTTCTTCCTATGTGACCACTACTCTCAGTCATGGCATCCCTCAGGGCTCTGTGGTGGGTCCTCTTCTCTTTGCTTTCTATACGGTTTCATTTGATCTCACCATCTTCCATAGATTTAATTAGCATCTCTATCCTAATGATTCTCTCCTCTTCCTATCCTATCCCAAGTTCTTTGTTGACCTCCAATCTCATATCTCCAGCAGCCTTTCAGACAAGTTGGATTGTATGTTCAGTTGGCATCTTAAACTTCTAACCCTTGTCCCATGGGCATGGGACTCTCGTGATTGGTGGGAATGATGGCCTGCCTTACATGAGGTGGGACAGGAGTTGGGGACAGACAAGAGCTTCAGTTCTTGGCCAGTTCTGCCTTTGGGGGGACTCTTCAAGTGAGAGTTTTCTTTCAGTGCAGTCCTGAGTCAGCTTCAAGCTTTGAGAGAAAAGATGGAAGAGTCCAATGGCACTTCATGTCAAAGGAAAATGCACCAGGAAGACATGAGAAGAGCAGGCAGTCTCTGTCATGCCTCTGTTCTCAGCTTACTGCCCTAAAGAGTTTGGGGAACTTCCCCTTGGGTGAGATCCAGGACATTCTTTTGGTTGAGATCTCCCAATGGGAGAGCATCATTCTATATAGTCTTGTACCTTTCTCCTTTGGATGCCTTCTCCAATTTCTGTTTTGCTAAGATTTAGATGAGTGGGTTTCTTTGTTATCCATTATGTGTTCATTGTGTAAGCAGTATTTGGTGGGAAAGAGGTCAAGCCTTAGATGTAGACCTTAGGCTCCACCTTCATCCAAAATGACAAAAGTGATCAAAAGTCAGATGGAGCCTGATCACATCCCCCAGATGAACAATATTTTAGAGTTCGGATACACTTCTAGACTCTGTGCTCTGTCTTTGAGGAGAGCAGAGTGCTAACCTCTGCCCCCAAACTCCTGTTTCCCCTCCCAGCAGGAATGAACATCTCCCCTGGAGAAGGGGGGAGGGGGAGAAGAGGCTGGGGATGTCTCTTCTACTTTCCTCCCAGCCACCCAAAATGACAGGCCCTTCCCCACACATGCAAGATCCTACAGTTGGGGAAGAGGCCCTAAATTTTTTTTCTAAAAGCTTGGACAATTGACTTTCAGTCCAGTGATTCTTAGCCTAGCTCATTGTGTTTCAAATGTAGCAAGTAGATCCCACCTTTAAGACCAAATCTTTGGATGGCCAATAAAAAAGCCCCTGGTCCTTGTCAGAGGGGCTCCTTTAGATTTTGCTGGAAGGAAGAAAGGGCAATTAGCAGTTGTTTTCTACCACCTGCCAGGCTGAGTCTGGAGCTCTTTCCCCACCCCCAAACCCCAGCTGGGTTTTGTGTGTGTGTGTGTGTGTGTGTGTGTGTGTGTTTGTGTGTGTGTGTGTGTGTGTGTGTGTGTGTGTGTATGTGACAGTAAGTGGTAAGGCCATGCATGCTCTTTGTCTTTAGTGATTGAACAAGCATTCCCTTGGACCAACTGAGGCCCAGGAAATGTTCCAGATTTAGAGAGACTGTTTTTGGCGTTTCACAGGGGCTGGGTTTATCCAAAACAAGATTAAGTCGCCCCCTTTGGGGAAACGTGCTGGTTTGTGTTTCCTTCATAGGAAATGGAATTTTTTAGAGCTACAATTTTGTTTATATTACATTATACCATCTTCCTGTGTTATTTTGTCAATGCGACTTTGGTTTGCTGCACGGGGAGGCGCAGGAAGCTCATTTGGTCCTGGTTTAATCCTCCTCTTGGGTAATTACTGCAGGTATTGCCAGAGTCTATTTCTTCAAAGTCAGGATGCTACCAGATGAATAACCATTACTTGCTATATGCTAATACACGAAGAGGGCTTTGGTTTGAATTCATGTCTTTGCCTGTCCTGTTGCATGGTTAAGCCCGCTAGATTAAGCCAAGAGACCATTCACTGCAACACTGTACATTGGTCCCTTGTGTTAACCTTTGTATTAAGGTCAGCACATCTGGAGCAATCTCTAGAAAAGACTAGAACTAAGATGACGGGCAGTTAGATCTCCTAATATCAGGAGCAGCCCCAGACATTAAGAATGGGGACATTGTAAGGCTACTGGGCAGAAAAGTGAAAGGGTGAGGAGAAAGCCCAATTAAGGCCACAGATGCTAAGGCTGGCAAGACAACTCAGGAATTTTTCCTAATCCTGCCTGTAGATCTTGACCATGGAAATATACCTGAGGAATTAACAGTAACAAGTGGGAATTTCAGAGCCATGCACACATTACTCTAAGAAGTAGGAGGCCTCCCTTCAAATCAAAGGTGGCATCTCCACAGAGCCTGAATGTCACAATTATCCCTCAAGTGCCACTTGGGCCTCCTTTTTATATGTTGGCTCTATCTACAACTGCCCTTAGAGCCTCACTACACTTGTGGTAGATGTGCATCCTTCCACACTCATTGCTACAAACTCAAAATGTCCAAAATGGCACCCATTAACTTTCCCCCTAAACCCTCCCCATCTACCTTCTCTATTCCTTAGAGGGCAACGCCACCTTCCCAGTCCCTCAGGCTGACAACCTAGGAGTCTCCATGATCTCCTCACTAGCTCTTACCCTCCATGGCCTGAGTTGCCACGACCTGTTGATTTCACCTTTTTAGCATCTCAAATCCATCCCCTTCTCTCCTGACACTGTTCCACCCTGGTGCAGACCTTTGTCACCTCCTGCCTGGACTATCACAGTAGCTGCTGGTTTTTCTGGTTGATGTTCCCACCTTAAATCTCTCCCTTCTCTAGCCCATCCTCCATTTAGCCACTGAAAGGATTTCCCTAAAATGCAAATTGAAGCATGTCCCCTCTTTTCAATAAATTCCAGTGGTTCTCTATTTTCTATAGTATCAAATACAAAATTCTTTGGCATTCAAAGCCTTTTATAACCTATTCCCCTCTTTCCTTTCCAGTCTTCTTACATCTTACTCCAGGTACTCTTTTTTTTTAACTTTATTTTTCAAATAAGGAAACTAAAGCCAAGAAAAGTTAACTGATTTTTTGTTTTGCTTTTTGGAGGGGGGAAAAGAAGGGCAACTGGGGTTAAGTGACTTGCCCAAGGTCACAGGGCTAGTAAGTGTTAAGTTTCGGAGGTCATATTTGAACTCAGGTGCTCCTGATTTCCAGGGCCCCTCCAGGTACTCCTTGATCCAATGACCCTGGCCTTCTGGCTGTCCCATGAACAAGACCCTCATCTCTCAGCTCTGGACATTTTTTCTGGCTGTTCCTCATGCCTAGAAGCCTCTCCTTCCTCCGTCCTCCCATGGACCCCCCTAGCTTCAAGTCCAACCCTTCACGAGTGACAATGCTTTTCTCTGTTAATCACCTCCTGTTTATGCCGTATAGAGCTCGGTATTTGTTTTCATCTTGTCAGACTGTAAGTTTCCCAAGGGCAGGGATAGTCTTTTGCCTCTTCTTGTAGCTCTGGCACTTAACACTGTGCCTCTGCATAGCAGGTGCTTGATAAAGCCAAGAGGGGACCAGGAACACATCACTAGATCTGAGGAATCTTTGAGCTTAGCTGATCCAACTTTCACTTTCTAGAGGAAGAGAATGAGGCCCAGGGAAAGAAACATGCTGGGCCCCACAGACTTGGTGATTCAGAGACCTTGCTGTCCTTGCTGCTCCTCAGATAAAACCCTGCATCTCTGAGCTCCAGGTATCTTCTCTGGTATTCCGCTCCTATGTCTGGAATGCTCTCCCTCCTCATCTTTGCCTCCTGGCTTCTACTGGAAGCCTTTCCCACTGCCCTTTAACACTTCCTGCTCTGGCCCCAAGGGCCTGAAGATCAAGTACATTACATTTCAACCCTCAGGATTCTCAGGCGCTCTTAGGGCGGTTTGGGGGAAGAGCCTCTCTGCCATTGGCTCGAGCCCCAACCAGTTGTGTTGCCCCACTTTTAGCAGCTACCTGACCCTCAGCCCATTTAACCACTTAAAAGTCAAAAAAGCTTTTACAAAGGAAAGTTAACTACATAGGCACAGCACGCACAAACATACAAAGATCCTCTCCCAACACACACAGACAGACACACACACATCCATACATCCATACACTCGTACACATACACACGTCCATCCATCC
Organism: Pseudochirops cupreus; assembly: GCA_028627135.1. Classification (NCBI taxonomy): domain Eukaryota; kingdom Metazoa; phylum Chordata; class Mammalia; order Diprotodontia; family Pseudocheiridae; genus Pseudochirops; species Pseudochirops cupreus. Next base: position 416,878,406 of record CM053583.1, on the reverse strand, counting down.
ACACACTCACACATATACACACACACTCACACACACACACACACACACACACACGTCTCACCTCTGTGTCAGGCAAGGAGAGGAGGCTGGGTTCACATTTAGTTCAGTTCCTATACAGCATCAGTCCCACCAAGTTCTAAGTCCCAGACCTCCATGGCCTTGTGCCCTGGCACCCTGGCTTCTCATGGCTTCCCCAGCTGTGAGCGACATCTATTCTGGAATCCTGGCTCAAGGTCAGCATGGCTTGAGTTCCCAGGTCTGAGGACTATATTGGCTGAGCTTAGAAGTGAAAAAGGACAAAACAGACCCAAACCTCCGACCTGAATTTCTGGGCCATAGGGCCTAAAAGGGAGAGGGGGAGGGTAGCTCTTCCTTCATATCCAGTTAAGTGCCCAGTGCCCATGCTTTGGGTGAGCAGAACTTTCACCCCCTGGACATTGCTGCAAAGGAAGGAAGAGTAATGGAGACTTCAATGGAGTCTCTTCTTCTGTCTGATCTCCTGTCATCCTTCCCAGCCCAAATTTAGTAGCTGAAAAAGAAAGTCTCATTTTTTTCCAGGAGTATCCAAGTGAGCCAAGATGTGATTAGGATCAGGGAGCCTGAGCAAACCAGTCCTCTTGGCTCTTCACAGACATAATTTCAGGGCTCCAAAGTCTCAGATGAGCATTAATTAATAACCTCAAAGTTCCCTACAGGAGAGTAAATACGCTGTTAAAATCTTCAGTTGACACAGAGATAGGGTGAGTCATGCTCAGAAGAAGTAGCTTTTCAGCTAAGATCCGAGGTGGCAACAGCCAGGAGGACTCCTGACCTCTTGTTGATAATATTGTCATGAAGAGTCACCAGGTTAGCTCAAAAAGCTTCGGTGGTTCTGCTTTCCTTTAGCATAAAAAGAGTTAAAGGGGTAGAGCAATGCCAGCATTAAACTATACTGAAAAACAGCAATCAATTGATCAATTGACAAGTACTTATCAAACACAGTATCTGGCACTGGCTAGGCCCTTGAGAAATCAATGCAAGGAACAATACAATTCCCAACTACAAGGAAATTACATTCTAAGGGGGAAGACAACAGTATTTTGTACAGTATGTAGCCCCTGGCTCAAAGTGTATTTGCATAAGACACTCTTCCACGTTCGGACAAAGGATGGAGCTGCTGAGAGCTTGGGAGAAGAAAGAGCCTGGTTCTCTGGCTTCCACTTTAGAGAGCAAGGATAGTTTCAGACTCTCTTCAGGCCCCTAAAGGGAGAAAAAGATTCCGGGAAGAAACCAATATGTAAAGGAGCTGGCACTTGCATTATGTCTCTGTCTCCAGTTTACTATAATGAACACTTCAGGAAATTCCTCTTGGGTGAGATCTGGCACCCTTTATTTCAATTAAGAGAGCTCATTCATTTTGTGTATTACCTTGTGTGGGGGCCATATCCAGTCGTCCCAACTTATGTCTTACCCTGAACCTTGATGACGCTGGAGGAGGGAGTGAGGCTGAAGACTTCAAACAGCCTAATCCAATTTTGTCTGTTTATACTGCACAATATATACTGTACGGTACATTGGGAGTGCATGAGTGTGTATGTGTGCATACTCACACACATTCACACTCTCTCACACACACACACACACACACACACACATACACCTTATTCTCTTTTATAAGGAACAGAATAGATGACAGTTAAATCTGAGGAAGCTTGGGAAGAAAGGCATTAGCAGTTGGAAGGCTCAGAAAAGCTTCGTGCAGAAGGTAGCACTTGCCTTTCATTTTGAAGGAAGAGAGAGGAGGGAGTTTTTTAGGCAGAAGGGATATATTAAATGAAAGGAAGGTGGAGCTGGAGTGTCAAGTGTGAGGAACTGATAGGAAGTCACTCTGGCTGAATTTCAGAGGGAGGTGAAATAATGTCCAAGGAGACTAGAAGGATAGGTGGTAAGCAAAGAACTTTAGAATCCAAACAGAGGAGATTATTTTTTAATTTTAGAAACCATAGGGAGCCACTGGCATTGGGTGAATAGGGGAGTGACACAGTCAGATCTATGCCGATCTATGCTTTAAGACAATCCCTTGTGCAGTGTAAAGTATGGACTGAAATGGGCTGAGACTTGAGGCCTAGAGATCAATTAGGAGACCATTGGGATAATCTAGATCAGAGAGGTGGATGATAAGCACCAGATCCAGGATTGTAGCTATTTGAATGGATAGGGGTCACAGGTGAGAGGGACATTATGGAGAGAGGAACAGAAAGATTAGCAAGTGATTGGATATGTGGACTGAGGGAGAGTAAGGAATCAAGGTGACTGTCAAAGTTATGCACCTGGGAGCCCAAAGGATCCATGCCTTGGATAAAAACAGGGAAGTTTAGGGAAAATATAATGAGTTCTGTTTGGGACACACAAAGTTTGAGAGCTATGGGACATTCAGTTTGAAATATCCAGTAGCCAATTAGTGAGGTGAGATTGGAACTCATGGGACATTTTGGCATATAGATCTCAGTCACTGGCATGGAGATGATAATTAAACCCATGGGAGTCTGTGAAATCCTTAAGAAAGAAGTTGTAGGGAGAAAAGAGTAGGGGCCCTCAAGCAGAGTGTGTGAGGGACTGACCCTAATAGCTAAGGGGTAGGGCAACCAGTAAAGGGGATTGAGAAGAAGCAATGAGGCAAGGAGGAACAGGAATCAATAGGTTGTAGTCATGAAAGACCAGAGAGGAGGCAGTGTCCAGGAGATGGTGGCCAGTCACGTCAATCACAGCAGATGGGTCATGAATAACAAGGGCTGAAAGACCATCCAATTGGACAACTGAGGTCACTGTAAAGTGATTATGTTGGAAGCCAGATTGCCAGGGGTTGAGGAATGAGTGAGAAGAGAGGAAATGGAGACAGCAATCTAAATTAGGCTAAATTAGGCAGTTAAAAAAAAAGAACTTTCTCTTAGAAGGGGAAGAGAGATATAGGTCAATATTTCAAAGTGATAGTAAATCTTTGTAAAGGGTTTGGTTTTTTTTAAAGATGAGAGAGACTTGGGCATATTTGAAAGTGGTATGGAAGAAACCAGTAGATGGCAGCTGAAGGCTAGAGTAATAATTGAGGTTACGATCTGTAGGAGAAGATGGAGGGTTTGGTTGAAGTAGACATGTAGAGGGTTTTGTTAAGGAGAAGGATGGTCTCATTGTCAGAGGTAGAGTGAAAAGGAGTGGATATAAGTCCAAAGTGGGAATCGAGTGAGTGGGACAGTGGGGTATGATGTTACAGGGTTTTGAGAAGAAGAGAGTAGAAGAACGAGTTTATAGTTTCAAAATCCTTCATAACCTAGCCCTTTTCTACATGCCCAGTCTTCCTACACCTTCCTTCCTTCAATATATTCTGCAAACCAGTGACACTGGCCTCCTGGCTGTTCTTTAAATAAGACAATCCAGTTCCAGAAGCCAGCTATTTTCACTGCATATCCCCTATGCCTGGAAAGCTCTCCTTCCTCTTCTTTCCCTCTAGGTTTCTAGAGCTTCCTTCAAATCTCAATGAAAATTCCACCTTCTATAAGTCCTTCCAGATTCCACTTAATCTTAGTGCCTTCCAAAGGGAAAGAGTCAACCTTACTCTCACTGAACTTGGCTTAAGAAAGCAATGACATGAACTCTAAACTGGGTATCTTGCCACACAGAAGAGTAGGGGGAGTGGGGATGAGAGGTGGGATGATGGAGGGGAGGGCAGGGTGGGGGGAAGGGTTGATAAAAGTGCACACTTCTGTAGAGGGACAGGGACAGGGTAGAGAATGGAACAGGGGGAGGGGGCGGGAGAGGAAGAAGGGACATGTAATCAGTCTCTCACAATATGCCCACTCTGGAGAAGTTTTGCGTAATTACACATATTCAGCCTATATTTGATTGCTTGTCCTTCCAGTGGGGGTGGTGGGTGACGAGGGAGGGAGAGAAAGAATCTAAAATTTAAAGTTCTATAATCAAATGTTAAAAATATATATGTGTATATATATATATATATATATATATATATATATATACACACAATAATAATTATTATTATTATTAACTACATCCAACTGGAACTTAAGATACACAGGCACTGTGGTAGGGAGATCCATCCTGCCCTACCGGAAAGTCAGAGGGGTGAAGGGAGAGGACATAGGAGAGAATAGATTGGGGGAGTGGTTATACAATGGGATGGCTGTTTTGGGGTGGTGGGTAGGGGAAAGATGGGGAGAAAATTTGTAACTCAAAATCTCGTGGAAATGAATGATGTCAACTAAAATAAATAAAAGTTAAAAAAAAATCATAGTGCCTTCCCTCTGTTTATCTCCAGTGTATCCATACATATCTCACAGTTGTTTGCATATTGTTGTCTGCATATTGTTTCCCCCATTAGACTGTAAGCTCCTTGAGGGTGTGGTCTGTTTTTTTACCTTTTTTGAACAGAGCCTAGTAGGCACATAATAGATACTTGTTGACTGCCTACCTGAATGACTTCAAACTTCCCAGTGAAGTAAAAGGCAAGAATCTTAGCTAAGAGAGAGGAGGTAGGGTTGTGTGAGGCTTGAAGAGAGAAGCGAAGGTTTGGAAAAGATTTTGTGTAGAGTGAGATAGGGAATTGATTAGGATTGGCTTGCTGAGGGATTGTAATGCCATGCACCAGCAGATTCCCAAAGGAATGCTACTGTGAACAGCTTTTAGAGTTCAGATTACAAAATAGAGTGAACACTCTGTTTATTCCATTACAAATCAAGACAAACATTCAAAACATTATAATATTCACAACATTACATCTTATAACATTAAATGGCCACACAGTTTTCACTACAGTGGCCACAATAT
>CM053583.1:416844826-416873088 GCA_028627135.1 Pseudochirops cupreus | reverse complement strand
GCCAATCCCCTTCTTCCACATCAACAGGGGAGTTCATGCCTTCTCAACAATGGGACAGGGTTTGCCCCTTCTACACTTAGCACTTAGTACTAAGTGCTAAGTATCCTGCTAAACAGATTACTATTACAGGGATATGCCTGGTAGAAATTGGATAACAGGAATTTGTAATGTACTGGTCAGCATGGCTGATTATAGGATTGAGACTGTAGAAGGGAAATGAAGCCAGAGCAGGGGTAATGACCTGAGAAAGCACTGAAGTGGGGAGGGATTAGAAATTCTGATGAGGCTGAAGAATTCAGTTTAGGCGGAATAAGGAACAAGGTGAGATAGAAAGATAAGGTTTTGGTAAGAGAGAGAAATATCCATTTTTAATTAGGGAAATGGAATACTTGTGGGTAATGGGGAGATCCAGAGATCCTGCTATGTAGGGTTGAGGAGGAGTGAAAGAGAAGGTCATGGGACTAACAGAGATTGAGGGAGTTTGAAGGAGCACCAACATAGATGGTGAAGACCCCTGATATAAAAGCAAGATTTGGCAAGAGGAAAATGGTGAGCCTGGTGCTGACCTCAAAAAAGGAGGATGACCTAGAGAGTGATATAAACCAAATGCTGAATTGAGTAGAAAATTTAAATAAAGGTAGAGTCTGGATGTAGAAGAGAATGAGGTATATTCTGACTTCTCTTATAGGATCAGTGTGTCAAGGGATAGGGATGAAGTTACAGCCAGTAATAGACAGAAAGGCCAAGGGTGCAGCAGCATCAGATAGGAAGCATGTCTCAGCTGGGGCTAGGAAATGCATGGAATGTGAAAGGTGTCTGAGATGACGGGAAGTAAGATTAAAGTGAGGGAAGGCTGTGCAAAGTCACCAGTCTCATTTTCTCCTCTGGAGTCATTTGGGTCCAGTGGCAAGATATAGATCAGGAAGACTGGAGATGGCCCTGGATGAATTGGGGACTTTGACCTTTTTAAGCCAAGGTCTTTCAGAGTTCTCACTTTGACTGAGGCAACACCCATTCAGTGATTAAGGCTATGTAAGAAATGAGCCAAGTAATGGCTTCTTTTATTTAATCCAAAAAATAAACAAAATCAGTCTGGGAGGGGAAGACCCGCTGGGTTTCCAACCAAAACAGAAACAGTTACTATTCACGTTGACACTGAGCCTTCAGGACCCAAACTATGACCACTAAGTGGTCTAAGCACTAAGTGCTTGGGCTGGGACCTACTGTTGGCCAATCAATGAGAGCCAAAGTGAATTGGGTTTCAGACATAGTCTTTAAGAAAGAAATCTAACAAGCAAACCCCAAGATATTTTGCTAGGTTTCAGTCATCAAAGTTTACATTTGCTTAAAATTTATATACTCGATAAATTACTTGTGGCTCCAAGAAGTGGCCACACCTGGGCAAAACTGCAGATGGACTAAGCTAGGTTGAGGGTAACTGACAGGCCTCAAACTCACTGGTGAGTTAGGGCAGTGTCTACCCCAAGCATGTGAAGACTTCCCCTAGTGCAGTGGTTCTCAACCTTCCTAATACTGTGACCCTTTAATGCAGTTCCTCATGTTGTGGTGACCCCCTACCATAAAATTATTTTTGCTGCTACTTCAAAACTGTAATTTTGCTACTGTTATGAATCATAATGTAAATATCTGACATGCAGGATTTATTTTCATTGTTACAAACTGAACATAACCCACAGGTTGAGAACCACTGCCCTAGTGGGATGGACACATGAAAACAGTTTGTTCCAATGGCCATGAAGGTGGCTAAAGCAGGCACCATGGAGCACTTAGAGTTTGGTTAGACATCAAATATATTAAGTTCATCCACTGCTTCCTGGGCCATCACCAGTGGTCTTAATGTCTGTCTTGTCATTGGACTTCAATGACTCTGGAAGGGACAATGAGGCTGACAATTTTGTGCAGCTCTGCCTCACTTAAATCCAATTCCCATACAAGTCAAGACATCACCCATGATGTTATTGGTTCTCTTTGGAAATGAAGGATGAACAATAATGCACCTTATTAAATAATAGATTATAGATTAAATTGACCAAATTGGAACTGGCCAGTTGGACAACATAGCTTCCTTCCTTCCTTTCTACCTTCCTCCCTTCTCTCCTTCCTCCCTTCCCTCCTTCCTTCCTTCCTTCTTTCTTTCCTTCCTCTATTTCCCTTCCCTCTGTCCACAGGGTATAAACACCCTTACCTTTGGGTGCTCTGCCCAAAGGGAATATAAATTTTAATCTCTGAAATTTTTCTCTCTCTCTTGAACACCAGCCTTAACCCCAAATCACTCTGGCTCTCACTGATTGGCCAACAATAGGTCTCAGGCCAAGTCCTACTTGGTCATTATTTGGTCCCAGATTGGGTCTTCCCCTCTCAGATCAATTTTTTTTTAAAGGGCCATTTTTTGCCTCGTTTCTTATTAAGCCTTAATAATTGAGTGGGTGTTGCCTCAGTCAAACTGAGACCTAATAAAGATCTTAGTTTGAAAAGGCCAAGGTCCCCACCACATCCTGGGCCATCTTCGGTTGTCCTAATCTATGTCTGGCCACTGGATCCAAATGGCTCTGCAGAATAAAATGAGGCTGGTGACCTTGCACAGCCCTCCCTCACTCAAATCCATCTCACTTGCATGTCCTGGCATCACCTCCCTGTTGTTATGGTCTTTGAGAACAGGACAAACAGCAGCAGCAATAGATCAATGGATTAGATAAGGAAGACAAGACCCAGAAATAATATACCACAAACTACTGTTAGAGAAACCCCCAAAATTTGGTAGTTGGATTCCCAAATATTTTATTCATTCTGTAATTATTTTGAATTTCCTTTTCTATCTAGGCTGGATTTTGCCTTTACTACTCTTATTTTATTTGTAAAACAAAACAAATTTTTAGTTTTTCCAGGAATTCTTACTGGGTTTGCATTCAATCCCCCCTTTCCCCCTCTGCAGCTTTAAGTCTTATAGCTGTCTTGACACTGTTGTCTTCTTCTGAGTTCATGCTTGGATCTTCCCTGTTTCTTGATTTGAACTTTTAGTACAGAGTTAGGCTTTATTATGGGGAGGGGGGGAGGGAATAGGGGTGGTGTCACAAGCTTCAGACTTTTTCACATTGATGTTTTCAGAGCTAGCTCTGGGGCATTTGGAAGTTTGGGGTACAAGAGGTGTGGTCACTGATCCCTTGCAATCACAACTGATACTGTTCTCATGGCTCCTGCTTCCTTGAGCCCTTAAGTACTGCTCTCCTCTCTGGAAATGTGACCAGGAAGTGGGCACAGACAATGGAGTTTCCAAACAGCACTTCATCCTGTGCCTAATGCTAGTACAGTAGCCCCCTGTGGTCTCTTTCTGACAAGTTGCCAATTCCCTTACTGCCCCTGGCTTAAGGAATCTCAAGGCTGCTGTTGCTGCTACTGTCCCAGTCACCTCCAAGGTCTACAACTGGTGTTGCCACCACATGGGCTCATTCTGGCCCCCATCTGTGTCATGGACCTCTTCTTCTGACCTCCTTAGGGTGGAAGAATGTTTCACCATGACTTTCTGTGTGCTCTGCTGCTGCAGAATTCAATTTGAGGCATTATTTTACAGCTGCTTGGAGGGGAATGTTGGGAGAACTCATATGTAGTACTTTCTCTACTCTGCCATCTTTGTCTCTCATTTCATTAAAAAAAAATTTTTTTTAAACTTTAAAAATTCTTGTTTCATCTCTTCCAGGGACTTCTGGTTGCACTTGTGCCCAATCTACATTTTTGAGGCTTTGCTTGTATATTTTGGAGTAATTTTCTTCTGGGTTTGTTATCTGAGTATCCTAGTCACCATAGTCTTTTCCACCTCCACATACCTTCCCCTTAAGCTGTTTGTAGTTGCTGTTATGTTATTCTATTTCTCTGGGTTTATCCCTCAGTCCTCTCTCAATCCATAGTATTTATTGTGCTTGATATCTTCTTCTGTTTACTCACAGTTTTAGCCTCAGTTTCTACAGTGGGAGAATATGAGTGGTCAAGTACCCTCTGCCACTCTTAGATGTGCTGGGTAAACTTTGGTTCTGTCCTCTCTTTAGTCTGGATGCCACTGCCCCTGTTGGATAAAGTAGATGATAGGAAGTCCTACCCTCTGCTTCAATCTCTGGATTCTGTATCAGCCTTCTAGAGGTGAGTCTACGGCAAGTTTGGGTCTTGGTTAGTCTTTAGATTCACCTCACACAAGTTCAGAGTTGATTCCATTCCCTATTTTGATCCTGATAAGCCTCAGTGAGATGTTAGAAAACGGGCTGGTCTCAGGTCTCTGGAAAGTCACTCTGGTGATGGAATCCAAGACCTGAGGGACCTGTCTCATGCTGTGACTGCCAGTGTTCTGAAGACTGCAAATACAGACCCTGTGGACTGTAATGTCTGGGGGCTGGTCCTGTTTCCTATTTTTGTTCTGACAGGATCCAGCTGAGATCTGATTTCAAGTAACCAATTCCTGGAGCTTGTGACTCCTGCCCCTCCATTTGGCTTCACCTCCTCTCAAGACAGTTCACACTGACTTCCCTGTTGGGACTCCTCTTCCCATCTCAGCTGGGTGTTGTTGACTGGAGCTCATGCTGGCTTCCTTGGGGCAGCTCCTCCCCTCCCCTCCTCTCTGCCAGCCTCTGAATTCGCTCCACTTGGAAATGACTCTTAGCCCCTCCTCTGCAACCTGGACTGGAAGAGCTGACTCCTGGTGGGCTTTCCCCTCCATTTTTCTTATATCATTGGTCCTCATTGTATCCTTTGCTATATTGGTGTTTACATGGGAACCCGTGGCTTCTCTACATTTTTTTCACACAAGAAGTCATTAAAAAAAACAAACAAACAGAAGTCAGTTCTTTTGTCAGAATTGTTTGTTCTACCTAAAGTATATTCATTCATTCATTTATTTATTTATTTATTTTTGCAGGGGTGAAGGCAGGGCAATTGGGGTTAAGTGACTTGCCCAAGGTGACACAGCTAGTAAGTGTTAAGTGTCTGAGGCTGGATTTGAACTCAGGTCCTCCTGACTCCAGGGCCGGTGTTTTATCCACTGTGCCACCTAGCCGCCCCAGATTTTCATTTTCTAAATAATATCCTTCACTCTAGCAGCTTAAAGGATACTTCCCTTTGTTATGGCAGTTTCGAAAATTAATGATGTGTTCTGAGGGGGCTGTTTTATTGGGTGGCTCCTGCAAATGGCTCCATGTAGTTTTCCATTTTGTTCAGTTTCATCATCATAATCCTCTAAAATTTCCAGCTATATTGTTATTGTATTCCTCTCTCAAGTTGATTGAGCTGTCCCAGCTTATCCTTTTAATTCCTCATGTGCAGCTCCCCCTCCTTTTTGGTGTCAGTTCCTTTACTTCCTTGAGTGTACATAATCCTCTGTGTGTGTGTGTGTGTGTGTGTGTGTGTGTGTGTGTGTGTGTGAGAGAGAGAGAGAGAGAGAGAGAGAGAGAGAGAGAGAGAGAGAGAGAGGAGCAGGAATCTCAAGGGCCCTCTATAAAGTTGTGCACTAATTCTTTTCCGAGGCACCAGATGGCAGATGGCACTGGCTTCTCTGTACCAGGCCTGCACGACCTGTGGCCTGCTTGCTGCACACCAGAGGATCTCTTCTACACTCCAAGATCTTTTGGTGAGCAGGGCTGTGTGGGGCTGCTCTCTACCTCTGCCAGGGAGGCCCCAAGTGCTGCTCCGTGGCAAGCGTATCTTTGGAAGGGCAGCCTAGGTAACTGTCAATCAATGAGCATTTATTATTCATTATTGAGCACCTGCTTTATGTCCAGTGCCGTGTCAAGCATTGGCGATATAAAAGCTGGTGATGAAGGGGACTACTTTTCCAGCCACTGCTGTTTTTGAAGACCATCTACTCAGAGGGGAGGGATTTCAATGTACAGTAGTGGAGAGGGCTCCAGTAGGGATAAAGTCATTGAACGAGGGGCATGCCGGACTCTTGCTCCATTTTCCTATGGCCTCATTTTGGCCACAGGATCGGTAGCTTTGTTATCAAGTGTCTCAGCCCACCACAGACTCGGGTGTGGGTGAAGGGCAGGTGGAGCGCCTGGTCTGGGGCTATTTAATGTAAGAGCAAGTGGGTATCTGCACCCCAAGATCGTGTGGGTGTCCCTGCTGTGACAGCACATTGTGTAAAGGAAGCACGAGGTTCCTGGCTCAAGGTTCTCAGACCTGGGATCTGATCTCTGCTCTGCCAAGGTGCTTAACCTCTAAGTCCCTGTGTCTTAAACTACAAAATGGATAAGAATATTTTCCCTGCTAAATCTATACTTATTCTGAATCAAATGGAATAATGCTGGGAAAATTCCCTGGAAAATTGTAAAACTATGTGTGATAAAATACAACATGCTAATATAATTGTATCATTATTACAGTAATGACTGCCAGTGGGTACCTGCGCATGTTGTCAGTCAGTCTGTAATACTATGTGCCAAACACCATGCTAAGCACTGGGGAGACAACCCTGCCCCCAAGGAGCTCATGCTGTACAAAGATTGGGAAATGTATGTGTGTATACATGCATGCGCACATGAGTGCCCACACACACACACACACACACACATACACACACACTCTTTCTCTCTCTCTCTCTCTCTCATTTAAGGATTTCCATAAAGGATGGGTTTAAAACTTTTCTATACTCGGAACAGAGGAGCTTCAGGCACCTGGAACTCCATTCTCCAAATCCTCAGCCCCGGCATCTCTGCAAGTTAGAGACCCTAAGGCACGGTGATGATGCCAGAATGGAACAAAAAGAGTTGCTCTAACGTTTGGAAGGGGTGTGACCACAGGCAAGAAAATCTCCGTTTGCCAGACCCAATTCTCATCCAGAACCAAATACTTAAGCCATCTGATTCACAGAGAAGTTGCCATTTCAACACGCACTGTGGGCCCCCCTCCTCCCCCATTCAGCACTTTCAATTGCCTTGTGGTATCTACTGCTGTTTTCTTGTATCACCACCTAGCTTCCAAGAGTGTGCACGGGTACACGTGCAGCTCCTCACAGCACCCTGGCACAGTGCTGCATTCAGAGAAGGAAGCAATGGGAAACATCACTGACAAATGATGCCCACCAAATGCATTAGCCTGAATGAGATTAACAGAAGTAGCCCCACTTGTTAGGAAGTGTTAGGAGCTTGGCAGATGCCAAGTGCCCCGACACCACATCCACATGTGCATGCAGGGTAGGCTGACCCTTCACCTTCAGCCACCAGGTGGAGAAGAACATGTATTTCTTAATTAGTACCAGATGCTCAGAGCCAAACATCAACCATCAAGACAGGCTGGGGGCCTGAGAACTGGGTTAGCTGGGCTAGATGCGGGGGGACAGACCAAGACTGGCCAGAGAACTGGTCCGTGATTTCAGCAACATCAGAGGGATGCAGCTGGATGTTTCTACTTCTAGAAATGAAAGGAAAACACAGTTAAAAATTTTGTAGGTGAGAAAACTTTGTTTTGAAATTTTATTAAAAAAATATACTTGCAAACATACAAAATTTAGGATGAAAAACGCTCAGTTTAAAACATGTAATAACTTAATATTTGCAAACACACATGGATGGTAGAAAATTCATATAATAAAAAAAGTTAGTGATGCAGTATTGATGTTGAAAAGAAAAGACCCATTTCCAGAGATTCTCCCACCCACTTCCTAAGAAGGGAAGCACACAGCACATCCAGTACACGTTCATGAACGCTCGATGTTCGGAGCAGCACATCGGAAGGACGGGTGAAGTAGAGATTAAACAGTAACACACAAAATAAATCAGGAACCATTTCCAATGTGCTTTTGGTGAATCAATCAAACAGAATGACCAAAAGAAAATGATATTGTCTCACTTAACAATGAATAATCCATCTTAACAGTGTGGAGGATGTCAAATACAAACTGGAGGTGAATATATTGCACACATTTTTCCTAAATTAAGCGGAAAAATACATGGGGCCAGGTCTGGGCCCCAGGGCTGATTACGCTAAGTACAGGTCTGAGGCCAACCGTGTCCGCAGGACCCTTCCTTAATATTTAAATATGTTACTCCCCACGGCATTCTTGGTTTCACAAAGGAACCTTGAATAATAAAATATCAACACAAAGCAGCAAATGCGCAAGAAGACAATTATTCATTCTTTGTTCAGTGAAACAATTTGAATCAAGCTCTAAGCTGCTTTACCCTTGCCCCGTTCTGAAGCTTTTCCCAAAGTCCCCTTCTACTTCCTTGGGCCCCCTGGATCTCTCCCACTTCCCTGTGAGCTGCGGAATAGAAGTCACTGTCTGCACCCGGCAAAATGAAAAAAAAAATCAGGACTAGGTTCTTTGGGGAAAAGAAAAATAAAGCAGCAAGTTTAAAAATAGTTATTTGGTAGAAGGATCAATGTGGCTTTTAAAAAAATACATCACTGGCGAGAAGAACATGAAGTGCTTGGGTAGACAGAATTTGTTTGGAAAAAACTCATTCTAACTTGGGCTTCTGCATTCTTAGAATAAGTAAAATCCAAATTAGCTTCTTTTAGCAAAAACAATACATCCCTGTTCATGATGGTAATAAGGCTCTGGGAAGCCCTCCTTGCAGCAGGGAGTCTGTACTGAAAGCCAATGAGGCTCACGGGGGATGCCCTGGAAAGGGGAGCCATCTCTCTGGGGTGGTGATTCCACTCAAGAAGGCTAGACTTAGCAGGATACACGTTGGATCCTAGTGCAGCAGCTGCTCGACCAGGACCACACTGCTGAGGAAGACTTGCTTCTTCTGAGCATTCAGTTCAATTTGTGGTTTTAAACCTGTGAGGATTTATCCAAGACCCTGCCGAAAATGTAAACAAGCAATCCAAGCTGGCATGAGGTTCTGGATAGTTCAGCTAGAGGAAGTAATAAGGCGACTGAGCTACAGCTTTCCAAGCAGGGTTGACCAACAGCAACTACCCAGAGAGGTTGGCCTGCCCTATCCAGATACTGCCTGAAATACCTCAGGAAGTATGGCAGTGTAGACTTGGCTTATGCATTATAAATAATTCTAATATGTAATTATAGAGGTTAAAACTAAATTATCTTTTTAAAATCTCCACAACTTGGGCACTTAAAATTTTAAAGTATCACATGAAGGAAACCTGGTTTCCTTGGATTAGCAATTTAAAAGATGTAAGCATATGGAACAAAGGACAGAAACCTGTCAGAGATGTTCTCTCCAGAGAAGATTTCTTTCTGCCTTTCCAATGGGCTGCAAATATCACTCTAATTTAGGCCTCTGTCACAACAAGCTGCTGGCTTTTTGCTGCTCAGTCTGACAGCACGACACAGGCTGTGCAGTGCTCAGCCCCTCACACCCCAATTTACCAAAGCACCCCATTTTGCTGACTTGCCTCTAGCTAATTATGATTCTCTTTCCCGATTGACCCAAATCATTTATTTTTGGTTGTCAAATGTATATGCTGTCTTGGAAGACTCCCTTGCCTCCCTCCCTGAATTCAGCCCAGGGTCATCAGCAAGACTCAGGAGCCAAGACAGGCAAAGCCGGAAGCTCATTAAATAAAGCAAAGCCAACAAAATCAAGTCCTTTCATGCATAAAAGTGAAGGCCAAGCTAAAGTTATTTAATATACTTAATATGTGTCACCTACAGAAAACTCTGCTAGAAAAAACCTATGATTGAGTTGCCTTCAAAGCTCACCATATCGTTCCCAAGAAACAATCCTGAGCGTGCCAGCGTTGTTCACGGCACATCTTCGGGACAGCAGCTGGAACCAGGTGGGCTTCCCACCCTGGCGTCATTAGAACAGTGCTCGGAAAAGTGAGCATGTGTCTTACTTGTTACATATGACTAAAGGACTGTCCCATGTGAACCAAGACCCTTTGATTCAAAAGGCTACTGTAAAATGACTATTGCTGAAAGGAATGGGAATCTATGTTAAAATATCACATGCCCTATGGGAACAGACACAAACCACACAAAGGAGTGACAGCAGTATCCACAGTGCCTTTACATGTCATCTGAATGCCTGGGCTGGAGGGGCACTCCCACTGGGCGGCAAGTCCACCGGTTGGCCGACCCCAGCCAACCGCAGAACTTCATTCATTTCGAATTCAGCATTTCACTTGGAGGTGAAGTGAAGGGTGTAGCCCACTTTCCTGCATAGCTTTATTCCTATTAGTCAAATGTGTGAGGAACAGTCAGACCCCAGGGCTCATGTTGTATTGGTCCAATGGTTGTTTTTTTTCCCTTACAGTTAAGAAGAGGAATCTAAATGGTTTTGAACTCATGCTTAGATAGAAAAGGACAAGGAGGTTACACTCAGAAGTAGTTTTCATGTATAAAAAGAAACTTGTTATTTCCTTTAAAACCACCTGGCAGTTAAAAAACGTTTTTAAGCCTAACAGGATTTTGGCTTTGCCAATTGGCCAATTCAGTAAAAGTGGAACCTAAGTAAAATATGAAAAAGCAAAGGTAATTCTCACACCAGCAGCCAGATTTGCTGTGGTCTGGTCAGTATCAGGAAAATAATAAAAAACGATAAATTCTTACCATGAAATTCCAGGCCCTTGAGGCCCAGCAACACCGTTCTTATCCAATAACCTTGCAGATGAACAAGAGTCATAAATACGTCTTCAACTTAGGTGAGACCGACAAACTGGAAACTATTCTGCCTTACAAGATTTCCATCTGATCCGAATTTCACTAGTAGGTCAAATCTCAGGACAAGGAGGCTAAAGGTGGCTCCCTTTTAGAAGCAAATGGTCTTTGCAAGGTCGAACACTGCATGCAGTCCCTGGAACGAGCACTTGACTTCCAAGGGAGGGAGAAAAGGATGGAACCGTCCCACTCCAGAGTGAGGACAGGCCCTGCCCTGCCCTGCCCCCAGCCTCTTGTGAACTGAGGGAGGTCACACTTCTCCATCCTCACGTTCTATATGTGCTTGATGCTGATGAAAAGGCCCGTGCAATTTTCCAAAAATGGTCTTTGTTTTTCCCACTGAAATAAAGGGTTGCTGGTGATGCTTCACAGTGAAATCTCCATCATTTCTGAGAATATAACCTTAAAAACATTCTTTAAGAACAAGTCTTTCTCTCTCTCTCTCAGGCTCAATTTCAGGACTTTCCAGACTAAGCATTGTTTCTTTAAAAGTGAAACCTCTCACACCAGTTCCATTAATGAGGTGTATTTGTTTCTGAGCAGACACCCACCCACTCACACAGAGTGCCGTGGCTTCAGCTTAGGTCACTAGAGCTGCAGGTTATTTATGTTCTTGGTCAGGACTTGCAAATAGACTTCGTGGAGTGTGCTGAGAAAGCTGGCATCATTCTGTGGGGGAGAGAGAGGGAAAGACACGGCTCTGGGAACTGGTAACATGGTCAAATCTACTTTAGACCCTATTTATGTCAAGTAGGAGCTCAGAAAGGACAGCATACAAACCAAGAGTGTGTAACAAAAGAGCACCAACAGGTGTCTAAACAAGGGTATTAAAACCATGGAGAGGCAGCTCAGCACCGTGGGAGTGAGGAAGGCTTGGCCTCAAGCTCTGCACTGGACACTGGCTGCCTGGGCAGTCCTGGTCAAGGCCCGAGGCCATGCTCCAAGACTCCAGGTGGCAGAAAAGATGCCGATCCTGCTCCCTTCCTAAACAAAACTAACACGTGAAAAGAAAGAGGAAGGAAACTTGGCACAGGTGTACAGAGTTGGCTCTCACCCCTTCCTCAGCCCAAAGCCAGAGATGGCAAGGGGCATGCCAGCCACATTTGTGTCTCGGTCACAGCCTAGCCTATTTCCATGAGAAAAACAGGTTCTCTGGCACCAACAGCATAAGCACCCTGTTAACTCACAGCTATGCTAGGAAACCTCAGGTGGGATGCACTGACCTGGTCTGTTCTGGAGGCAGGCCTCCATCCCTGACCCATTGGCTACCCCTCCTGGGGCTGAGGGTAGAGGCTGGAGATGGACTTCAGACAGCATGGCTGCAGCCAAGCCAGCTGAGCTTAGCTCAGGCTACAGCCAACAGAAATGCCTGCTGACAGACTCAGTAAATAGCGTGGCCAAGTACTGGGTGTGCTGCAGGGGGCTGCAGTCTGTGTCCAGGAAGGCAGCACCTGCCCACGAGTGCTGCATTAGAAACTGGGACCAGAGCCCAAGAGGAGCATGGACACAGACACACAACTTCTCTTAGCTGGGATCTATTCTAACTTTTGATTCCAGATGAGATGTTAAAGCAAACAGAATGAGACCAGTAACTTTGTAGGGAAGAAGGGAGCATTGGTCAGCTGACTCTGGCCTCCCTAAAAATACCAAATTCCTTATAACGAGAAGTGAACAATCCAAGATGAGCAACTACCTTTATTAGATGTATTAGTGTATCCTGGAGCTGAGACCTGCTGAGAACCAGAGGGGGTTTCGTGTGATTTTCTGAGGTCCCCCCTGAGCGGGAAGGGGAACCGGCCTTCTTCTCTAGCTCTGGGGCTTTTGTCGCCGACTGCTGGAAAACACTGGGTGACAAAAGGATGGAGGAAGATGCTGACGTTGTTGACGTAATGAACTTGGAAGAGGAAACCTGCAGAAGAAGGTGAGGAAGAAGTTAATAAAGGAGAGGTCAGGCATAAAAAGGAAACAAATTCTAATGAACATAAGCTGTAAGAGCAGGAAGGAATGAGGAGAAAATACAATTTTAAAACCACACACTTCGAGAGTATATATTCGGTAGAAGAGTCTGAAAAAATTCTTTCCATTTTATTAAATTTTCTGTTATCAACAAAGGATGAAAAAAAACATTTTTAACACTGCAATGATCTTGGAGTTGTTACACAATACTGAGATTCAATCATCTTGAAGCAAAATGAGCTACATAATTTAATTAGGAGAATTATGAGACTATCCTATGAAAAATGAATGACAATCATAGCTAGACTTTCACATCGTGTTTTATGGTTTTCAAAGAACTTAAAAAATCTCCTCTCCTGTATTTCTCACAACAACCTTGTGAGGCAGGTGCTATCATTATCCCCATTCTGCAGATGAGGAAACTGAGGCAAACAAGTTAGTACATGTCTGACGGCCGAGCTGAACTCAGGCCCCCTGACTCTGGGCCCATTGCCCCACCCACTGTGCCCCTTGTTTCAGAAATCCAGATAATGACAAGTAACAGCATACACTTGGTCCCACAACCCAAAGGCCTTTCAGGCTCAGTTATTCAGCAGAACAGACCCTTCTCACTGGCCCACTCTGAATGAGGCACTGGGCCGGGTCTTACAGGTCTCCCCCCCTCAGCCAAGGGGATGGACGAGAGCTTCACAAATATGCCTCATGCGCAGTCCAACAGGAAAAGAACATAGGAGAGGGAGGTCGAGTGTTCTTAGGAAACATGAGGAGGGAAGGATCACTTTCAGATGGAGGGATCCGGGTCAGACTTCATGAAAGCCTGAGCAGTGCCTGAACCAAGTCTTGAAGGAAAAGAAGGATTCAAATAAGCAAGCAACAAGCATTTATTAAATACCTAGTGTATGCTGGGCACTGGGGATACAAGGATCAAGAAGGAGCTGCCCTTCTATACTAGGAATTAACACAAAGTAGTTGAGGCTGAACAGCTAGGCTGCGGCTCTCAGAGTTAAGCAGAATTTATATTGGGAGAAGACGACTTTGGAGTTGACCAAGTGGAGGAGTGACACGTGCTTAGAAATGCCCTTTAGCAGCTGGGCAGAGGCCCAAGGCTGGAGCCACTGCATCGTGGAAGCGGGATGAGGCTGTACAAGTGAGGGAGAGAGTCAGAGGTGAGAGGGGTGTGAAAGGAAGAAAAGCAGCAGTTGGCAGCTGATCTGATCTGGGGTGAAGAAGAGGGAGGAGGCCCGGAGGCTGGCAGGAATGGAGGACGAGATCTTCTGCAGACATCTCTGGTCCATTTAGTTTGACAGGCGTTACTGGTGTTAAGAGGCTGAAGCTCAGGTAACATGGGGGCAGCTGGGAGCCCTGGGCATGAAGAGCAGCCATGGGGATCACCAAGAGAGGAACACCTAGTCAACACGAACTATAAGAGCCAGGGTGTGTGACAACATGCGCCACAGTGGGCCCGGTCATTTCCACAGTCCCCCCGCTGTCTGCTGATCTGGGGTGTTCTGTGGGCAACAGCTTTCTGCTGCCTATCGAGCACCACGGCTGGAAAAGAAAGAAGGGAATGGAAGGAAAGAAAAGCTGAAGAGGCCAAAGGAGAACAATGAGTCAAGAGGTGATGCTTACATTCGCATCCTTGAAGCCGAAGGCCTCCTTTGTCACCTGCTAACCAAAGAGATGCTGGGCGGAGAAAGAGTGCTGACGCGCTCCGGTGATGGCTAATTCTGCAGGCCCGCGCGCGCACGCACGCAGAGATCACGAAAAGGAAAACACTGGCCCTGAGACCAGCGCTCGCGCACTCACCGCGACGTGCCTGGAGGAAACTCTGGGCAGGTAGCTCCTTCGGGACCCTGATTTTACTACACTGGCTGTATTATTTTAAACAGAAATCAAAGCTGGAGTTCATGGTGACTACTGAGGCCTCTCCAAACTCCCTGGGGGAAAACCTGGTACAACTCAGGGTTAGTCAGGATACTGGGGACTTGCGGAATGCCAACAATACAGAAAGGGAATTTGTGACAACCTACCCAGAATGTCACCCACAAATTTAAACTGCTAAATAGAAAGTCCTGGGAAAAGTTTAGCTGTAAATTCCTTGCAATATTCCTGGGACTATAACAACCATAAGGACCAAGGAGCCTGATGAAAACTTTTGCCACTAAGTTGTACTGACGTGGCAAATTGGTTTTATAAACTAGTCAAGTGGTTTCTTACACGTAGGGAATGCTAACCAGTCTGCATCACAGACCATCAAAACAACACACAATCACACTCTTTTCCAGGGAGCTAAACACGGTGGCTGGTGGGAGAGCAAAGAGCTATTTACAAAATCCCAAACTAAGAAACTCCAAGGACTACAATTTGGTAGAAGGGTACATCTACTAATTCCTCTATCAGGAAGAGGGCTGCCGTAGAAGACAGCAAATGAGTGATCCATCAGAAATCCAAGGGCAAGGCCAATCCACTGATACTAGGCCATCGAGGCCAGGGGAGACTACTGTCCTCAGGCTGGCTAGTGTCAGACAGACGCCTTCCTTTCCAGGAGCCCTTGATGCTGTGCAATGTTACACCTGCCCAGGGGCAGCGTACGGCAAGTACTCACTCTCTGCCTTCACAATCTCCTACTGTCCTGTAAAGGTCCTATCACCAATCAGAGTTGGGAAAAACAAAGGCAGAAAAGGATCAGCTACAAACACTAGCTGACGGGGTCTTGCAGTTTTCTACGCTGGGCTCCAGACAAGTGGTTCACCTGTCTCTCTTTTTCTGAATTCCTATTGTCAGGATGTGTAGGCTCCTGTAATTTCTTTCCGTTTTAACCATTTAGCTTGAGAGAACATGAAACTGAAGCCACTTGTGAAAACAAGATCAGAGCTGACTACCAACTGGAAATGACCCCAGATTACAAGGCAGGGCTCTCTGGGATCCTACAAATGGATAGGCCAGAATATCACCAGTTGCTGCCCACCTGTGCCTCTTCTTAGTCCCCAGCCTGATCTGCTCTTACCACTGACCCCACTCACCTCCAGTCTTCTCTGCGCCACTCCTCTCAACTCTTCATTGTCTCTTCCTCCCTAGTCTTGGGGGCTGACCTGGGCCTTAACCCACCCTGATTCATGCATCTTGAAGGGCTTGCCTCTCTCTCTCTGGGCTTCTTCTTGTCTGCCCACAGATATGTATGCCCACATTTCCCATCCATCCTGGGGCATCTCAAGGTACCATGTTCCGACCTTCTCTTGCAGCCTCTGCTTTCTTTTCGAAGTCACTCTGGTCTCCATTCCCACTACTCCTAGTGAAGCCCTTCCCTCTACAATGACTTAAGCGTTCAATGTCAAACCACTGGCTTTGGGGCAGTCTTCCTCCTTGCCTTCTTGGCAGGGCCAGACAGCACTGGCCTCCTTTCCGGATCTTCTTCTTTCCTTGGACTCTTGGGACAACATCCTCTCCCTTATTCTTCTTCCTACTTTTACGACTGCCCATTATCTGACTCTTCTTCCTCCTGACTCATGACTGCTGGGATCACCTCCATATGGCTAGCTCCCAATTCACTCTTTCTAGCTCCAGTCTTCCCCAGGGCTCCAGGACACACACTAATGGATCCCTTTCATCTTGATGTTCTGCCAAGACCTCAAAACCCAACGTCCAAACCTTCCCTCCCTTCCCTGCCCAGAATGCTTTGCTTTCAAGCAGTCATCCCTGTCCTTTCCTGTTCTCCACACTCAAGCAGTTGTCAGCATTTACCCAGACCACAGCAATGGCCTTCCCCAAACGGGCTCTGCTTTCCCCAATCCCTGCATCATGATACCAAGTACTTTACATACATGACCTCATTTAGGCTTCTCTAACACCTTGGGAGGCAGGAGAGACCAGGAAATGAAGGTGACAAAGGTTAGGTGATTTGCTTAAGGCTGGTTATTGGCAGAGGTGGGACCTGAACCCAGACCTTTTAACTCCAAATCAGCATAGTTTGTACTGTCCCACATCTGCCATCTGGTTGCAGCTGCCCTTTCCAGCCCCACTATCTCCAGCAGCCCCTGACTTCTGTTTGGCAAAATTCCAGATTGCATAATCTGCATCGCAGTTATCAGTCCTGCGAAGTCCTAAATGTGATAGCCAGGACCTCTCTGAGAGTGAAATCCTCTGTAGATCTTGCCTCTGGCACTGAAGATGATCCATCTCCCCAGGAGAAGAGGGGAGGGTGGGCTGGCTCCGATGCCCTCCAAGGTCCCTTCCCACGCTAAATCTATGACCACGCCCTCCAATTCTCCTTTCTCTTTGTGTCCCCACAGCCCAGATGGGATGGCTGACTCCTCCCCTGACCCATTAACTTTTGTTTTGGTCTCTCACTCTCTTACCTCCTTTGTGGAAACTACATACACTGACCTTCAGAGGGAAGACCCTTCAGGACCTAAAAACAAATTGAATACAGGAATAAACTCCCAAACCCAAGGATTACTCAGGGAGAGGGTTCCAAGGCCCAAATCTCAGTCTCTGGGTTCAATCTGAGTGGACTCCTACCTTCAGGGGAGACCTCCCAGCAATGCCAAGTGTGGCTGTGGCCCCTCTTCTTCTGGCGTGAGGCTCTCTGAAGCTCTCAGGGGTCGCGAGTTGGCTCGCCGATGAGGCGAAGTGAGGGGCGATGGGGTTCTTGGGGAGTGCTGACGGTTGTGAGGTCAGCTGGAGTTTGTGCAGAAGGTTGGCACTTGAAGTGCCTCCTGGGCCCGTCCCACTCAGCGGGGCCACCAAATGGCTCTGGGCGGCAATCAGATTCCGGGCCTTGTGCCTCAGCTCGGGGGCTGGCTGGGTAAGAAGAGCAGACCGCTGCTGGGTGGCCTTTTTCACAGCCTCAGACGCTGGCGCCGCCTTTACCACAGGGCTCCTGGGAACTGAGCAGTTAGCTGAGCTCTTCCTGTCGGCGGGGGCCATGGCAGCAGAGGCCTCCTGCTGCCCCACCTGCCCCACCTGCCCCACGCTGGGGCTGCTGGGCTGGATGAGGGGATTCTCGGGCTGATGCGTTCCTCTTGATGACTCAAAAGAAAATGGCGAGAACAAGTCATACTCTTTGGGGGAGTTGTCAGTTGGCAACTTCTCGGCTCCTTCCGAACTGGGATATATGATTGTTGGCTGTTCCTTTGGCAACGAGGTTCCGAATAATTCTTCTACTGTGAGGTGCTTGTGTCCCGATGGAGCAGGCTGCAAAACAACAAAACCACTGGAAATCAGGACAACTGAACAGCTTTCCTATTGCTCACCGCTTTACAGCACTCAACAGTCTCAGGAATGGTCTTTGTCATAAGCAAAAGGGAAGCCTGAGAACAAGAAAACCTAAAAACATCTGCTGCTCTTGGGACACCGAGAAAGGTGTCTTTAACACATCCATGAGAAACCATGGCATAACTGGGCTTTAATAACTAGGCTTCATTTGGGGGACTCTCCTCCTGTGAAATATAGGCAGCTGGCACAGATGGAAGAGGGTGGCCTGGGATCCAAGAAGCTGTGAGTTCAAACACAACCTGGGACACTCACTAGCTGCGTGGTCTGTGGCAAGCCACAACTTTTCTGAGCCTCACTTTTCCCATCAGTCAATAGGGTTAACAACTAGTTGTTAAATCTAGCACAGAACTTCAAGACCCTCTGGCCTGGCAGAGACTTATTTTAGTAAGTAAATATAAGTGGAAAAATTTTGATCTGGATCCCAGCTCTTCACTGCTCATTATTAAAAAGATCCAGACCTGGCCAGAGCACCTGAACAACAAAGGGATATCAAGTACATGTGTACAAAGGGTATGGATGCACTGTGGGCTCAAAAAGCCTCAAGTGCTCTGCATTTAAACAGAGAGACAAAGAATAATGTGGAAACAGATCCCAGCTTTACCTTTTAGGACTGGCCACCTCATGCAGAACATTCAACTGATTTGCTCAAAGGACCACTGAAGATCCTGAAGAAGCCTTGAGTTGGATAAAATGTTAAGGCTTAAGAATAAAAAGTTCACATATTATCATTTTAGGAAACTGGCTTCTTTACGACTGGGAGCTCGTCAAAAGAAAAGGCCTCATGATTCCATCTGTAACTGACTTCTCTGCATTTGAAGACAGGCGGCTCCCAATTTCCAAATGGGTCATGTTCCAAAAGTTCATTTTCAATGTTTCTATACAACAATATTTTCTATGTTTCCTAAGTTGATCAACACTTTAGAGCTGAAAGGGAGTTCCTTTCACAGACGAGCAAAGAGAATCCTCGAATGAGGTTAAGGGCCTGTCCAAGGTGGCAGTGAGCCAGCGAGGGTTCACATTCAGGGCTCTTCCCACTGTACCAAACGATTTCTTATTGCCAAACCCCCAGGTTCAGAGATCTAGAACTGGGGGGAGATCTCAGAGACCACTCACACCAAATCCCCATTTCAACAAACAAGGAAATAGAGGCTCAGAGAGTATAATGCCCAAGGTCACAAGGCTGGCAAGTGGCAGGAGTTAGATCTCACACCCAAGGTTCTCTTCCCCGTGGCTGCCCACGAAGGCCCTCCATGAAATCACCCTGCTATTGTCCTCTCCCAGACAAGGGGTAAGCTCTCTGATTCGCACCCCTCCTTCCAGTCGCTCAGCTGCTGCCCAACCACGCACCCACTCTACTCAGACAGCCCCCTAATCGGGTGCATCCATCTTCCTAAGGTCTAACAGTAGCACAAGCACTGCACTTGCAGCCAGGTCTGGGTTCAAATTACGGCTAGGCCACCAGATAACTGTGATTGGGCAAATCAGTGCACTTGCACTCTTTCCTCATCTGTAAAATAAAGTGGCTATGAAGGCCTCTCCCAGCTCTAAATCTGATGCCGTGATTCCTTCTCAAAAGTCTCTAGCGGCTCCACATCACGCCTGGGATAATCTACAAAATCTTTAGCTTGGTCAGTAAGGCTCCAGCTTCTCCCTATCTCACGACTTCTCTCCCAATCCCTTCATGTTGCCCAACCATCCCGTTAGATGCTGCTGGAACCCAGCACTTCATCTCCCGGCCCCACGCATTTGTGGAAGCCCCTCCTGAGCCTCTGACCTCCTGCCTTGTCTCGACTCCGCAGCTCCTCTGGAGGGGACTGTCCTTGCCACTGCCTCCTCCCATGACCTCGTCTCTGCTCTGCAGATAATGGACGTGTCCTCCATTCCCTGCTAGGAGGTGAGCTCTGAGAGGGCAGGAGCTGGTGCCCTATGGTCTTTAGAGCCCCTTGACACAGACCCTTCCACAACAAAGTCACTGAACTGGGAAGTTATGGAACATACAAAGTGCCATCAGTAAATACTAAAGTAATATTTTCCTTGGGCCAACTAAATGAAAGACAGTCTATCTTTGTCTAACTAAAAGTTGACTCCAGGTCACAATCACACCAGTTGTTGAAGCATCTGACTGACTGACGGCACGGCTAGGAGGGTACGATGAATCAAGCAAGCTCCCTGCTTCTCTGGCTGGGTGAGCTGAAGGCCGACCAAGGACTCCTCTCAGCCCCTTTCTTTGTGCTAACTTCAGAGCCCAAGATTCAGACCTGGAGGGTCTGCAGAACTGTCAGGTCCAAGTCCTCATCTCACAAATAAGAGCCGAGATTTCAAACTACCAGGCAGTGAATGACCAGAGGCATCCCTTCACTCTCAACCTAGCACTGAATCTCTTGTACCAGGCATCAAAGGGATGCTGAAGGCTGCGGGAACAGAGCAGAATCTGCCAATTCCTGCCAAGGCCGCAGGCCTCTAGCTTGGAGGCAGTGTGCCACCTGGGGACTTAGCCCCAGCCCGTGGAAGACAGCACAGGCTTCTCACCAGCAGGGGGCCGCCCGTCAGTGACTTTCAGGGTTACAGTGATTCATGCACCGCACAAAAACACTCCCCTCCTTCCCCCAATTACTAAAGGCACGAGGGGCTATAACCTGCATCACTGGAATCAGGGGATCTCTGGAAGTACTGAAGTGTGTGTCTGAAGGTCATTTCAAGGAAAGAGTCATAGCTGCAGAGTCAAAATTGGATGTCAAAACTATGAAACAGTTTCACGTAGAATAATGTCAACCATCTGGAGCATTAAAGAAAATGTGAACCTCAGGCTTATCCCCTCTGCTCCTTCCTCATCTCTCTGCTGCATTCCATGGCTGCACTGGGGATTTAGTCTGTTAACATTCAATGCCACACCCATGTTCTCGCCACCAAAGGCACCATCCCAACACAAAGCAAGCCTTACTCTCATCATGAGCAGCCTTTTTTCTCTTTCTCTACCTGCCCATCAGGCCAGGCCAGCAGTCCCCCAAGGAGGGAACTCGACAGGGAAAACCGTGAAGCTAATGGGTGGTTTTCTCGGCCGTTTTGCCTTCTCTCCCACTAGATGGCACGGTGACTAAGCAAATGCTGGTGACCAAGTTCATCTGCTTAGTACAGCCCAGGGATAATTTCAGGTTTCGTCCTCGCTAAAGAAATATGCTTTACGATCACCCTAGTGGGACCTCAGAGCTCGGAAAGCTGAGTGACATACATAGCTTCAGACAGAAAGCACACATCAGCACACCAGAAGATGTTGTGGGTGGACTCCTTTCACTCCAAACAGTTAAAGGATGCAGAGCATTTAGGAAAATCCATCCATAGATGCCCTCTGAGCTTGTGCATTTACTAAAGGTCCTACTTCTCAAGGCAAACCCACAAAGTGCCAGGTCAGGCTGTGATACAGGATCCCCTCAAGGAACAGGGCTGGGGTACACCTGGAAACTCTCCTACCAAGGCAGGCTGACAACTTACAATCTCGGAGCACTAAGGGACTTTCCTAGGGTCACTGAGCCAGAATGGGTCGGAGGGTGACTAGAACTCATGTTTTCTTGGCTTGGAGGCCAGCCTCTCTATCCACAACAGTAGGCTGCCCTGAACCAATTAAAAGTCTATAAAAATCAGGAGGAACACTTGTTTCCATGAGAGGCAGTGCTGCAGTGAAGAAAGGTAGCCTAAGGGTTGCAGGCCCTGAGTTCAAGTTTTCCCACTGACACACATGGGAGGAAGTTATTAAGTTTCTTAAGGCCAAGAGAGGGTGCCAACCTGCATTGGTAGAAGGAGTTTCCTTACCTGGGAGTTTTCCTCACCAAAGAGATCTTAGGTGTGGCCCCCATCTCTAGCCTCTTTGTTTTTGCTGCACAGAATATTCATCTCTGAGACCATGGATTGATGTTGGGGAGGATCGGGGACTTAGAACTGTGTGCCCATGAATAAATCTAAGACATACAGATGGTAACCCATACCCGTCAGTCTGTTTTTTGGGGGGGTGGTGAGGGAATCAGGGTTAAGTGACTTGTCTAGTGACACACTGCTAATAAGTGTCTGAAGCTGCATCTGAACACAGGTCCTCCTGACTCCAGGGCTGATGCTCTGTCCACTGTGCCACTCAGCTGCCCCTAGGCTCTGATTCTTGAACAATATTGTTTAATCTTTCTCCCTGGGGAACAAGTTCTAACTCTAGGCAGACCTACCTTCTCCTGCGTCTGTAACCCCGGGGATGTTTCTTCTGATGTCTCTTCAGCACTGCCAGGGTTTGTGAGGCGAGCACTTGGTTGTAACCCAGGGCTTGAAATAGTTGAGTCTGTAATTTGATTCTTTAAAAAAAGAAAAAGAAAAAAAATCACTGTATATGTAGGTTGCCCCAGTTCTCCATGGGAGCTCTCCAAACAGCATTTGAGAATAAGAAAGCTGCTATATTTAATGAAGAAGAAAATTTTAAAGCCCACATTTCTGTGGGTGCTAAAATAATAATTTCTAGGAACTTCTGCGAGATTTGCTTTAGAAAATAAAATGTTAGCAATAATTTACTCTATTCCTTTATTCTTTAATCCTAGTAATGGAAAAACTATGATCACACTTCAGTTAGCGTAGCTCAATAAAAAACTTTGCAGAAACCACTAGCACATCTCCACTTGTTACAGCCTATTTACATGGGACTGTACAAATATCTGTTAAAGACAAGATAAAGACCAAAACATGCTTGTTCTCCGACAGTCTTTTTTTAAAATAGTATTTTATTTTTCCCCAAGTCACATAAAAAGACAACTTTAAACATTTATTAAAAAGATTTTTTTTAAATTTCAAATTCTCCTTGCCTTACCTTCCTCCTTTCTATGACAGCAATCTGACAATCTCTTTAAAGAACTTTATTTTTAAAGTGCAACAACTGGAAATGGAGTGAAAAACTATTAACAAGGAATTTGGGTCTATTTTCAGCTGTCTGGGTTTATTTTGCAGACACATGCCCCAAACAGAAACAACTGAAAACAAGTGTTAGACCTTAGACCTCTAACGGGAAAACACCAGAGTCAGTCTTGAAAAAGGGACTGCTCTAATTGTCCAAGGATGGTAGAGTTCATCCATGAGGGCACTCCCATGACTAAGAGATAACCAAGCCTTCTATGTCTGCTCTTGCTTGTGGCCCCAAAGCTCTGTTCCCTGGGGCCTCCAACCTGGGAAGGCTGGGCTTGGGGTGAGAGATACCTCATCAGTCACTGGGCTCATACTCAAAGCCTCTTCATTTTGGAAGGACCTTTCAGATCTTATGCTCCCCATTGCTACAACCATTTAAAACTCAAGGTAGCCTCCAGATCATAATGTTAATTCTGGCTGGAAAATCCAATGCCCTAGATAGCCCAGAAAGAAACCATCTAAACCTCTTCTTGCTCCTATACAAATACAGCATCAATTACTATAAGGTTCAACAGTGGTAGGGGCTCAAGCAGAAGTTGGGGAAGGCAAAGACATGCGATTTTCCTGCCCACACAATCTAGATTATGTTGACCCTTCTCTGAAAACAGGTACTGAAGGAGCTATGGCATTATTCAGTTTCAGTCTTTAGAATACCTGATCATTCACACCTACAGGCCATCCCCAGCTATCAGCAGAGAATGAAGGCCTAGAATTGAGTGCCTCTGGGGAAGACATGGCTCAGAGACTTGCCACAACACAAGTGACGACCTGGTTCTGGGGCTTCTGTTCCCATGTCCAGGAAGGAAGGCCAAGGTGAGCTTAGCACTACGAAGGGTAGCAATGATGGCTATCTTCCTGTTTGCTAAGGCTCACCTACCTGGGGGATAGGAAGAGTTAGCCAACAAAATAAAAGGTATTAAATCAGGCAGGTCAGAGCATAAAGGATCTTTTCAGATTGCATCTCCAATTCATTTAAAGTTGGAATGTTTGCTGATTTCCTTATACAGACTATCTGAAGAACTAAACTCCTTTAGAAGCCTGGATTTGATCACGTCACCACAGCTTTTCTAGACCTCCCTCCTTATCCTCTCTCCACTGCCTGTCTCCTTTGGGCAGGAGAGGAGCCCCCACAATGTCATGGGCAGAGAAGGGTTTTTCTCTCCTACAAAAAAACACAGATTCAGGTGGCATCCACTACTTTCATGTGCTGTAGCAGTAATCAAGATGATAGGCCTACTCTGACGATGACAACTCTCCTTCAAGGAGGTGATGTTTACTCCACAATTAAATAGAAGTGATTTCAAAAATTAGGAGTACAACTTTTTTGGGGGGAGAGGCACACAAGAAAGCCATTTATTTGTTTTTAAAAAAATATTTTATTCTCCTCTCCCCAATTACACATAAAAACAATTTTTTAACATTTAAAAAAAGTTTTGAGTTTCAAATTCTATCCCTTCCTCCCCCCCTCCTCCCTGAGACGGTAAGTAATCCAATACAGGTTATACATGTGCAATCATGTAAACCATCACCATATTATTCATTCTGTACAAGAAGACTCCAGCAACAAGAAGAAGAAAGTGAAAACCAGACTGCTTCAGTCTGTACTCAGATGTCAGCTCCTCCTCTGGAGACAGAGAGCATGTGTCATCAGGAGTCCAGTGGGACTGTCCTGGATCACTGCTTTGCCAAGAACAAGTGTGTGATTCACAGTGGAACATCGTACAATACGGCTGTTACTGTGTACAGTGTTCCCCTGGTTCTGCTCACTTCACTCAGCATCGCTTCATGTAAGTCCAGATTTTTCTGAAACCCTCCTGCTCATCATGTCTTATAGCACAATGATATTCCATCGCAATCACATACCACAGGTTGTGCAGCCATTCCCTAATTGATGGGCATCCCCGTGATTTCCAATTCTTTTTTTTTCTTTTTTTCATTGATTTGTTTATTTACTTTTAGTTTACAAGATTCAGTTCCACAATCCCCCGAGTTTCAGATTTTCTCCCCCCCCCCCGCCCCTGCCATGGCGGCATGCAAGCATGTACAGGATCTGCAAATACTTTCACACTGGACATTAGTCTGGTTGTATAGAAGGGCTGTAACCAATGGAGTGAACACTGGGAAAAAAGAAACAAAACCAAACATGAAAAAGAACGATAGCGTGTAGTGCTCCAGTCTCCATTTAAACTCTGGTCTTTCTAGATCTTTCTCTGAATGTAAACATCTCCTTCCATCCTGGGACTTGTAGGGTTGTCTTTGCATTGCTGAGAAGAGTCCAGTTTATCAAGGTTGGTTGTCATACATACGATGTGTCTGTGATTGTGTACGATTTCTAATTCTTAACCGCCACAAAGAGTTGCCATAAATATTTTTGGAGGACATTATAAAGTATATGTCAGATTCAACCAATCCTTCCAGAGTTTTGTTTCACTATAACCCGAGGAAACCTTTCACACAGACTACATTTTAGGGGTAATTTTCCTTAGAACAGACATTTCTCAAAGTTACACTTTTTTTTCCAGAATTATAATTCCGACAAGGTAAAAGCACATGGTTTTCTTCTTCACCCTACATTTTCTTTACAGATATGCATAATTCAGTTGTTCCTCCTTCATACCTGAAGAGGACCAACAGCACCATGACGCTGGGGTCAAGTACAGTGTGTTCAGCTGTGGCTGATCAGTCCAACATGAGCTCAGAAGGCTCTACCACAGGTCGGGCGCAAACAGTCCATCTGAACAGCTGAGATGTCTCTGGATTGGTACACCTCTCATTTCCTTTGTGCTACTATGATTCTGCTTTGCTCAGAGTATCACGACTTCTTTGACACAGGCATCATGTGGTCCTGTCCCAGCATCTCCCATGCTTCACAATCCACAGCAGAGTTCTTCTGAGAGATCCTGGGAGTGTCCCTGCCCCACTTCTTCTAACTTCTGTGCAAGATCTTGCCTTGTGTTACCTCTCCATAAAATAGTCTCTAGGTGTTCATGTGTTTGGCCTTAGGGCTGCTTGGCCAGCCCACTGGGCCGCAGAGTCTGAATACTTGGCAGTTCAGCCTCAGCGAGGACCTCAGTGTTTGGTGCCTTATCTGGCCATAGATGACTGCACCCTCAATGCAGCCTCAGAGGCTGAGACCGAACAGGGTATGTACTGATGGATTCTCTGCTGCTTCTGCTAATTACGGTCTAACAATGAACACCAAGCAAACAGAGATTCTCCAGCAGCCAGCACCATACCACCTGCATGTGGAGCCATCAGTGACAGCAAATAGAGAGACTTTGGATACTGCAGACAATAAGTTCACTTACCCTGGCAGTGTACTCTCCAGGGACAGACACACAGATGATGAGGCTGGCTCAGTGCTGGGGAGGCTCTGAGGGCAAGTGTGGGAGACAAGAGGCATTAGACTGAAGGCCTCCAGAGCTGTGGTGTTGACCTCACTGTTATATGTCTGTGAGATCTGAAGAGTCCACCAGTGCCGCCAGGAAACAGAATCGCTTCCAGCTGAACTGGCTCAGGAAGATTCTGAAGATAATTTAGTAGGCGAAAGCTGAAGGCTTTCTGCTGCTGCTGTTTGCTTGCCAAACTCTACAAAACAGCCAAGGCTAGTTCCATGGTTCAACATTCTTGCCAGAGCAGAGACTCATGTCACCCGTGCCCAGCTGGGCTTCCAAGTTAGAGAGAGTAAGGGCAATGAAGGACAAATATGAGCAGGCCTTACCAAGTCAATAAAGCATTCATCTTGAGGACCTGGATGCCTGGCCCTGAAGGCTTAGCCTGCAGGGGGCTATCACTGACTCAGAAAACATGGATGGGCCGTAGACCACATTGGTGAAAGGAACAGAGCCCCTGAGGAAATCAAACAGCTTTCAAAGTACTTCTTACCCAATGGAGCAATGCTACTGCTGCCAGTGAGGGAAGTGGAAGTTGTCATCCAGGGTTAAAATTCCCGCTGGAGGTGGAGTGGAGAAAACTTCCCGGTATCTCTGGATGAACACAGGTCCGAGCTGTGCCTTCAGGAGAAAGGGCCAGTTGAGGGAGGGGGTCTCAGGTTTGTTCTGCTACACGCTCAAGGCTTCTGGGGACAAACTGAAGCAATGTTTCTTTTTTTTCTTATTTTATTTTTTAAATTAAATTTTATGTTTATTTTTAGTTTACATCATGTTTCCACAAGATTTTGAGTTAGAAATTTTCTCCCCGTCTTTCCTCTGCCTACCACCCCAAAACAGCTATCCCACTATATATCCCCCCACCCAATCTGCTCTTTCCTATATCCTCCCCCATCCCTCCTCCTACTTTCTGGTAGGGCAAGACAGATCTCCATACCCCAGTGCCTATATATCTTATTTCCTGGTTGCATGTAAAAAAAAATTATTTAAAAAATTTGATTTTATAACTTTGAATTCCAGATTCTTTCCCTTTTTCCCTTGTCACCCACCCTTACTGGGAAGACAAGCAATTCAATATAGGTTATACATGTGTAATCATGCAAAAAATTTCCTTAGTGGATATATTGTGAAAGACTGACTATATTTCCCTCCATCCTATCCTGCCCCCCCCAACTTGTTGTATTCTCTACTTTGACCCTGTCCCTTTTCAAAAGTATGTGCTTCTAACTACCCTCCCCTCTCATCACCTTCCCCCTTACTCTCTTGTAGGGCAAGATACCCAATTTAGTGTGTGTGTCATTCCCTCCCTAAGCCAAATTCAATAAGAGTAAGGTTGACCCATTCCCTTTTGCCTTCCTGTTCTTCCCCTCCATTGTAACGGTTATCCCTTGCCTCTTCTATATGAGATAATTTACCCCATTCTGGCTCTCCCCATCTCCTCTCATTATATTCCTCTCTCACTCTCAATTTCACCTTTTAAATATCATCCCGTCCTATTCAATTGATTCTGTGCCCTCTTTGTATATGTGTACACATATATACACACACTCACATGCGTATTCATATGTATATATACCTCCTATATAGACATATATGTATGTATACATACATATACATTTATATTCCCTTTGACTATCCTCATCCTGAGACAAGTTTCCTAAGTTACAATTATTGTTTTTCCATGTTGGCATGTAAGTAGTTCAACTTTGATAAGTTCCTTTTGATTTCTTTTCCCTGTTTACCTTCTCATGCTTTTCTTGCTTCTTGTATTTGAATGTCAAATTTTCTGTTCAACTCTGGTTTTTTCATCAAGAATGTTTGAAAGTTCTCTATTTCATTGAATGACCATATTTTCCCCTGAAACAATATACTCAGTTTTGCTGGGTAGGTGATTCTTGGTTTTAATCCCAGCTCCCTTGATCTCTGGAATATCACATTCCAAGCCCTTCCATCCCTTAATGTAGAAGCTGCTGGATCCTGGGTTATCCTGATTGTGTTTCTACAATATTCAAATTGTTTCTTCTTGGCAGCTTGTAATATTTTCTCCTTGATCTGGGAACTCTGTAACCTGGCTATAACATTCC
>CM053583.1:416829163-416844326 GCA_028627135.1 Pseudochirops cupreus | reverse complement strand
ATTCAAATTGTTTCTTCTTGGCAGCTTGTAATATTTTCTCCTTGATCTGGGAACTCTGGAACCTGGCTATAACATTCCCAGGAGTTTTCTTTTTGGGATCTTTTTAAAGAGGTGATTGGTGAATTCTTTCAAGTTCTATTTTGCCCTCTGGGTTCTAAAATATCAGGGCAATTGTCCTTGAGGATTTCTTGAAGGATGATTTTTAGGTTCTTTTTTTGATCATGGCTTTCAGGTAGTCCAATAATTTTTAAATTGTCTCTCCTGGATCTATTTTCTAGGTCAGTGGTTTTTCCAATGAGATATTTCACATTGCCGTCTATTTTTCCATTTGTTTGGATCTGTTTAATACTATCTTGGTTTCTCATAAAGTCATTCACTTACATTTGCTCCAATCTAATTCTGAACGAATTATTCTCTTCAGTGAGCTTTTGAAATTCTTTTTTTCATCCGGCAAATTTGGATTTTTAAGTCATTCTTCTCCTCATTGGCTTTTTGGATCTCTTTTGCCATTTGAGTTAATCTATTTTTTAAGGTGTTATTTTCTTCAGTCAGCTTGACTCTTTTCATGATTTTCTTTTTTTTCTTTTTTTGGAGGACAATTGGGGTTAAGTGACTGGCCCAAAGTCACACGGCTAGTAAATGTGTCAAGTGTCTGAGGCTGGATTTGAACTCAGGTCCTCCTGACTCCAGGGCCAGTACTCTATTCACTGAGCCACCTAGCTGCCCCGACCTCATGATTTTCTTGCATCATTCTCATTTCTCTTCCCAATTTTTCTTCCACTTCTCTTACTTGATTTTCAGAATCATTCTTGAGCTCCTCCAAGGCCTATAACCAGTTCATATTTTTCTTGAAAGCTTTTGGTGCAGAAGTTCTGACTGTGTTGTCTTCCTCCTGTTTCATACTTTGATCCTTTTTGTCCCCAAAAAAGGAATTTAAAGTTGGATGGCTGTGCTTGCTTTGCTTCCTTTGCTTGCTCCCATTGTCACTCAATTATTTGACTTTTGAGCTCTCTGCCACAGTAGAACTCTGCTTCCAGAGGGGAGAACTTTGTCCCAAATTGCTGGGGTTTTCACAGCTACTGAAGCTATTAGGAGGGTGCCATCTCTGCATCCCCTACAAACTCTGGATCACTGGTCACGCACCTCAGGACCACCACCCAAGACCATGATTCTGATCCGGGCAGGTTAAGGCAAGAGCACTTAGCCTCTGAATGGTCGCTTGGCCCCCCAACTTTCTGCAGGCCAGGAGCTCTGAAGCAGTCACATGGAGTCGGCAGCAGGGCTGCTGCACCTTTGCCGCTTCTAGCTCCGGGGGCAGGGGCCGGACCTGCTCCTCTGTCCGTCCAGTTCCAAAAGAGTTCTACATTGACCTCTCACTTTTTCTTTGGCATTTATGGGTTGATAATTCTGGAAATCATCACTGCTGCTGGTGATCCACTCTGCTGAAATCTGCTGCAGCTGTTGGTCAGGGCCGCCCTGGGGCTAAAACCCCGGGCTCACGTGGGGCTGGGCTAGGCTCCCAGTGTGCTGCAATGAACCCTTCCTGTCTGCTTGCTGGGCTGCCTTCAGTGGGAGATTTGTTTCTTTCTGTCACTTTGTGGGTTCTGGAGCTCTAAAATTTGTTTAGAGTCATATTTTATAGGTATTTGAGGTGGTTATGGGGGAAGCCATGGAGTTTTCCTGCTTCTACACTGCCATCTTGGCTCTTCCCCCAACCTGAGGCAATGTTTCTACGCCATCATTTTTAGGTTGTGCCCCAGCAAAACCAAGGGCTTTGGCGTTCCAACCTGTGATATGGACCCTCAAATATGGAAAATGATTGTCTTAAAAATGTTCTTTACCCTTTTCAATGTGCAGGAAAGCTCAGGTAACCCATGGCACAATGCAGAAAGGGACAAAGAGGGAATGATACATTCTACTCCAGAAACATGTCTCTGCATTTAATTCCATTGAAGCTATAAAGCCTTTAATTGTTATCACAGTGGGAAACAAACCATCAGCACTTCCCCAAAGCTAAAGCCAGCCACAGGAGACACAAATAACCTGCCAGTGAAGGACACTCCTAGGCCCCAAGGGCAGCCATCACATAAGGATTAGGGGCTGGGAACAAAGGGGGAACACATGAAGAGGCTCACAGTCTTTTGCCTGGCCTTCTTCAGAGAGGCAGGTGGCCCGGGGTTAGAGCTACATGGAGCCAGGAAGACAAGAATTCAAATCCTACCTCAGACCTTTACTAGGTATCAAGTCACTTCTCTCTGAGTTTCCACATTTGTAAAACTGGGATAAAGAGAATATGGACCTCACAGGATTATTGTGAAGATCAAATGATCAGACACATGAAGCACTTTTCAAATCTCCAAGGGCTGTAGAGAGGCTGGATGTTATGTTAACAAGCACAAAGCTCTCGAGCGCTCAGGGAGACAACTTCCTCCCATGTATTAGTGTGGCAAGAACTGGAAACTCCAATTATCACTCAGAAAAATGAAGAGAAACGTCAAGTTTCCTCACTGTCACTCCTCCCCGCCCCCGCACTGGTCTGTCACTGACCAGGTCCATGGGATCCCAAAAGGACTTACAGTTATAGCTTTTAAAAGAATTAACAGAAGTTTTAAGATGTTCTTTGAATAAACAATTTTAAATCCCAAGGATCTTTACACTACTACCTGTTGTGGCAAGTAATGGTAGAATCTAATTAGTTTTTCTTACAGGCAAATTATTTCTGTTGTCTTAAAATTAAAAAGATCAAAGTCACAGAAGTCTAGTGTGCATGCCACACAACTTTCTTATTGGCACAAAACAACAGTTTAAGAATGAAACAATTTTGTGTTTAAAATAAACAAGACACTAGTTATGGTGTATGTATGTGTGTGTGTGTTATAATTCATATGAGAAAAATAATATATTATTTTCTGTGAAGAGAACATTTGTATATGCAGAAACACTTATGCTGCTAAGAAAACCCCAAGCAGCTCCTTGGCTTTCTTGCCTCTTTCCAAGCCCATCCTGCCCATGTCTTACTGTCTAGCACAGGACTCACTCGCTCGTACTCGTCCTTGGCCTTACTCAGCATCTCCAGGATATCAATGGGTCTCTTTTCATGGTGTCCGTTGGCTCGGGTGGGGCTCTGTCTGTCACTAGCAGCCCGCTGGCACCTTTGGGTTTCCTGTTCCACCACTCTAAAAAAAAGAATTTAAAAAGTGTTTGTCAGCTATATGATCTGCCCTAGGAACATCTTGGAAGCACAAACCTTGGAAAGAGACAAGTGTAGCCAAGCAATACATTTGGAATGGTACAAACCTATTTCACATTTGGCAAGCTATAAACACAGAATTGACATGTGGCTATTTTTTAAGGAGTAAGAAATAAATATACATGTAAAGCTTTCCACTTATGTGTCTTCTTTTCACCAGAAGGATCTGAAAACACACCAAACGATGTGCAACAGCAACAAGAATCCTGAATTTAGACAGGATCAGTGGAGATAAAGGGAAATGTGGAATGCTCTGCAGTAAACTAAAGAACAAACCAATAACTCCCCCACCATCATTCAGCAGAATGACTCAGTGCCCAGGAGAGCCTGATGTGGAAGGCTGGCACAGATGGAGAAAGAAAAAAGGGGGGGGTGGTAGCATCGGGATTTAACCCCAACACTTGTGACAACAGTCACGGATGACATTTCAAGCAAAGTGAAGCATCAAAGCTCTCACTGTTCTCCTCCTCATGGTAAGAGAATGCTGGCTCATGCTGACGTCCAGACGAGGCTGCCTGGATGCCTAGGGCTCGGCTGTAGGCCCACAGCGATCTCTTCTGGGAAGCTCTCCCTCCTCCTTGAACTGAAGAGCCAGCTGGAAGGACGGAGAAGACTTCAAAGCCTGGGATACATCTGAGCCAGGCTCAGCTGGAGATTCGTGTGGGTTTTCACCACACCACTGTGTGATGCTGCCTCAGTGAACAGTCTACAGAGTTGGATGGACAGAGACGAATGACTGAGGCCTACTGGGCTAGCCAGGAGGCTTCCTGAGCAAAGGCAGAGAGAAAATCATCCATGTGCTTTGCTACAAGATTTAATCTAGGGGACGTGTGAGGGCCTTTACACCCCTGTGAGTTCTGCTGGTGTTTAATATTACTTGTAAACGAGGAGTCTGATGGGCAGAGAACCTGGACAGAACCATCTCATGGAGCTCTAGGCTTGAGGATGAAGCAAACGATAAAAGGGTCAGTTTGCTGGGAATCAGCATTACTCAAGAGAAATACTCCCTTGTTAGGAGTCTGAATCTGCCTCAGAAACTGACCAGCTGTGTGGCCCTGGGTGAAGCCAACTGGGAATGGTGCGCCCAGGATGTCAGGCACTACCTGGGATGTTGGGCGCTGGCCACTTCTCCTTCCGCAGACAGATGCACTGTGGACCCTCACACACACAGACAAGGCCTTGCCTCATACACACACGGATCTTTCAGGTTTTCCATACGTTCATGGCCTCCCTCGCCTCCAAACAATCTCTGCCTTCAAAGACTCACTGGGGTGACCCCAGGCCAGCGAGCTCAGTGGGTATATGATCTCAATAGTCAAACAGGAAGCAAGGACATGCTCTTAGGGAGACAGGAGAGGCGGCCATGAAAAGAAGAAGCTACCTCTATGGGATGGTTCTGTCCCAGTTTGTCTGCCCATCAGAAGCCTTGTTTACCAGTAATATCAAACACCAGCAGAAGAAGGGCAGGGCCGGGGAAGGCAGCAGCTGAGGGGTCCCTCCAGAGCACTGGGCTTTTGTGTGCAATTTTTCATCTGAGTCTCTTATGCAGGAAAACCGCATTTCCCCCTGCCCCCAGTCACTTTATAAAATGCAAATAGCTTGGGGAAGAAGATGGTGCTAATCACTCCCGTGTTAGTGTGGAGTCATCTAGATGGGGGGAGAAGGCAGGTCTCAGCAGAGAGCCACAGCCAGGCAGGAAGCAAGAGCCTAGAGGACAAGGGGATGGGGAGGTAGAGGGCAGGTCTAACCAAGACGCCTGCCCTGAGGAAATGAGCAAACTCCACTTCTGTGCCTGGAACCCAGGACTCAGATCTGTTCTAGTTACAAGGTAAAGAGAAAAAGCCTGGGATACTGAGTCAGGAGACCTTAGTGGGAACCCAGCCTCCAACACTTCCTGTGTGATTCCTGAACAAGTCACCAGCCAGGTTTTTAAAATGGAGCTTATACACTTAGCACTGACCTCACAGGCTAGTTGTGAGAACAAAACATCATTTAAGCTTTATTAACCTTCTAGTGCTCAGTAAAAGGCAGCCAGTGTCCTGATTACTGTGGGTTAAAATGTGCCTTTATGAGCCAGCCTAGGAAGCTGACTGCCATTTTGTAAAAGAGTTTCTAGGGCTAGGGTTCTTAACCTGGAGGAGTCCATGGACTTGATTTTTTTCTTTTTCTTACCAAATATTTTGATAGGGGCAGTTAGGTGGCACAGTGAATAGAGCACCGGCCCTGGAGTCAGGAGGACCCGAGTTCAAATGCGGCCTCAGACACTTAACACACTCACTAGCTATGTGATCTTGGGCAAGTCACTTAACCCCAATTGCCTTGCCTTCCCCCCTCCAACAAAAGAAATTTTTTTGGATAACTTTATTTCACTAGAATTGGTTTCCTTTGTAATCCTACATTTTGTACATTTAAACACACTGCTCTGAGAAGGGCCCCAACAGTATCCCTCCCCCCGGCTTAGGGTTAGCCCCTGCGCTAGAGAAAACACACACCTCAAGCTCAAGCCACGGACTCTCAAATAAACTTGCTATAAAGAGAACTGTGGCTCAAAGTGCCTTCCAGGGAGAAAGGGACAGTAGGCAAAACAGTCATTTCTCACGGATTAGTCAGGACAACCACGGAATTAAGAAGGCACATACTTACTTGGCCATGAGCTTGGCTATGCGGTGACAGTCATCCTTGTCATAAAACCAGATACTGTAAATGGACACTTGAAAAATGAAGAAAAAAGTCAAAATGAAAACAAGAACTTCACAAATGATCAGGAATTAACAGACAGATAAAAGCAGCCCACAATCATCACAAAGCAACATGGAAGAGACTGAGAAGCCCACACACGGCAGGCACAGAACAACGTGCCCCCGTGGAGAACGTCGTCAGAACTGGGGTGGCCAGCACTCTCAGGAAGTCATTACATGGCACGCATCACTGAGTGAGAAGTTTTCAATAACCAACTGGGTACAAAAAACCGGACCCCTGAAAGCTGCCTCCAGCTTGGAGAATGATCTGCAGCAAATCGAAGCTCAGGGCTGATGCTCTTTGGCCCGTGAATCACAGCACCTCCGACAAAGGATTTCTCATAAACTTTATGGCTGAAGATGAAAACAAGCAGTTACGGTTTATTGCCGGGCGGTAAAAAGTCATTTCTGTTACTTGAAAGATCATAGAAGTGATTCTATGAAATGTCACACTCAGAGGAGGAGCAAAAGACCAATGCCAGGGGAAATGACGCCTGTGTAAAAACCACACCTGAGGATTTCTCCCTGTTTCTTGAATGTTCAAGGCCCTCCAATCCCCACCCCCACCCCTACTCCCAGGGCCTGCAAACTTCTCAGATCTGAGCTGTAGTTATAGAGGAACCAAGCAGAACATCATTTCAATATAGGTGTTTAAGACCTTCAGAGAAATGTGCTTTCCCCTTCCTTGACCCCAACTGGTGCTGGCAACTTGGCCCTTCTCCTCAGCTGCCCAGTCCCCATGGGGCCAGCCCTAGGGAGTTTCAAAGAACGGTTTACAGCTCCTCTTTTACAGATGGAGCAGCAGAGGTGTACATGAGATGTTTTTGTCTCTCAAAGTGCAACTCTGTCCACTGCAGGTTAAATTTTGTACTTAAAATTTCAGGTAAAATTATTAAGAAAGCAGAAAATTTGTGAATAAAATTGAGTAATTCTCTAACAAAAATTTACTAAATATTATACAGACTGAGAACTGAGAAATGGACCTGGGATTTCTTAGTATAAGAATCTCCTAGATGAGGGAACTTCCTTGAGGAAAGCAGGTCAGCACCTTGTAAGAAGGTAGGTGACTTGCCCAGGGCTGCCCAGCCAGTTTGTGTCACAGGCAGGATTAGAACCCACATCATCTTGGCTATAAGGCCAGACCTTCATCTACTGCACTGTACCGAATGTGGGGGAAAAACCAGCATGAGCACAGAAAATGCAAAACAGGATTCTTGCAATGGCCTAAGCAGAAAATACAATCCCAGCCG
This sequence comes from Pseudochirops cupreus, assembly GCA_028627135.1. Taxonomy (NCBI): domain Eukaryota; kingdom Metazoa; phylum Chordata; class Mammalia; order Diprotodontia; family Pseudocheiridae; genus Pseudochirops; species Pseudochirops cupreus. Next base: position 416,837,088 of record CM053583.1, on the reverse strand, counting down.
TGGAGGTTGGGCTCCATCAAGGTCATCTCAACACTACAGCCCCAGATGGATGCTCTGAGTCAGGAGGAGCTACGGTAATGGCACTGCAGTGTCTGGGAAAAGACTCATTTGCGAGTTACAACCATAAAAACAAATCCTATTTAACAGACAAATGCTGAACAGAAGTTCTGTTTTCAAAGAACAAGTTTTGTTCCTTAATAAAGTCTCTATGATCCTTGGCACAAATCAATCAACCCAAGCACTCACAGGCTTCCAGGGCCGAGTAGAGTGCCTGGCACTTTAACATACAGTTACCGACTGATTCCAGGTCACCTGTGCTCTCTCCTCACCAATTCTACAGACGCTGCCTCTGGGTGTGAGAACACATGACCAGGCTCATGGCAACAATGTCCCAGCAAATTGTCCCGTGAGCCACCTGGCCAGAAGAAACAGCTCCGTCAAGCCCAAGCTCAATCAATGCTTTTATATCAATGTAGTACAAGAAGCACATGTTTTTATTATGTTTGTGTATATGTCTAGGCATGTGTAGCTCTCTCTCTCAAGACTCAATAGCTCTGATCAATGAGTCTTTTCCAGTACCAATGTGGTGCCATTAAAATGGCTCCTCCTAACCCAGGCATCTGGCCTGAGGTTGCAGTGCTGAGATGAACCTGGTGGGGCCCAGCCTCCAGGGCTGGCATTGTGTTTTCTGCTCAGGCCATTTCAAGAATCCTGCTTTGCGCTCTCTGATCAATGACCAACCATAATGCCAGAGGACTAAGGATGAGGAAGCTACCCCACCTCCTCACAGCAGCGCTGGACACCACATGCAGAATGAGAAGTGATGTACTCTTGGATAGGGCCGATGCAGAATCTGTTTTGCCCAAATATGAAGTTTTTACAAGAGTTTTATTTCTCCTTTTCTCCTCCTCATCCCTGAAGGTGAAGGGAAGCTGAGAGAATGCACACACACACACACACACACACACACACACACACACATACACACAGACACACAGAGCAGTGGATAGCTCAGTGCATAGAGCACCAGGCCTGGAGTCAGGAAGACCTGAGTTCAAATACGGCCTCAGATACTGACTAGCTGTGTGACCCTGGGTAAGTCACTTAACCTCTATGTGCCTTAATCCACTGGAGAAGTAACTGACAAGCCACTCCAGTATCTTTGCCAAGAAAACCCATACAGGGCCAGGAAGAGTAGGACAGGACTGAACAACAACAACAGATATATGTATATGTATGTGCACACGCGCACACGCACACACATATATGTCTAGTGTCCCCAAAGTCTCAGTACAAACTTAACCAAAAACATCCCTTGAAAGTTTAATTATTCAAATTTATTTTACATTTTCACAACTTTGTGAATTTTGAAGAATAACATTTTCTTTCTAATTTTACTCAGGCTGTTATGGGTGAATTATGAATTATAGTGAACCCATGAATATGGATTCACTATTACCGGCAGAAAGCCTCTGACTCAGCCACTGTGGGTGCCAGGCCCACCTCCCTTAGACTGTCTTGGTGAAGTCACATCAAAAGCCTTAGATATTCTTAGGTCTAGGATTACAAATACAATCCTTTCAGCAACTGACCAGCAAGCAGCTGATCAAAGTTTTTTCAAAACTCACAAACTATAGGATTTTAATAGGAAATACATCAATATTTTAAAAATTTAAATAATTAAACTTTCAGCTGTCACCTTTTAAAGTTTGCAGCAGTTAATACTACTGAAGTTATTAAAGCTCCAAACTATCCTCCAGCTTTGCGGAGGGACACCTGAAACTTTTTATTTATTTGAAATACAAAACTCATTCTGCACGTGCCGTGCATCTTCACTGTAAGGAGGTGGGATAGCTTTCTCCATCACTGGTCCTCTGGAGTTGTGTTTGGTCATCATACTGGACAGGGCACACAACTGTCTGCCTTTACAATGTGTCTGTTATTGGACAAAACGTGCTCCTGGTTGGATCACTTCCTTCAGCACCAGTTCAGAAAGTCTTCTGGGTTTCTGTGAAACCGTACCTTTCATAATTTCTTCCAGCCCCAAAATATTCTGTTACTTTCACCTGCCAGAGTTTGTGCAGTTGCTCCCAACTCATGGGCACCCCTTTAACGTCAGGTTCTTTGCCACCACAAAAAAGCAGCTATATCTAGAATTTTTTTTTGTACAGATGGATCCTTATTCTCATGTCCCTCCCTCCCCCAGCCCATCTCCTTGAAGAACAGGCCCAATAGTTACCCTGACACTTTATGAGGGTAATCCCACTGATCACATCATTTCTGAAGACTGTACACAAGATCTAACAAGTACCTTTGAAATGTTCATTGAAGGGAAATAATCGAAAAGAAAACATCATCCTCCAAGTGAACTACATCATCCTCCAAGTGAACTTTCATTTTTAAACTCTTAGTTGATGGGCCACAGCTCATGTTCACTGTGGTCTTCAGAAATATTTCACATAAACAAAATCCCCAGTTCTCCTGACCCGCATACACCACAGCTAAATGTGGATTCACTGATTTCATTTCTCTGTTCAAAATTGAGCTGAGCCCACAGATACCAAGTCCCGAGCTAGTGTTTCCTGCAATGTTGCCTATGTCTGGGTCCATCAATACAACTTCTAATGAAAGAAGTTTCAGATGCAAAGTTTGTCAGGATGAACAGAAGGATACATTTTTTTTGTGACAGAGTAATTAAATGTTTTCATAGGGAACTTTAAAAATGGACTTCAAAAAAAGAATTAAATATTGATCTCAAAATAACTCAATCACAGCCAACAACTCGTTATGACACTTTGTCTCCATTTTGGCCATTGTTTCTCCTTCTACAGAAACAGAATTGCTGCCACAAAGGCAGAGTGTCCACATTATCCAGAGACTCTTTTCCACCACCCTGACGCCTCTAAAAAGCTTTTCCAAAAGCTTGTTTGCTGAAGAAAGGAAGATAAGCAATTTGAAATGCAGGTTTAATGGGGAAAATGATAAGAGTCACACTCGATTCTGCCAAAAAGAGCTCTGGGCAGGTTCAGCTGCGCTTGCCAAATCAGACCCGTCTGCCAACATGTCAAAAGCTTCGCTTCCTGCACCCGGCAGCGAGTCAGAGGGAGTTACCAGGAAGTCGATCAATGTCACTCATGAGAAAACGCAGACAGCCAACAGATAACCGAGGCCACGAAGGATGGCGTCTCCTCGCTCCCTTGACAGGCTACGAAGGCACGACATTCTGCCAACAAGTGGCATCTTCCAGTTAAGCTCGTCTGGTGGCATTTTTTAATATAATGCAATTATATAAAGCAGTAATTAAGCCCCTACCACAGGCAAGAGGAACTCTACTAGGTGACCCAGGTCCTGCACTCAAGAAAATTATAATCAGAGGGGGAAAGATCAGGTACAAAGACAACTATGCTAAAAAGGAGCACGAGTTACTGCAAGAACCATCCAGACAAAGAGTTCTGCGAAACAAGAGAAGGAAGAGGCGTTCTGGGTGGAGAAGGGAAATGGCTTCATGGAGGCAGTAGTCCTTAGAGGGGACGGTGAAGAGGATCCTTCCGAACAACAATACCCACAAAGGTATAAGCCTGGGGACATCACGGGAGCCCAGATGCAGAGGGGGAAAGGTCGTCAGAGGGCAAGTCCAACTGCCCCCTTTACAGACGAGGAAACAGGCCTTGGGAGGCGAATTCCCAGGTACACGCCGCCAATGAGCATCAGGACAGAGCAGGACCACTTTGGCTGGAGTGCAGAGCACGCGAGGGGAAACAGCAGGAAGGAGGGCAGGGCCGGGACAGTGCAGCTGTGCCTCGAGCTGGCGGCCCTTTAGGGCCCTGTCGCCGAGCAAACTGTTCTTTGACTTCTATTCATCTCGCTCTGCACCAGTTCGTACAAATCTTCCCTGGGACCCTTCCTTTACGCTGTCAATTTTCCACAAAAAGAACAAGCACCGCTCCGTTTCTGGATGAAGGAGCTGAGGCACGGAGAGGTCTATGCTGGGGGTGTGAATGGGAAGAGCTTCCCCGCCCACGCACAGGCCCGTGTGACCTGCTTGCGTCACACGGGAGCCTAAGACACAGGAGTCCGAGTCCCGTAGAGCCTGAGGGAGGAGCAGCAGCAGCGAGCCGAGTGCTCCATCGTGGGAAGGCCCCAGTGGGGGAAAGTCAGGGGCCGGCGGTGCCCCCAGCATTGTTATTGTGCGCAGGTTTCTTTGTTGCCATGATGGATCTGGCTTTCTGGTGTTGGAATAAATGTTTTGGTTCTGTCTCCCATACGGAGAGTCTTTTACATTTTGCAATTCAGAATTACACTGGTATATTCACAGCTCCTATAGGTGCTGTGAACACTGTGTTGCCACTACAAGGTTAAGATCACAGGACCGTAGATACCAAACCAGAAGGGACGCTGGAGGCTAAAATGAGTCTAAACCCCTCATTTTACAAAGTGAGGAAACCGAGGCCCAGGAAGGTGAAATGATCTGACTATAGCCAATGCTCTCTGCACTTCCCAAGGTCACAGGGCCAGGACTAGGCCCCAGGCCTCCTGCTTCCACCATCGAGGCTCTCCCACTACATGACTGATACAAAAGGAAATGATATCTGTAAAGGGCTTGGCAAAACACCAGGCCAAGCAGGCACCGCTGTAAATGCTTATTTCCCCTCCCTCTTTCCCACATAGCAGCTGCTTAAGAAATCTTAGTCCTCTCCCTCCCTGTCCGGCCCCCCGGGGCACTCACCGCCTACTTGCCACTGGCCTCTGTGAACTTGCAAGCTCCAGTACATGGCAGTGGAGAGAGCAACAGACTTAGGCAGACACTGAGCAGCAGGGTAACCAGGGAGAAACCAAGTCAGGAAAGCCCTCCTTCACAACCCGTGAGCTGGGGCACGTGCCTGAACTTCTCTGATTCTCAGTTTCCTTGTCTGTGAAACAGGGACAGCACCAGGAGAATCCACCTCTTGGGGTTGCCATGGGGCTCCAAGGAGATCACGGATGACGATCGCTCTGCAGAAACTTGTTTAAAGTATTCTATTACAAGTGATAAACAATCAGGGGATATGAACAGGCAGTTATGAGGGAGAAATCAAAGCTATCTAGAGCCATGAAAAAATGCTCTAAATCACTAATAATCAGAGAAATGAAAATTGCAATAACTCTGAAGCACTACCTCACGTCCAGCAGGTTGGCTAGCAGGACAGAAAAGGAAAATGATAAATGCTGGAGAGGACATAGGAAAACTGGGACACTGATGCAGTGCTGGTGGAGTTGTGAACTGATCCAACTATTCTGGAAAACAATTTGGTGCTATGCCCAAAGGGCTATAAAACTGTGCATACCCTTTGACCCAGCAATACCAGCACTAGGTCTGCATCCCAAAGAGATCAAAGAAAAGAGAAATCAAAGGGATGCCCATCAACTGTGGGGAATGGCCGATCAAGTTGTGGCAGTGGCTGTGATGGACCACTATTACACTACTATGCTATGTAAAATGACAAGGGGGATGGCTTCGGAAAAGCCTGGGAAGATCTGTAAGGACCTTCAGAGTGAAGCCAGCAGAACAATCTATACAATAACAGCAGCACTGCAACGATGACCAGCAGTGAAAATCCTGACTTCTCTGACCAACATAATGATCCACCTCAGCTCTGAAGGACACGATGAAAGACGCAGCCCACCTCCAAGGAGAGAACAGATGGGCTCAGAGGGAAGATTGAAGCATATTTTTTTCTCTTTCTTTTTATTTCCCAGGACATGGCTAATGTGGAAACATGTTCTGCACGACTTCATATGTGCTTCTTGCCCTCTCAAGGGGTGAGGGAAAGACTTTGAAGCTGAGAAGGTTTCTTCCCTCTCTTAATTCCCTAGCACGGTACTGGTCACAAAGCAGACCCTGAATAAATGCTAACAGCAGGACAGAGTCAGATCTAAATGGCCTTGAAGCTCACTGGAGATGTTCTGAGTGAGGAGTAGGGGTCACTATGACAGAACCTCTTCTGTACTGTCAATGACAAATACAAGGAGGCTGTAGAGGCACTTTGGTATAGCAGAAAAAACAGGGCCCTGGCGTAAGAAGGATTTGGGTTCAAACCCTAAGTCGCGCATTCACTAGCTATGTGACCCTAGGTGAGTCACCTGACTTCTTGTGCCTCACATCCTCATCTGTAAGAGAAGGAGGTTGGTTTGAATGGCCTCAGAGATTTCTTACAGCACCACATCTATGATCCCACAAAATGGCCTTAAATTGTAACCAAATACATTTAGACTAAACATAAGAACCTCCTGGATCATAGATCTGCTTATGAACTGGAACAGATACCCCAGCAGCAGTCTGCCCCTGTAGGTGCAGAAGGCAGGGGCTGGCTAGCACCTCTGAATCCACTGTGGTGAGCACTTAGGGCAGGAGTCAATGAGGAGCACCCACAATCCCGCCCAGCCAGAAGGGGGATAATGAGGGTGGGGCCTGGTCCCTGGCAAGATCTGTTTTCTAAGTATCTGTTGAGTGGAATGGACTGAAAGAAAAAGGGGGGCTGAGAGCTTGGGCCAAGCTCAGGAGAGGCTGACAAACATGCTAGTAGCCAGTAAAACACGTGGGCAGCTGGAGAGAGGCAAGGGGGCATTTAGTTATTCAGTGCAAAGGGGTCTAACTTCTAAGTTCAGAAGTCAGAAGACTATTGATTTGTTCACTGGGCACTCTGGGTCACATAATTATTTAAATGTATTAGGCAAGACATTAATGCAAATGTATACTTTACATCTTAACATAATGTCATAAACATCACATTTTAATAAATGAAGTTCATAAGTTAAAATCTAGTTATTTTTTATACATGAAAAAGGGCCTATGGGCATTGTGGTTTTTCCTAGCCCTTCCGTAAATATAATGTCTAATGATTATAGGACAGAAACACATGAGACAGTTTCTGTAAAGGAAGAGCAAACTGAAGGCCACCATTGACTTCCAATCTATCACTCCCTTTTCCCCCCTTTTTTGGCTTTTCAGCAGGGGGTGGGGGAGAAGTGAGGGCAGTTGGGGTTAAGTGACTTGCCCAAGGTCACACAGCCATTCTTGTGTTAAAGTGTCTGAGGCAGGATTTGACCTCAGGTCTTCCTGTCTCCAGGGCCGGCGTTCTACTCACTGTACCACCTAGTGGCCCCTATTACTTCCTTTAAACTACAAACAGAACCTCAAACAAACAGCACTATTGGTTACGACGGGGGCAAAGTCCAGACACACAAATTTCCTTGGCAGCGAGGCCTCCCCTTGCCTACCCCTGCTCCAGCAGTCCCTCCAGACCTCGTTCCGAGGCCCCTACAGATGCGATTCCTGCTGGCCTCCCAGAGAATGCAGGAACCAGGTGGTTGGGGACCCATTTCCTTGGCCCAAAAGCTGTTCCTCTTTTTAGTCCTAACAAAATTTGGAGCTGAAAAGCCCATAGCAGTTACCTAATCCAATACCTTCATTTTACAAATAGGGAGACGGGCTGTGCAGTGGAAGGTCAAGTACTTGAATCTACTGTGCTCTCTCATGGTATGAAATAAGTCAGGTCACAAGGAGCCTCCATGGCAAAAGGGTCAGGCCTGAGAACAAGCAGACCTGGAAGCTAGAGGGTTAGTTCTTTATTTTTTTTTTAAATAAATTAATTAATTTATTTTCTTGTTTACATCATTCATTTGCACAAGATTTTGAGTTACAAATTTTCTCCCCATCTATCCCCTACCCAACACCACAAAACAGTCAGCCCACTGTATAACCCCTCCCCCAGTCTGTTCTCTCCTATGTCCTCCCCCATCACCCCTCTGACTTTCTGGTAAGGCAGGATGGATCTCCCTACCACAATGCCTGTGTATCTTAATTCCCAGTTGGATGTAGTTAATAATAATAATAATAAATATATATATATATATATATATATATTTTTTTTTTTAACATTTCATTA
>CM053583.1:416807375-416828663 GCA_028627135.1 Pseudochirops cupreus | reverse complement strand
CTCTGTGGAACTCTGCTTCCAGAGGGGAAAGCTCTGTCCCAAATTGCTGGGGTTTTCTCAGCTGCCGGAGCTATTAGGAGGCTGCTGCAGCCCCCACCAGCTTTGGCTCACTGAAAACGCACCCAGGACCACCACCCAAGACCACGATCTGTATCCAGGCCACTCAACACAAGAGTATTTAGCCTCTGAACGATCACTTGGCCCCACTATGGTCTGCAGGCCGGGAGCTCTGAAGCAGCCTCGTGGAGGCAGCTGCAGGGCCGCTGCTTCTGCTGCTCCTTCCCCTGGAGGCAGTTTGGCCAGACCACTTTTCTCCCCAAAATTTAGCTGAGTTCCATTGACCTTTCACTTTGTCCTTGTTTCTTATGGCTTGGTAATTCTGGAAATGGCCACAGCTGCTGCTGATCCACTCTCCTGATGGCTCCAGCTGAGGCTTGCCAAGCCGAGGTTTCGGGCTGGGCTGGTTTTGGCTCCCAGCATGCTGCGATGAGTCCTTCCTGCTGAGCTGCCTTCAGCGGCAGGTGTATTTTTGTGAGTTTTGGAGCCCTAAAATTTGTTTAGAGTCATATTTTATGGGTATTTGAGGTGGCTATCTTAAGGGTTAGTTCTGTCCCTGACCAGCTGGGTCTTCTGGGCAGCTGCTCCGAGAACTCCTCTCTCTCACTTAAAATGAAGGCCCCGAGTTGAGCTTAGCATCCTGTACATCTCTGATGCTGTATGCTGAAGCGGGCCTCCCACCGACCAGTCTGAGCCACAGCTCTGAAGCCCTGAGCTTTAGAGCTGAGTTTGTGCTGATTTCTGCTCCTGAAATGTCTTTTTTCCAACAGCTGCAGCTTCTCATTTTCAAAATCTGACAACAGGTGTCATACATTCTTAAAAACAAAAATCTATCACAACCAAGTAAAAAGACTAGACTTTACAGGCTCTAAATAAAACAGTAAATTCAAAAGGAATAAAACTAAAATAAAGTGTACTCTTGATGAGCTCAATAAGAAATAAGATGCCAATCTCGACTCCTATTATAAAGTGACCCCAAATACCACTGAAATGGCTTGGATGGAAATACAGAAATCCTGTAAAGTGCCCACTACCTAATGTCACAAAGCTCCCTACAGCAGGCATCTCACCTCAGTGCTTGTTAACTTGTGCTCACATATTTTGCTAACTGTACTTCAAGAGAAGTGGCCTTCCTTTGTAACCCTATGTATCCTATTTCATTCATTTAAAAACAGGAATCTCAGAAGAGTCCACAGGTTTCACCAGATTGCCAAAGGGGGTCACGGCACCAAAAAAGGTAAGAACCCTGCTCAACAGGATCAAGAATTGTTGGTGGGAAATAAGGAAGAGAATTTACTTTTAATAGTTTGAAATGGTAATGAATTCAGAGATAACAAAGCAGGGATTCAAGAAGACCTTCTTACAATAAACCAGCAGCAACATTTGACTGCAAATCCCCAGCCAGGGCTCAGTGACCCTCATGTGCTGACGGTGCTTTCCCATCTTCCCACTAACAGTGGTGACCACCGCCAAACTCCTGCCTTATCTTGGCCCCAAAGGCTGGACTAATGCAGCTGCCACACAATTTGTCTCCTTCACTGATCAAAGAGCCAGCCAGACACATCAGTGGGTCCACTGCTGATGGAAGACGGCCTTCCTTCAGGCTCATGCGCTCTTTCCTAACACCTTGCCAGGGTGACAGAATTCCACAGCTCGGCTTTCCTTTTTTTTCTCTTGAGACCGAGGACCACAGAGCTTCTGCTGGGAGACAGAGCTCACATCCGCACCTGAGGAAGCTCAGCAGCCGCCTGTGCTGCCCTTCAGTGTGGACATTCCTGCCAACACCACAGGTCGCCTCTGTCTCTGCACTTCTGACTGTCCTGCCCTTGAACTAGGAAAGGACGAGCCAAGAAGCAAAAAACATCATTCTGTGGCCCTTCTGGAGAAACTTTCCAATTAGCACCTGCATTTTCAACACCAGGTAAATGAGTCTCCCTGACCCCACTGAGGAACTAATTTGGATTACAAACCCTCTCCATCGAAAGTCAGATCTCAGATACAAAGGAAAAGTTGTGAGTGAAATGGAAATGGAGGCACTCTTCATACCGACTTCTGAAGGTAAGTTTTAAGGAGATTTCCATTTTATTTGTTTTAGCTTCTGATTTTCTTCTGCAAAATTAGCTAAAGATCAATAAGCTAAGGTCATAATAAGAAGCTATCCAGAGGTAAACATTTTATCCAGGGAATGCCAAAGCCCACTTCTACCCACAAAGCTTTCGAGTGTTAATGGAGAGCTCTTAGAAGTCTGTTGATTGTCTGTGACAGAAAAGGGGGTGGCTTTTCTTTTGGAAAGGATGGAAAATCTCTCTTCACATGCACACATATATGCATGTACGTATTTAAATGCTGACTCTAATACACAGTTTAAAATGCAGGAAGTGACATTCAGGAGTGGATGGGGCAAGTGACAAAAATGTAATAAACCATAACCAGCATAGACCTGAACAGCAAGTGGCTTTTAATCAGTCAAGATGTAAGTCTGTCTTAACACAAGGATGAAAACTGTTTTGTCAGAGATTTGTTTCCAACAAATTACATCCTATCTATTAAAAACAGCAAGGGAAAACAGACCAAGCTTGACAAAAGAATGGTTTTCCTACTGGGAATCGCACTATTCAAGGAGGCCAGAAGGCTGAACCTGTGGGTGGCTGAAGACCTGGGACTGCCTCCGTGCTGTCTGTGTGATAGGAGTGATAAGACCCTAAACAATTCACAGACCATGCAGGGACTGTTTCTTTATCCATAAAATAAGGGGGTTAGACCAGATGATCATGATGGTCCCTTCCAGGACTCTCAGTCAAATCCCAGAAAGAGAATGTGATTTTTGTGTCAAGGGCATCACCTCAAATCTGGCCTCAGACACTAACTATCCATGTGACTCTGCACCTTGTTTGCCTCAGTTTCTTCATCTGTAAAATGAGCTGGAGAAGGAAATGGCAAGTCCAGAATCTGCCAAAAAAAACTCCAAATGGGGCCATGGAGAGTCGGACACAACTGAAATGCCTCAATGGCAAAAAAAGAGATCACATGGAATCCCACGAGTGGCCTGAGCAGGAGAGTGTCACGGGCACATCTGTGTTTGAGAGGGAGCGCTTCCACGGCTTTCTGACAGATAAGTAGTGTGGAGGAAGACTTGGGGCAGGAAGAGCAAGAGGAGGGCCAAGGGCCTGACTGCAGAAGGGGAGACGGAACAGACAAGAGAAGCTAGAGTGAGTGAGAATACCCCCAAGGTGGTGACTGGCAGGATGGTGATGCCGAAGTTCAGTAGAGGGAAGGGCTTGAGGGGAAAGAGGAGGGGGCTCTGTTTTGGCCTTGACGAGTCTGAGATATCCAACGGACATCTGGCGGCCCACAAGAGAATGGGGCTGCGTATATAGATCTGTGGGTCATCTGTGGGTCATCAACCAAAATGGCTAACAAAGCCCTGGGGCTGATGATCTGGAGAGGGTCCAGGACAAGCCTAGGGGAGGCAACCCTAATTGGGGGAGGAGGAGGTGGTGCCAGTGAAGAAGACAGTGTCAGACAAGAGAGTGGACATATTCAGGAGGAGAGAGGGAGAAAGGGTGCCAGTGTTAAATGCAGCAGAGGGATCGCGTCTCATAGAAGTGGCCTTGGAGGAGAGAAGTTGCAGGGCTTAGGACCTACAAAGAAGATAGTAGGACAAAAGCTACCAGATCAAACATTTCAGCTCCTCCTCAATACACAGTTCTCCTGATAAAACTCTGAAACGGAAGAGATTTCCTTAAATCACAGTAATAAGCCTGGCTATTTAAAATGATTTCCTTGTACACTTTTCCCTTAAACCTTTTTAGGTATTTTGTTCCCATCTGGGTACAATGTTTCTCCTTTCTGTATATACAACACCCCATTATCTGAACACTGTCTTTTTTTTTTTTTTGGAGGGGGGAAGGTAGGGCAATTGGGGTTAAGTGACTTGCCCAAGGTCACACAGCTAGTTAAGTGTCTGAGGTCAGATTTAACTGCAGGTCCTCCTGACTCCAGGGCTGATGCTCTATTCACTGAACCACCTAGCTGCTCCTGAACACCGTCTTGGAAGAGCCAGCTGAAGAGTCCCAGACCTTGGGGAGGGGAGGGAGAGCCATGAGGCGGCCAGAGTAGAAGCATCTTGGAGGGGCCTCAACATCCACAGAGCAAGGATAGGAAGTGAGGGATGGACAGCCCAAGGGTGACCCTAGTATCTACAAAATGTTAGGGGGGATATGTGTGGATTTTTATAAAGACAGAAAATCAGCACCTGGGATAAGAAGGTGTGCTTGGCTGGTAAGCAGACTTAGAGGAAGGACAGGAAGTCAGAACATCACTGAAATGGGATGGGATACAAGACCATCAAACACTAAAATGACAAGTCCCCACCCACCTCCATCTGAAACATCTCATCTCATACCTTGTGCTTTTCAGAGTGTACTCACAGGCATACCCCCACCCATTCCAGGTCTCCTCTGTTGTCTTCCTCCTGGGGTGGATGCTACCCTGGCTCCCTGTTTCCAGAGCAGACTGAGTTTTTAAGGAGCAGGGAATCTGAGAGATGTCATGGCTCTACCTTCCTAGGCCCCATCAGCAACATAGAGCCCTGGACTCTTTCTCCCACCTGAATGAGGGCTTTCATGAAGGTGAGCCTCGAGCATCACATCCATTAACATTCCATTATATCTGTGAGCCCTTACTAATTTCAATAGCCAGTCACCATCAAACTTGGGTGATGACTAGTATTAAGAAATAATCAGGACCGACAATTCCTATTCAGTAAGATCAAAGATTTGCACAATTTTGCCTCTTTACAAATCTGGGTCTGAATCATTGTATACTAATATTTCCCCTTCAACATCCAAGTGAACAGTTATTAATACAGATACCAATCTGCATTTCGAAAGCACGAAAGGTTGGGTTTTTTCCAAATTTGCCCACACTATGAATTATCAATGAGGCAAAGGTCAGGGTAATTTTCTCAATAGATGAAGTCATCGAGAAGCAAAGAGATTCACCCCTTTTTTTGCCTGGAAATGCAAAAGTAAAGCTTGGAATAGGATAAAACAAAATTTCTAGCTTTTAGCAAGCTTTGATGATTCTAGATTTATAAAATATTGGAAAATAAAGACAACATAGACCTCAATGATGTCAACCCTCCTCTTCTTTGATCCAATGAGCCTACTAAGTGCAAAAAAATGTTCTTTCCCCAAAAGAGATTCTCTTCCTAGTGCAGCCATTTCCTCCAGCAGGAATTGGTATTTTGATACAACCACATAATAGTCTAAGTCAGGACCAGCTATGAATAACTAAGGGGGCTAGCAAAGTCTTTCAGCAGGAGATAGCAGCAATAGGATTTCCAAGGGAAGGAGCTTATGTGCTCCAGGCTGGAAGGACACCAGCAAGGACAGGGCACAGAATTTGTGAAGGGCAGGAACTAAGCCTGTGAAGGTGGGTTGGTGCCAACCTGAGGAGTTTGCATTTCATCCTAGAGGCAATAGGCAGCCACAGATTCTTGAGTAGGGAAGTGGCATGGCCAGACTTTTGCTGCAATAGCAAGATTACTTTAGCAGCTATGTTAAGGAAGGGATGAAGAAGAGAGACTAGAATCAGCCATTCAGCTGGGAGCCAACTGTACACTGCACAGAAGGAGTGAAGGCCTGAATTAAGCAGTGGCTGCAAGTAGAGAAAGGCAGCTGGGAAGTGGGGAGCGGGGGGGAACCCACAGGGCACAGAATGCTGGGGTTAAATCCTGCTTCAGACACTTAGAGCTGTGTGATACTGGGCAAGTCCCTTCATCTCAATTTCCTTTTCTCTAAGATTCCTAACAATTCTAAATCCATGATCCCACGATCCCATAAGGGGATGAATATGAGAGAGATTGTGGAGGCAGAAGTAATAAGAATCAGCTTCTTGGATAAGAGAGAGGGCAAAGAAAGAACCAAGGCTGACTCTCATGTAGCAAATCTGGACAAATGGAAGGAGGATGGTGTCTTTAAGAGAAATATCAGTTTGAAGGAAAGCTGGGTTTAGGGGGGAGGATAATGCACCCAGAGATACTGAGTTTGAGATGCCAATGGGATGGGATGTTGGAAATATAGAACAGGTGATTGGTGACATGGGACTAGAGCTCAGAAGAGAAAAGGGCTGGATATGGAGAACTGGGAATCATAAGCTTAGCAATAACTAAACCCATGGCAACAGATTAGATCACCAAGGGAGGGGTATGGAGACAGAAAGGGCCTGGGCAGAGCTCTGACGGATACCCAGGGTTTAGGAGTGAGAAAAGGCTGATGATCCAGCAAACCAGAAGAAGTCAGATTGCTACGAGGAGAAGCAGGAGAGAGCTGCACCTTGAAAACCTGGCAGGGAGAGAGAGAGAGAGAGAGATCAGAAGAGGCGGTGGCCAGATTTGGATGTTTCAGACAGGTCAGCAAGGAAGAAGACCAAGAAGAGCCCAAGAAATTTCAAATTTAGCCTCTAGACCTTAGAGAAACAGCTTCAATTAAAGAGAGCTACCTAGTCCAGGAGGAGGTGAGACTGTGAGAAGGGAGACGGCCTAAACACTCATTTATCTTGCTCATGGACTCTATGTTAGACAGATGAGCTGGGGGTGGGGGCAAGTCACTGGGTAGAGAAAACGACCTAAAAAAAAACACCAATAAAATATCGATTTGCAACTTGAAAAAGCTGAGTAAAGAATGGGGTGGGAGAAGAGACAAGAGAGCAGATGGAGGCCCCCCACTCAAATCCCGCTGCTAACGCTATCTCTGCGCCCACGGCAATTCTCTGAGTCTCAGTCTCTTCAAGAGTAAAGAGCAGGAGCTTCTCTGGGGCCTCGTGGTAAGGATCCAAGGAGGTGACACCTGTGAAAGCCTTTGCAAAAGCCAGATACAGAAGCAAAGGCTCATAGAGGCCCCTTTCTAAAACCAGTGACTTGAAGGAAGCTCACAATGACCCAGTGATCAGACCTACAGACAAGTCAAAGGGGGCCACGTGGAGTGGGCACAACAGACGGTAGAACCCAAGTCCCCCCAAATTCTAGAGGCTATGAGGGGCCACGCTGACCACAATCCACAGTAATGAGGATCAGTGCAAAGTCCAACATTTCAATCACAAAAGTCAAAGGCACAAGGGTAAGATGGGAGGGATCAGGCGAGGCAATCTGTCACTGAGAAGATGCTCTGGTTGTCAGGCACTCTGAGACTGACACACTAGAAAAAAAGCGAGGCCAACAGAAGACTGCAAGAAGAAACCATGAAGATTGCTGAGAATAAAGCAGGGGCCAGACAGGCTGGACCCGTGGCCTTCTCTGCTCACCTTAAGTACCGGGTTTGATTCTGGGGACAATGCTTATGAAGGACACCAAAGAGCTTGTGTGTCCAGAGGCAGCTGGTGAGGTGATCACGGAGGATTGCTTGCAGGAAATGGGGGCCATGGGGCCATGAGAGCAAGCCTCCGGGATGGGAAGGGGGATTAGCCTTGTCTTGTTTGAGTCAGTCGGTCAACAAGCCTTTATGAAGCGCCTGCTGTGTGCCAGGCACTGGACTAAGGGCTGGAGAAAAACAAAGGCAAAAGCAGCCCCTGCCCTTGAGGAGCTCACAGTGTGATGGTGGAGACGGCGGTCTCAGAGGGAAGGGAGAGGACCCAATATGCAGGGGCTGGGAAGGCTCCTGCAAAAAAGAGGCTTGTGAGCCATCACTAGCTGGACTTCTGGCAGCATATGGAGACTTCCTGACCATCAAAGAGCCGTCTCAAGAGGCTCTTGTCTCAGGAAGCCATCTTGGGGGTGGGTACAGTGGGATTCTATGCCCACAGAAGGCAGTGTGACCTCATGTGCCACAGGAATCCAGGGGCAGAGCAGGGACTGGACAGCCCCAGGTCTCCTGAGGCCAGCCCAGGGCTTTTCCTTTCCTTTAAGGCACCCAAAGGGCATCATTTCCAGCACTGAAGACACTCCCCTGAACCAGTTATGACAGCTCCCCAAAAGAGCTCCCAGGCCTAAAGCTGCCCACCTCAAGGAACCAGTGATCGTTTCAGAGTGGCTTTCACAGCACAAAGAAAGGCCAAGCTGCCACCACATCAAGGGAGGGTCTGAGTGAGACACACGGATTCTGCTTGGCTTTCTGATATGCCCTCAGCAAAGAGGAGTCTGGAGAATCTTGTCTCTGAGCTTGTTTCAAAGAAGGCCTTGGTTGTGGGAGATGTAGACAGCAGCCTTGGAGGGGGCTGGGAAGGGCCAATTCCAGGAGACTTTTCCCCCGACAAAAGCAACGGGGAGCTGACACAGTGGGGGAACAGGGAGAAAAGATGTCCTTTACCACAGGCTTCTACAACATGCTCGGAAAAACCCCTACCTGGGTGTAGGCAGTGGCATCTCTTTCTGTCTAGATTAAATTCTATGCTTTACAAGTTTGCGCTGCAGGAAATCAGAAATCATTACCCAGTACATGCTCAGAGTGAGAGTCACCTTAATGAATTGAGTATGTGGAGATTTATAAAGCGCTGTAGCCTGCTCTCCTTCTGCGGCCACCAAGGGCTCACCCCGCCCACCAGACTTTGCCCTGTGCTGTCGCTGGCCTTGGACACAAACAAATGCTATAGGTCACTATCTGAAACACCCCCAATACCTGGCCCCGCAAAAGACAATGTCATTACATCAAACATCACTTGAATACAGGACCACTGGTACTCACGGCTGGCATTTCTATAGAGAAGAAATGGTTCATGGAGCTGGAATTCCAAATCTTTGTTCACTGGTTCCACAAGGTTTGTCATATTCAGCCGATTCACAATCGTGAAACCATGGAAAGGAGAAGCTGACCTTAGATTTAACGGAGACAAAAAGCCATCTGATCCTGGGGCATTGGATTTTTGTTCAAACTACAGAAATACCCACCCTTTCATTCCCATTCCAATCACCACATGAGCACATTAAGCAAAATCATCTAGCAATGACTGTCCACTGTAGCCATGGTGAGAAACGTGAGGACAACAGGCTTCACCTTCCAAAAGGGATTCTCATGCACCGGGTCCTCTGGCCTGAGACCCGCAGCCTGAGGACTTACAGCGGCAGCATCCTCGTAGGGCATACGGCAACCAGTCCCTGCGAGAGGCCCCAAGGAGATCCACTTTCTGCTGAATTGGGCCTTACCGCGAGCAACGGCCATGATAACATTAGGACTTGGAGGTTTATGACAAAGCACGTCTTCCCGTGAAGTGGAGATGAAGAGGATTAGATTGTGCCTGAAGGACTTAACAGGAAAGTGAGTCTGTGATGGAAGGCTCTAGGTGGGAGCCCTGACTGGCTCTGCTGAGGCATACACACTGCAGTTAGACAGTAACTTTAAGGTCAAAGGGATGTCAAGACCACTTTGGGACTAGTGATCTTTGCAACCACATTAAGGCTTTTGGGGAAAGCCAAATGCTTCTGATCTGGCTGGAGTAAGCTGGGCTTTCCAACATCTCATAAAGGCACCACCAACACAGAACATTCAGGGTCACCTAAAGCAGGTGATCCCCACCTTGGGAAGCGCATGGGTGGGGAAGAAGCCTGTATTTTCTCTGACGCGCTTAAACCAAAATAGGACAAAACCAGATAAATATCACGTATATTACATATACTGACTCAACGTGTTTCAAAGAGGGATGAATGAATGAAGAAATATGAAGAAAAAAGAAGTAAGCCTGCTGGAAGACCACGAGGGGGCTTTATTCTCACTGATTTGTACACCTGAAAACATACCAAAGTACTGACTTCTTTTCCAATTCTAATTCTGCACTACTGAAGTCAGCGGGGCAGGCTGGGCCTCGGTGGGGCCACACCTGCTGTTTGTGTTTGGTCTTTTTCCTCTGATAATACAGCACAGGGCAGAATAAGGTGACAAATACAGAAGGAACCAAAGGGAAGAAGAGCCAAGCATCTTCCGGGAGTAAAGTCACTGCAGTCGCCATCAGCAAACTGAAAGAGGCAAACAAAGCTGAGGTTTAGCAAGTTAAAAATCTTACCTTCGGTACACGAATAAGGTCCCTTCGATGCCAGTTTTCTCCTGCAACGAAGACAATGGCAAAGTCAGACTCGATTAACTTTACTACATAACCTGCCTTTAAGGGTCCGGCTCGTCATCCCACCCGCGGAACAGTCAGTGCAAGATCCATTCTGGAATGTCCTCCAGACCTCTCAGCTCCCCGGGGGGGGGGGGAGGGGGGAGGAGGGGGGGGGGAAAACTTGCATTAGGAGTTCTGTGATTCCTAATCAGACACAGGCTCACGCCAGATTCCCCGGTTTGTTGTGGCTGCTGTTTTACTTCGCTCCTGGAGCGTCTTCCCTTTCCAACGTTTCCCAAAGTTGGCAGGAAGAAGGGAGCGCTGGCTTCTATACGGGTGGCCATTTCTTCTGTTTGGGAATTTGGCTCAAAGCAAACAACTAGTGTCAAACATTTTATTTCTACTTGTAATTTCTGGGTGTGATAAACACTAAAAAACAAAAACATTTACAAATTTTCAGTCAGTCGGATGTGCTAAGGACATTGGAACTGTAAAGCCAGCCCCAGGCACTTATTTGCCTGCTCCTCCAGGGCTCTCAGCTTCTTCATCTGTACCACTGGGATGGCAAGACCAAAGGACCTAGGAAGAGGGAATCCCAGATCTCCTGATTTTACAGAGAAAGCAGCAGGAGCCTGAGGACCTGTCTGTCCTCAGTCCTGGGCCTCCAAGCCCAGCCCACTTGGACCACATGTAGCCAGATCTCAGGGGTATCACACCACTACTGGGCTGTGTAAGGCTTGTCAGGAACGTACTCTGCGAACTTCAGATTGCTATATAAATGTGTTGTAATCAAAATGGAAATTTTACAGCATTTTACTCTTAAATAAGGTCCGTCTTTATTGAAAACCCACTATTCTTCACCATTTTTGCTTTCTGGAAAAGAGCTTTTAGTTTGGATACAAGTACGTTAAAGTGGTAAAAAGTCATTATGTGTATTTTCATATGAACAGAAGTCAGCTGGATTTTTAAGGGATCTCCTTGATTTCTTATAGGTCTATATATATATGAATGGAATTTTAACAGTTTGTTTAGGGATTTGGTCTTTTTTCCATTCTTTAGGCCAGAAATTCTTAAAAAGTTTAAGCTGAGACAAGAAAAAACACATCAGATCAACTCTCTCAGAAGAGCAGGCAGCATCTTCAATTTTCCCCAATGGAAGCATGCTACTTTTACTGCAGTAGGCCCTCCCTGAGATGCTCCCTCAGCCTACCTTCCCTCAGACTCTCCATACTCTCCCACACAAACAGCTCTTCCTTTTGGGGTCTCTAATGTCACTTGGCCTTTATCACCCTTTACCAGTACCAAGCTGCTCTTCTGCCCTTTGGGATGTGTTCTCCATATCATTTGATGCTTCCTAGCCACAGAATCAGGAAAACTCATCTTCCTGGGTTCAAATCTGGCCTCAGACACTTAGTAGCTGTGTGACCCTGAGCAAGTCACTTAGCCTTGTTTGTCTGGACAGGAGCTGGACAGGAAATGACAAATTGCTCCAGAATCCTTGCCAAGAAAAACACCAAATGGGGTCACGAGTCATACATGACTGAAACCAATGAACAAAACCCAAGCCGCAGAGAACCACCAGGAGTTCACAAAAGCAGCTATTATTGGTAAATGACTTTCTCACATTCTAAGCAACTTTGCCATTTAAATTTTAGAGTCCTAGGCATCTACGGAAATAAAAGTGAGCCTGAGAGCCCCAGGCCGCCTTCACCTGGAAGCCAAGCTTTGCTTCTTATGTACTGGGACAAAGTTTAGTAAATGGAGACACTATAACTTGTGCAGACTAGGAAAGGAAGCAAGATGGCTACATACAGCAAACTTGGCCACCACAAACACAGTCAACCCAGGGTCTCCAGGCCTCCAGCAGAGGAGAGGAGATACACTTCTAAGTAGAGGAATACTGTATCTCCGAGAAAATACACATGGAGGAAACAGAAGGGACAGAGCGGGCTGGAGGGAGGGTTTAAAAAGCCACTTAGTAAAACAAAGAATCCCGTAAAAGCCCTGCCACAGATTATGACTGGTTATATAGCCTTCCATAGTTTGTTAGATGGTTGTGAGGACTTAAGAAAGTTACAGATACAATCAGCTGAGTGGAAACTCAGACCAGTTTGAAGAGCTGGTTTGAACCCTTAAAAACCACCGGCATTTCTGGGGGAGGAAGAACCGAAAATAGATTTTAAAAAAATTACATGCTGATTTTCTCTCCCTCCTCCATTTCCAATTAAAAAACAAAAACAAAATCCTGGTAAAATAACGTGCCCAGGGCCAAGCCCAACAGAGGGTTCTTGGAGCCAGGGCTCAGAGGGAAGGGGCTCCCCCACCTTTGGGGAGAGCATCACAGGCACCAGCTGGCCAGGAGAAGCACGGGCCTAGGGGCTTGTCCACCTAAAGCCTCTGGGGTCCAGACAACATTCTGGGATGAAGCTCCATCCTCCTTCACGGGGACACCCCGAATGTCCTCAAGAGGGTCAGTGCCGGGGTCTGTGCAGCTTGGATGGACCCACATCTGTTAGGGCCTAGAGAGGGGACACAGAGAGGCAGGAGGCACCCGCCCTGGGGGGCTCCCAACCCAAGGAGCCAGGCCAGGGACCTCCCGGAAAACAGGGGTGCTGGGAAAGCAGGCACCCTCCTTGCTCAGAGAGGGAGAGAGGTCAGTCCCGAGTTCAAATCCCGCCTTGGACCCTTTCCTCCCAGGCACCCGCAAGGACGAGGACCAACAAAAAGTCTGGACCCTGGGGCCTCATCCAGATCTGAAGGCAGATCCTACAGGCGGCCCCACAGAGGAGGAAACTGAGGCCCGGGGAGCCCCGCAGTGCCTGGGATCGCACTCCCAGAGGGGTCAAGTGGCCATGTGCCCAGGGCCGTGATCTTCAACCTCGGGGTCCCCAGGGCTGCTGCGGACACGCGCCAGGGGGTCACTGTCGCCTCTTTGTCGCGATACTGAGTGTCGGGCAGGCTGCCAACCCGCAAGGTCGACCCCTCCCCTATCTGGGGGGAGGGACAGCTCCCCCCATCCCCCACCCCTGGACAGCATTTGGTTATAGGAGGAGGGGGGCGAGGCCATCTGCTCAGGCCCCCCCTCATTTTAGAGACAGGGAAACTGAGGCACTGAGGGAGCAAAGCACGCTCTGTGCAGTGGCTGGACTTGAACCCGTGCCCCCAGCCCCCCTTAGTGGAGGCCTCCCGCAGCGGGCTCACATACAGCGTCTGCTTCTCCCAGTAACTCCGGCGCCTGGCATACAGCAGGCGCTCCATACCCGCTAGACCTTGGAGGGAGCAGCACAGATGTAGCGCCTGTGTCGTCTTACAGGTAAGGAAACTGAGGCCCGGACGGGCGGCATGCCTTGGGGTCACGGGACTCCGGCCCTCGCACTGGGGGGCCTTCATCTGACAAATGAGGAAACTGAGGCCCGGACTGGGGCGGGCAGGGACCGGCGCGCTCGCGGCCCCGACCTCAGTCTCCCCGTCCGTGGAATGGGCGCAGCAGCCACGGCGGCAGGCCCGAGGGCCGCACTCACCCACTGGTTGGCCTCCGGGCTGAAGGTGTAGAGCGCGACCTGGCCCGTGAGGTCGGCGATGCTGGTGATGTAGGGGTCGTGGCGCCGCAGCGCCGCCAGGCTCATCTCGGCCCCGGCTCGGCTCGCTGCCTCCATCTTGGCCGCCCCCCCCCCCCAGCCAGCGGCCCGGCACCGGAAACGGAGGGGCGGGGCCGCCCATTCAAACCTCCGGGGGGGGTGTCGCGGCGTGACGTAAGCGGCGCCGCGCAGGCGCGTAGCCGTCACCGACGCCGCTGACGCCGATGCAGTGTCCGGGCAGCGCCTGCCCACGCTGAGGAGGAGGTCCGGCCTCTTCCGGTCCCATGCTCTGCCGCCGGATCCTGCGTGGCAAGCGCGCGCGGCGAGCACGAGCCCGTCGCCCGAGCGCGCGTCACCCAGGCGGTACCTGGCGCCTGTCGGCTGCGGCCGGAGCTTACCTGGCTGGGTGCGGCCTTGGGAGTGCGAGCCCCTGGAGGGCAGGGCTCGGGCTCTGACGGGCTGATGGTGACGGAACCCGAGCTTAATGATAATGACATAATACTGATGAAAGCCGCCCGGCCAGCTGCCCAGCCGGGCAGAGGACGCCCCGGCTCTAGCTGGTTCTGGCGCCATAAGAGGGCGCCATGGTGCGCAGAGCGCCGGCCTGGAGTCGGGAGGACCTGAGTTCGAGGGCAGCTCAGATGCGTCCTGACCGTGTGACCCTGGGCGAGTCACTTCACCCTGCCTGCCTCAGTTTCCCCTTCTGTCAAATGAATGGAGGAGGAAATAGCACAGCGCTCCAGTGTCTGTGGCGAGAAAACCTCAATGGGGTCAGCTACAGACCAGATTAGAATAGCACGGTGGCCACACCTAACCACGGCGCCTGACACTGGGCAGCTTTTCTAGGAGCACTTTAAAGTTTGCAAAGTGCACCCCTCGAACCCAGGGTGGGAGCAGGAGAGGGAACGCGCTTTCTCAGCCCGGTATCGCCGGAGGGCAGGGCTGGTGGTGCCACGGCCGAAGCCCCGATGAGGGTCCTGTAATCAATGACCACGAGCACGGGCAGCTTCGGGGCCTCCGTCCTCAGGAGGCCCCCCACAGCGCCCCCAGACCCGGCGCCGAAATGAGGGCTCAGCCTCCTTTGTCCCTCCGGCCCCTCGGCTCTGGATCTGGGAGCTAAGCTTAGTGGCTGCCCCGTCCGGGTTCCAGGCCGGCTCTCCTCGGCGAAGTCCCCCAGCCGATGCCAACACGGGCCACGCAGAGTTTGCTCTTCGGGGAGTTCCCCGTGCAAAGGGAAATGACAGATCCGGTTCCTATCGCCAGCGATAGGGATTTTGTCGAAAGTCTATGGTGCCAGGGCCTGACGTGGATTATCTGTTTAGATCTTCCAAAACCCCTGGAGGTGCTGTTACTATTTCCATTTTAGGATGAGGAAGGCACTTTGGAGACCCTTGAGCACTCCCTCCATTTTACAGATAAGGAAACTGAGGCTGAGTGGCTTGCCCATGCTGTCCAGCTAGTTGGTGTCTGAGGCTGAATTTGTGCTAGGTTGGCTGGACTCCAAGGCTGGCCTCTCCCACCTGCACCACACACCACAAAGGCTGGCTGGAGCGAATCTGAGGAAGGGTCTGGAAGAAGCATGAGCAGCTGCTCCTCATCCTTCCCCCATTTCTTAAATGCTCATTGACTGGTCGATGTCACTGAGGAACACTGATTTCTTGGCCAGAAGGGCAGCCCCAGCTGGGAGGCACTTCCGAATCCAACCCCATCATTTCACAGAGGAAGAAGCTGAGGCCTAGGGAAATGCAGTGACTTGTGCCTGGTTAGGAACAGCAAAGAGGCCAGCATCACTGGATCGTGCCGTGTGTGTGTGTGTGTGTGTGTGTGTGTGTGTGTAGGGGTGAGGCATATGAAGACTGAAGTGGGGGGCCGGGGCTAGATACCCCAGGTTTTTCTATTTGGTCCTGCAGGTATTAGGGAGCCACTGGGGTTTATTGAGTGGGGGAAGAAAAAGAGGTCAAGCAGGGAGTGAGGAGACTTGTCAACAGCTGCATTATACTCTGGACTTTGGAGCCCTTATTATTTGGAAGTGAAATGGATCTTACAGAGAAAAGTATTTCTTTGATACATGTAGAAACAGGACCAGTACAACTGCAGCAACCATAACTTGTCAGCTGAAGTCACCAAGGTAACCCCTTGCCTTGTAAGGTTTCCACAGTCAGAGAACTTCACATGAAAAACATAATGGTATTGAAGAACTAGGTGGGGATGGTCTCATTGGTCTGGTCTTAAGTAAACCTAGCCAGACTAGGTGAATCCTTTAGGGTCCTTGTATTGGCCTGGGAGGGAGGGAGGGAATAATCCCTTATGAAATGCCTACTGTGTGCCAGCCATGGGGCGAAGTCCAATATAGAGAGAATCTCAGCTGCTTAGGTCTTCTAACTTCTTCAGTGCTTTTCTTGCCATGTGGCCTCTGGGAAGTCTTGCATACTTTGTGCCTCTCCCAAACTAAGCCTTAAACCTACTGTAGGCTCTGGGGCTGGGCCCTAAGATATGCATGGGAAGAGGTTCAAGGCCCTTATGCTCTGGTCTGTGTTTGGGGTGATGATTTGGGGACAGCTGCTTCTTTACCCAGAGGTGGAGGGAAGGGTTGGGTATTACAATGGCATTGTTGATCCTCTTCAGGGAAACTCCTTCTGGTCCTTAGATCAGGTGGCCAACAAACCTTTATTACATGCTTATTATTTCAACTTTCCCCTGTGACTCCAAGAAGCCATAGCTTGTGCTGTGGCCACACCCCAGTAAAACCATATGGGCTGATGGGTTAAACTAAGTTGAGGGTGACCAACAGGCCTCAAACCCACTCATGAGTTAGGGAGTGTCTACCCCGAGCACGCGAAGACTTTGCCTGGCAGAATGGGCAGATGAGAAGAATTTGTTCCAGTGGCCGTGAAGGTGACTGAAGCAGGTGCTGGGGAGTGCTTAGAGCTGGTCAGAAATGCAAATGCCAGGGTCACCCACTGCAGCCCAGGCCATGCCAGTCATCTTGACTTTGGTCTAATATTGGACTTGATGACTCGGGAAGAGAGTGAGGCTAATAACTTTGTGCAACTGCCTCAATGAAACCAAATTCACCCGTAAATCGAGACATTACTCTGTGACATCCTCTTGAAGAATGAAGACTGAACAAGAAGGCTTTCTTGCAGGCACTGTGCTAAGCATTGTGGATACAAAGGAGGGTGAAAGCACAGTTTCTGCCCTCAAGGAGCTGACAGTCTAATGATGGAGACAAATGCGAGACTGTGTACAAACTATAGTTATATAAAGAATAGTTAGAAGGTAATCTTAGAAGGAAATCACTAGCATTGAGGGGGGTGGACCTGGAAATAAGAATAGCTAGTGGGGAGTGGGAGGGGAGGGAGCACTAAGTCTTCATTTCATTTTATCCTCACAACAACCCTTGAAAGCAGGTGCTGTTATTATGGATCCATTTTATGAATGAGGAAACCGAGACAAATATCTTGCCCAGAATCACATAGCCAGTTAAGGGCTGAGGCCAGATCTGAACTCAGTTCTTCCTAAGGCCAGGGCCAGCTCTCCACCCACAGCACCGTTAAGTTACCTCCTACCAAACGTAGTATTTTCTATTTTTCTGATGGATGAGTTGGGGCTGGTACAAAGGCACTCCACCTCAAAAACAAAGATCCAAGCAGAGAACTGCTTCAGCCTGTTGTGGGCTTGCTGTGTTTCAGGCAGTTGTATTTGGAGCCTGAGATAGCCACCCGATTACCTCAGCTGCAGACAAGCTGACTGATCTTCTCCGGGGTTGGTCCCCCCAGTGCCATCCTGTTTTCAGGATTTTGATCTACTGACTTCCTCCTGAAGAGCTAGAATCATGGGGGGATATTCTATGATGCCGTTACGGAAAGCTCTCCAAGAAAGCATAAATATTCAATAGGAGAATTAAATTATTACGACCCGCCCGTCCTAAACTGCTTCTGTTCCTACCCTGCTCTTTCTTGGTGATAACTAAGTCAGTCACTTTATGTGCACCTATGGGATACTTGGGCCGCTTTCTCTTTGACTAAATTTAGTTTTTCCCCACACAATTTTCTGAAATCACTAAAGTGGTCTCTTTTTTTCTGCCTGCTTAAGCAGATCTGGCAGAGTGAAGAACACAGAACTTATGAATAGCGTTATTTATATTTTCTGTAAGGACTTGCTTCAAATGAGAATGGGTGGAGACCTGCCCCCAAACCTGTCTAATTGCTATTGTACCATTCCACATTGAAAACAGTGAACATGAGGGTCCTTGCACACACTGGGAATACTTGAGTAGTAAATACTGATTTTGACTCATGCTGAAGCCCAAATGTGTCCCCAACCCAAAATATGACCTAAGGAATCCAGGAGCATTTGCGACTTAGGAGTGTGACAAGTCCAAGGGAGTTCTCTGAGCTGAGAGCTTGAGTGAGTTGAGTGGGGTCATAGAAATCATATGTTATCAGAAGCAGGAGTCAAACCTGGGTGTTCCTGACTCCAAGTCGAACGTTTTGTCTGCTACGGCTGAGGAGCTGCCTCTTTTGAAATCCCCAGGTGCAAGGCTACAGTGCCACTTCTCCCACTTATAGAGAATTTTAATGTCCTTTATGTGCATTAGCTTATCCTGCTGCATGTTAGGAAATCATGCTCTCTTCCTTAATTATCTGTGTGACCTTGGTCAACTCATTGGAATTTCCAAACCTCAGTTTCTTCATCTGTAAAGTGAGAGGACTGGACTAAATTACCCTGGGTTCCTTTCAGCTCTAATATTCTGTGAAATCTCCTTAGGATTCCTCTAATCTCTAGATATCCCTTATGCACCGATATCTTAGGTATGTTGCTTTCCACCTAGGATAGTGCTATATTCACAAATGATGAAATAATTATAGGAAATTATCTATAATATCTAGAGACACTGAAGTTTTATACTGCCAAAATTATAGGGGTCTAAAAGACTGAATCCTATCCTGGTGCCACTCTGCCTAGAATTCCTGTCAGCCTGCCTTTATCAGAAAGTCATTCTAGCCACCAGATACTAGCAGATTGAAACTCAGATAGCTTGGTTGATCCTGAAGAGAGGAGCCTGGAAGCTAGTAGATAAGTAATAAGCACTTATTAAGTAGCGGAGAGCAATACCCATGTTAAGCAATCACCACAGCACCATTGGGGTCCAAAGGCAAGGTCTTCATCAGAGATGCCACATGTATTAGGGAGCAGATTCCATGAAATCAGGTTGGTGACATCACCAGAAGACAATGGCAGGGTATCAGTTGCACCTTAATACATGTGCTCTGGCCACACATGTTCCTCATATGTGTCCCTTTCATGCTCCATGCATATTCATTCTCTCAGCAGATGGTATGTGTACTTTTTTTGGGGGGGGTATACCCTGTGTTCATGGGGAGGCATCTCCTATTGTGAATTTTCTGACTATGTTATTTGATGAAATACCTTTACTTTTGAACTCATTGTGTCTTCTGGCTGACTAGAGAAAAAGTAAGCACATCTGTGGGGGCTCATGAGTTATGGTTTTGATTGGATATGGAACCACAGTACTTTGATCTTAGGAGTAGCTATTCTAGAGACCCTTTGGGTTGAAAGGTCAGTGGAGCATGTTTATGGGTATAGACAATTAATTTCAGTTTGATGCAGCCCTATCTATAAGTAATGTTTGGCATATTTTCAGCACTGTAATGTTCATATTCACTTCCTTGATCTTCTCTGTTTTGAAGGTTTTTCACTAAGGTTCTCTTGAAGTGCATTCTGTGTTCTCAGAAAACTGAACTTTTATCTTCCACAAGTCGAATGACAAACTCAGCCTTTTACACTGATGCTTGCCTCTCCTCCCATCTTCCCTGCTTCTGTTTATGACAGCAATTTAAGATCAGAGAATCATGCTTAGAGCTAGAAGGCAGTTTTTATTCTAACCTCATCTCTTTCTAGCTATGGAAACTGAGACCCAGAGATTGAGACTTTCTCAGTGTTTCACAGGGGCAGAGCAGGAACTTGAACCCAGGGTCTCAGCTTCCAAATCCTATTTCCAGGACATCACACAATGTTTACTGAGAGATCTGTTCTTCTTGCTGCTTCCACATCATCCAGTGGGGTGATGAGTCATAATTCCAGTTCTGTCTCTCTGGCGTCTTGCCATTCCAGCAGCTACTACTTTCCACAGGTATGGCCCTCGTAGCCTCTCACTGATCCTGTTGTAAGAACCCCCTATTCTGATTACTGCTCCATCTCTAAGTCATCCTTTATTTCTTACTGATTCCTAAAAAGCTTCAATCACTCTCCATTGCCTAGAGTATAGAGTGCCTGGCATTTAAGACCTTCTCCATTCTAGCTCTGGTCTCCCTTTCGTTTCTCACTATTCTTCTTGGCCATCTGGACCACTTACCATTTCTTGATGTCAGTCTGTCTTCTTCCACCTTCCCACATGGGACCTTGTACCTGGCAGGAACTTCCTTCTCATCTCCATCTATTGATATCATTCCCTTGCTTCAAGGCTGAAGTCAAAAACCACTTGCTCCAAGGAGCTAAAAAAGTCAGTATCTCCCTCCTCAGAAATCTCACATTTCCACTTGATCTAAATAATGTACTTGTTGGAGTCTAACTTTTAGTTATTTGTATATGGGCCTCATCCTTGCTGCCATATTGTGAGCATTTTCAGGGAAGGGATGCTGTGATCTCTTGTCTTAGTGTCCTGGCCCCCAGCACTGTGTGTTTGACATTGTAGACATAAAATAGAGGCTTGGTGAGATGAACTAATTTACCCAAGGTCGTCCAATGTTCGCGTGCAGACCCTGGCACTCTGGCTCTCCAGCAGACCCTAGCTCTTCCACCACACTGGGTGCTGGCCTCTTAAATTACATTAGCACCAAGTGAGTGAAATTCATTACTCCTGGGCCATTATTTCATCACTCAGAGTCTTTACCTTTTTAAAAAATATCATTGCTTGATTGACATCTAAAATCTTATAGACTCAATAGAGAATTCATTTGAGACTCGATAGTCCTTGACTTCTCTAGAGAGATACTTGGGTCAATCAGTGTATCTTCCACTTTGTCATATATGACAAGTTCCAAATCACCAAATATGCTTAAAGTACTCCTGCATGTATGTATGTGTATATATGTATATATGTATGTATATGTATGTATATATACACATATGTGTTTTGGTGGGAAAAACCACTTTAGTCAGCACAAAGAGTTGGCAGAGTGAATAGAGTAAGTAGATTCTTGGACTTGAAGTCAGGCATGACCAAGTTTTCCTCGTCTCCAACTCTCTGTTGCCCTGAGCCTCCTGGCCTCAGATTCCTTGTCTCTAAGCTGCGAAAGGTGCCTGCTCCCAGGGCTTTTGGGAGGCAGACATCGCCATCATCTGTATGGAGTACTCTGCAAGCCTTCAAGCGCTGGAGAGATGTTCACTGTTATTGTTATGCCCAATATCTCCATCCTTTTGAATTAAGCACAATTTTATTTCTAACTTGGACAAGTCTTTTGGTACTGATTTAATCAAGCAAAATTTCTCAAATACAGGGCTAGCAGAATATCTAGCGATCACTTAGCCTGTGTTTATGTTTCCAAGCAGGATTCTAGCAACTAAATTGATTTTTTTTTTTAGAAAAAAATGGGGG
>CM053583.1:416786388-416806875 GCA_028627135.1 Pseudochirops cupreus | reverse complement strand
GGGCGGGGGAAAGACGGGGAGAAAAGATGTAACTCAAAAAAATTTAATAAAGAATCTCATATAAAAAAAAAAAGAAAAGAGAAAAAAATGAGTAAGTATTGAGCTTTTTGACAGGCCCTGTCCTGGATGTTGAGGAAGATTCAAGGTTAGAGAAGAGGGTTCTCTGACCTCAGAGAACTGAAGGCCTGGCCGGCCCCAGAGATAACAGCTACACAGATCAGTACTATACAAAGTAGGCTCTGAAGGGAACATCCAGGAGAAGGCAGAATGAGAAGCAGGGGGGCAGCATGACCCCTCAAAAGACCCCAAATTGATAGAAATCCTCACAAGAACATCAAACCTCACAAAAAGGCAAGCAGCAAGTAAAAGAACAGTGCAGATACATTTGTTAAAAAAAATCCTGGAGTAGAAGAATGAAGGGAAAACACCAGAAGAATGACATAATGAAACTCTCAGAAGTAACATCAGAAACATCATTCAATACATGATTAAATGAATAACATGGGTAGCACAGAAGTTACCAGGCACCTGGTGGAGCAGTGGCTAGAGATTGGCTTGCAAGGGAGGCAGATGGGTGTACTAGGTAGAGGGATGGCTTCTGAGTGGGGAGGACCTGAATTCAAGTCTTGCGTTTGACCCATTCCACCTCTGTAAGTGTGGGTAAGTCAGTAACCTCTCAGGGCCCTGGGCAATGCTCCAAGCCCACCGGTTATAGACATTCTAGCCATACTGCAGTCAGCCAAGCAGCAAATGTCCACTGAGCCTCTCTAAGGCACCAGGCACTGTTCATCCGCATGGTTGGAGGGAGTTCCCATAAAATGTGGTTGGTGATAATGCCATTGTGCTCTGGCCAGCCAGTGTCCACCTGGCACACTGCATTCTGATCTGAGTGTCACATTTTAGGAAGGACGTTCACAAATTAGATTATACCTACAAGACGGTAGTGGGAAGACAGGAGCCTCTGCCATAAGGGAGTCATTGAAACAACTGAGATGTTTCTCCTGGAGAAAACCAGGGTGGATCAGAGTTGAAGTGTTAGAGGTGATCTCTCTGTGGAACAATACCCGGTCTGGGATGAAGGCACAAGTGGGGATGAGTTATGAAGAGGTGGGCTCAGGTTTATCCAGAAAATCTGAGGGGCTTCCTCAGGAAATGAATGGCTCTCAATCAACAGAGACTGGATGGGCACCTGGGAGGCTGGAAGCACACAGAGATCTAGGCTTAAATTCCAACTTGGTGACTTGCTGGCTGTGTGACACCAGGCAAGTTGCTTCCCCTCTCTAGGCTTCATTTTCTTCATCTGGACCTGACAGTCTCTAGGGTTTCTTCCAGCTCTAAAACCTTGATCCTGTGGTGTTGTAGAGGAAACTTCTCTTTAGGATAGATGGGACCAATTAACCTTGAATGGCACTTCACACACTGAGCTACTGTGATTCTGCGACTGTTGCTTTTAGCTGCCACCTCAGAGGTGAAGATGCTGTTGGCAGTGGCTCCTCCCTTCCTTAACCACAACTTAACTGTCTTCTGTCCCTGATTAAGTAACAAGAGGCCACACTCAGATTTTAAACAAACCAGATGTGGGACAAGATTTAACTTTTAAAGTCCTACATAGTCTGGCCCCAGCCTGTTACCATTTTTATTGGACCAACCCTCTTCCCACAACCTGTAGTCCAGCCAAAATGGCCTGTTATTCACAAATGAAATTCCTTTTCCCCTTCCATGCCTTCTTACTGGCCAGCATCCGTGCCTGGAGTTCACTCACTCCTTGCTTCTGTCTCATGACCTCTTTCTCCCTTTGAGAGGCAGCTCAGGCACCACGAGCCCCTCCCTGATCCCAGCTGCCCATGGAGCCCCTTCCAGAACACCTGGCACTCCCTAGCTTTGTGTGCACTTGCATTTATATAGTTGTATATGTGCTTATTCTCTCCTTATTAGGACGTAGGCTCATTCAAAGTAGGGTTGTTTCATACTTTGTACTTCTGTCTGTAGCACTCAGCATAGTGACCTGGCACATAGTAGGCGTTTAATACATGCTTGTTGACTGACTAATTATACAGAGTATACTTTCTGTATACTTCAGCTTGGGGTCAGAAGACTGGGGCTTGAGTCCTAGCTATTCCACTTAATAGTTGTGCCACCTTGGACAAGTCATTTCCCCTCTAGGGGCTAATTTTCCTCACCTACCAAATAAGAGGGTCTGGACTAGATGGCCCCCAGCTCTCAAATTCTATGTTTTTGTTTTTGGGGTTTTTTTTTTTGCTTTTTGGAGGGGGGAAGGCAGGGCATTTGGTGTTAAGTGACTTGGCCAAGGTCACACAGCTAGTGTGTGTGTCAAGTGTCTGAGATTGGATTTGAACTCAGGTCCTCCTGACTCCAGGGCTGGTGCTCTATTCACTGTGCCACCAAGCCACCCCTAAATTCTATGGTTCTGTAGCCAATCTGCAATACCGTGGGTGTAGAGGTGATGGCCGATGGCAAAAGAATTGCCTTCAGTGAATTCATATCACCTGGTTGAGACAAATGACATTCCAGGATGCTGGTGAGAAAATGGCATGTCATTATCATGTCATAGAAAACCAGAATTTGATTTCTGGATTCATAGAGTAGGTTAAAAAACAACCCTGTATTTTATATTATCTTAGGAAACTAGAGTTAATTCATATAATAAGAAGATTCCATCTTTTTTCTGCCCAGTTATGAGGTAGGAATTAATGTTGAACAGGAAACAGTCCTTGGGACAGAATCTCAGGATTCATCATCTGAAGCAAAGGGAATAAATGACCTGTTGTAACTCAGTAACCATTAAATTCAAAGATAACCGTGGAATGTCTTTCTCATGGGTAATAACACTATTCCTGCTCCTATGAGACAAGGGGTTGATCTAGGTCAATGGCGGCGCTCTTTACGTCGCTCAAGAGCTCTAGAAGGATTAAAAATAGATAGACTCTCTCCTAGAAACAATGATCTGGTACAGACAGGTAACCCAATAGCTGATATCCTATGTCTCCCTAGTGTGTCCTATGCTGTTTCATTTTGGATGTGTATGAGGGCACCAGGTAACTCTTTAAAGGAGCACCTTTAAAGACTGACCTTGGACAATGGTGAGCATTTACAAACCAAAGGATGTTGCTGGAAAATTCTGAAGCCAAAGGTAGAAAAAGGTAACATAAAGATTTGGATCTGTACGAAGGAGGACCACATCTTGTTGTTATTAATGCCATTCTGTTTATACGTTATTAATGTTAACATTACTGATATGTTAATGTTCTTTCAGGAGTAATTCTGTTTTCCTGGTACTTCTGATAGGAGCTTGTTTTAAAAAAAAATTAACTCTGACCAGAGGATTTTAGTGTTAAAATGTATCATAATAGTGATTGTGTTTCTCGCTAAAACTAAGACATACAATGTGGTTCATTTTTATATTAAAATTTCCAGCGGCTATAAACTGCTGAGCTTATTGTGAAAGCCTAGCTCAAAGATGAGGCCTTGCTCTGACAGTCGAGTTAGCATTTACTCAGCCTCAGAGTCTCGGTCAGGTCTTGGCTTTTTTTCTCAAATTGTTTTAATGCAGGAAGGGGTTAGGGGGAAAGGAAGGGAAGAACTGGCAATGGGAGCCTTCCCAAGCTATCTTGTGGCATCGTAAGATATCGTGATGAGACTATTTGGAACGTTTCGATTTGTGAAATGTGTTTTGAAGTTATACATGACAGGTATCATTGACCTAAAAATGGAAGGTTTCATATAAAAAAGGGCTGTATATGTGCTTGCATGTTTGTGTGTGTGTCTGTGTGGTGTGTATTTGTGCCTATGTAGTATATACCTGTGTGTGTGTGAGACTGTGTGTATGTGAGACTGTGTGGTATGTGCTTATGTGGTATGTGTGTCTATATGGTGTGTGTGTGTGAGACTGTGTGAGACTGTGTGGTATGTGCTTATGTGGTATGTGTGTGTATGTGGTGTGTGTGTGTGTGTCTGTGTGTGTCTGTCTGGTGTGTGCCTATGTGGTATGAGTGTCTTTGTGGTGTATATTTATGCGTATGTGTGTGCCTATATGGTATGTGTGTGTGCTCATGTGGTACGTGTGTGTGTGTGTGTATGACTGTGGGTGTGTTTGTTTCTTTTTCTATCTTTGCTTTACTCTGGTGAGCTTTAACTCTTCCATTAAACACACAAGGGCATAAACGGTTTCAAGCTTTCCATTTGTTGGCTTTTTAGACAAGCTGTGCTCAGGTTTTGAAACTGCTAATAGCCATATGATCACAGGTATAGAAAAGCATTGAAGCCCTCACATTGTCAGCCTGTCCCACAGGCACATGCATTTAAAGTATTTGAATGAAATGTGAGACTTTGGTAGGAAAAGAATGTATCAAGGTACCAAGCAATAGACCCCCTCTTCTTACTGGAACAGTGCTTAGGGACATGCTTAATGTCTTCTCAGACAATCCCTAGTGAGCCAGGAACATTATTTTATAGAACACAACAAAGATTTATTGATGGGCATTCCAGACCTGGAAAACAGACTCCAAAATGCTTGTGATTGACACACATACACGTGCACCCACACACACATGAGCACGCATGTGCGCACACACACAGTCTAAACTCATGTTTATGGTGAATGCTTTGCTTTACTTGACAAGGATTTAGATTCATTCAAGTAACATTCTTCCCCGTAAAGGAAAGTACATCAACTTATTCCTCTGTTCTGAACAGCATCTCCCAATGAGAGAAACTGGAGACTTTAAAAACCACTTCGTTAGGCATTTTTAAAAGGGGGAGGGTTAGCAGGTGGTTTTCATCTTTACCAAATAGTGATTGGAGCAGTGAATCAGGCTTCACGGAGAGGACACCTGGCTATTTTTCTGCCTTCAATCTGCTGGAAGTGGGTATATGAATATGGTAAAATGAGAGGCAGCTGCCATGTTATGGGACTGGGAGTTGAAGGCCCTGGCCTCTGCTGTATTCTTGGCTAGAGATTTCCACCAGCAGCCCCATCTGGGGTACAGAAGAGCCAGATGGCTCTTGGACCTCACTGTCCCACGTGGTCACACACAGCTGAGGTCTGCTGCTAGGCATCTGCGCTCCCCCAGACCTGTCTGAGCTGAATTTTGACTTCAGGTGGTGAAGGAATTTTCCTCTTAGCCCAATGTTTAATGGTGACCTGACCAAGATGAGGAGAAGGATGGGTGTGTTTTATTGCAATAGTTGTCATTTCTTTGGTGCTTTATAGTTGCAAGATATTTTCCATATGGCATCTCATTTCTTCCTCCTCAAGCAGCCCTTTATTATTCTGCCCCTTTTAGAAATGAGGAAACTGAGGGTCAGATAGGTTGGGATTTGTCTGAGGTCACCAAACCAGTGAGTGGGAGAGTGGAGACACAAGCCGGGGGTTTCTGAAAAGCCAGAAGAGTTCTTTCTGCTCTAACTCACTGCCCCTCTGTCCCATTTGCCTGTCTTGGATCTCTCAGAGACCAAGGTATCGAGCAACAGAACTAATGCCAACGTGCCAGTGGGAGAGATCTTGAGGACGACTCCTTTGTATGTTATAATTGTAACCTCCAGGAGGAAGTTTTATGCTCTGGTTGTAGAACTTTCTAGCAACTTGTTTATAGACCTTCACGTTGGAAGGAGCTTAGAGGCCAGAGGAAGCTGAGGACAGGAGAGGTTAGTGACTTTCCCAAATAAGTAGCTGAGGTGTCTGGTCATGGCCATGAGTACGATGAGCCATCACATTTCCTTCATGAATGGGGTACACTCTGTATCCTCTGTGAAGACTTCTCAGAATAAGAAGGGAGAGAAATTATCTGGAAACCAGAGATAGACTGGACAGACCTGAGTCCTGGGTTTACACAACCTAGGGCCCCCCCCCCCCCTTTTCTTGTCATCAGCATTAGGCCCCTTTCAGGAGTTTTTGACTTCCACCCTTGCTAGTGACCTTTTCCCCTCCCTTGCTTTGGCATTTACCAAATAAGGCCATGGATGATACCTTGGCTTCCTGTCCCACCTCCCTGCCAATAGGAGATAGTGGTGGGCTTCTTTGTTATCTGTGATTGGGTTAGATTTCACGCCAAGACTGAGAGCCCACCTCCTAGCCAATGGGAGAAGGGACAGACAGGGGGAGGAGGCTTGACTGCCTTAGGGTATAAATTCTTGTTCTGTCTTTTGTAACAGGCCTCCTTTCATTGTCCCCATGGGGAAAAAGAATAAAACTTCCTGTTCCTTCCTCAAGATAACTCTGACTTTTGATTTTTCTTGGGTAGGGGATTTTTGGGGTTCCTGTACCCCACACATTCAGAATATGATTTTCCATCTTATACAACATTTTAATTGTACTATTTACTTTCTCGATTACTTCAGTTATGAGTGACTCAGATCTCAGAATTTATGGGACATTTTAATGATGTCTTGCGCGATTGTGCACAATTGCATAAAACATTTGGAACCGATCCGTATTGGAAAACCTAGCAGTGACGAATAGCCGAGTTTCCCCCTAATTAGATTGTAACCTCCTTGCGGTTGGGGACTGTGTTTCACACTCCCTTGTATACCTCAGGAAGGCTATGATAGAACCTTGCATCTAGCACATATTGAACAAATATTTACTGAATAATTTTCCTTTGCAGATGTTATTGGACTCTAGATCCAATTTCTCAAGGAATTGTCTGCCTGCTTAAAATAGATTTCTCTCTCTGACCTAAAATTCTTACTGTTAGAGAGAGACAGCATGGGATAGAGAAAAGCATATGGGGTTTAGTGCCAGAGAAGCTGGGTTGACAGGCCAGGAGTACAACTTACTACTCGTGGCCTGAGGTAAGTCACCTAACCTCTCTTATTCTT
Organism: Pseudochirops cupreus; assembly: GCA_028627135.1. NCBI lineage: Eukaryota > Metazoa > Chordata > Mammalia > Diprotodontia > Pseudocheiridae > Pseudochirops > Pseudochirops cupreus. The sequence goes on along the minus strand of CM053583.1, from coordinate 416,800,038 downwards.
GGTTTCCTCCTTTGTAAAATAAATAGGTGGCCCCCCAGATATCTCTGTAAGATTCTACATTGCAGGTAAAGTTGCCGATCTGTATTGATAGAGGGAGTTTTCTCATCAAGGAATTCTATATACCAATGAAATCCCAAGGCCAGTCCTTGTCTCCCCTCTGGTCGTGTGTGTAGAACACAGTCATGTGTATGAAGCCTTACTGTCCTGGAGTGGATGGGGCAGCAGTGGCCACGACCAGTCACCAAATTTCTAGTTAGCAAGCCTACAGACATCAAATACTGTATGTGAATACAAATATGGAGAAAATCATAGTCATTTGAGAAAGAGGAATCAGAAAGAAATCCTTTGTCACAATGGTCCCAATCTGAGGTTTAGAAAACGTGATTATTGTAGGAAAGATACAAGGAAGTATGTGGAGGCCAAATGAAGGCTGTACTTGAGAAGGAGCTCTGGGAAGGGGTGGAGTCCACTTTGGCCTGGAGTAGCCAGAGAAGGCTTTATGGGACAAGTGTAATTTGAATTGCAGGATCAGATACTGGCAGGATTTATATAGTCCACAAGGCAGGGGGAAATGGTCCATTCCTCTGTGTAAATCACAGACTCTCCAAAGGGGCATCCCTGAATGCCCAGGCAGTGCCAACCACAGACAACATTTTTCCTTGGCTCCATTTTCAGCATGCTCTGCAGACATGGAAACTGAGGCCATGGAGCTGAAGCAATTCCAAAATAGGAAGGAAGCCTAGCTTGGAGACTGGGGAGAATCCCCTCAGCTTTTTGGGAGCCTTGGGTGCCTCATCTAGAAAATTAGCCATTTAGCCAGATGGTTCAAAGGCCCCTTCCTGCTCAAAATATCAGTGATTCTCTATCAACTTGTAGACCCCAAGGAAGGCCAGCAATCTGGGGATCTTACTGTTTGGGAATCTTTTTGCTCCTTACAGTATATGTTAAACACCAGAACTGGAACGGCAATTGATGAATGGCGGTCTAGGGAGCTTTTGTCATTGTGTGACAAATGGCTATGCCAAAAGTAGAAAGATAGACCATGGAACTTGGGTCAGTCCACCCAGATCTCCCCCTGTGGCTACCCAGAAAGCCTGGTCTCATTCTTTGTGATGGATGATGGTGCCATGGTTCATGCTTCCAAATCCATTACCATCCACATCCCTCAAACCACTGACCATGCCTCTTTGGCCACGTACCATCTGGTGAGATGACTGAAGGACAAGACCATTTAGAGGTGGAACGTGCCGAGTGCAGGCACTCAGCCTGGATCCAGTGGTAAAGATAAGCACATATTAGAGGGCTGGGAGGGGTACTTGGTCAGCCAAGAACAAGTCTGTGCAGCTCAGCAACCAGTTGGCTCCCAGGGAGCTCTTTCAGCACAGAGCTAAATGGATTTTTCTTGAATACATTTTCCTAGGTGGTCTTCTAAGGGCCTGCAGGAGTGGTGAGCAGATGGGGCAGACACACTGGTTTAACCTGTTCTCCAGTCGGCTAAATCAAACACACACTGTAGGGAGAAATGACCTTCTGTACTCAACTTAATTAATGAAAACATTTTGATGGAAAAAAAAAAACCAATCCATTCCAAGAAGAGAACCTGGTTTTAGGAGCTGTTTTAAACCTAGAAATATCAAAGAAAGGGACAGGGTGAGCCAGCAGAACAGCTTCAGCAGCTAAACTCAGGAAAAGTACAAAGCAATTTTCCAGTGAATAAAGTCACAGCAGCTGCAGATTCCAGGCATCCTGATGCTTCCAGGCTTCAAAACAACAGCCAGGACCAAAAAAAAGCCCCCAAGATACTCCTAGTCTGAGGAAGAGAAGCCTAGAGGAAAACAGCACCAACAAATTACCAAAGTTACTACTGGCAATCAAAACAAAGGAAGATTTAACTCTCTCAATTCAACACACAGTGATTTAACACAATTCTCTGGAGATTTGATGGGAAAAAAATGAGACAGCTTCTTGACTTCAAGGAGCTTACATGTGCTAGAGGAAGACAGCCAGGCCTGGAGAAATATTCTCCTAACAGGAAGTTATTTGAGGAGGGAAAGACTGTAAAAATGGGGAGAGGCAAGCTCCGTGGCCCTTGAGCCAAGCCCAGAAGGATTCTGAAATGAGGAGGTAATGCATTCCAGGTGGAAGGGATAGCCTGGGCAAATACACAGAGGTGGGAAGGAATGCCAAATTCAAGGTGTAGCTATTAGACTAGTTGTCTGGAACAGAGAGTGGATAAAGGGGAGTAATGTGAAATAAGGCTAGACAGGCAGGTAGGCGGGTGCCCAATTGGAATGCCAGGCTCAATGCCATGCTGAGTGTCCCAGGGCCTGTGAGTATTGTTTAGCAAGAGGAAGGAGACATGGACAGCCCTGTGCCAAAGGCAGATGCATTGGAGAGGGGAGAAACTAGAGGCCAGGAGACTCATCAGGAAGAGCCTCATCAGGAAACATCACATCACTCTAGGCAAGAGACAGTGAGAACTGACTTAGGGCTGAGTCAAGGGCAGAGAGATGCTTTTTGGAATTCACAGGATCTGGCAACTGATAGGATGTGGGGGATGAAGACTAGGGAACCAAGACAATCCCAAGGTCAGGAGTCTGAGTGATGGGCAGGAGGTGACCTCAATAGAATAGGGAACTTGGAGGAGGAAGGAATTTGGGAAGCCTCTCAAGGAGGGTGAAAGAGGAGAGTGTAAAGCTTAAATTAACAACAACAACAACAAAAGATCTTGGCAACTGGTCCCATCACTTCTTGGCAAATAGAGGGAGAAGAAATGGAAGCAGTGTCAGATTTTATATTCTTGGACTAAGATCACTGCAGATGGCACCTGCAGCCATGAAATTAAAAGACGCTCCTTGGAGGAAAAGCTATAGCGAATCTGGATGGCATTCTGAAAAGCAGAGACATCACCTTGCCAATGAAGGTCTGTATAGTCAAAGTTAGGGTTTTTCCAGTAGCAAAGTATGGCTGTGAGAGTTGAGCTGTAAGGAAAGCTGAGCGGCACAGAATCAATCAACACTTTTGAATTGTGCTGAAGAAGACTTGAGAATTCCTTGGACAGCATGGAGATCAAATCAGGCAAGATTTAAGACGTTAATTCAGGATATTCATTGGAAGGTCAAATACTGAAGCCAAAGCTTAAATATTTTGGCCACATAATGAGAAGATGAGACTTAGTGGAATAGACCCTGATGTTGGGAAATATTGAAGGCAAAAAGAGAAGGGGATGGCAGAGGATGAGATGTATAGTGTCATGGAAAAATGTTTATGAACCTGGACAGACTTCAAGAGATAGTGGAGGATAGAAAGGGCAGGTATTCTGTGGTCCAGGGGGTTGTAAAGAGTGGGACATGACTGAACAACTGAACAACCACAAATGAATTCTTGACCTCATATTAAGGTCTGTTTACTTTAACTAACCTCGAGGTAGTCACATAGGAGTTCCCTTTTCTCCTAGACCTCTCCAAATGGAGAAGAGGCAAATACCCCTCTGTGTAACCTTCTCTAACCATCTGAGGCCAAAGTGAATATTTTACACAGACCTCTCCTAGGTTTAGAGGTGCAGGGCTTGGCTTTCTACAGGCGTGTGTTGAATTGTCTTCCCAGTGATGAGGTGTGGGGACTCCCCAAAATATTGGAGTGTCACAGTGTTACCTAGGAAGAATTCATAGACTTAAACTATCTTCAAGTCAAGTGGAAAAACTTTATTGTGATGCTATAATACTGGCTATGTTCCTTAAGGACTCTGGACTTTATCTCCCAATCCATGCATGGTCAGGTTCCCAGAGTGTAGTTGGCTACATTTTCCCTCTCCCTACAATATGATGGTCCTAGGGGTGCCCCTAAGGGCAGTGGGGTTTTCTAGTGCTATCATATGAAAGCCCCATTCCAATGCATTCCCCCCAATCAATTGCCAACAATTAGCACCCCCACTATAATCTAACCAATGAAATCAATTAGTTATTAAATGAGATTTTTACTGAAAAGATAAATCAAGAACAAAAGTACAGAAACAGCACCTCACTACCCCCTCCCCCCAAATCAGAGCACATTCTCCCCTCTACCACTCTGGTCCCTGGGGAGAGTGGTGTCAAACTTAAAGTATGTATTTCTATGACAGTTTATTTCTGAGTATGTGGCACAGTCAATGGATGAGTTACTCTCTTGCTTTCAGGATGCAGAATGTCAGGGGCTGGCAGGCTGGATCCCACAGTATATATACTTGTCATTGAACTTGACCTCTGAAAAACTCTGATGTAGACTCCAGTTCTGGAATATCTGGTGGTTCATCCAACCTTTAAAGCTCCCAAGGTCATTGCCTAGTCCAGTGCATCTCCAATGCTCACTCACCTCAGTATAGAAAGGACAAATACCAGGAGGCAAGAAACAGGAGCACTATGTGTTCACTGACCACAAACTAGCTCAGGTGGAATCCTAAGGGCCTGACACCTCCTCTCTACTCTGTGTTATCACTCAATTTCATAAACAGGTTCCCCAACTACCCTTCCTCCATGAAGTGGAAGCAAGAGTAGGTGAGCTTGTCAAAGGAAGAAGAAATGGCACCTTCCTTGTGGAGGAATCTAAGGGGTATCATTGAGGTACAACGTTACATGTCCTGTCAGAGACAGTTGAAGTGTGACTGATTTTACTGAACTACTTTTTTCCTCTCACATTTTTATTTTTTATTACAAGAATGGCTCACGAGGTGGGAGAAAGGAAGTTATTCAGGTATCATATTTGAATCATTCTTCATATTCAGAGATGAAGATGATATAAATGTAAAAATGAAAGATAGCCAGACTATCTTAAACCTGAAAATCCATTTAAAAAAATGGATTACGACAGAAAGTGTTAGCTGAGCTTGCATGTGGTGTTGTGTGTATTGATATATGTAGGGGTGGTAGTGGCAGTAGTAGGGTCATCATGGCAAGAAGGACCAACCCTCAGTTTGAAGATTTAGAAGCAGAATTTTATCCATTCTCCTAGAGGTTCAAAGAAGCTTAGAAGGTAATATGTGCCAGTCAAACTTGTAAGAAACTGATTCGTAAACCAGAATGCTGAGTTGTTAATTTACTCTAGGGGATATAGCTATGGTCACCACGTTTTCCATAGCAAAGTTTGGAAAACGTGGTCTGACCAAGGATATTTCATTTGCATTGAAAGTCCACTTTGTCTTTTTGGAATTAGGTCTGTATTGGAAAACTCAAGATTGCTATAGATACAACTTTCCAGTGATCAGAATACTCAACTTGGTGATCCAGGTCACCCTTTTTCTGGTATCCAGGTACCTGGGAAACTCAGTGGGTCATCTCAAGATTGCGTGGTGAGCAAAACAAACAGTCAGAACAGAGGAAATTGTATCTTCAAATGGGCCATTTCATTCAGACCAAGTTGTGCCTAATAACCTTGCTCCACTGGAGAGTCTGCCTGGCCTGCCAGAAATTGACTCTGTCCTTGGATTTCTCTCCCTCAGGCAGTGCTGGCTATATTCTTAATTCAAATTCTTAGTCTCTTCCTCTCCTTCAAGAAGGATACTCTTCCAAGACTCCTAACCTTTTGTTATCTAATGAGATAATAAGTTGCTTTATCTAGATAGGTAGAGATATGGATAGAGAAATCTGCAAGCTCATATACAGAGTGGTGTTTGCGCTGATCTTTAGAAGAAAAGAGGCATCCTAGAACCAGAGGCAGCAGCTGGGGGGAGGAGGTAGGATGACTTGAATTCAAGTCCTCCTTTAGACACTTGTTAGCTGTGTCATTCAAGGCATCAACATCAGTTTTCTCATCTGTAAAATGGGGATCATCAAAGCACCCACCTTTCAGGGTTTTTGTGAGGACTGAGACATTATTTGTCAACTGCTTTGCAAATCTTAAAGTGCCATGTAAATACTAGTTATCATCATCATCATCATCATTATCCAAAGATAAGGAAGGAGGACGTTCTAGGTTGGGGGAGGGCAGCTTTTGCAAAGGCCTGTGCAAGTACCAGAAGTAGAATTTGGTAGATGATGAATAGCAAGAAGATGAGTCTGGTTGGATTATACATTGAGTATGTGAAGGAAGTAACATATAGCCAGGCTGCCTAGGTTGATTGGAACCAGGGCCTGAAAGGCAGTGGATCAGCTCCTAGAAATCATTGAGACTCCCTATATTAATGCTAACTGAACACTACGGGAAGCCTCAAATGTTCAGCTAAAGAGTTTGGTTTTTTTATCCTAGGAAATCATGGAAAGATTTTGAGCAAAGAAGTGACAAGTGTGCCTGTGATTGAGAAAGACATGTGTATGGGGGGACAGCTATGGGGAGGTCGGGTTGGAGGGGGGGAGAACAAGGGAGACCCAGCAAAGGTTTGGGGGCGTCCATGGACCTAGAATCAATCCTGGAAGGGCCTGACCTTCCAGGAGATCATTTTCTCTCTCTAGTTCTGCTTCCACCCTAGAGTAATTACTGGGAAGTCTCTCTAGCAGAGCTGAAAGATAGCTCATGTCTAAGGTCTTCTCAAAATGTGGATCCCTTTTACACAAATTCTTTAGTATACAAATTGGGTATCACAGATATAGAGTATTTGCTTATTTCCTCCAGCATGCCCCCCTCCATAAGATCCCAAGGACTCAAAGGACAAATACCGAGGACATAATGCTCTCAGCCTATTATATTCATTATATCCCCCCAGGAAATACAGGAAAGACAACATTGGGAGACCTATGAAGAGTTTTCTCATTCACTTTGGACCCCTAATATCTGATCCTCTTTTATCATCCAGATTTCCTGAACAGTCAGGGCATAGCTTTCTTTATGTCTTTAGCTAGAGAATAATTCTAGTGACAGTTACAGTCTCTTTTTTTCAGTGTTTAATTTCATTTCTAGTTATATGTAAAAACAATTTTTTAGCATTAATTTTTTTTAAGTTTTGGGCTACAAAATTTCTCCCTCTCTCCTTTCCCTCCTCTCTGAGAAAGCAAGCAATATGATATAGGTTATATGTGTATAGTCAGGCAAAACATATTTCCATATTAGTCATGTTGTGAAAGAAAACATAGACCAAAAAACCCAAACCAAACCAAGAAATAAAAAGAAAGTTAAAAAATACTATGCTTTGATCTTCATTCAGGCTCCATTAGTTATTTCTTTGGACGGGGATAGCATTTTTCATCTGAAGTCCTTCAAAATTGTCTTAGATAATTGTATTGCTTGGAATAGCTAAGTCTTTCACAGTTGATCATTGTACTATACTGCTGTTACTGTGTACAGTGTTCTCCTGGTTCTGCTAATTTCACTTCACATCAGTTCATATGAGTCTTCCCAGGTTTTTCTGAAACCATCCCCCTTGTCATTTCTTATAACACAAAAGCATTCCATCATAATCATATGACACAAATTGTTCAGTCATTCCCCACTTGATGGGCATCCTCTCAGTTTCTAGTTCTTTGCCACCACAAAAGAGCTGCTATAAATATTTTTATACAAAGAAATCTTCCCCCACCTTTTTAAACCTCTTTGGGATGCAGAGCTAATAGTGGTATTGCTGGGTTGAAAAGTATGGAGTTTTGTTGCCCTTTGGGCATAGTTCCAAACTGATCTCCAGGATGTTTGGATCAGTTGACAACTTCACCAACAGCATTTCCATGTCCCTTTTCCCCCCACATCACCTCCAGTATTTGTCGTTTTTCATTTATGTCATATTAGCCAATCTGATAGGTATGAAATGGTACTTCAGAGTTGTTTTAATTTGCATTTCCCTAATCAGTACAGATTCAGAACATTTTTATGACTACAGATAGCTTTGATTTCTTCATCTGAAAACTGCCTGTTCATATCCTTTGACCATTTATAAATTAGGGAATGACTTGAATTCTTATAAAGTTGACTCAGTTCTCTATATATTTGAGAAATGAGAACTTTATCAGAGAAACTTGTTATAAAATATTTTTTGGTTATGCTTACTGTGTATTTCCCTCTGTCTTATTTCCCCCTGTTTATCCTTTTCTCTCTCTCTCTAACTCTATCCCTCCTCAAAAGTGTTTTGCTTCTGACCACCATCTTCCCCAATCCACCCTCCCTTTTATCAGCACTGCCCTTCCCCTGCTACTTTCTTTTAACATAATACAGATTTCCATACCTAACTCACTGTGTATGTTACTCCCTATTTGAGCTAATTCTGCTGAGAGTAAGGTTCAAGCATTGTCTACCACCACCTCCCATCTTCCCCTCCACTATAAAGGTTCTTTTGTGTCTCTTTTATGTGAGATAATTCACTCCATTCTACCTCTTCCTTCCCCCTTCTCTCAATGCATCCCTCTTTCTCACCCCCTTGTCTCTTTCAGAAGAATGCCATTAAGACAATTCTCACAATAGTACACTGATATCTGAATCTTAAAGTAAGGAACCCATAACTTGTGAGGTGATCACTAAGGTCCATTGCTCAGGCTCCCTAGTTGGGAACCTGTGCTCAGGGAAGAAAAGGCAGCAGAAGAAAGTGGGGGTCTGAGGCTTGACTAGGCAAGCATCTGGTCCAAGCTGCTGTGTTCTTGTACTGGCACTGCTGTTGGACAGATGATGTGGGAAGGGACAGAAGGGGAATTCTCCTTAATTCCTGCCTCAGCTAGAAGTCGAAGGGAGAGAAAGCACTGTGAAAAGGGACATTGGCACAACAGAGAAAGAAATAAAAGTCTTTTCTCCTCCATCTCCTAGGCCACAGAGGAGGCACTTCCTCCTGGACCTTGGTCAAACAATCACCAGGAGACAGTTCCAACCCTGAAGAACACTTTGAGGAGGAGCTCACCATCTCTTCCCAGAAAGGTCCTACTATGTGCCAGGCACAGTGTAAAGTGCTAGAAATACACCACAAAATGGTAGCCTGATGAAGGCTTCCTCTGCACCAAGCTGATTTCACCCATTTTGTCATGATTCTCATCAGCTTCAGTTTCTTTGTTGTTGTTGGGACCTTTTGTGTTTGCAGTATACCAGTGTCTGAATCTGTGACTGGCCCCTTCACTTCCCCATTTTCAGGCCTTGTTCCCCAGTTCTAGGGTGCATCTTATTTGGAACTTGTACTCCTGGAAGGTAGAGACTACAGACTTTCTTACAAATCTGGCAGGCCAGTCAAGACCTCTGTGATGGTGGGGAATGTGAATTCAAGCAATCTAGCCCTTTAGGTGACCTCCAAAAAGAAGAGACAAAAAGCAGATTCAGTGGAAGCAGTCAGTGATCCTGGGAAGGGGGGGAAATACTTGTGAGACTTCTGGGAAACACCATGACACAGCAGGGCCTGGTGGGATCAACCTAACTGGGAGTTCAGGAACCTCACTCTAATAGTGACCTAACTCCTGATGAAAAAGAAACTTGGATTCTTTGTAACATAGTGCCCTCATTTGTAAAATGGGGCTAATCCATGCATTTCATGTCTTAGTAAGGTAAAAATAAGAAGGCTGTAGGATGTGGTAGATCAAGGGCCAGACTCGGGGCCAGGAAGCCTTTGGTTCAAGTCTTGCCTCTGACATGGACCGGCTGCTTGGTTGTGGCTAAGGTACTTCAGTGGCTCAGGCAGCTCTTCAGACTGGAAGATGCAGACCAGCTCCTGATCATCATGAAGTGAATTAGTGGAAGGAATTCCCACTAAAAAAATCACTTGTCCAGACCAGAAAATAAAATGAAATAAAACGGAAAACAGATCTGACTCTGTTGGTTGAGCCGCCTTGGGCCCTCTTCTCTTCTCTTGCCGCATCTCCTTGGTGATCTCATCAGCTCCCATGTGCTCAATCACCTCTGATGCAAATGGTTCCCAGCTCTGTAGATCCAGTCCCAGCTTCTTTGTCAAGCTTCAGTCTCATAGCAACAACTGGACATTGCCAACTAGCTTGAATGCCTCTAGGCATCTCAAGCTTAACCAATCCAAGAGAGAAAGCATGTTATTTCCAATTAAACCGATTCTCCCTTAACTTCCTTCTTTCTGGTGGCACCATCATTCTTTTTTTTTTAATTCATTTTTTTGTTTTATTCATTTTTTAAAAGGGTGTAATGTAGAAACTTGCAAAACGATGGTAGTATAATGCATTTTGAAATATATCTATACTTGCGTGGTTTCTAGTTTCTGAAAAGTGGATTTCCCTCCATCCTCCATTTGTAGTGATAATTATCATTTATGTAGTAATTCATGGTTACAAAGTCCTGTAACACTCTAGAGGTGGACTTGGAGATCGTGGAGTTTATCCCCTTCATTTTGCATGAGGAAATTGAAGTCTGAGATGGGAAGTGCCTTGCTTTCTCACTGTTACACTAGTAGTAAATTGCAGATTTGTATTTGGACTCAAGCAAATTCCAAATTCCTGTGCATACCCTTTGGTCTTCCCAATAACCATGGAAGGTAGGTGTTAAAATCATAATGATACCCATTTGTCAGGTCAGTATATTGAGGTGAAATACTTGCCCATGGTCCAAACCTAGCTAATGACTGGACTGGAGCACCAATCCAACTCTCTCAGTGGAGGGCTGCATTGAGTGGCACCATCATTCTTCTAGTCCCCCAGGTTACAATCTGGAAGTCAGCCTTAATGCCTCCATCTCCTTTACCATGCATATCCAGTTAGTTGCTAAATTGTGTTAATTTACCCTCATAATATCTCTCCTGTCTTTCCTCCACTCACACAGCCTTTACTGGAGATCAGAACTTCACTCTTTACCTGGACTCTTGCAATAGCTTCTTAATTGTTCTTTCTATCTCCAGTCTCTCCATCTCTAATCCATTCTCTACCCATTGGCAAATGAATACTCCTAAAATTCAGATCTTATCATGTCACTCTCCTACTCAGATATCTTCAGTGACTCCCTAGTTCTTCTACAACATTCTTGCTCTCAGCTATTCACCTACTTGCCTAGTCATCGTTGTCATCATCATCATCATCATCTTCTTCCTCCTCCTGTTGTTGTTATCATTGTCATCATTGTCGTCATAGTCATCCTCCTCCTCCTCCTCCTCCTCTTCTTCCTCCTCCTTCTCTACTTCTTCCTCCTCCTCCTTCTCTCCCCCCCCCCCCCAGGGTCACACAGCTAGCAAGTATCTAAGACCGTATTTTAATTCAGGTCCTCTCTACTCCAGGACCTCTATCCACTGTGTCTCCGTTCAGTCTCCACCTGTGTACCCTTGTCAAGTGGTCACTCGTGCCTGCAATGCACTGTTTCCTTAATTCTATTTTACAGACTCCATCAAAGCACAGCTCAAGTGTCTCCTGACTTCACTCATCCCTCTTAAGTAGCCATCTCACCCTTCTGGAATGACTTGTGTATACTTCGTATTTACTTGTCTATATGGCTGATTTATCTCTTCAGTAGTATCTAAGTTACTTTAGGGTAGAGACTGTTTTGTTTTTGTTTTTGTATTTCTAGCACTTTACACTGTGCATGGCACATAGTAGGACCTTAATAAATGTTTATTTAAATTGAATTAAACTGAACCGAATTGTCATGAATACATATGGATTATTGATTGACTTTAAGTCCTGACAGTGGAAAGTAGCATGTTTTTAGGTAACTGAAGCTTCCTAGGGTATACAGAAGCTTGAGCTCTATTTCTGTCAATCTTTTTCAATGAACCAGACTCAGAGAAGAGTTCTCCTCTTTTGAAGAGCATCTATATCAGAGGCAGATTATCACACTGAGATGGTGCTGGCCAATTTACTGGAGAATAATCACCTGGCACCTTCACCCCAACCATCATCCCAGTGAGATCTCTCCCCAAATAGAATCAGAAAGAGAGCCTTCATCCTGTTCCTTCTCCAGGTGCCCAGGTCACCCTCATCCCTTATCTAAACCAGCCAGATGTTCTTCCTGTGAAACAAGGATGGCTCCCCCTCTTTCACACTGAAGTTCCAGGCTAGAGCAGGGTTGGAATCTTTCTTTCTTTATTTTTATGTAAATTTTTAACTTTTAACTTAAATATAAAATGAAAAAAGAGAAAAAAAATATTTACAAAGCAGAACATAAGAAAGGATTCAATGTAAAACAATAAATTTCTATTTCAAGAAAACCTATATAATAAATACAGCACATTGTTTTTAAAGCCACCCACCTTTTCTTTGCTTCCTTGTTGGTTTTCTTTTGCTCTCTGCTGTGTACTTTTTACTTTATTTTTTTTCTTCCCTCCCCCAACATCACCCTAAAGAAGGCTATAATTAAGTGTGGATATATATACATATACATAGATATCTATTAACATACACGTGTATACACATATATATTCATACACATATATGTAAGACTAGGTTTGTTTCCTTCTATCATCTGTGTCTCTAAAGGTGGATAGCATCTTCCTTTGTAAATTCAGTTCTTTCCATGGTTTTCTAAATCAACCAGGTCTTCATTTCCTACACCACAGCAATATTCCAACAGAATCACATCCTCTCTGAGAGATTGTCTATGAAAGTTTTCCCCAGTTTTCTGCATTCCTTCTGTTCTTGGCTACATAGGTTTTATTTATACAAGAAAATTTTAATTTAAAATAATAAAAATTATCCCTTTTATACTTCAACAATATTCTTGCCTTATAATATAGTTTAAAGTCTGATACTACTAGATTTACTTCCTCTACATCATTTCCTCCTGGTTTCTTTGAAGTTCCTGACCTTTTGTTCTTTCAAATGAACTTTGTTATTATTTTTTCTAACTCAGTAATTTTTTCGCAATAATTTAATTGGTATGACATTGAATAAATAGATTAGTTAGGTAAAATTGTCATTTACAAATTATATTGGCTTTAGCTATACATGAACAATAAATATTACTTCAGTTATTTAGCTCTGAGTTATTTGTATAAAAAGTGTTTAGTGTTTATGTTCATATAGTTCTTATGTCTGTTTTGGCAGGTATATGCTCAAGTATTTTATACAGTTTAGGCATTTTAAATACTCTAAGACAATATTGAATAATATTGTTGACACAGTGTAGTTTCTCTATTTTTCACTTTTGGTTAAATCTGTTTTAACTTTAACTTTGTCTGAGATCATGATTACTATGCCTGCTTTTTTTACATAATAAATTCTACTCCTGCCCTTTATTTTATCTTTGTGTGTATCTCTCATTTTTATATTTCCTGAAAGCAACATATTGTTGAATTAAAATTTTTAATCTGCTGTTCATTTCTGTTTTATGGGTAAATTCATCCATTCATATTCTAAACTAGCATTACTTCTTGTGCATTTTCCTCTCTCTTATTTTTCCTCCCTATTTTCCCCACCCTGTTTATCCTATCCCTCCTCGCTTCTTCCTGCTACCTTGCCCTCCAATTCCTTAACCTACCCACCTCTCTAAAAATCCCTCCCTTACCCTCTCCCCCTAATCTATCCCCATGTCCTCTTATTTCTTTCTGAATTTAGAAGACTTTTATTCCCTTCTAGATGTATTTATTGTTCCCTCTTTAACCCATTCCTGATTAGAGTAAGGTTCCAGCATTACCTGCCCCCCCCAGCTTCTTCTGCATCAGTTTTTCCTTTTATGCCTTATTTATACGAGATAAATTCTCCTTTTTATCTCTCCTTCTGCAGTTTTTTAGAATCACCCCACCATACTCAGCTCAGTGCATGCTTTTCTTTTTTTTTTTGATATGAGATTCTTTATTAAATTTTTTTGAGTTACATCTTTTCTCCCCGTCTTTCCCCC
>CM053583.1:416757992-416785888 GCA_028627135.1 Pseudochirops cupreus | reverse complement strand
AAAAAAAAAAAGAAAATATGTGTTTTCCGATGGTCTTAGGTGACCCCTGTGACCCCTATGAAAGGGTCGTCTGACTGCCAAAGGGGTCGCGATCTGCAGGTTGACAACTGCTGCTCTAGGGAGTTGTTAGGAGTTGAAGAACTTTGATGAGTGTGACCCTTGGCAATCTATAGAAGAGCCAGGTATGGAATAAGAACCCAACTCTTGAGAGAGAATCACCGTGCCTCTTTCCTTGTGCAGCCACCCGAGAATGAGGAAAAGGTATGTGTGTGTGTGTGGGGGGGGTCCCTCTTTCTACTCTCTTCATTGGCCATGGCATCTCATGGTGGAGATTCTACTAATTAGGGGTTGCCCTGAAGAGGGGGCAGTCCCAGCTTTCCAGGGAGCATCCTCCCAGTCTCTCAGACTTCTAGTCTAGAGGCCATCCTTAGCTCCTCACTCTCACCCCCATATCCAATCTGTTGCCATGGCCTTGATTTTACCTTTGCAACATCTCCAAATATGCTTCCTTCTGTGCTCTGATACTGCCATCACTCTAGCTCAGAGCTTCAGTTCCTCATGCCTGGACCATTGCCATAGCCTGCAGGTGCATCTGCCTGCCTGAAGTCTCTCTGTACTCCAGTGCATCCTCCATTCCACCATCAAAGTGATTTTCCTAAGGCTTAGGTATAGCCATGTCAACCCCCCTCCCTGCCGTTCAATAAACTCCAGTGGCTCCATATTGTCCCCAATGCTCTGCTATTCAAAGCCCTTCATACCCTTGTCCCCTTCTGTTTTTCCAGTCTTCTTACACCTTGATCTCCGAGACCTGCTCTTCCATTCAGTGACCTGCCCTGCTGGCTGTTCCATGAACAAGCCCCTCCATCTCTCAGCTTTGGGCATTTTCTCTGACTGCCCTTCATGCCTGGAACACTCTGGCTCCTCTTATCTGCCTATTGACCTCCCTCGCTGCCTTTAAATTCCAGCTAATTTTAGTGCCTTACCTCTGTTAATTATTTCCTAATTGTCTTGTATGTAACCTGTTTATATATATTTGTTTGCATATTGTCTCCCCAGTTAGATTGTGAGCTCCTCTTGTATCCCCAGTATTGTGTACAGTGCCTGACATGTAGTAGGTGCTCGATAACAAGTGATTGGGCAAACCTACCTAGGAGAGACGTCAGGCCTGGAGTATGGTGTGTGTATGTGTATGTGTGTGTGTGTGTGTGTGTGTGTGTGCGCGCGCGCATGCATGTGTGTGTGTGTTTGAGGTGTGTGCATGTGTGAGTATGTGCATGAGTGTGTGTGGTGTGTGTATGAGTGAGTGTGCATGTGTGTGCGTGCATGAGTGTGTGTGTGTCTATGAGTGTGAGTGTGTGAGTGTGTATGTGTGTGTGTGTGGTGTGTGTGCATGTGTGTGGTGTGTGAGTGTGTGTGTGAGTGTAAGCAGGTGCAGTGTGTGCAAGTACAAAAAGAGAAAGGACAATAGGATCCCTGTGGTACTAGAGGTATAAGTTCCTAGGCTGTGAGTGTTCGTGTGTGTGTGTGTGTGTGTGTGTGTGTGTGTGTGTGTGTGAGTGAGTTTGAGTGTGTGCATGTATGGGTATGACTGTGTGAGTGTGTGTGGTGTGTGTGAGTGTGTGTAAGTGTGTGTGAGTGTGAGAGTGTATGTATGTGCGTTTGAGTGTATGCACACACGTGTGTGTGAGTGTAAGCAGGTGCAGTGTGTGCAAGTGCAAGAAGAGAAAGGACAATGGCGTCCCTGTGGTACTAGAGGTGTAAGTTCATAGGCTGCAAGTGTTCATGTGTGTGAGTGTGTGTGTGTGTGTGTGCGTGTGTGAACGTGTGTGTGTCTGTATGTAAGCAGGTGTAGTATATGCAAGTACAAGAAGAGAAAGGACAATGGGATCCCTACAGTACTAGAGGTGTAAGTTCCTAGGCTGCTACTATTGTGTGTGTTTCTGTGTGTGTGTAAGTGGGTGCAGTGTATGCTAGTACAAGAAGAGAAAGGACAATGGGATCCCTGCAGTACTAGAGGTGTAAGTTCCTAGGCTGCAAGTGGTGTGTGTGTGTGTGTGTGTGTGTGTGTGTGTGTGTGTGTGTGTGTGCAAGCCTTACTACCACTGTACTTGATGTATCTACCCATTCTCCTCACTGATGCTATGTGTATTTGTGGGAGAATGTGTCTCAGCTTTATCGGGGAAAATGCTTTGTAACTACTCTTCCTATTAGGCTTTCTCAGTAAATAAATACCTTGCTTTGAGCATTTGTGTTTACTGACTGAATATTAAAGAGAACCATATTAATGGGGGCTCATGAACTTTAGTTTTACAGGGATGAGCTGTAGTCACTTCCTAGATACGTGAACTACAACTGCAAGGGCCAAATTGGGGAGTCATATGTATTCCAGGGAAGGCTCTCAGGCAGTAGGTTATACTGAAAGTTTCTGGAGGTCTGAAGGACCGTACCTACCAGACAGGTGGTCAGGTAGGTGCCAAAAGTCAGAGGACCACCCTGATAACTAGATTACAGGTTCCTGAGTCCAGGACTATTATTGTATCCTCTTTTGTGCTCAGGAGATACTTGTCTATGACGTGTGGGTAATAAAAACTTGTTGAATTGAAAGGTTCCTAAACACAAAAAATAACATTTTCTTACTCCCCAACTCCCCCTCAATAATGAGCATTCAGTGAATTGAGAAAAAAAGGTGTCGGGGAAGCTAGGTGGCACAGTGAATGACCCTGGAATCAGGAGGACCTGAGTTCAAATCTGACCTCAGACTTGATACACTTACTAGCTGTGTGACCTTGGGCAAGTCACTTAACCCCAATTGCTTTACCTTCCCCCCTCCAAAAAAAAAAAAAGAAAAGAAAAGAAAAAAAGATGTCTCCAGGCATAAATATATTTGACCTGACATCACACAGTCTAACAGAATTTGAGGCAGGATACAATGACCAGTTTCAGTGTTAGATAAGCCCACAGTCATGGTCATTGTGGGGAAATTACCCTTCCTGAGTGGGTTAATGTGGGTAATTGGCAAGTCTATTGTCTATACAATTTTTGTTACTGTAATTCTTGGGTAGCCTGTGTTCCACGATGATTCAGGGGTCACACATTCACATTGTGGGCTTTCTCACCTCTCCAGCTCATCTGTGCCCATCCAGGTAATTCTGATTGCCGCTGAAACTCATCCCAATTCAATGTATTCAGTTTCCTGGGGTACCAGCAACCCCAGGCTAGACATAGCATTGAGACACTCAAACATTTGTTAAAGACAGAGATGAACAATACAACAACAGAAAAATCATCCTGACCACGTTCCCAGGGAGTTCAATCCCACTCCCCTTTTCTCTGATCCTGATCTGGGTCTCAGACTCTTCCAAACACTCTTGCTTCTGACAGGGAAGGCTTTGGCAAACCCCAGTGACAACTGGTCAGCACTGGAGACTGTGAGCCTTTGTGAGGACAACCTCCAAGTCCCTTCTTTGGTCAGGTCTGTCCAGTCTGAGCAGCATGGGGCAGCCAAGATGTCTTTTCTCCCTGTTCTTGTCCCCTCAGGTTCCATGCACCCCTGGTGCTTGTGGGCACCAGCACTGCAGCCTCTGAGCGCCCCCTCCACCTGCTGTGCTTCTTCTTAGGAAAGTGGGGGAGAATATAGTTTAGCCAGTGCTCCCCAGGAACACCTCTCTCCTCTCACCCCCGTCCATTTAAGCTTCGCTTGACCTTCCAGTGGATTCAATTTAGATTCCGGAGGATCACAGGTGGATCCTTACAGCTGGAAAGAGTCTTAGAGGCCAGCTAGTTCAACCCCCTCGTTCTGATGAGCAGATTGAGAGCTGGAGAGCTCATGTGCCTGGCAAGGTCAATGTCTAATAAATGCTGATGGGTCAGTCCATGGAGCCGGCACTCTGCCTGCCTCCTTTCTTCCAGGAAAAGGTGCCTCAATCGCTTGGTAGAAAAACTCCTTCCCTAACCCTCGCTTGTGTCCAGGACACCTCTTCCTGTGTCTCTCTCTCTCTCTCTGTGTTTCTCTCTGTATGTCTCTGTCTCTCTCTGTTTTTTTTGTCTCTGCAGCTCTTTCTCCCTCCCTTCTTTTCTCTTTCTCTGTGTCTGTCTCCCCCTCCTTCTCTCTTTGCTTCTGTCTCTGTTTTGTTTCTCTGTCTCCTTCTTTCTCCTTCCTTTCCCTGACGCTACCATGGTCTCCCTGCTAAATTGGGCCAATTCCGTGAGAATTGGTCTGCCAGGGAGCCTGAGTACAGAAAGAGATAACAAGTGAGTCTTGCATCAGGAGGTATGGAGTCAGAACCAGGAGGTTCTGAGACCTTTGGCCCAGGCCACAAGGCCTATGGTACCTGCGATATAAGTGGAAGAGGGAATTTTCCATCAAGGGCTGGACGTTCCAAAAAGCTGTGACTTGGGGAAATTAGCTTCTGAGGACGCGATGGGTGAGGCGAGAGAGGTTGGGCAGCTTTTCCAGGGGGCTGGGCAGTGGGCTCTCAGGGAGGGTCAGATGGCACAGGCAGCACGCTGGGGGAGGGGGCTCTGGGGTGACTGTTGGGTTCAGACTGTTGGCTTGTTTAGTGTTCTTATTAATGTCCTTTGTTTCATAAGCTACACTCACTTAACTCTGTGCTTTGTAATAAGTAACAGTAACAAGTTAACATTTAGATGATGCTGCTGTGTGCCAAATGCTTCACAATCATCTCCTCTGAGCGTCGCAGTGACTCTCGAGGTAGGTGCTGTTATTGTCTCCATTTTACAGATGAAGAAACTGAGGCAAAGAGAGATTAAGTGTCTTACCTGGGGCCATGCGGCTACTGAGTGTCTGAGGTCACATTTGAAATCAGGACTCTAAGCCCCAGGCCTGGCCTTCTAGCCGCTGTGCAAGTGATGGAATAGCCAGACCTGAAGTCCCCCACCTCTCTTCCCCAAGCAGGGTGATAAACTCCCGTTAATTGTTCACTCTCCAGGACCCAGACTTATCACTGCCGACAGTCAGACCTTTCCTGAGAGCGAGTTTGGAGAGAACTTGAGAACTCCAGGCCTTGGGGAGACAGAGTGGGGAAAGGTCGGAGGGCTGAGGAAGAAGCAAACTTGGGAGCTACTTCTCCGGTTTGTCCAGACCTGAGGGCGTTCAGCTCTGTGGAAGGAGCACGACAGCCAGGCTGCCCTGTGGATGGCAGTGCCGGGAGGAACCTGCTCAGCTGCCAATGTCCATTAGCCTTCTGCGGATCAATCTCCTAGGCCAGGATCATCCTGGAACATTCAGCCGCAGTGCAACCAAGTGGAGAATGTAACATTTCTGGAGACCAACACTGAACAATATTTGGTTAATTACAGGGATGGTAAAGCCCACTTAGAGATGTGTTTGGAGCTGATTAGAATTGATTCCCTGAGCATGAAGCCAGGGGCAGATCTGGCTGATTGCCTTATCATTCTTACTAACCACTGAGCAGGAAATCAGCTCACTGTGTGGGAATTCCCCTATAAGAGGCTTCCTGGCATTTTGGGGAGTGGCGGGGGTGTGGATCCCGTTCTGATGGAGGCCCCCCCCCACATCTCAGTGGGGGTAATCTGTGTACAAGGGACCTCAGAGACCTCTGTGGGGACAAGGCTGCAGGAGACTAAATATGGCCCGGGCAGCCCCGACCTTCAGAGTGTTTCTGAGGGGCTGTAGTTGGGAGCATGGCCAGTTGGGTTGTCTTCCCTTTTAATGATGTTGTCACCTCTTCCTCCTCCTGCCCCTCAGGGTAGGTTCCCTGGGAACTTCTGGTTTTCCCCCTTTGCCCTAAGGATGGTTCTGTTACTGGCAACCCAGTGTCTGCTACTCAAGAAAGTCCATCACTACCAGGTGTACAGAGTTTAGGGAAGTCAAGAAGAGCTTTGGGCCCCTTGTAGTTAGGATAACAGGGACATAGATTCCAGAGATACGGCCACAGCAGAACTCAGAAGACTCTTAGTTGGATTAGAGGTGGGGTAAAGAAGGGAGATAAGGTGAAGAGAGCCCTGAGGATTTGACCCTAGCCTTGATGACTGGGAGAAAGATGGTGCCAGCAACAGAAATTGGGAAGTTGGGGAGATGATGAGCTCAGCTTGGGACATGTTGAGTTTGAGATCCCAATTTGGCCTCCATGTAGAGATGCCCAGGGGAGGATGGCCAGTGGATCTGAGAGACTGGATCTCAGGGGAGGGACCAGTACCAGAAATAGACTTAGGCATCATTTTCATAGACACAATGGCTTGAGACATAGGAGTGTTGAGAGAGAAAGGGACAGAGGCCAGAGTGGAGGGAGGAGTACATACATACCATGGGAGCAGGAGGATGAAGGTGACCTGGTGGAGAAGGCAGTGTCCCAGAAGCCAGGCCAAGGAAAGGGAGCAAGGAGGCAAGAAGGATAGGAAGGACAGAGGGGATGGCCAGCGGTCTCCAATGCTATGGGAGGACCAAGGAGGAAATGCCATTGGAGAGTGGAATGTGGAGCCCCTGGAAGCCCCAGAACCATTTCTCACTTTGTCATTTGCATCCAGAACAATTTCTAGCACATTTTGGGGGAGAAAATTATTTGAAACTGATCTTGTCAATGTACAGGATTTCAGTCTTCAGCAGGATCAGCACATGCATTACAATTTACAGAGCTGCCTGGCAGCTGGGGGAGTCCTAGTGCATAGACTGCTGGGCCTGGAGTCAGGAAGAGCCAAGTTCTCAGACACTTACTAACTATGTGGTCCTGGTTAATTTTAATTAACCTCTGCCTCTGTTTCCTCAACTGTAAAATGGGAATAATGATAGCACCTACCTTGCAGGGTTGTTGTGTGAGCAAAATGGTATATTATCTGGCTGCCAAGGGTGGCTGTCTATCCGGTATGTCGTACTTCCTTTCCATTTGGCACATAGTAGGAGCTTAATTTAAAAAATGATTTAGTTGGATTGATTTGGAGAGAGTAGTTTCAGTAGAGTGGTGTGGGCAGAAGCTGGATTAAAAGGAGCAAAGACAACAGCAAATTTGGATTAATTTTTCTAGAAGGTTTTTTTGTGAAAGGGAGGAGGGCAAGGACTTATATTTTTAAATTAATAGAAAGAAAAAGCATTCTCAAGGCAATATTGTATTGTTTTAATGGAAGGAAATTGTGTGAAATTCATTTTTTAATAGAATACAATAATTGGTTATTTTGTTTGAGAAAGTAGCCAAAGGGTTCATTCATCAGCTTGACAGAAGGGATCCATTCAAATGCCTTTTCCAGGAAGACATTGGGCTGGATGCTAATAGAAAGAGGGGCTCTTGCAGCTGCAAGCTGCAGTCCTCATCTCGCAAGCCATTGATCTCCCGCTTTGATCCACAAAGCAGCTGAGAATGTACTTCTGCAGAGGAGACCTCCAAAGCCAAAGCGGGCGAAGGCATTAATAAATCAGGGCTTGGAGGAGGAGGGAGCTCGAGCTCTCTTCCTATTTCTTTCACTTCTGTAACTTAGGGGAGTTGCTCTAAGTCAGTTCTGGGTTGACCCATTTGCCTGACGGGAGGGTTACAAGGCAGCATGCCCAGGTACTCTGGGAGTCTTTCTGAGTTGTACCAGCTTGAGGCCAACTGATGGATCTGATCAATTCCTTCCCCCTCCCTACACAGAGATCTCTGGCATACTTAGGAATTTAGTTAACAGCCTTTTGACATAATTAAGGCTATTTGGTAATGAAGGAGCATTTGGCCTAGAAGTGTTTGCCTAGAACATCATTAGAATGCTATTCTTGCCTGGACTCGGTGCTGGAGGTGAACCAGGATAGTCATTCTTCTCACATGGCTGATGCCCAGCCTGCTTCTCCTCCTGGCTCACTCCAATGTGTGTCACTTCCTAATGAAGTCCTTCCCCAAATCTCACCTTCCCCTCATGTGACTTTCTCTGCTTGGACACCTTCACCTCCTTCTTGTTGGAGATTTGGAGCCTGCACCCTCGGCTCTGGGAGGCCACCTTTCTTGTGCTGCCAGGACCTAGGCCTCATGCCCTGCAGCTGCTGGCCTGCAGCCCACCCCTGCCAGCTCCCCTTAAACATGGGCTTCTCCCGTTAGATGGTCAGTTCCTTGAGGGTTAAGTACTGCGATGTGTGCTTTTATTTGTACCCTCATAGTGCCTGGCATGCAGTGAGTGCTTACAAATGCTCTTTGTCTTTGTCTCTCTATGGGTCTAGCCCACATCAACCACACATAAGCACCTTGAGGTCAGGGATTGTTTTATCCTTGTCTTTGCCCCTCCAGTGTTAAGCTAATTTCTTTTCCCAAAGGATTGTGGGATCATAGATTTAGCTCTATCAAGGACCATCCAGTCCAGCCCCTGCATTTTCTGTAGCCAGCTTTATCACCTATAGATGAGGGACTGAGGCCCAGAGATGGTTAGTGCTTTGCCCAATGTCTCCCAGGCAGTGGTAGAGTTGAGATTCAAACCTGGATCTTCAGACTCCAGATCCAGCTGCTCCAGAGAGACAGAGGGAGTTCTGAGAAGCCAAACAGAGAAGCAGAGCTTCATCTACCCAGTAAGCTGATGTGAGAACCATATTACCTTGTGATGAACACACAAGTAGGACACAAACTGATAGGTATTGAAATGACTTAGTGAGTAGACTGGAAACCAAGCTACACAAGGGCTGGCTGAAGGGGTTGGAACAGAGATACCTCAGGGCACAAGGGAGCTGTCAGCCCCCACCCAAAGAGTGGCCACATGGAAAAAGCATCAGGCTTGTTCTTCCAGCCCCAAAGGTCAGTACTTGGGGCAGTGGGTAGAAGGTAAGGAGGCAGATTTAGGCCTGAAGGAGGAAAAACCCAGGGGATATCTTAGTTTTTCATACCAATTCACACCCACACGCACTCTACAAGTACTGGGCAGTGAATCTTTGTACATCTCTCTGGCTTCTTTGAACTTTCTCTTCATTGCTGGGGGAATAGGGCCAGGGAAGAGAGGGAGGAGATACAGGAAGGCTCAAGGCAGGGTGCCAGACACAGCCATGATTTTAGCCAAGAGCCGTAACACAGCATGGCGCAGTATAGTGAAAAGTCAAAGACATGTAGAATCTCAGAGTTGGAAGGGACCTCAGTGGACATCTAGACCAACCTATGCCAGAGAAGGTATCTCCACTATAGTGTCCACAGCAAGCACCAGCCTTTGCCTGAAGCCCTCTGGGGAGGGGAAGAGGCAACTCCTTCCACTTTGGCACAGCCCTGGTTCTCAGGAGTTTCTTCAAGAGCCTAAATCAGCCTCTTTGCAATTTCTATCCATTGCCTAACCCTAGTTCTGCCCTCTGGGGCCAAGAACAAATGAAATTCCTCTGAAAATATCTGAAGACAATGATCAGGTCCCCACCAAACCTCTTCCCCAGGCTAAACATCCTTCATTCCTTTGACCAGTCTTCATAAGGCATGAATCCAAGGCTTTGGACATCCTGGTTGCTGAATTCTGCAGTTTATTTACTGTCCTTCCTAAAAATAGGGCGTTGAGAATTGAATACATCACTTCAGATGAGGCCTGATGGAGACAGAGGGCAAGGGGAATGTGTTACCCCGAGCCCTCTGGCCTGGACCCTATGGGAATCTTTTTTTCTTTTCCTTTTTTATTTATTTATTTTAAACTTAAACACCAAAAGTTAAAGACACAATAAGAAAAGAAAAAGAAACATATAAACTTAAATACAAAATAAGAAAAGAAAAAAAAGCCTTGCCATATGCACAGCAGAATGTAAGAGAGGATTCAAAATATACAGCAATTAATTTCTATTTCAGGGAAGCCCATGTAATAAATACTACACACTGTGTTTGAGCTGTCCAGCTTTTCTTTGCTTCTTTGTAAGTTTTCTTTTGTTCCCTGCTGGATGCTTTTCACTTTGTTCTTTTTTCCCCGTTCCCCACCCCATGTCAATCTTAATGCAGCCTGAGACTGCTGCTCCCTCTAGTGAACCATGCCACCACAGGGGGACAAAGTGCCCTCTCCCCAACACGAAACTGAAGGCTCTTTTGTAGGAATGTTGATGCAGGATTTTGGTCATATTTCCAGTCTCAGTGTTCCTGAAGTTCACCCAGAAGTTTGTGTTAGGCCCTCCCCCCTTTGACTGCTCTTGGTGTCTGAAATCTGCATTAGCATAATCTCCTTTGGGGGAATCCCTATCTCTAGAAGACCCCTGTTAAAATTGATTTGTTATCTAGGAGGGGTAATACATTCAATACATTAGTACAAGTAGCTTCTAGGACCAGGTGACAATGGGCATTGGGTACAGGAAGGTAAAGTTTTTAGGGGGAGGAGGGAGTTTGGGAAAGGTATAGAGCGTGGGCTTCTGATGGAGAGGAGCAATCATGGGGAGCAAGGGTTCTGGGGCCACAGGGTGTTGAGATCTTCAGCATTAGCTGAGAGGGAACACTGAAAGAAATGAGAGAGCTTCTGAAGAGAGATGGATCTAGGCCCAAGTACTGGACTTTAGGAGGCATGGCTGTCATTGGGTAATGCTGCGCCTCAGCTCTTAACTCTGCCCTCCCCACTATTCTGTATTCTCTGGGCCTCATTAATACAAAATACCTGCAAATGTCATTGAAAGGCCATTTTGAGGCTTAAAGTTAGGTCATGGTTGGGCAAGGCCTCAGGGAGATCTGGTTGGACTATGGGATCATGGAAGCAAGAGCTGGAAGGAACCATGGAAATAGTCTGGTCCAGTCCTTCCTGACTGAGGCCCAGAGATGTTAGGATTCGATATTTAGAGCTGGAAGGTGCTTTTCAGGTTACTGAGTTTAGCCTCAGTTTAGAGGTGAGGAAACTGAAGGCTAGAAAGGCTTAAGTTCCTTAGCCAGAGTTCCACGAGTTAAGTTTCTGAGGCAGGATTTGTATTCATGTCATCTGTTTCCAAATCTGGGGACTTTGGGGGTCCATGGAGAAGCCACAGCCTAGAAGAGCCTTGCACCTTTGTCCTGGCCCCTCCTCTGAAGTACTACCTAGGACCCTGGAATACACTTCAGGTTTGTCATACTCTGGGCCGTCTCCTTTGGCTAGAGTGCCCAGTGATTTGATCAAGGCAATTCCAACTCATATCCATCTGCCTTGAGCCAACTGACTGAGAGACTCTGGTGCCCTCTAGGGGACAATGGAGCCACACAGATACTAGTTAACCTTTCTATACCTCCATTTCTCCATCTGTAAAATGGTAAGAAGCCAAAGATTGGGACTCTCTCCCCCCTTATAAAATAGAAGAGATGAGATGATAATTGAAATTATTCAAAGTTTAAGGTTTTGCAGAAATCACTGTTCTACAAAAACTAGAGATGAATCTGGGCCTTCTCTGTCTCCTGCCCTTGGACCTCTCTCCCTCCGCATTTCTGCCTCTCAGCTTTCCTGGCTTCCTTCAAGTTCTGGGCAGGATCCCACTTCTATCTGATGCCCTTCCCAGTCTGCCGAAATGCCAGCGACCTCCCTCTGTTGATTATCTCTGGTTTATCCAGCATATATCTCATTTGTAGACAGCTGTTTGTATGTTTCTCCCCATTAGTCTACGAGCTCCCTGAGAGCAGGGAATCATTTCCCCGCTTTCTTTGTATCCCTGGCACTTAATACAGTGCTTGGCATATACTAGGCACTTAATAAATGCTTGTTGACTTGACTATCAAAACCTTATGTATTTATTGCTCAAGTACACTGGTTTCAGAAGGCCTTTACGCCTTCAGAATATCTACTCCACTCAGCTACTTTTTCCCTTTTTCCGTCTCTTTAATCTTTTTTCCCCCTGTCTATTAGTAAGAAAATAATTCATTATTAAAGGAACTACCAGCAGCTGCAGCCCTGGCTTCCCCTTGCCCACCGTCAGTCTGGGGCCTTTAAATAAGGCTGCCTCCAGCTTTCAGAGGCCTGGCAAGGTACCTCTTGCAGCCCATTTCTTGGAAACAGCTAGTTCTGCAGCTAGGAATACCGAGTGAAGTCATTTGTCATTCACTTTGATCTAGCCTTGTTTCTGTGCTGCTGGCTGTGATGTGATTCCACTGAGGCCCCATGAACCACTTCAGGGTTCTGATAAGAGATATTCTCAGTAATTCTCCTCTCTTTCTTCTGCGGAATAGACTTGCTCTTTGCCTCTGGGAGTTCTTTCTTCCTTTTTGTTTCTAAGGCTTGAGGAAACAGGACTTTAGGCTGAAGGGTAGTTCCACTGCAGGACATGAATTCAAATCCTGTCCTGATGGTTTGGGTTAGAAGATGTACTACGACCCCATTCCATTTTGTAGCCCCATCCTGCGTCACCTTGGGCAAATCATTTAACCTTTCGGTGCCTCAGTTTCCCCATCTATAAAATGAAGGGACTGGACTCATCTTCTGAGACCTCTTACAGTTTTGTATCAGTGGCCCTGTGAAGTCACTTAGCCCTTGACCTGATCTTCCCCAGGGGCTTTGTTTCCCCTCTTTGGTTTTCTGTTTCATAAGGCTCCTGTGTGGATGATTGAGATGGGCCACAGGATCAAAGCACTTCATGGCTGGAAGTGGCCCCAGGGGTCATTTAGTCCAGCCCATGCCCCAAAGGAATCTCCAGTGTAACATACTTAACAAGCCATCACCCAGCTGGTGCTTGAAGACTGTGCAGGAGGGGACACCCGCAGCTTCCCCAGGCAGCCCATTCTGCTTTGGGAGGGCTCTGATTGCTAGGAAGTGTTTCCCCAAATCGAGTCTAAATTGTCCGCTTTGCAAATTCCTGCCATTGCTCCTGGTTACAGCCTTGGGACCAAGCTGCACAAGGCTAATTCTTCCTTTTCATGACAGCTCTTGGAGTAACTGCCCCCCTGAGTCCTCTCCCACTTCCTTCAGCCAGAGCTCATACGCTGTGCCATGGCCGGAATGGGTCACAGACTCTTAGCTCCAGAGCTGGAAGGGACTGGGAGGCTGCCTAGTCCAACCCCTTCATTTTACAGATAGGGAAACTTATGAGGTTAGCATGATGAGAGGTTAAGCAACATACCTGAGGCCACACAGGGGGGATCTGAACCCAGACCCTCTGATTGAATGGGCCATGCTCTTTTCACTGCACCAAGCTCTCTACCTCAGTCATTCTCTTCTCATGTCAAACTGAGTTTGTTACTTATTAATACTGGAACAACCACAGGTTTGTTGAATCATTCCACCTTGGCTTGAATGCTGCCACTTTAAGAAAACTTGATGGGTGAAGATTCAAACTTACCAACCCAGTAAACTAGGGCCAGGAAGGAGAATTTGCTGTGGAAAAAATGGCTCATTTTACACAACCGCTTCATGGCAAGGTTCCTTAAAGCTACATTTCTACTTAAGTCCTTAATAGTTGGCATTTGGGTAGTGCTTTGATAATAACCGATTTTGCATGTTTGCAAATTGCTTCACTGACCCGTTTGTACCTCACAACAACCGCATAAGCTCAGGACTAACAGTGCTTTTGTCCCCATTTCACAGATGACAGAAATGAAGCTCAGTCAGGTAAAGTGACACACCCACGACCTCTGAGCTGGTAAAGGTCAGAGGTGGGACTCAAACTGGACCAATTCCAAGTCCAGTCCTGTTGTTGTTCAGTTGTTTAGTTGCGTCCCATTCTTCGCGATCATATGGACCACAGCGTGCCCATACTGTCCATGAGGTTTATTTAGCAAAGGTGCTGGAGTGGTTTGCCATTTCCTTCTCCGGAGGATTAAGGCAAATAGAAGTTGAGTGACTTGCTCAGGATCACACAGCTATTAAGTGTCTGAGGGTGGATTTGAACTCAGGTCTTCTCAAAGGGGACAGCTAGGTGTGCTTTGGTAGAACTTCTGTTTGTTATGTCTGCAACATTCTCTTGGTTTGCTCATCCTATAACCCAGTCAACAACAACAGCAACAGCTAGCCTTTATATTGGGCTTTACAAATGTCATATAGAGGAAGGTGCTGTGATAATCCCTGTTTTTACTGGTGAGGACACCTAAGTGCAAATAGAGCTTAAGTAGCTCCCCCGGAGTCATACAACTGACAAGCGTCCAAAGTTGGATTTGACTGCAGGGCTTCCTGACTGCAGCCCCAGGGCGCTGTCCACTGTGGTACTACCTACACTAACATGAGTGGGTCCTGATGAGGCCATGTTGGCTTTCTGTGATCACTGCTTCCTTTTCAGAACATTTACTAACCATCCCTCTAACTGTAAATTCTAGAATTTTACCAGGATTTGAACTGCTACTCTCCACAGAAACCACTGAGGTTGGAAAAAAAATGAAAGCATGAACATGGGCACAGTGTTATTTTGTGTGTTAACTGACTTTTCCATTACATTATCATCATTATCCCCCTCGTGAAGATGGGAATGGGAATCTGGAAGCAAATTTCTCCAACATCACTCATTTCCTCAGTTTGTAAAGTATCTAGAGTGTCTCCCTTATTCTCCTATGTGTAGTCTTCCTCTATGAGAATAGAAGCTCCCTTGGGGTGGTTAGGTGGTGCAGTGAATAGAGTACCAGCCCTGGAGTCAGGAGGACCTGAATTCAAATCTGACCTCAGAAATTTAACACTGTGTGACCTTGGGCAAGTCACTTAACCCCAATTGCCCTGCCTTCCCCCCTCCAAAAAGTAAAAAAAAAAAAAAAGATTAGAAGCTCCCTGAGGAGCTTTGATTTTGTGTTTGTAATCTAATACTTAATTCAGTGCCTGGTACATGAGAAGCCCTCAATACATGGTTTTTCATTCATTCATTCACTCAGTCATTCATTCATTATCTCACTTATACCTTTCACATAACAAGTACTCAGTAAATGTTTGTTGGATGAATGGATGAATGAAGAGCTCCATTTGCCAGCAAAGATGATATTGTTACCCCTATATTTTAGGAGATGAAAGTACCCGACATCCCATCACTAGGAAGAGGTGGAATATGGATTAGAAACCGGGACCTCCACCTGCTAAGTCAGTGTTCTTTACAGTACACAGCCTGGTCCCAAGGGTGTTCACCACCTGAACGTATACACGAGCTCTGGGCTGATAGCCAGGGATCAGCCAGCAAAGACCATTTCTGAGCGTTTCGCCTGCTTCTGGAGCCCCTGCCAAGTCCCTGTGGAATCTATGCTCCCTCCTCTGCCACCTCGTGCTTCTTATCTGCGTTTGTCCAAGGCCAGGAAGCATTAAGGATGGATGCAGGGACTTTCTGCCTTCTCTGCAAAGGGGAAGGTCTATGAGTGGAGGGAAGTGCCCAGAGCGGCAGCCTTTGTGGCCAGGCTGGACAGTTTTGTTGAGTCAGGTCTTGCTCCCTTTTTATTGTTTATTATATGCTTCTCTGCAAGGAGACAGGAGGGATAGATTGGAAAATGCGAATGGAGCAAGAACAGGAGATAAAAGTAATTTTTTTAGGTGGATGCGTACATGGAAGAATGGCTCCCTGTAAGCCCCGCTGTCTCCAGTGCCCACATTGGCATCCTAAGCTACCGGCTCCTTTCCTAATTTTGCACAAACAAGTGGGAGGGGAGGGAAGAATTCTACACCACTTCTTCCCCTTCCGCCATTTTCCAAATAGACATTGTCTTTGCAGTGGCCTGGCTGGCAGATCCCAAGCAGAGGAGAAGGAGCCAGGAGCTCTAGTGATGACAAAGCCAGGAGGTAGCCCATCAGTGCTGCCATTCAGTTTCCATCCATGCGCATGTGCTTGTCATCTGTTGGCTGGGCCAAATGAAGCACTCAACTTTGGCTTTCCCACAGTGTCAGCATTCTGTACCTGCAAGCAGCTGGGGAGGCGTGGAAAGATGCGCAGGCTATGCGTGCATGTGTGTGTGCATGTGTGTGTACGTGTGTGTGCACATGTGTGTGTTGTGGGAGGCTATGGAGAGGGAAGCCACCTGTGTGTTCACAGGGCTAAGAGGAGCTTGTGGCCCAACCCTCTCATTTTACAGAGCAGGCGGCTAAGGCCCCCAGAGGTTAAGTGACTTGCCAAAAGTCACACAGATAAGGAGGGTCAGAAGTGGGATAGGAGCCTGAGTTCTTTGACTGCAGAGCCAGTGGCCTTTGCCCGCTACCACCCCACCTCCCTGGACACAGAGAAATCAATACAAAATACAGACAAATTAAGGTGTGTGACTGTTACTGAACAGAATCAGAAGCCTTCTTGCAGGTTGGCATGCTTAGAGTGAGCCTGGATGGAGCTCGAGATGCTAAGAGATGGGTGAGGGAGAGCCCTGCCAGCCAGACGTGGCCTGGAGAAGGGCATGGTGGGAGGAGATGGACTGGCATGTGAAAGGAACGCTGTCTGAGAGCCGTGACTGTGAAAAGGTGGAGGCAGAAGGCCATGCAAAGGGTTCTAAGAGCCCGAGAGAGGGGTTGGCATTTCATTCTGTGTGCAATAGAGGCATAGAAGTTTCTTGAGGAGGGGAGTGACATTATCATCACCATCACTGACATTTATAGTGTGCTTACCATCTGTGTCCCAGGCACTGGGCCAAGGGTCTGAATGATCTCATTTGATCCTCACAACACCTTATTTTTCAGATGAGGAAACTGAGGCAAACAAAAGTTAAGTGACTGGCCCAGGGTCACACAGCTAGTAAGGGCCTGAGGCTGCATTTGAACTTGGATCTTCCTGACTCCAGGCCTAGCATTCTATCCATTGTGTCTCCCACCTGCCCCTAGTCAATCCTGTGCTTTAGGAAAATCAGTTTGGCAGAAGGGATTAGAGAGGGGAAAGGCCGGAGGTAGGAAGATCAATCGCTGGCTCTCACCTCAAAAGATATGCTGCAAACATTCAAAGAGAATGTGAGAAATTGCCCAGGTTTCTTTAAAGCATTTGCTGTAGACATCGCGATTTTTCATATCAAGTGCTTATGAAATGTGTCAGTTGAAATTTGAGGAGTTATTTATGGCTTTAATATACGAGAAAGCTGCGGGACTCCTTGGGCAGAGATTCCAGGGCCTTTGGGGCTGTCTAGTCCTCGTCACTGGTGATTCTGGTCACGGGTGATACCAGCGGGGAGATGTGGATGACATGCTCTGAGGCTGGCCCCTTCTCAGCCCCTTCTCCACACCTGGGATGTGATTAATGTGTCTAGGCCAGGTCATCAAACAGGGTAAACTCAGGGCACGGCGCTTTGGGTGTTCCAAAGCAGCTGCTCTCAGTCAAGCCTCGGCTCACATGATAGGCTTCCTTGGAATGTGGGGGGCCTTTGAGATCCAGTCTTCTCCTCACTGTCCATAAGCTCTTTCCTTCATCCCTTTCTTCACTCCAAAGATGAGTAACATCCTCTGGGTTTTCATTGCCTTCAGATTGCTCACAAGCCTGGCATGGAGACATCTCTACCTGTGTGTCCTGTAGCTGTCTCACTCACCTTGTCTGAAAGAGAACACATTTTCTTTCCTCACAAACCCTCCTCCTTCCTCCTAACTCACCTGTTATCAAGGCTGTCGCCATCTTCCCAGAAATATGAGGTTTCAGCTTGATTTGACTCTCCCTTCTCCTTCATAAGCAGTCCATGTTCTGTCAACTGTACTTCCCCAGCATCTCCCACATCTTTCCCTTTTTCTGTTCACACTACAGTGATCCTAGTCCAGACAGTTAGCACCGCATACCTAGATTATTTCCATCACCTAGTTGGTCTCACTGCCTTAAGCCTGTCTGTCTGTCTCTCCGCTCCCTTCCTCTCTCTCTCCTCTCTCATTAACTCTTTGTACACTTGTAATTGTAAATTGTAATTGAAAGTTCTTCTCTTGGAGACCTGGGGCTGCATCTCCGCTCCTAAGCACTGCATCTGGCCCATGGTGGGCGCTCCCCAAGGCTTGTTGCTTCTGCCTGTCCCTGCCCTCCCCTTGCATCATCTCCCTCTCCAGCTTCTTCCTCCTGCTCCTCTTGGCTTCACTGCTCCGTCCATCCAGGTCAGTTCTGGGCTGGCTCCAGTGCCCACCCCCCTCAGGCTTCTCTCTGCCCACCCCTCCCTACAGTGTGGCTTACCTCCAGCAGGGGGCACTCACCCCCTTCCTCAGGGGCCGGTTCACTAACCTGGCCACTACCCGAGGGTCTTTTTGATGGTGGAATGGTGGGGGTTTTTTTAAACCGTTCAGTAAAACCCAGCTCACACCTCAATTCCTGGGCAAGCCTTCTTTGGTGTTCTTCCTCTCCCTCACAGAGCAGGCTTATTGGAGATCTAACCTTGACCTAGTGCTTTAGCACAAATTTAGAGCTGGCAGGGGCTCCAGAAGGCATCCAGCCTCATTTTATGGAACAAGAACCCGAGGCCTCTCAGGAGAAGTGGTTTGCCCAGTGTGTCACCAGACGAATACTAGAGGGGCAGTGAGAGCTAAAGTGATTGCCCACAGTTATGGTGCAGCGTGGGTCAGCACCCCCACTTTGTAGGAGAAAAGAGCATAGCTCAGTGGCCTGAAGTGATCTGCCTGTGGTCACACAGCCAGCCAGATAGGAAATGCCTTCTTTGTGGTCTCCAGTCCTGTGGGGGATTATGGTGACTTGATATCACTTGGCTCCTCACTCCCACAGGGCCCCTGTAGCACACCTGCTCATGCCAGCGTCCTCCTCTTAGAGCTGGGGGCCTTAGACTCTAAGGCAGTATCCTCATTATCTCCCAATTGCCCTCCCAATCACCTGCCTCCTCCCAGGGTAGGTGGGCTGGGTTCTTCAAATTACTGCAGGGCTTCCTCACAGCATCTCTCCCAGGGAGCTGGGGGTTGCCAGCATCTACATGCCTTGCCTGGGAGTAGGGACAGCTGAAGTCCTTAGCTGGCATCTTCAGGACTCAGTTTTGCTTCTGGCCTCGCCCCACCATGGGCCAGGTGGAGCATGGCAGTGGGATCATGGAGCTGAATGAGAGGCTTTGGTGGGCACCAGAGTCCTTCCATCCCCCCAGGCATCTGAGAAATGACTTTTGCTTTACACTGTGGTCCTGTCTTTTGTCCAGCTCTCCTGGAGTGATCATTCAGTCACTCGACAAGGATTTAAGTACCTGCTGTATACCAGTTACTTCTCTAGGCTCTGGAGAGACAAAGGCAAGAAAGAAACAGTTTCTGCCCTCAGGGAGCCTGCATTCTGGCAGGGGAAAGAACATTTAAACACTTGAGTAAACACAAAATATTCACTGAATAAATACAAGGTATTTGGGGGGCATCTCTAGAGTCTGGGACCAAGGAAGCTTAAGAAAGGCCCCCTACAGGAGGCTGAGACTGAACTGGGCTTTGAGGGGAGCTGAGCTTTGCAAGAGGGAGAGGGGAGAAGGTGCTCCAGGGATGGCAGACAGCTTGCTTGTACAGAGAACCAAGCAAGGAATGATGGACCATATTTCTGATGCAGATGGCAGCATTTGGTTGTCTGATATGGTCTGAGCATCTCAGAGGCTACCTATTGCAACTGCTCCATTTTACAGGAGAGGAAACTGAGACCCAAGAAGGGTCTATGACGTGCTCCAGGTCGCTCGTGAGTGGCAAGGCTGGAACATGAGCCCAAGTACCTTAACTCCAGATTCCTCTGTCAGCAGAAGACCCGGGACTTTGTCTCATCTTAGGGATGAGCCAGATGTGATTCCTGAAGTCTTGGAAGGATTCCTTCCTGTCTGACCCAGCTTTGAGGACTCCTCATCCCAGGTTTCTGTGGAGAAGCACAGTGGGGGGAGGTGCTTACTGCTCAGCATGGTCCAATGTCCTGCACAGATAACTCTGTTAACTCTCTTCATTGATGTCCCTGAGGAAGGACATCAATCAAGGCATCAGACAGGAAGGCAGATGTGTGTTCACCCCAGGTGTTTGCCAGCGTCTCGAGTGAGGCTCTGTGTAAGCTCCAAACACCTGTGGATAAGGAGATAGTTCAAATGTTCTTCACGGAGAACTTATACTAATTGGGGCTGTGAGAAGGATTATGGAGGCACTTGCCAGTGTGTGTGTGTGTGTGTGTGTGTGTGTGTGTGTGTGTGAGAGAGAGCGTATATGTCTGTGTTTGTATGTGTGAGTGTGTGTATGTATGTGTTTGTATGTGTGAGTGTGTATATGTGTGAGTATGTGTATATATGTGAGTATGTGTGTGAGTATGTGTATGTCTGTGTTTGTGTGACTGTGTGTATGTTTGTGTGTATGTATGTGTGTGAGTGTGTGTATGCATGTGTTTGTATGTGTATGTGTGTCTGTGTGTGAGTATGTGTGAGTGTGTGTATGTCTGTGTGTGTGACTGTGTGTATGTGTGTGTGTGTGTGTGTGTGTGTGTGTGTGTGTGTGTGTGTGTGTGTAGGCATAGACTGGAGTATAATGATCACCTGAAGGTGGAAGTTTTGTGGTCTAGTAGGCCCAGTAGGAAGCGTTACTGAAGCCCAGGTCCTGAGCCCTCCTGAGAATAGAATGTAAGCTCCCAAGCCATAGGAGATGTGTCATCTTTTTTGATAGATTGATGGTGCTTGTATACCCAGCCATCCGGTGGGGAGTCTGGGACACAGTAGGTGCTTAATGAATATCTGTTGCCTTGGCTTGGGTGAGACCCCTTTATTTCATTTCTCCATTCCGGCTGCCTCTGCCTTTCTTCCGCCTCATTTTTCTTGTGGTCTGACTGTGTGTTGCTGCCATAGCTGCTCCTAGGGACAAAATATGAAGAGAAATTCCTCCCCCACCCCTCACCCCAGGGGAAGCCCAAGGGAGGGATGGTCAAGTCCCAAGGAATGTCCTCATTGAGAAGAAATAAAAAGGCAGAGACTGTGGCTTCTCTTCTTAAGCCTTCTGAGGAGGCAGCTCTTTCTGGATTAGGTACCAATCCTCTTTGGCATGGCTTCCCCAACTCCCCTATTCTTGGCAACCAGCAGACCAAACAGGAGCCTCTGGTCTCCCGTGTTCCCTAGCAAGAGGCCAAAGTACTTGTGTGACCAGAAGTGGCCCAAACATGGGGCACTCAGCAGAGGGAGATGGATGGAGGCTCAGGCCCAGAGGAAGCATCACAGCCCTACAAATTGGGTAGCTATCCTGATCACCCTCATTCCAGTGTTACATATGGAGAAGTGTCAGAAAAGACCTTATCCAGGACATGTGTGAACAGAAAAGAAAACAGGCTGGCCTCATAGAAAGAATGAACATCAACAGATGGGCGTCTTCTCTGTGAAGGATTGTGGGAAACCTTGGCTAAGATCAGGATTGCTGCAGAGAGCAGCAGGGTGGGTCCTTAACCTGATTCCCTGGAAGGATCACCCAGAGTCATGGCTTCAAGGGTTTCCCAAAGTGCCATCCCCTGCTTTGCCTCTTTACTGTTTGCTTCACCTATACTTAGGACTCTGCCTTCTTCCAATCTCTGAAGTTCAACTGCTCCATTTGTGTCATAGACTCAGAGACTCCAGGGCCATCCGATCTCCAGGAATCCATTTTGGATCCTGGTAACTGGGTGTTAGTGATTACTTGGCCAGGTCTGCTCTGAAGTCCACCTCTGTAGAGATCCCTAAATAAAGGCCTTGCTGAGAAAATAAATTTCATGGACAAGATATAAGGGGATGTATTTAAGCCACTTGTGGTGTTTTTTCTGAAGCTGGAAAAGACAACTTTGAGGCCATTCAGCCCAACTGGTTGCATTTTGTAGAGGAGGAAAGGGAGAAGACTGAAGGCAGAACCAGCCCTGATTCCAGACTTTCAGGCCAACCTTACAGAAACAGACTCTTTTCACATACTTTGGTGCTGCCCATTGGGAGCACAACTCTCCCTATTGTGCTCCCTGTGGTCGGGCAGGCTGTGTGCCTCCTGTGCATTGGGAAGGGGGGCTTGCCACCCAGAATAACGCCTTCACGTCAGCAGGGAGAGCATGGTAGCATGTGCAGGGCTTTGGGGAGCACGTGGTAGAGAATGAGGCTCGAAGGGTCAGGGCAGCCCTCTCTGGCAGCTGTGCACATGGGGTAGAGTATCTGAGATGACCTTTACCTGCCTCGTAAGGTGGGCTACAACAGCCACGTTGGAGTCTTCTCTCCTCCAGATCTCTCAGGTGGTTGTGATATGGGAAACGTGGTCTGCTGTAGCAGAAGTTTTTCGGTGAAATCGCCCTCAATTCCTGTGCATGAATTGTTCTTATAAAGATTTCACCCAGATGAGGAACTAGGTCTATGAGTACATAGTTCCTGATGTTCTCTTGATCAGTTTCTTTAAAATACCACCTGTGATTTTTCCAGTGGTTTGGTATCTTCCCCTCTCTGACACTCGAAAGCTGCCTGTGCAACACTGCCAGCCTTGTGTCCCCTCTAGTGTGACTTCGCCTGTTTTGGGCTGGGCCTGGGCTGGCTGCTAAGGCCCCTCCTGCTTGGTTAGGAGGATTATGCTGAGTTTTCCTTTCTTCTCAGACTGGTGCCAATGTCAGACAATGAGCATCCATGAACTTCCTGCTCATCTTGTTGTTTATTCCCATGGTGGGCTCTGTCTCATAGAATGATGGTTCTTGCTGTCTTTGGAGACCCAGTGAAACCAGTGGCCCCAGTTACTTTATCATCATTTCTAAGGACCATCTGTGAGCCTTCATTCCATTGAGCTGCAACTGTTAAGACAGTTCTGTCCTTCACTGGTCAAAGATCCCACACTTAGAGAACCAAGTCCTTGTTTGTGGACCATCTAAAGACTGTCATTCTTAAAATAATTCCTGACATTGATATAACACCATTTTTTTGGAGGTCTGCATCTGGACTCTCAACAAGGAAAGTCTCTCTCTCAGTGCAGGTCACAATAGCCCCCATAGAACTCTCTAAGCTTTTTTTTTTTTAGATGACCTCATTTGATCCTCACAACAACCTTGTGACCTAGGTATTATCATTTCCATTTTGTAGATGAGGAAGCTGATGCTCAGGTAGGTTCAATGACTCATCCATGGTCACATAGCTAGCGAGCGTCAAAGGTGAATTTGAATCCTGGTCTCTTGTGACTCAGCTCTTTGCACTGTTCCACACCATCTCTCCTTCTGTCCCTTTTTCTGCTCCATTGTTATAGCAGTGGAGGGCATCTGCCCATGACCAAAGGCCAGATCATATTTTATTCTACTCCAGGGGTCACACAGGTTGTGAGAGATGTGAGAGACCTTTACCTGTCCACCTTGGTGCATTTTCCATGGCTTAAGCCTGCTGGAACAGTCTTCAAGAGCAGTGTGTCACCTCCATGTTCCAGGAAGACCTCATGGAAGATGGCAAGCATTGCCACTTGTATAGTGCCTGGTATGTTTAATGACCTCGAAGAATTCACTGCTGGGAACATGCTGCTATTTTCTGTCTGTATTCTCCATGCAATGCCATAGGGCCATCAATCATGGAACATAATGCAGAAAACTGCAATTATGCTCACTGAAAGGACAGTGGAAAGAAGGCTGGTAGGCTGCAGGATGCTAACATGAAAACCTGAATGTGTGAGGATTAAAAGGCATAACAAAGGACACATGGGAATGAATGAAACAACACTTAGTAAACTCTTCCTATAGGCCAAGCTAGAGTATACAGGGCAATGAGGTGGCACAGTAGATAGAGGCCCAGACCTGGAGGCAGGAAGACTAATTTTCCTGAGTTCAAATCTGGTCTCATTTACTAGCTACAGGAGCCTGGGCAAGTTCCTCGACCCCATTTGACTCAGTTTTCTCGTCTGTGAAGTGAGCTGGAGAAAGAAATGGCCAAGCACTCTAATATATTTGCCAAGAAAATCCCAAAAGGAGTCATGTGGAGTTAGACACAACCAAAAATGACTGAACAACCACAACTGTCCTGTCAAAGGCCAGGGTGGCTCCGGAAGCTGTTCTCAGATGGAGAGAGTGTCGGCATTGGCTGTGGCTCAAGGTATAGGGGAGTCACCTGTAAATGAACACTTAGGAATACTAGCAAGCTATAAACAGTTCAGTATTCAGTTGTTGTTAGTTGTTTCAGTGATGGCTGACTCTTCATGACCCCCTTTGGAATTTTCTTGGCAAAGATACTGCAGAGGTTTGCCATTTCCTTCTCTGGTTCAGTGTAGTAGTTATGTTTAAACAACCACTTTGGTGTACTAGGGGAGTGTGCTCATTATGTAAAAGGAGATGGTAGTCAAGCCTTCTGTGAAACAGAGGAATTCTTCTCTAAAGACAAACATCACCCCTAGTTTATTGGTTTTATAAACTGAGTTTTCCTTAAAGCAGGGTATATCCACTTCGGTTTAGCTAGAACCTACAAGGCACCAGGTACTCAGTGGTTAAGAGCAGCTTCCAATACCATATTGACTTCCCTGCAGATTTCCCAGTGCTATATAGGCTTATCCAAATGCACCCCCTCTTTCTCCTTTCCCTTTGAATTACATTAGGGAAAGAGGAGTACTGATTTTATATACCCCCTAGAACAGATTTTAAGTCATTGATGGTGCAAAACAAACAGATTTTGAAAAATACACAAAATGTTAAAGATACCATCCTCAGTTAATGTGTGGCAGGGGCTCTGTTATACCCATGCAAGGCTGCACATGGCATGATCTGGGGGTAGCAGGAAGGGTCTTTCTCTCTTGGAAAATAACTTCCCCTTTCATCTGCTACACTCTGTGAAATTCCAACCCTCAATAATGATTCCTTTGAATGTAGAATATATACACACAAACATACATGCCTATGTATGTGTATTCATATTCCTCTGAACGCATAGTTGCCTCTTCAAACATAAATCATCCTGGGAGAGCATGAGGGATATTGAATCCCAGGCTGGAAAGAATCAATAACCATAGCTTTCCCCTGGCTCACCTCCTGCTGAATTTTCACCCTCTCTTTGCCTGCTGGGTCCAGAAAATTGAAACAACTGTGCCTCCCCTAACCTGCCTTCCAGGGGCACCATACTCTACTTGATACCCCTAGGTGTGGACAAATCCCATTGCCCCTTAATTTGGCTAAGGATCAGTTGAGTTTTTCACCAAGAGGATTTATATTCATAAGTGATAGGGAAAGAAAGCATTAGAGTCCTTATCCCAAGATAAATAATGGGGGAGGTACAGACAGCATTGGTTGGGCATCTCCATTTCTAGAGTTCCCCTTAATTCCATGTCATGCCCTGTCTTTTCAGAGTGTGGGTGTTTCTCTCTCCTACCACCATCCCTGTGAGGGACAGGTTGATGTCATGGAGAGAGAACTGTGCCTACAGCCCAGGAACACCCGGGCTCAGGTCTTGACTCTGACCCATGCTGGCCTTGGGTTCCTGGCAAGTCACTTAACTTCTCAGTGCTCTAGACTACTGTCTCTAAGGTTAGAAAGTGCTGACTAGCATTGCTAGGGTAGTGGTGTTTCCTCATTTGGGAGTTCCCTATATCAAGGACATTGCAGGTCTGGGCTCCATATCATCTTTTTCTTTAATCTTTGATGAGACATGAGGTGTCTGCTGCTCATCACATCCATCTGGATAGGAGGAAACTGAGGCCCCTGGAGGGCACGAGACCAAACACATGAAACTCTTGTCACAAAAAAGCTAAACTTTACACAGGACTTCAGAGTTTGCAGAGTTCTTTGTGTGTTCCCTCCCTTGCTTCTCAGTGTCAAGCTCTGATCTGGCAGTTTCCTGAGCAAGTCAAATCTATTTTTTTGATTAAGGAACAGGTGAGATGGAAGGGCCACTCTGAGAGCTTGGGGACCAGTCTGGCTATATGGGGTACACCAGGGCTGGGTCAGAGCAGCCAGGGTTGCTCACTAGCTCAGTCATGCTCCTCACTAGCTATAAAGGAGAGAAAAAGATGGAGAAAGGGTATGAGGACAGCACTGAAGGCAGATGTCCCTAATTTGACAATTTTACTACGATTGCCCTTGAATTTGAGATCAGTTCAGCCAGGATGGAAGGGCTTAAGCCAGAGGGCCTGTTCTGTGGCTATGCCATCTGGAGCAGGCTAGGAAGTTCTGTGGCAGGTTTCTGCCTACCACATAGCCCAATCTTCTCCAATTCATAAAATCTCAGTTGGAAAGGAACTCTAGTCCAACCCATGTCCCCTAAACCTCTCTACAATGCCCCTAGTCAGTGGTCATCCATTTAGCTTCTGGTGAAGGACCTCCAGCCATGGGGAACTCACTATATTTCAAGGCAGCCTGTTCCACTTCAGGAGAGAAATAAGTCTAAGGAAATTTTTCCTGACAACAGAAGACCGAATTGGCCTTTTCCCAACTTCCCTCCAGTGCTCCTGACCCTTCTGGGACCAAGCAGAAGGAGCCTAATTCTTCTTTCATTTGACAGACCTTCAGATACTTGAAGGCAGCCAGAAAACACTCCCAGTCTCTCAACACTGGAACTTCTCCCTGGTCCACAAATGCCAACCCACTCATCAGGATGTGAAAGGAGTGGGCCTCAGTTATTGGCCACCTTTATTCGATAGTCACTCAGGAGCACTGGCGTAGATCAAGACGCATGAGAAGACCCAGCTTTGGGATTCCCCACATGCACTGGTACTAGTGCTAAGGATGTAGGTTAGTACGGTGACCTGCATAAGGATAGAAATCACACACATTCACAAATACATGCACATGTGTGTGCACACACAACCACACATGCATGAATATACAAGTACCCTCTCTCTCCCTACACACACACTTTGGGGAGAGAAGGGTAATCATCTACGTCTTCTCAACCATCTGGCCCCCTTCTGGCAAAGCTGTATCCTTCTGAACCATAGAGTGCGGTCAACTATGTCCTCTCCCCAGGAGGTGTTGGAGGGTAGGGAAGCACAGTCTCTAGGAAGGACAAAGGAAAAGAACAAATGTAAAGGTCCTGGGATCTTTCCTGGCATTTTATGACAGTAAGCTCACAGCAGGTAGTCAGAGGATACCTGTGAGGCTCTGAAGGCAACAAAGGAGCTGTCCATGATCAATTCGGGGAAGCCTACAGCCCCAGGTTCCCCAAGTTGGATTAGTACTGGGTGGGGCACATCAGTTGTGCTCGATTAACCCTGCTTGGCACAACAAGGGCCACGCCCTTTAGGACTGTACACAAAAGTAGAGAATGTTGTCTGATGCGCTTTCGAGTACCTGCTAAGACTTGTGGCCCTCCTACCCACAAATGCCATCAGAGAGATGGATGAGAGGAGGAAGGAGGTCACCGCTAGTTGGGCCAGTTGGGCCGGGAAGTTAGAGAAGGCTCCATGGGGGGGGGAGGGGCCGAGTTCCCCTGAATATCTTCATTTTCACTCACCTTAAAAAAGAGCTTCTTCCTGAACTTGACACGATGCCCCGCCCCCTTCTCTGCATTCCCTCAGCATCTCTCATGTTTAGATTGCCCTCCCTCCTCACTCTGGCCCCTCAGAGCCCTTCTTTCCCTCCCAGACTCCCTTCTTCGCCCTCACTCCCCACTCCCAAGCCCTGGGCGAGCTCCTTCATCAAATTTCCTGATGACTTGCTGCAGGATTCTGTTCTCTGTTGCCCCTCCCTTCATTATAAGTACCTATGTACACAGAATAGAAAAGAGCTGGCATTTAAATAGTATCTTACAGTTTGTAAGATGCTCTACCTTTTATCTCACAATCCTCACAACTCTGAGAAAGAGGTGCTATTATTATCCCCATTTGATACATGAGGAAACTGAAGCAGCCAGAGGTGACGGGACTTGACCAGGGTCACACAGCCAATAAGTGTCTGAGGCTGGATTTGAACTCAAATATTTCTCCCTGGCAGCTTGCAATACCCTCTCCTTGATCTGGGGACTCCAGAACCTGGCTATAACATTTCTAGGAGTTTTCTTTTGGGGATCTTTTTCAGGAGGTGATTGGTGAATTCTTTCAAGTTGTATTTTGGTCTCTGGTTCTAGAATATCTGGGCAATTCTCCCTAAGAATTTCTTGGAAGATGCTTTCTAAGTTCTGTTTTTGATCATGGCTTTCTGGTAGTCCAATAATTTTTAAGTTGTCTCTCCTGGATCTGTTTTCCAGGTCAGTGGTTTTTTCAAGGAGATATTTCACATGGCCCTGTATTTTTTTCATTTGTTTGGATCTGTTTGATAGTATCTTGATTTCTCATGAAGTCATTTGCTTCCATTTGCT
>CM053583.1:416698980-416757492 GCA_028627135.1 Pseudochirops cupreus | reverse complement strand
TCACAAATCCCATTCACAGCTGCCGCTAATCCGCTCACCTGAAGCTCCTCAGCTCCTCCACTCCTCCCATCCAGCCGCCCCCGGGGCACAGCCGCGGCTTCAGGCCAGGCTGGTTTCGGTTCGCAGTGCTGATATGGTTCCTCGTAGCCAAGCTGACTTTAGTGGGAAGTATCTTTGTGTGCGTTTTGGAGTTCTAGGATTGGTTTAGAGTCCTATTTTATGGGTATTTTGGGGTGGCTATGTGAGAGCTGCGATATGTTGCTGCTGCTATGCCACCATCTTGGCTCTGCCCCCCTCAAACTCAAATATTTCTAAATCCAGATCCGATCCTCTATGCTCCACACCTCTGAGTGACTTCCTGTCTGTGGCCCTGGGTTCCTATACCAGCCAAATTCTGTTTTCAAAAGAAGTGTTTGCTGAATGGATAAAAGAATAAATTTCGGGGAGACTACAAGAAAACAAAGGTGGGTTTGCCCAGCAGATTGGGGACACGTGAGCAATTTGCATTTTTTTCTGGAGAGCAAAGAAGATAGAAATAACCATACCCTGAGACCTCAGAAACCCTGCCAGGTGGCCTGGCCACGAAGATGAGTTCTGGGCTTCTTAAAGTCCCCTACTTAATATCAGGCTCATCCAGTCGTTCCATAAGCATGTGTGAAGTGTTCAGGGTCACCAAGACAAAGTGAGAAACAGTCCCTGCCCTCGAGGAGCCTGCAGCTCAGCTCAGCTCCGTTCTGTGGAGGCTTCAGGGGCACAACACTTAGACACTTTAAAGAAATATAGCAAGATGGGCAGAGGGAGAGAGTCTCAATGTAGAGGGGGCACCAGGAAGGGCTTCATGGAGAAAGAGGCATTTCAGTAGAGCCTTGAAAGAAGCTAAGAACTCCAAGATGTGGAGGTGAGGAGGTAGGGTTTTCTAGCCACAGGGGACAGACTATGGCAAAAGACAGAGGTGAGCCATGGGGGTGGGGGTGGGGCTGCAGTTTAGCAGAAAACCAGGAAGGCTCTTCTGTTGGGACTAATGACCTGTCATCAATAGAGCACAAGCTTTCAGTTGTTGCTCTTTATTTTTCTTTCAGTACATTAAAAGAGATAACGTCTGTAAAGTGCTTTGTCTGTCTTATGTGAGTGTCAGCAATTCTTATTTCTGTGATTAGTGGGAAAGGTCTTCTCTCTGTCTATCCCCCTCCCCCCATCCTCCTCTGCTCTTCTCCCCTCCCTCCCCAACAAGGCAAAATGGAGTTAGAGATACCATCTGTGGCTACAAGATTTTAGAGGGAAACTCAGGGGTTCAAACAGGGACCCAGTCTATCATTTAATGACCTGTAGGCATGAAATGGATCTGAAGGAATCAATGCTGCCATATTAGTCTCTAGAGCTAATCAGACTAATTCATAGTTCCCATGGCACTGTTTCAAAAAGGGATAATATTGTTTAAAATCCCAAGGACTATAGAATAATAGCTCTACAATTGGGGGGGCATCTAGTCCAACCTTTCCAACCCCCATT
Organism: Pseudochirops cupreus; assembly: GCA_028627135.1. Taxonomy (NCBI): domain Eukaryota; kingdom Metazoa; phylum Chordata; class Mammalia; order Diprotodontia; family Pseudocheiridae; genus Pseudochirops; species Pseudochirops cupreus. Next base: position 416,755,983 of record CM053583.1, on the reverse strand, counting down.
TTAAATATAAGGAGATGGAGGCCAAGTGACTAGCTCAGATGATCCAGGGTTCTTTCTACTGTGCTTTCTCAAATAGAAGAGCTGGGAGGGACCATAGAGATCATTCCATCTAACCCTCTCACTTCACAGGTGAAGAATCAGAGACCCTAAAACCAAAGACTATATGATTAATTTAATTGTCCAAACCCATGTGTGCCAAGGGGAAAATGGATCAATAGTGAAATATTCTGGGGTACTCCCTAATATAACTAACATTTATGTATAGTGCTAAGGCTTACAAAACAATTTACATATATTTTTTCACTTGTTCTTCACAATGATTCCTCAAAATAGGTACTTGGTATTTTGTCCCCATTTTACAGATGAGGAAAATGAGGCTGGAGAGCTGCAGTAATTTGTTCACAGCCATGCAGCCATTCCCTCTCTGCTCTTGAACTGCAGTGGTCTTGAATCATTTGCCTTCGTCCACACTTTATCTACGTGCCTGCTCTTGGCAGCTTGATCTCATCTGTTGGTTCCCAAGACCACCTGGTCTTTCCTGCCTCTGGAGAAGTATGCACACATCCTGCTTTCTGGATTTGTCTTTTAATATCATATTGTAGGGAGCTCGAAGTCATCAGAGACTTATTTCTGGTTTCGTATACATACTCTTCCTTCACCTGTGTGGTTCAGTGGAAAGAGACTGGGATTTAGAGTCAAGGGGTCTGGGTTCAAATCCATCCCCTTCCACCTACTCCATGTGTCACTTTGGATCAGCCACCTCAAGTCTCTGGGCCTTAGTTTCCTCATCTGTAAAAGGAGGGGGTTGGCCTCCGTGACCTTCAAAGGCTCTTTCAGCTCTATCTCTGGTATTCTCTGATTCATGGTTGTCTCCAGGAAGACCTGGGAATGCTCCCTGAATTTCAAATGGTGGAGACAGTTGCAGGGAATGGGGGAGGAGAAGGCTTCTTCATGCTGTAGGAAGCTTGTTCTGTGTTGATAGAGGAGAGCTGTGAATGCAGCTTGGTAATGGACTGGCTCACTCCACTTGTTAAAGTACTTTCCTTTATTACAAAAAAAGAAAGAAAAAATATTCAAATTACATGGTGAATCAGTTCCTTATTTTCCCCATGACTAAGCACTGCATTTTTCCACACATTACAAGTCATTGTTCTGAAAAATTGGCTTCAGGTCAGGCGTGTTTCCTAAAGAGGCATAACTTACTCAGCTGGGCCTGTTCCTGCTCTAGTTGCTACAAACAGCAGCAGCACATCTGAACAATGCCAGTGGAGGAGTTGTGAAAGAAAACAGCTCTGTGTGCATGCTTGTATTCATACGCTCCATGTGTCCCCATCACCTCCAAGTGATAGTCGGGCTCCAACATATCTCATAGAGCACTGGCAACATATCTAGCTCTATTAGGCACTGTCATGCATATATACAAGAGGGAGGAAGGAAAGATGCTATACCTACGCTTAAGGAGATTTGTTTGGTTGAAGAGATGAGGTCATGTCCCTCCTCAGCTCAAGAACTTGTGATGGCTTCCCATTTCCTACTACACTAAGTCTGACCCATCCTGAAGTTTGGGGACTGCAGTATTCACACTGATGCTCCTTTGAACATCCTGGGGATTCATTAAACCCTCAATGCCCATGACCCACAGCTTTCTCTGCTTCATCCCTCACCATCACCCCCCACCTCTGCTCCTGTTTCATGTTTGTCTTGGCAGCCCCAGTGCCTAGCTCTGTTCCTAGTGTGGAGCAGGTACTCAGTGAATGTGTTGTCCCTCTGTTGGTCATCTCTAATATTTCTGTTGCTTGTTTGTATATCACTGTTTGCATGTCATCTCCCTGGGCTGAGGTCCTACAGGGTGGGTGTTGTCATTTGCCTTTCTTTGTACCCCCAGCACTGAGCACAGAGCCTGGAGAGACAGGAGAGCTTAATAAATGCTTATTGACTCAGACATTCCAAGATCCTTATTTCTATCAACAGGGACTCTCTTTTCATTCCTACGGAGTACAAACTCTACAGCTTAGAAGGGGACTGTCATGAGTTAGAGTGGTCTCACATCTGTCACCTTGCAGCCCATCTTCTGGTGCTGAACCTCTCTGAATTTAGCTGGGCTAGTCCTCAGACCACAGACGCCACCCATCACCTGGCCTGGGGTCAAAGAAAGCTCTTCCAGTGTGGCAGGGTCTTTTTCTCTGCTGGAACAGATCTATCATAGTGTGGCTTCGGAGCAGTCATTTAGTGGAGGTGTGTGTATAAAATGACTTTCAATAACTAGGATTTAATGGGTTTTTAAATTTATTTTTATTATGAGCATAACATAATCAACAAATAGGAACATTTTGATATACAATGAACAAAAAGGGGGATTTGATATGAAACTGTGAATTTCTGTTACCTAGAGGTTTTAAAAAAGTACATATTAAATTTATCACAGTTGTAATAAGATTGCCCTCCCGGTGGCCCCTTCTGAATTTGGTTTTGCTCTCTTCTGAGATCTGATTTTCCTTTTAACTTGAGCTCTAGTTTCAGAGCTAAAATCTTCGTTTCTGATTGGCCATCATGCAGCTGTGATTTCTCCCCCCCCAGACTCTTTTTAAAAGTATTTGCTCAATGACCCTAGACTAGTCATTCATGTCTCTGGCCCTCAGCCTCCTGAGATGCTTTTACAGAAGAGGGACTGTTGCCCTGCCCTCTCAGACTCTTAGAAAAACTTGAGACCCAGTATACATTTGAGTAACTCCTGTCTGATTACAATGACTTTCAGACAGTTTCCTCTAAATGTAGAGACCATGTTCATATAGTGTAACTTGGTCTTATTCCTCCATATGGCTCAGAGTGGCCTCCTTCATCAGGTCATTCAGGGGGTCATTCAGTAGAAACAGCCTCACTACTTACCCACTATGGGGAATTTTGAGCCAAGCTGGCAAAGCTAATTCTGCTGTACATTTGATCCAGACCTGGTATACCCCAGGAGGTAGTGCTTGCGTTCAAGCTTAAGGCAGCAAAAAAAAAAAAAAATTGTATTTCCAATGAGATTTCCCTCAGATCTAATGACCATAGTGAGATATTCTGAAAGGAGCCTTTTGACTGATGGAATTATCGTTCTTACCCATGAGACACACCCCTGGGGTTAATGTGAGTGGAATACTGGGGTTATAATCAAGCTACTGCCAGATTAGAAAGCAAACCTACTTTCTTGCCTGCATTTACCCTTTCTTCTCCCTATCCAGGATCAGAGTGGAAAATAGACTGAAGCCAAACAATCCAGTGTCCCAGGGATGTTGTTTCCTTGTCTCTTAACTCCAGGAGATGACTGATTATGTTAGCAGAGGAAGGAGAGAACTCCCAGGCCTGAAGTCAGGGCTGGGATGTCGAGCGTTCCAGGCCCAGGCTTCCTGGATTCGTTGGAGGAGGACAGCCTTCTACAATGGGAGGGCTCTCCTCTAGGCTAGTAGCCCTTATAGCAAAATGGTACATAGCATGACGTAAACATGTGCCAGAGAAGAATCAGGCGATCTCACTTTGCTTCCCTGTTCTTTGTCAAGGAGAGCGATCTTTAGGCTGGAGAGAAGGTGGGACAGCAATTGTATTTAATTTTTTTTAGCATAGCCAAATTTCTAAATATATCCCTCTTCCTGCTTCTCTTAAGAAAGTCATCCTTTATAGCAAAGAATAAGAAGTGGAGAAATAAGGGAGTGGGGAAGACAGTCCAGCCCTCAAGCAGGAAATAAACATTTATTAATCATTTGCAATGTGCCAGGCACCCTGTTAAGTGCCGGGGATACAAAGATACAAAGCAAAAAGCAGTCCTTGCTATCAGGGAGCTTGTGATTTCCTTGAGAGAGGCAGTTTGTCAGCAGGCAGCTGGGTGGCCCAGTGGATAGAGCACCAGGCCTGGAGTCAGGAGGACTTGAGTTTCAATATGACCGTGCTAGTGTGTGACTTCACCCTGTTTGCCTCAGTTTCCTCATCTGTACCATGAACTGGAGAAGGAAGTGGCCAACCGCTCGGTATCTCTACTGGGAAAACCCCGAACGGGATTAGGAAGAGTCACAAACAACTGAAAAACAACAGAAAAGGAATAATAATGACAGCCACGCCCCAGGACTGCGGGCGAGGACCCAGCGACAGTGTTTGTAAGGGGCTCTGGGTCAAAATGCTGGCTATTGCTACTGTGCAAACCACTGTGCCAGATAGGACGTGTGCAGGACACAGTGGAGACCATGGGGGAGCAGCGCAGCAGGAGGAAGGCAGCCCTGTGGAGACTAATCACTGCACAGGCATTTACGAAGCTTCTGGGGCTCCTGGCGCTTCCCCTGGGCGCTCTCCCTGGTCCTGCAGAGACAGCACAAAGAATGGAGTGGGGGGACATGTGGGGGACAAGCACACCTGAAAACATACCTGTACAAATGTGCAGTGAGTGGACACAAATGTGTGCAGCGTACTTAAATGTTAGTAAGGAGGCCGTGACACAGCCCCGGCACGCGTCCCCCTGAGCCTGGCAGTTTTTTCCTCGGAGCAGCAGTGGGAAGGAGCATATGCAGGTAGGGCCATTGTCAGGGCCCTGCTCTCCACTGAGGGAAGCAGGGGATGGGGCAACCAGTGTGGGAGATTTACAGCAATTAATTGACTTGGAGGGAGAGACCAGAGTAGAGGATGACACAGTGGGGGAAAGGTGTGGGCCATGCCAAAATTCAAGTGAAGAGAGGACCGGGACTGGGGGATCCCAAAGGCAACAGTCCAGGGGCCAGGGAGAACCTGGATTTGCGAGCAGAGAGGGTTGATGTGGGGGGAGCCCTGGGGAAGAAGGTTAAGGAAGCATCAGAAGGCAGGGGCCATGTACTCAGCCTGAGATGCTTTTTCCCTTTCAGTGTTATGAGGTTAGGTGAGCCTGCTGTGCTCTTTCCTGGCTCAGCTCTTATGGAAGAAGCAGAGCCAATCATTGTGATTTGTGTAAAAGGGCAAGTGAGCTGTGCTGTAGCCCAGATGCCCACCACTGTGGGCATGGGGGGCCTAGGTATCGGGTCCTAGGAGATTCAAGACCTGAGATGCCTCTGAGGTCCACCTCAGACCCTGTTTGCCCCTCTGAGTGGTGGTTGTGCACCATGCATTAATCTTGACCTAAAGAGCTGAGAGTGCAGTTCAGAAGGAGATTGAATTAAGCCCTTCCTGATTTACATCTGGCTTCTTCTGCATTTAAACATCTGCTCACAGTTTTAGATGCCTGAACCTCCCCCTTTCTTGGCTGCCTCTACTAAATTCCTACTTCTCCTTTAACTGCAGCCCTCCCCCTTCTACACCACTGTCTCTGCCTTCAGTGAGGACCTTCGCCCATGACCTTCACAGAGCTTGCCTTCTCCTCTCTCTAATGCGATATTACGGGTCATCCTCATCTGTGAACATCACCTCCCTTCAGCATCATAACAAGCTTGTCTGGAATGTTTTGAGTGCACTTTGCAGATATGATCTCATTGGATCCTAACAAGGCCCCTGGGAGGGAGGTGGTTCCTAGCCCTATTTTTATGGATGAGGAAACTGAGGTTGAGTGAGATTAAGTGTCTTTCCCAGGGTCACAGAGCTAGGGGCATTGAAGTGGGATTCAAACTCAGGTCTTCCGACTCTCTGCCCAGTTGTCTGCCTACTTAATGCCCCCTAACTACTTCCTAGGCTTCTGCAGATCAAAGACTGGTTCATTCCTGTCTGTACCCCAAAGCCTAGCATAAAGCCTGATACATAGTAGGTGCTTATGAAATGCGTGTCCCTTGATTATCTAAGCTCAAGGATAGCAAAGTCTATGTCATTTAAATTTCGTCCTGCCCCATGGCCTCTTACAGTGTGCTTTGTATACAGTAGGTGTTTAATAAAGGGAATAATGGAATAAATATTTATTAAGTACCTACTTTGTGACTTACATATATTATCTCATTTGATCCTCACAACAATCCTGGGAGGAAGGTTCTGAAATGATTGCTATTTTACATTTGAGGCAGACAGAGGCTAAGGACTTGGTTAGGATCACACAGCTAAGTGTCTGAGGCTGTATTTGAACTTTCTGACTCCAGGACCAGAGCTCTATTCACTGTGCCTGCCTCTGTTGTAGCATAAATGTTGGATGAATAAGTGAATGAACTTTAAGATGGAGAAACCATTTTGAATATTGCAAACATTAAACATGGGATGCATGTTTTAGTGAAAGCCACAGCTAAATTCAAAATTACTGTAAAAGTTCCTAGGATCCATGAGATGGGTTTTGTGAGTGAGCTGGAAGGCACCAAATTAGGATGTGTGAGTGAGTTCAAAAGCAGACTTCTGCATCCCCTTTCTTGGGCATCTGTGGCTTCCAGATGTGGAGGTGGATATTAGTTACTCCTCAAGCAAGACAAGGACTTTTCCTGGGGCTTGCGCTATGGGGTCAGCTTTCCCTATTGCACCTGGGCCAGCCAACTCTCCCCAGCTTTCCAAAATAACCTTATCTTATACTACCAAGCTTCCTATCTCAACAGCCTGCCAAGACATTTTAAAATCAACTATTCTTCACCGAGTTTGGAAAAAAGTGTAGGCTTTCATTTCAAGTAAGACCAGAGTACCCATTTCTTAGGGAAATCTGTTGATACCCTAGACCCTTTTGAAGATGCCACTGACATATATGCTACTATTATTAGTTATTAACATTTAAGCAGCTTAATTTAGAAAAAAATTATATTTCTGGTGAAGATGTCATTCCTGAACTTAGCCTCCATCAAACTGACTTTGGGCAGCTCAGGAAATAATATGCACAAACTCTCATGCTAAGTGCCCCCAAAGCCCTTCTGTTCAGGGCAAGGATGTTGACTCAGACGAAGTGCTTCCCCACCAGCCTCTGCTGGTCTGCAGCAATGTCCTAAGTGAAGTGAGCTGGGTCCCCTCTGCTTCCTTAAACCATTTCTGCCCTGTGGCACTGACTCTGTGGTCGGGAGGCTGGTCCCAGAGGCAGCAGCCCAGGGGGTTGGAATTCCACCTCACTGGTGACCCAAGAAGAGTCACTTAGCCCTCCACATTTCTGTTTTCTCACCTGTGAATATGGCCAGTGAGTGAAAGGCCAGTGACTCTTTCTGTCACATTGGCAATCCCAGGTGGAGGACCTGGTGCAATGAGCTGGATCCAATCCCAGCCGGTTTGTGTGGTTGTATGGGATAGCCTCAAAGATGTCTCCTAGCTCTAGCTCTGTGGTGCTGTGGTGCTGTGGTGCCAAGGTGGCTGCTTCACCCCTTTGGTTTCCTCTATCTTGAGGGCAAACTGGGACTTTTGCTGGGATATTTCACGGGTGTAACCGAGCCTTGATGTGGACCCCCTGGGGCTTAGGATAATGAATCAGACAGTCAGTTAATAAACTTTTATTGAGCACCTACTATGCCTCAGGCAGGAAGACAAAAACCAGTCCCTGCTGTCAGTCTAATGGGGGGAGAACCCATGCAAATAACTATTTACAAACAAGCTCTATTCAGGATAAATTAGAGATAAGCAATAGAGCGAAGACCCTGAGAAGGATTTTAGCTGGGACTTGTAGGAAGTCAGGGACATCAGGAGACAGAGATGGGGAGGGAGAGGTGGTATCTTCTCTGCCTTTCTTGTGCTCAATATTATTGGTAACAAGCTGAGGCTGGTCACCCCTGCCAGATGCCTCTACATTGACCTTTCAGTTACTTATGGGGTTATTGTGATTTTTTGAATACTGTAGTGTTCTAGGCCTGCCAGCCTGAGAACTTTCCTGGGAGAATATTGATGTTAAATGAATAGGCTTTTGTGGCACTAACCAGGGTGGGATCATTAAAACATTATATAATTTCCAAAGTGAAATCCATCTTGATCTCTTCTTCCTGTTCATTTCTGGGTTCAGCTCACTCATTTTTGATCTGCATTGCCTACCCAAGATAGATGCACTGATAGAATAACTCAATTACCCACCTTCCAACTGTCAAAGTCTGGACAGTATCATCCACTTAGGTTTTCTACTGTGAATGGTTAGACTTAATGCTTTCAAATTACTATGGCCATCACTGAGAAGACATGATGTTCCAAGGCTTGAGGAAATGTCCATGGTCAATTAATTGTAAAACCCAAACTGCACATTGTTTGATGTATCTGTGATCTTATCAATGTAGATACTCCCTCCAGCTCTCACCAATTAGCAGGGCTCCAATGCAGGGCTGGTGGTCCAGGGAGGAGTGGCAATTTAACAGGATGAGGTGATATATGCAAATTGATTGATTGAATTATTGGATCCCACTGGGGCTGGTGGAAAACAAACATAGGAAAGATAGCAACTGACATTTGACAGTTCTTAAACATCTGCCAGGTTCTTTCCTGAGCATTTGTTAAGTGCTCACAGTGTGTCAGACACTATGCCAACCAAATGGCACAAATACGGTCCCTGCCCTCAAGGAGGGACAATATGTAAGCTGCTATGTAGGAAAAAATGCATGGGTATAAATGGAGGGTAATCTCAGAGCGAAGGGAGTGGGGGAGGGGAGGTTGCAGTGAGAGGACTGTGGTAGGAGCAGGGAAAGTCTCTTGGAGAAGGGGAGATTTTGACTGTGTCAGTGTCAAAGGAAGCCAGGGCAGCCAGGAGGTAGCCGGACCCTTCGGACGTTCCACTGCACACCTCAGCCTCAGTTTCTCTTCACAACATAATGGATGACTCTTCAGGTCCCGCCATTCTCCCAGTTTTTAAGTTGCCTAATTATACAGTTGTCTAGCTCCCAGACACCAAGAGAGCAGAACTGTTTGTTTCCACTGCATTCTGCCATTCTAACATTGCCTGTTCACAGATATAATTTGCAGCTTGTAAAGGGACCAGGGGAGCCAGGAGTGAGAGCAGTCTGCTTACATGTTGGATGTTTGCATTTGAGAGGAGGCTGGGGGAAAACTCACTTGGCAAGAGCACAGAGATATTTGCTGTCTTGTGGATGCATACAGACCTGCTTTTGTTCTTATACACAGCATCCTGGCGTGGGGTCTGGTTTTCCTTTTTTCCTTGTGAGAAGCTCAGAAAGAAGCAAGACAACTGCCTCCTTTCTTACACTTCAGGTTTGGTCCTTGTTTCTCTTTCGTCACATCTGCCAAAACCCATCCCCATAGCCAGTGAGCATGGCTCTCTTCAGAGCTGTTCTTAGCTGGTGGGTAAGCACTCCACAGATTCATTCTGGGAAATGCAGGCTATTGACATAGGCAGATTAAGCTTCTGCCTGCCAGGTATGATTTTAGGGGCTCCAAGCTGTCCCACCTTTCCAGTCTTCTTATGCCTTACTTCTTTCTCTTTTCATTCACCCTTCCCCAGTTGTTTTGGACACTGTGTGACACTGTCCGTGCTATTCCTTACACAGAACATTCCAGTTCCAGATTTGGGACATTCTCATGGCTTGTCCCCACTGCATGGGATTCTCTCCCTCCTCATCTCCATCTCTTGGCTTTCTTCCTTTAAGTCCCAGCAAAAATCTCACCTTCTACAAAAAGCCTTTCCCTGTCCTCCTCCATGCCTCCTTCCTTGCCTCTGTTGATTATCTCCAATTGATTGAGTACAAAACTTGTTTGCACGTGTTGTCTCTCCCATTAGACTGTGAACTCCTCCAGAACAGGGACTGTTTAGTAGTCATTTGGGGGAGCGTTGTTTTTCACATTTCTTTGTATCCCAAGTACTAAGCTTGGTGCCTGGCACACAGTCAGTATTTAATAAATGCTTGTTGATTGTCTGCTAACACCCAAGTCCTCTCCCCCAATTTCTCCCCAGTGGCTTCTACCAGTGAATGATAGAGCAGCAGGTTCCTCAGGGCTTGGCCAACTGAGCTGGAGAACGGGGATCCTAATGCTACCTTCCTGAAAGCAGGCGACATGACTAGATGGTCCCATTGAATTAGCACCAGTCTGAATTTGGGCAAATCATTTAATTAAGCCCTGGGGCATCAGTTCCTCATTTATAGAGAAAAACAACAATAACAACATGCATGTATATAGGGCTTTCAGATGTGCATGTTTCTTCATAGGTTATTCCCTACAACAACTAGACTTCTTGAAATTCCTTCCAGCTCGGGGACTCAATGGTATCAGAAATCTTTAGAAATGATCTTAAACTTGATAAGCACGAAAGCAAAGAGAGAAGTTGCTCGCATGCTGAATGCCCCATTGGGCTGAACTCCTGGAGAACAGGGACTGCTCTTGGACTGTTTTTCTTTGCTCCCCTAGGGCTTAGTACAGGGCCCAGCATGCACTAGACATTTAATAAAAGCTGGTTAACTGATGATCAGATCAACATATGAAATTAGGAATGAAGTCTTACATAAAATCCTTTTCCATTTCAAGCATTTGCTAATGTAGGACCAAATGAATTGACTAACAACAAAGAAATAAAGCCTTAGATGCTGTGTCTCTTCCGTAGCCATCTGGAAGTCTTGTACCTTTGGACTCCATAGCACTGTATGACTGAGAGAGATGGTAGACTCCAAAGATTTTAAGTCAAGGATCCCCCCCCCCCATGAGAGTGGAGAGATTCATAGTGCTCATGAGCAGGTTCCAGCATACATCAAACAAAGAGTTACTAAGGTATAAAGAATGCCATGAGAGAAATGAATAGATTTAAAAAAAAGGATAGGTTGGTCATATTAAGTGTAAATTAAAACCAATGGGCAACTTTATGCTCCATTAACGCCATCCCAATGAAAAGAGGAAAGAGAAGGCCCCCAACATAGAGTGGAGCCCTGATGGGGAGCTAAAGGAAGGGCATGGCCAAGAGTCATGCAAGGTGGGTGAGCATGGATCTGTATTATTGCAGAAAATTCCTACAGTGACTCATTCATAGACCCATCTGAGTATGTATTTGAGTATGGTGTCTGGAGGAAGAGAATTAATGGTACCATCGTACTCAGGTGACAGCTGGAGTATTTTGTTTAGTTCTGGGTACCAAAATTTAGAAAAGACAGTGATAAACTGAAGAATGACCAGAGGAGATCAGTCAGAATGACAAAGAATCTAAATTTCTCGTATCATAAGGATATTCTAAAGGAAGTAGGTCCAGAATGGATAGAGAGCCAGGCCTGGGGGTAGGAAGACTCATCTTTGTGAATTCAAATCTGGCCTCAGACACTTACTAGCTGTGTGACCCTGGACAAGTCTCTTCACCCTGTTTGTCTCAGTTTCCTCATCTGTAAAATGAACTGGAGAAGGAAATGGCAAACCACTCCCATATCTTTGCCAAGAAAACCCCACATGGGATCATGAAAAGGGACACATGACTGAACAATGAGTGAACAAAAAAAGGAGCTAGGGTTGGTTAACCTGGATAAGGGAAGATTTTAGACAACACTTTATACTTGCTTTCAAGGGTTTGGATGGTTGTCATAAAGAAGAGGAGTTGGGACTGTTCTCTTTGGTCTCAGAGGTCAGAACTTGGAGCAGTAAAGTTGTTTTGTCTTGATGTTCGGAAAAACTTCCTAACAATCAATTCTATCTGAAAGTGGGTTGTGTTGAGAGGCGCTGGGCTAGGGATGACTCATCCCTGTTGGCCCTGCCTCGTCACTTTAGAAGGTGTCCTGGGCTAACCCAGAAATGTCTACAAGTCACCCACATTTCCCAGAATGCTTTGTGACCTCATCCATTGCAACCACCTCTAAGCTTCCTTAGAGTTTAGACAGGTTTATGACAAATTTATTATTCTCACTAAACATCCTCAGAGGAGACCATCAGGGCTAAGGCTTCTACTATCTCACTGCTCTCTTTAAAGCTAGGATTGGGTCTAATCTATAGCCAAATGAAGCTGGCTCCTAGGTTTCTAAGCTATAGGCAACCTGCCCCTTGGACCTTCATATGTTACCCAGGTCTAGCTCTGCTGCTACTGCTAATGAATTCCCCCTTTTCCTCTTTCTCTTAAAAACTGTGTTAAGATTCCTGGCACTTTACTCAGCTATCCCTTGAGAACTCTTTTTTTTTTTAAAATATTTCAATTTATTTATTTATTTTTAGTTTTCAACATTCATTTCCACAAGATTTTGAGTTACAAATTTTTCTCCTTGTCTTTCCCCTACCCCTACCCCAAAATGGTGAGCCTACTGACTACCCCTTCCCCCAATCTGTTCTCTCTTATATCCTCCCCCACCCCCTCTAACTTTCTAGTAGGGCAAGATAGATTTCTATATGTCAGTACCTGTATATTTTATTTCCCAGTTGCCTGTAAAAAACAATTTTTTTTAACATTTGTTTTTAAAACTTTGGTTTCCAGATTCTTTCCCTTCTTCTCTTCTCACCCATCTCCACTAGGAAGACAAGCTGTTCAATATAGGTTGTACATGTGTAGTTATGCAAAACATTTCCATAGTAGTTATATTGCGAAAGACTAACTATATTTCCCTCCGTCCTGTCCTGCCCCCCACTTATTCTATTTTCTACTTTGACCCTGTCCCTTTTCAAAAGTGTTTGCTTCTAACTACCCTCTCTCCCAATCTGTCTTCCTTTCTATCATTGCCCTTCTTATCCCCTTCCCCCCAACTTTCCTCTTGAGAACTCTTAAGGAAAAATTCACTTACCTCTTCAGTTGCAGCCTGGTGTGTGGCTGCCGAGATCAGATTTCTTTCTGTGTCTCTCAGAAGATCATAGATTCTTTCATAGAAATGGTGGAACTGGAACTGATGGCCTCAGGGGTCGCCTGGGCCAACCTCCTCCATTTACCAAGGAGCAAAAAGACAGATGGGGCTTGAGACATTGGCATAGAGATTTAAAGCCAGAAAGAACCTTAGAAATCATCTAGTCTAACCCCCTCATTTTAGAGATAAGGAAGCAGAGACCCAGGGAGGCAAAATAATTTGTCCAAGGTTACAAAGGTTTAAAGATCAGAGCAAAGATTTGAAGCCAGGTCCTCGACCACCCAATCTAGTTTTCCTGCTATTTATAGACATTAAAACTTCTCTCTAGACACTTGCATTTCCACAGCCACTGTATCATTCTGGTAGATTTGTTTTTCCTTTTTGTCCTTGGATCTCTATTGAACCTTATATTCCTCCACCCTGAGGCTTTCCTTGGCTATTCCCTTTGCCTTTAGACCCTTTGTGTTGGAAAGGTGGCCTTCCCAGAGCATCTCCCAGCTTCCCCACTCATTTCCCATGGTCTGACCATGATTCAGAGAGGCAGGAAATCTCAGAGCTGAATGGGCTGTCAGCATCCATCTAGTCCAATTCATACCTAGTCAAGACTTCCTCCTACAACATACCCTCAGAGTGGTCATCCAGCCTCTGTCTGAAGATGTCCAATGAGAGGGAACCCATTAACTCCCAGGACAGCCAATTCCACCACTTTGGGACAGTTTTCAATGCTTGGAGGCTTTATGCAGTAAGCTTATATCTGCTCCCTTCGCAAGTTCTGTTTAATGCTCTAGCCATGGGGTATTCCTTCTCCTTTCCTTCCATCACCCCCATTATCACTACCCTTGCCCCACTGTTCAACTGAAAATAGACTAGTAGTTAAAGAAGGGGGACAAATCCTTTGGCATGTTGGCCGGACTATATTGCTAGCATTTTAGAAGCAACAGAGACCAGCCCCAGTAATTTGACCCTTAAGTTGTGGCTACCTCATCCAGGCATGGGAGGTGGTGTTGTGAATGCCTATGGTTTACACACATAGACCTACCAATCAGCTACCAACCAATCAATCAACAAGCATTTACTGAGTAGGCTTTTTGTTGTTCTTGGCTTTGTGCTAGGTGCTAAGGATACATGTACAAATTATAACAAATTTCTATCTTCAAGGAGTTTATATTCTACCAACTTATTTCGGGGTGATAGAGGCTCCCCAAGTTTAACCAATTATTTTATTTGGTCTTATTCTAATGATAGGGAAAGAGAAGAAAGGAAATCTTGCCTCATCAGAGGTACCTTCTGGTCCTCCTGTTTTCATTTTGAACCAACCGACTCTTGACCTTGCTTAAGAGTACCATATCCAAGTTTTCACAGGATCGTAGATTTGGAGCTGGAAGGTGCCACCAGAACCCACTCCCTCATTTTACAGATGAGACCATTAAGGTCAGAAGTGGTGACATGACTTGCCTAAGGTCACATGGATGGAAGATAGCTGAGGTGGGATTCAAACCTAGGTCTTCCTGGAGTTGGGTCTGCAGTGCTGCCCGTGACCCCATTTGCTTCTTTCCTCCCACTGCCACCTTTCTCTCTACCTTTCCTGAGTTCTCTGATGCTGTTTCACTATGGTTAAATCTGTTAAGGCTGTGGGTGTCTTGGGTCTCTTGAACCTGCTTCTCCAACCCTCACTTATGGACGGGGGAGTCTAAGGGCAAGTACCCCCAGCTTTGGTGTTTGCATGGGATACAAACAGACCCAAGGGCCGTGGACACAAAGTTATGGCTGGGTGCTGTCCTTCCCTCTTGGATCTGCCCTAGATTTGCTTTGGGTTCTAGCCTGGCACCTGGCTCTCACCTGCCTTCAGGCAGCCTCTATGCTCCGGCCCCCTCAAGCTTGTGCGTGCTTGTCTTGACTCATCCTCTATTCTTGGCAGGTCAGGAGATGAATTCTACTCACTGACTTGTCACTGCTTAGCTCTGCCCTTGGCAATGACTTTGCTTCCTCCAGTAAGGCTGCTTTGGGCCCAGCTCTCTGAGCCACTCTCTTTGCTCTGGGCCTGCACCCTCTGATAGACTTGCCCTCGGATGCTCCCTCTTTGCCACAGTTCAGCAGACAGGCACTCTCAAGCTGGGCAGGCCTCTTTTATCCTCAGCTGCTGCCTCCAATCATCTCACTGTTCTCAGGCTGAGGAATTGTGGCCCATGCCTGGATCCCTCCCCCTAGATCCCTCCCCCACCGACTCTTGACCTTGCTTAAGAGTACCATATCCAGGTTTTCACAGGATCATAGATTTGGCATCAGGCATCCATTTGGCTTTGATAAGAACTATAGATGATGACCTTCATCTTCCCAGACTGGTTCTGTACAAAGTCCTGGACTGGGGTCGGGGGGCCTGGCTTCAGGTCCTGTCTAGTGCCTGTTTGAACGTGGGCAAGCCAAGTAAGCCATGTGGCCTCCGCTTCCTCATTCCTCAAATAGCAACAACAATAATCATAGCGTGTAGAGCACTTTAATATACACAAAGTGCTTTGCACAGATCATCCCATTTATTTCCCACAGCAACGCAGTGAGGTGGCTGCTCTTGTTATCTCCATCTTACAGGTAAGGAAACTGAGGCTGAGAGAGGTTTCAGGATGTGCCCGAGGTTACATAGCTACTACATGTCTGAGGCAGAATTCGAACCCAAGACCTTTCTGCTCCCAAGTCCAACATCATATTTGCTGTGCCGCCAGGCTGCCTCTGGACATGATAACTTCTCAGGTCCTTTCAGTCTCTGAAGGGATGAACTATGAACTGTGACCAAGTTAGCAATGTCAACACACTTCCCTCCTTTCTCCACACTCCTGCAAAAACATCATAATTGGGCCCAATGCCAAGGATAACAATGGGGTGTTTGTTTTTCCCCTCTGCTGGGGGCTGGAGCAGGATCCAAGAAGGAACAGGAGCCAGGCTGCCCAAGGTCAATTGGAGGATTATAATGATTGACCAAGAGAAGGCAGAGCTTATCTTGCTTCTGCTTTGGCTGCCAGTGAGATTGATTTTTGGACTGGAAAGGGCAGACTGAAATGGTTAACAGGGGACCAGAAAACTGAGAGAATAGAGGAGATCAGAAAGTAGTAAGGAGTTCCCCTCAGTGAGTATAAGTCACCAGGTCTGGGCACACTGGATCCCCAAAGGACTAGGAGACATGCTTATTGAACTGATGTCAGACTTTGGAAAGATCCTAAAGAATGGGAAAGAATGGTGATGCTATCTGGCGACATGTGTTTCAGTTTTTTTAAAAAAAATAGGGACAAGGAAGACCATAGGCTGACGATCTTGACCCTGGTCCTCAGCAGAATTCTAGAACCTATCTCTAAATTTGTTACTGAAGTCTTTTATTTCTCTGTTACATTAGCCCCACCCCATCTCCCTTGTAACACAGGAGGAGGGAGACAGCTAGATCAAACCCCCTAACACAGTGAACTCGTCTAACAGGATGTGCCGCATCCCAGATCCACAGTCTTCCACATCTCCAGTGAAAGGAGAGCAGAGCACTTCTTCACTTCTTCTCCAGGGACAAGTTTGGCCATTATCATTATACAGTGTTCAGTTTTGTTGTTTTAGTTTTGTGTTGTTATTGTTCACTCAGTTTTCAATCATGTCCAGCTCTCCATGACCCCATTTGGGATTTTCTTAGCAAAGATATTGGAGTGGTTTGCCATTCTTTCTCCAGTTCATTTTACAGATGAGGGTACTGAGGCAAACAGAGTTAACTGACTTGCCTGGGGTCACACAGGCTAGTAAGTGTTGGAGGTCATATTTGAACTCAGGAAAGTGAGTCTTCCAGTGACTCCAGGTCAGGTACTCTATCCACTGCACCACCTAGCTGTGCTGTTCATGACTGTAGTCTCATATATATTGTTTTTTTTTTTGACTCTTCTCACTTCATTCTGTATCAGTTCATGCCACTCTTCTTAAGATTCTCTGAAATCTTCATATTTACCAGGTCCATGGCACAATAATATTCTATCATGTTCATAGACCATAGTTTGTTCAACCATTCCATCACTGATGGACAGACACTTTGTTTCCAATTCTTGGCTGCAGTTCTTTTTACCCCAAAAAGTATTGCTACAAATTCTGTGGTATACATAAGACTTTCCTTTCTGTCTTTGACCTCCTGGGACGTATGCCCAGCAGTGGGAATTCTGGATCAAAGGAGACAGGCAATTTAGTCATATTTTTAGAACCTATCATTTAATTGACCAATCAACATCATATTTGGTTGTGTCTGATACTTTGTTGATGCCTTGGGGTGGGGGTAGGGGGTGGCAGAGATACTGGAGTGGTTTGCCACTTCCTTCTCCATCTCATTTTATAGATGAGGAAGCTGAGGCAAACAAGGTTAAGTGACTTGCCCAGGGTGACACAGCTTGTAAGTGTTTGAGGATAGATTTGAACTCAGGTCTTCCTGACTCTAGGCCCAGCACTTTATCCACTGTACCACCTAGCTGCCCAACCAATCAGCAAACATTAAATGCCTACTTTGTGTCAGGCACTATACTAGGCACTGGGGGTATGAAGACCCCAAAAAGAAAAACCATCCTTCCTCTTGAGGAGCTCACATTAGGGGAGAGATGGACATGTAGACATATGTACTAAATAAATATATGTGGAATGAATGTAAATTAATTAACTCTACCAAAGTTTGGGAGAGGGGGTCTTAGCAGTTGTGGGGTTCAGGAAAGGCTTCACATAGAGAGGTAGGTAGAGGTGAGGAGGGGGTGAATTACTGACACGGAGAGTAACCAATTCAATGACACCAAAGAGCAGAGAGGAGATCATTTTAGCTGTATCACAGAGCCCAAGAAGAGACATGATGTCCAGTGAGCCTGGAAAGAGACGTGGAGACCAAGTGGTGGAGGGCTTTAAAAGCTACACGGAGGACTTTGTGTTTGACCCTTGATCCGAGGGACAATAGGGAACCACCAGAGTTTGTTGACCATAATGAAACTTAAGCTACTATTAAAGGGATGGTCTGTGCACTTTTGAAAAGGGGGCAGGTGATTACTCAGAGCCAGCAGGGCTTCAAACAGAATAGGTCGGCCAGAATAACCTTTTTCTTTTTCTTCAAAGGGTTACTAGATTAGTCAGCCAGGTGAATGCTATAAACCTTGGTATCAGGAAGAACATTCAATAAGCTCTCTCATGTTCTGTGAATTGGGGCACCAGATGAATTCCTGAACCCAAAGAGTAGTCATCATTGGGTTCCTCTGAACTTGGAGGGAGGTTTCTAGTAAAGTACGCCATGGATACATGCTTGGCTCTGTTCTGCTTGATGGGTTTTTAAAAAAATTATTATTCATGTCTTGGCTTACGCATTACTTATCAAATTTGCAAAGGATATGAGGCTGGAGACAGTTAACACATTGGATGATGGAGCCAGGAGCCAAAAAGATATCAACAGGTTAAAATCATAAGTTGAACTTAATAAGATAAAATTTACTGGAGATAAAAGTCAAGTTAGCCTGATGATGAGTTTCCTGTCTGTTGTTTGAGGACCAGCCACATTCAGAGAGGCTCATTGCTGGTTTGATTGCACAGCAATTCTTGAAGATCATTGACTTAGTTATAGAGAGGTTAAAAACCTGTACTGGAGGAAAGGATGCCCATCATAAAATGAAAAGACAGATCTTTGAAGTGTATGCTGCAGAAGAAATGATTAGACAAAATGCTGGTGGGATCTTGGATCAAAATAAACTAAACAGTGTCTTGTGGTCCTCTGCCCTGGTCAGACCTTACCCGCAATGTTGTGTTCAATTCCAGGCATCATATTTTAGGAAGGACATTGGCAAATTGGGGAATATTGAGAAGATGACAGCCAAGATGGTGAGAAGACTAGAGAGTATTCTCTACCAGAAGTAGTTGAAGAGACTGGGGATGTAGAATTTGGAGAATTTCTCGTGGACCCATTCACACATACTCACTGATTATAATCACTCTGCATGTGCTCAGCCCACTTGGCCCTTCCCCTGACTTCCTCCTTTCCTATATGAAAACTGCTGGGCGCTTAGAATTGTACCTTTAAGATATGGCATCTTGTAGTACTCTTTCCTCATTGGTTCCCAAATGCTGGAATTTCTCCATGGAGATTGCCTTAGGATTCTGGCCACATGAAATCTCAGCAGCCAGCTGCCTAGCCTCAGGAACTGGCCTTTACAACCTCCTTGGGCTTCTTTCTCTCTATACTCCCTAAACCAAGGTTAACCCTATAGGACAAACCTCACCTTCCAGTGATCCACCCCAGAACTCACCCACAGACTTCCCAACATCCCTCTCAGATGCAAGTCTACAAATTAGTACATAAACAAGATCCAAACTGCTTGTGGAGATCAAAAGAGATTATATCTGCCAATGGTTGGCCAACCTTCCAGCCATGCCTCAATGCTAGTGATTAGTTGCCGTAGTTTTAGTATTATTGTTAGTGTTCTCAGCTTGGTGTAGTGGAGAGAAGATCAAGTTCAAATTCAATCTTAGACACTTACCAGCTGTGTGACCTTGGACCAGTTACTTAACTTTTGTCTGCTTTTGTTTCCTCATCAGAGTAATAATAACACCTACCTCCCAACATTGCTGTGAGGATAAAATGAGATGTTATTTGTAAAATACTTTGCAAATCTTCACAAACTCTATAAATGCTAGCTTTTATTAGATCACTGGTAATCAATGTCTCTTTTTTCTCACCCCATATTTGTACAATCTCTCTTCTGTCCTCTCCCTTTCCCCCTCATTCTTATACCAGTATTCTATTCTCATTCTCTATGTACAATCAATAACTGCTTTATGCTCCCACATCATGCACCAGAAGCCATTGATTACCAAGATCAGGAGAATATCCAATTCATTCTTTCAGAGTTCAGAGGGCAGCAAGCAATTAGAGGCAGCTTTGACCTGTCTTCACATCAGGGGCACAGTCATTTCCCTTTCATATTCACAGTCACAGTTTGCCTCCCTCCCCACTCCATTTCTGATGTCTGGTGGTTTTGGTGGATTGTGAACACGACACAACAAGCAGTGTGAGCTGGTGGCAAAATGCTGGTGGGATCTTGGATCAAAATAAACTAAACAGTGTCTCGTGGTCCTCTGCCCTGGTCAGACCTTACCCGCAATGTTGTGTTCAATTCTGGGCATCATATTTTAGGAAGGACATTGGCAAATTGGGGAATATTGAGAAGATGACAGCCAAGATGGTGAGAGGACTGGAGAGTATTCTCTACCAGAAGTAGTTGAAGAGACTGGGGACGTAGAATTTGGAGAAGAGAATCCTGATGGAGAACATGACAGCTGTCTTCAGTTATTTGGGGACAGTTGTGTGGAAAAGGGATTAGACTTATTCTGAAAGAAGTAGATTTAGGTGTGATGAAAGAAAGAATTGCCCAATAATTAGAGGTATCTAGAACTGGCTAGAATGAAGTAGAACTATCTAGAACTAACTAGAATTGGCTGCTTCAGAGGGCACTGGGTTATCTTGCATGGTAGATCTTTTAGGAAAGGTTGGGTGATCACTTGGTAGCTGTCATAGTGGGGATCACTGTTGCATTAGGCAGATGACCAATGATGGCTTTGAGCTCACTTCCAGCTAAAACTCTGCTTCAGGGAGTCACAGAGGGCATGGTTGCATCTGAAAAAAAACCAACCAGAGCCTCCTGAGAAGTGAGGGCAGCTCTGGTTCCTAGTTGGTGGACCCAGAGTACTCTCTTCCAAAATCCATTCTACCTCTGGACTTCTTGCCTTCCTGGTCTTGATACCATCATTCTCCTAGTCAATGAATGACACTTGAAACCTCCGTGGAAGGCTTCATAGGAGCCTTAATTCTTCACATTTCCTATTTCCCCTCCCCCTTCCAATCAACAAGACCTGCCAATTCCTCTTTTAATCACTCTTTTCATGGATTCCCCCTGACTTTTATGCAAAATGGTCCTTTTAACCGGTCTCTCAGCCATGATTCTCTCACATCCTTATTTTTTTTGAATGACTTCTTTATTTACTTTCAGTTTACAAGATTCAGTTCCACATTCACTTGAGTTTCAGATTTTCTCCCCTGCCGGCCCCCCCCCCCCCCGTGGTGGCGTGCAATCATGTACAGGATCTGCAAATACTTTCACATTGTACAATAGTCTGGTTGTATAGAAGGGCTGTAACCAATGTCTCTCACATCCTTCTAATCCATCCAGTACTTTGCTGGCAGATCACCCCTCCAAGACATTGCTTCCCAGATGCTATGCCACTGTCCTCCTCAGTCTTCTCCTCCACCCTACTGAAAAAGTTCACAAGACTCGAAGTCCAAGCTCCTGAGTCCTACCGCCTTGGCTGTCTCTCTTCATTCTGCTTCTGATCCCCCTCTCCAGTCTTATTTCTTTCTCTTTCCTACACAGATCTTTTCTCATTCAATGGGCTCCTTGCTTCTTGAACAGATCCTGTCCATTCCAGCCTCTTCATCTTTGCTCATCTCTCTTCCTGATGCCATTTCTCCTTTTCCTCTCCATGTGTCTAAACCCTAACTTTGCTTGAGGCCCAGCTCCAGCCTCAGTTCCTCCATGAAGCTGTCTTGGGCTTCTCAAGTGCCTGATTAATGCCACCTCTCGCTCTCCCTGTCCCTAAGCCCTCCTAAGTTAAGCACTTCTGATCCAGACTGAGACACCCACTGAGCACTTAGCGTACGGTGGGGATAGTGGTTTCCATTGTGTTTACACTTTATAGACATTTCATTTTGACTTCACAGTGACCAGGGAGGTGGGTGCTATCATCATCCTTGGTTCACAGATGAGGAAACTGAGCTTCAGAGAATTTTTAAAGTGTTTCCCAGAGTCACAAAGCCATTGAGTGTCAGAGGTGGGATCTGAACCCAGGTTTCACTGCCTCCAAGTCCATGACACCATGATGCTTATCTCACCTTACTTTGTACTTTATATTCTGTGTGTGTTTCCTATCTCTCTAGCTGTATAATGCAGGCCTTCAGGGCAGAGACCCTCTATGATACCTTCTTTAATTCTCCCTACATACTTTGCACTGTGCATTACATGTGGTAGACACGCAATAAAGATTTGTTCAGTCCAATCCAATAAGTATTCATTAAGTGCCTACTGTGTGCCAGCCACAAAGACGAAAATGAAAATTTCTGCCCTCAAGGAACTCATGCTGTACTGGAGTTTGTTTTTTTTTTTTTTAAATTTTCTTGTTGCCTTTTGGCTTTCTATCACTGGTATTTCTGGGCATAGGACCCTTATAACTCTCACCCATCCCAATTAAATCCTCCCTCATAACAAAGAGAAACAAGGAAAAAGTGAAAATAATTCTCACAGTGCTCACAGTGACAACGTATGGAAATATCTGACCCTGTTGTTGTCATCAGGTCCTACATCTCAAGCTGGCAGGGAGCCCGTTCCCCAACAGGGGACTCGGGAGGTGAAGTCCCTTTGCCAGTATTCCAAAAGTAACATGTAGGAATGGACTGAGGGGAAGTAAAGGGTAGATAGGTAGGAAGGGATAGAAGTTCAGTTCAAAGCAAGGTTCCTCCCAGCCTCCAGTCCAGCCCTTTCCAGTAAACTTGCTGCCTGTGAGGCCTAGAAATTGCATTGTTACTGTATGAACAGCTGCTGCTTTTCCGCATAGCAGTGAAGTCATGGTTGCTTCCCTTGCCTGATTTTTGATGTACAATGTGAGATATTCCCATTGTAAGGAGGTTGAAATTCAAAACAAACATTGACATTCCTTGTAGACCTCAAACATACAGGCAGCATTTATTGCTTGGGCTCCTTACCTAGCTGGCAGCTAAGGGGAATAGGTTTTTTCCCTTTGTGGCCCTAGAAACCTGGCTAGGTTTGAATCCCCAAGCAAGATCCCCAGCAACCAGTAATGCCTGGCTGTCTCCTGAGAGACTCTAGTTCTTGGGAGGAAAAACGGACAGGAACCACATGAGGTTTCATGAGCTTTTCTGGCCCTGGACCCTTTCCCAGGAAAAGATGCTGAGCTCTGCAGGTCTGGCCTCCCCTCCTCTGGAAGGCTGACTTGGTTATGTGTTGAAGCTTCAGAAGGCTGACAGTTTCATGTTGCTACCCCCTGATGTTGTATCTCCTTCCTGGCCTTCAAAATTCAATTAAACCATGTCTAATCCCTCCCTCCCTCTATGGGCTCCCATGAAGTTGTGCCAAGTCACCTGAGAGGGAAGCATGAAATCAAGGACAAATCCTCTTTGTGTAGCCAACACTAAACCTTCCTTTCCTTGTAGGAAAGGGCTCCCTAGAGCAGGGGACCAGCATCCTGGCTGGATGATCATCCAGCACCACACAACCCGGTACGACAGGTAGATTTAGCCCATATGGCCCAGTGTGCCTACTCCAATGCCCAGAAATACAAGGGAGGGAAAGTTGGACTTTTCTGCCTGATTTAGTCTGCACTGAGTTCTCTCTCTGGAGGTGGGTAGCATTTTTCATACTGAATTCTTTGACTCATTGTTCTGAATCATTGTCTCAGTCAGAGAATAGAGCTTATCTTTGTTTGTAGTGTGAGAAGTTGATCTACAGATTTTCTGCTTTTCCCAGCTTCTCCACCCCTCCCTAGCACTGAGTTCTTACCCCAGGAGTCTTTGGGTTTATCACATACGTGAATCTACTGTGTTCATTTGTTTCATGTACTGGATAACCGATCACTCTTCCGATTTCTTAGCCAGTTCCAAATTGTTTTAATGATTACTGCTTTATGACATAGTTTGAGATCTGGTACTGCTAGCCCTTCTTCCTTCTAACTTTTAAAATGATTCCCCAAGAGATTCTTGGCCTTTTGTTTCTCTGATGAATTTTGCTTATTATTTTTTTCTAGCTATATAAAGTATTCTTTTGAAAATTTGATTGGAATAGCACTAAGTAAATTAATTCAGGTGGTATTGTCATTTTCATTACATTGGCCTGGCTATCCATTAACATATTTCTCCAGTGTTTTAGGCCTGCCATTATTTCTGTAAAGACTGTTTTGTAATTGTATTCATGTATTCCTATATGTGTCTTTTTTGGTAAAATCTCAAGTATTCCTTATATTCTGTAGTCATTTTCAGTGGAATTTCTCTTTCTATCTCTTGCTAGGTTTTGTTGGTAATAAGTAGAAATGCTTATAATTGGGCCAGATAGGTGATGCAGTGAATAGAGCACCAGTCTTGGAGTCAGGAGGACCTGAGTTCAAATCCAGCTTCAGATACTTGACACTTACTAGCTGTGTGACCTTGGGCAAGTCACTTAACCCCAATTGCCCTGCCTTCTACCCTGCAAAAAAAATGCTTATAATTTATGTGGGTTTACTTTATATTCTGCAAATTTGCTGAAGTTTTAAAATTATTTCAATGAATATTTAGTTGGATTTCTAGAGTTCTCTAAGTAAACAATCATAACATCTGCAAAAAGTTACAATTTCTCTTCTGCTTTTACCTATATTGTGCCCCTAATTTCTTTTTCTTGTTTTATTGCTATAGCTAACATTTCTAGCACTACATTTAATGGATATAGTGTTAATGGAAATCTTTTCTTTATCCCTGATCTAATTGGAAACTCCTCTAATTTATCCCCATTACACATAATGCTAGGTCTTGGTTTGAGGTAAATATTACTTATTATATTAAGTAAATATCTTCTAGAGTTTTTTTTTTAAAACAGGCATGGGTATTATATCTTGTCAAAAACTTTTTCTGCATCTATTGACATAATAATATGGTTTTCTTCTTGTTATTAATGAGGTCGATGATTTTACAAATATTGAGCCAACCCTGTATTCCTGGTATAAATTCAATATGGTTATAATGTGTAATCTTTGTGACATGTTGCTTTTGTCTCCTTACCAATATTTTACCTAAAAATTTTGCATCAATATTCATTAAGTATATTGGTCTATAGTTTTCATTCTTTGTTTTGACTCTTTCTGGTTTAGATATCAATACATATTTGTACCGTAGAAGGAATTTGGTAGACCACTTCTTTTTCTGTTCTCTGTAATTTTCCTGTTTCTGTTCATGGCACCCAATATTGGTGCTTACCCAGTCTCAAAAATCATCTTTGGCTCCTCCTTTATCCTCCCTTTCCACAGGGGGTCCTATCTTCAGGTCCATCTCCACATTCCTGGTGTCCAGTGAGCTTTTTCTGGTCTTTCTCCCCTTCTACCATCCATCTCTACTCAGCTGTCAAAATCGTCTAAGTCACAAGTCTGTGTCACATTCTGCCAAAAACCATCAGTGGTTCCCAATCACCCCTAGCATAAAGTGCCAACTCCCAATCCTGGCAGTTAAGACCCTCCGCAATCTAGTTCCCACCTATCTTTCCAGTCTAACTTTATACCACTTCACTTCACATACTCTGGATTATTCTCTATTCCACAAATGACACAAAGTCTCCCACTTCAAGCATTAACACAGGCTGCTCCCCATGACTACAATGCTTTCCCTTCTTACATTTGTCTCAGAATCCTTCAAAGCTCAAATCAGTCTCCACCTCCTTTATGAAGCTTTCCCTAATCTCCACCATTGCCATCGCTTCAGTTTACCTTCTACAATTCTTTGTGTATACATTGTGTGTCCTGGTGCAATACAATCCTCTTATGGTCAGGAATTATTTCATTCTTTGTCTTTGTATCTCAGATACCTGAGAGGTTGCATGTGTAGTGGAGAGAAAATTGGCCTTGTGATCAGCAAGGTCTAGGTTCAAGTCCTGTTTATGACTCATACTAGCTGCGTCACTCTCTGCTGATGTCAACCCAAACTCTAAGTGCCCCTACACAATTATCCTAAACTATATAACTATATAAGTGACAGACAAGTATTCAATTTGGGCATTTTCACGCTGAGAATTCTCTGTATTAATGAAATCTCAGATCTAGTCTCAAAGGGGAAAAAAAGCCTCACCATTCTTACTTTAATACCCCAGTAGATCTGGGATCTCACTGATAGGGACACTCCGTCCAATGATGTAGAGAGCAGACTATTCACACCTCATTTTGTGACTATTGTCACTTTCCCCCCACAGATCCTCCATTATGAAGCCACTTGACAATCTATAGACTTTCCTCTCCAGGTCTTTTAATGTTTGAGGTGTAGTCATAGGTCCATTATCACATCCTTCACTTTGAACCCAACGCTGGACATTACTTATGATCCCTTAGATTAGGGAGATTCAGCTGATTCCCCCTATAACATGCACATGAAATTATGTTTCCTCTTCTCAACTAGATTGTAAACTCCTTATGGAGTGGGAAGTGCCTTAACCTCTTATGTTTCCATCAGCCCATATGACACCTTTAAGATGCTCAAGGAACATTTTAAATACAACACACGTCTATCTATCTTGGTGCTGTCTGTCTTAGATTGCAGATTCCCAGATGGCAGGGATGAGTTCTATGCAGATCTCATTACAGGTATACTTTATTTTTAGTAAATCCAATGTATAAAAATATCATCTTGCATTATTCTCAATCTCTCTCCCTCCCTCTCCCTCTCTCCCTCGCTCCCTCCCTCCCTCTTTCCCTCTCTCTGTCTCTCTCTCCCTGAAGCATCCCCTATTAGGGGATTGTGAGCAGGGACCGTGTCTCATGACTACAGATCCCTGATACTAGCTAGCACAATTTTTTGCCACATAGTAGATTCTTAAGAAATATTGAATGAATGAGTGAAGGAACTGTAAATGAAAGAAATATTATTGAATGAATGAGTAAATATTGTTATGAATGAAAGAATATCATTGAATGAATGACTGAATAAATGAATAAAGAACTTGGACCTTTAGTTTTTTTTGACTCCTCTCTTTCCTTCACCCTTGACTTCTGGTCAGTTGTCCAGTATTATCCCTTCTATCTCCTGCTCCTATATCTCTTCACTCCTGTTGTCATTACCATAGAGTGATCTATCATCACCTTTCTCCTTTATTATTATTATAGCCTCCTAACTGGTCTCCTTGCCTCCCATTTATCCCCTTTTCAGTCCTTCCCTTAGAAGCTACAGAGTAATCATCTGAACACACTGCTTTGATCTCTTCCCTTCTCTGCTCAAGTACTTTCAAGACTCCCCATTGTTCACCAAACAGAGCATAAACTCATTAGTGTTATCATCCCAGAGGAGGGAATGCAACTAAATTGCCAAAGAGGGAAGGGGCCAGGACAGTGTGAGAATATTTTTTCCACCTTCTACAAGACTATGCAATGAGGATGGTGGGAGCTGCAGGACGGTCATTGCTAGAGCCCAGCAAGTTAATGCTTGAACAGAGCAGAATACTAGCAAGAGATGGGTAGACATGTGACTGCAACAAATGCATGACCGTTGTGCTCCTGAATCCCCAAATTCTCTCTAGGTGTCAGTGTGCTCAGTCTTGTGAGAGTGGTTGGCAGGTATATGTATTTTCCTCCTCCTTCTCAGCCCAGGGTTTGTTATGCTATTCAGGGTCTGAGCACAATCAGGAGCATTCAGAAGTAACCCATGATGGATTGTGCCTTTAGTATCAGGAAAAGCAGAAGCCCTACTAGAACCATCCAAGGCAGCTCATGACTTAAGCATGCACCTGGTGGGAGCTTGGAGCACAGTGGCTTTGTTGGAGTGGAGAGAGACTATAGGGAACACCACCAATAACTCATGTCTGTGTGTACTGTTTTACAAAGACTTTTCTCACAACAGCTCTGGTAGGTTACTTGGGCACTAATTATGGTGCTTATTTTAAATATGAGGAATCTGGGGATCAGAGATGCTGAGTGACTTCTCCAGGTCACACAATTAACCAGAGCTGCGAACTGAACCCAACTCTGTTGACTCCAAGTTTTTTACTCTTTCTGATGCAACATGTTGCTTTTCATGTACAGATTTTGGAGGGCTTTGAAAACCAATGAAAAGAATCTAGATTTGATGTGTTGGGAACTATTAAAGGTTAGTCATGGAATTATATAATGAAAGTGGTGGCTTTAGGAAAATTCATTGATTAATGAACAAATAAATGAATGAAGACATGAGTGAAGTTATGGAGGATGAGCTATGGAGCTCTTGGGCCAAACCTTTGGAATGCACCACCATCTCTCAGCTTTTCTTTGAGGTATGGGCTCCAGAGTGGTGCATGGACCTCATACAGATATCTGCAGGAATGCAGCCCCAATTCATCAACTGCCTTCCTTAGAAGGTCAGCAGCCAGAGCCACTGAAAACAATGAGAGAAGCAGCAAGAAACACCAGGCCCCCACCACTGAGCTGCTGAGAGCTTCCCCTGGTCTTCCCTGGCCATTCAGTCTTATAGCTCTCACATACTGAATGGCGATGCTCACAAAAGATGGGCTTGCCTGGCAGGTTTATACCACTATTGAAACCACTGGGAACCTAAATTGAGCAGCATCTCCCTATTTATAATACCCCATTATAAAGACAGAGACAGTAAGAGACCCTCCAGCTGCCCTTAATGAAGTAGGGTTACCAGATCCAGATGAACCAGAATAATTAAGAAAACTAACAGGGGAAAGAGGAGAGAAAATGGGAGAGGTATGACAAGATTGCAGAAGGACAAATGTCCAATTAAAAAAAAGAGAGAAAGAATCTGCAAGCTAGAGGACAGTGAACTTGACTTTGATTCCTAACAAAATTCTAGAACCTATGACCAAAAAAGTTTACTGAGCATCTTAAAAAGAAAATTCTCTGAAGTCTTGGTCAGATTCCTCAGTCCCTCAGTTTCCCTAGGAATAATTCAGGGAAGGTATCTTCATTGCCTTGTGTCCAGTGCTTTGGAAGGGCCAGGTCAATCTCCAATGGTGCTAATGTTCCTTGCAGCCACTCCTCTCATTCAGGCCTTCTCACTAGTCTTCCAAGGTGTAGTGACTTATCTCTACACTTGTACTGTGACATTTTTAGAGTACAATTATGTGGAGTGGGATCTTTTTACATGGCTGGCAGTATTGCCCATCTGTGGAGTTGTCACATTCCTGGGAGCTAAAAATGGGATAGAGGAAAATGGTTGGGAGCCAACTGGGGACCTGCTCCCTCCATGCCAACCTGAACTCAACTCCTGGTGTGTGGGCTCCATGGTCTCTTAAAGCCTCGGTTTGAGGTGGGGTTGGCAGTGGGTGCAATTGCTGGGGTGGCAGCTATGCTGGAGCTCAGGGGTGGCGTCTTGACCAGGTAGAAGATGTAGAAGGATATCAAAGATTCCCCAGCTGGAAGAGATCTCCGTGGTTGTCTAGCACAGTCTATATCTGAGAGTCCACACTCCCACTCACTTTACCTAGACATCCCATGAGAGCTAGCATGCATTAAGCACTTAATAAGTGCTCATTGACCCCACTAGCTCTGGAGTACCCCAGTCAGTAACCTTGCTGTTTCAGGACATTTGTCAAAGGGATGCCAAGAGGTGTGGGTTCAAATCCTAGCTCTGGCACTTACTGCTTTTGGACCTTGGGCTAAGTGGTCATTTCCTTCAGCTGTAGACTGAGGTGACTGGGCCCCATGACCGCCAATGTCCCTTCCAGCACTGTCTTTGATGCTCTGTATCCCCTCTGGGATGGCTCTCACTGCTCAGAAGTGTTTTCCTGACAATAAGCTGGCTTAAATGTGCCTCTTTGCAAGTTCTCCGTTACTTGCAAGTCTGCCCTTGAGGAGAACAGAATAGGATTGACTGAAATTACAGGATTTCTCCTTGGGTTTGTTTGGAACAGCTTCAGTGAAGAGGGTGGGACTGGCATGTCACCTCCTTCAGGAACCACCCTGACTTTCACAGTTCCCTGGGTTTGGACACTGCTACCAATGCTCTCCCTGCTCTCTTCCCCACCCTCATGCCCAGGGCTGGGATTTAATAACTTGCTAAACTCTCTCAGATCATGGTTTGTCCCTTTGACCACCTACTTGTCCTCTCAAAGGACCTTCCTCCTGGGGCCATGTTAATTATCTCAAACCATCCTCACTGATCCCTTCCCTTCAATGGGACTTTGTCCCTCCACCTCTTCCTAACCCAAAAAAGGCCATGGGGTTTAGGGGGAAATAAGACTGAGACTCACAAGGCCTAGGTTTATCCTTTGCTCTGGTTTCAATTCAACAGCAATTCTGGAGATCTACTGTCTGCTAAATGCTAAGGAGAGAAAGTTTAGAGAAAAATTATCAGTGGCCTCATGGGATTTGTAGTCATAGCTGAATTGAGATTATTTCAAGAGAAGTGAAGGGGACATATCTCTCCTCCTTCTTGAGGGCCCACAACTCAACAAACATTAAGTACCTATTGTGTGCTGGAAGGGATCTTGGAAGTCATCCAAACCCAATCTCTTATTTTATGGATGAGAAAACTGAGGTCTAGAAAGGTTAAGCGACTTGTCCAAGGTCATACGTTGAGTAAATGTTTGTCAATTAACTATTAACTGATTGACTGACAGAGTGTCTGAGGCTGGGTCTGAACTCAGGTCTTCCTAATTCCCAGCTTTATCCACTGTACCACCTACTGTGTGCTAGGTGTTGGGAATACAAAGATGAAACCAAAATAGTCCCTGCCCTCAGGGAGCTTACACTCTCCTGGGGCAAGTGTACAATATGTATACGGTATGAACACAAATATGTTGCTGTCAGAAGAATTGATTGGGGAGAGTCCTTGAAGCCTCCAGAGGTTCAGAGGGGGGGTTTCTATCAGATGTGACCAGCTGGTGCCCCCTCAGGGGTAGGAGTACCTGCCCCATAAGGCACCTGCTGGCTTTGACCAAGTTCAGGAAACAGCTGGAAGCCCAGTTTAGCTGTAGAGTTTGTGAGAGAGATTAATAAGAAATGTCTGGAAATTTTGGCGAGGAAGATTTTGGGGCAGGGTGGGGCCTCAACACCAGACTGGGCACTGCGTGTTCCCCTTAAACAGAAAGAGAAGCCACTGAAGACTGGTAAGCAAAGGAGTGACATGGTCAGACCTGTATCTTCGGAGGACAAGTTTGGCAGCTGTGTGGAGTCTGGAGAGGGAAAGGGAGGAAGGGAATGATGGGACACAGAGCACTTGCAATGTGTCCAGCACAGGGGTAAGCACTTTATAAACATTACCTGATTCAATCTTCACAACAACCTGGGAGTTAGGTGCTATTCTGTGTAATGCTAATGGAATTTAAGATCTTCCCTGACCATTAATAGGCCTCACCTGAGCCCTTGAAGTGACAGTTGCTTAGGGGAGGCTTGCTTGTAGGAAGACTTTCACATCTTTTGTTAATTTCTAATTAGGCACTGAGTCAGGAGGATTGTGATGCCCTATGGCTCTGGGAAGTATATATGTACTCTGGGTTGGTATTTTGCTTTGGGGGCTCGCTCATGAGAAGGATCTTATGATTTCCTGATTGCGCTTCTGAGTGGCTCTATGTTCAGAGCTCCCCAACTGCTTAGATGTAAAGGCTCTCTCGATCCAGGGACATATGTAAAGTATATAGTTGATCCAGGCAGTCAGAGCCCTATCTGTTGGTCTTTCTTTCTCTGCTTGTATTTTCTCTGAAGTTCAGGGTGCTGGCTTTTCCCCTGAACTAGTGAATGTAATTAAAAAAGGTTGCTGACCCCTTAAACAACTATCTTTCCTAGTAAAGCAGGTCTAAGAACCTGTTCCAGTATCCTAGCATCCTAGCTGGCACCCTGGGTATGCCAGTGTGGTTGCTATTACATTATTATCCCCATTTTACAGTTGAGGAAACCGAGACAAAAAGATTAAGTGACTTGCCCAGGGTCACACAGAGAGTGGGTATCTGGGGCCAGATTTGAACTTGGATCTGACTCCAGGCTTAGAGCTCTATTCAGAGACCAATCCAATAGTGAAGAAGAGAGGTGATGAGGAGTTAATTAGAATGGTTACTGGGTATTTGGAAAGAAGGAAGCAGATACAAAAGATATGGTGATGGTAGCATTTACAAGACTTGGCAACTGATTAGGTATAGGGAGCAGGGTGGGAGGGAAGGAAGAGCCAAGGATGAGTCCAAGGTTATGGCCTGGAATCCTGCTGGTTGATAGAGGATGCTTGGGGGGAGGTGTGGTGGAGGGGAAGATGAGAAGGTCAGTTGTAGATGCCTGAGTTTGAGATGCTGTGTTGGCATCAAGAGGAGAGCCTGTAGAGATAATCTAGCCTGGGGATTCTTCAGGGGCCTGTGAACTTGGAGGGCAAAAACATCTGATTTTCATTAACCTCTTGCTGAAATTTAGCATTACCAAAAATTATACATTTCTTAAAAAACAACAACAACAAACTAAAAATTTGGAGAAGGGATCCAGAGTCCTGCTCATGCTGCCCGAGTAGTCCACGCCACCCAAAAAGGTTGAGAATGACTACCTTAGTGCAATTCCCCATTTCACACATTAGGAAGTTGATGTGCAGAGTTTAATGCATCTTCCTTCTAGTCTTAGCCACTGGAAGTGACCATCAAAGTCCTGTAATGGAAAGTGTTGGAACAGACCAAGGTTCACAGTCGTGGCTCTGAAATTCAGCAGCCGTGTCTCTGAGAAAGTCATTTAACCACCCTGGGTCTCAGTTTCCTCATCCGTAAAACTGAGATACTAATACTTGCATTATCTACTTCTGGGTCATGCGGTACCCACTGCAGAAACTGTAAAGCACTAGGTAAAGATAAGCATTTGCTATTAATATATGGAGACCAGATTAAAAACCTAGATAGCAAAGAATTCTTTACAAAATTGGTGATGCCTGGAATTCTCTCTCTCCTTATTTTCACCTCCTGCATTCCCTGGCTTCCTTCAAGTCTTGGCTAACATTTAACCTTCTATAGGAAGTTTTTGCTGATCTCCCTTAATGCTAGTGCCTTCCCTTTGCTGATTATTTCCATTTTATCTCATATATACCTTGTTTGCATGTAATTGTTTGCATATTGTTCTATTACACTGTGAGTTGCTTGAGAGCAGGGACCTGTCCTTTGCCTTTCTTTGTATCCCTAGCACTTAGCATAGTGCCTGACATTAGTGTCAGCTGACTGACTGACAGGGAGATAAACAAGAAGACTATTGCAATAGTCCAGGAATGAGGTAATGGGAGTATGTGCCAGAGGAATGGCAAGGTCAGAGGAGAGAAGGGAGTGTACACAAGAGATGCTATGAAGGTAAAATTGATGAGACTTGGCAATTGTTTAACTATAGAGGGAATAAGAGGGAAAGTGAAAAGTCAAGGAAGATGATTGGGAGGATGGTGGTACCCTTGGTAGTAATAAGAAAGAGAAGATGAGAGGTGAGATTGGGGGGAAAGGTTATGAATTCAATTTGGGGTATGTTGACTCTAAAATGTCTACAGTACATCTGGTTCAAAATGCCCGGTAGGCAGTTGTAGATTCAAGATTGGCATTTAGGAGAGATGTCAAGGCTAGGTCATCATCACAGAGATAATTGAATCTAAAAGAGCTGGTGAGATCACCAAGTAAAAGTATTTAGGGATGTATAATCCTTGGGGCAGGTGTACTAATAGTTAGTGTGAGCAACTTGGAGGAAAATCCAGGGGGTTGTCATAAAAACCTAGAGAAGAGAGAATACCAAGGAAAATAGGGTGATTGACAGCGTCAAAGGCAGCAGAGAGGTCAAGGATAAGGTTTGAGAAAAGGTCATGGGATTTGGTGATTCACTGGCAGCATTGAAGAGAGCAGTTTCCTTTAAATGATGAGATTGGAAGCCAAACCACAGAGATTTAAGAAGGGAATAAGACAAAAAAAATGGAGGTGTCATTTATAGACAGCCTTCTCAATGACTTGTTACTAGAGGGAGGAGAGGGAATGATAGCTAGTGGGGAGAGAGGGATCTAGTGAGGGCTTCTGAGGGTGGAGGAGAGAAGAGTAGTAATGAAACAGCAAGGAGACAGGGAGAGGTGGAAGATCAGTGAGAGGGCAGAGAGAATAGAAGGTCCACTCTGCTGGAAAGGATGAGATGAAATAGGATCATATGGAAGGATTAACCTTGGCAAGAAGAAAGGTTACCTTTTCATGTGAGATAGGAGTGGAAGAGAGAGCAGTAGGAGGCAAGTGAGTGATGGGAGATGAGGAAGAGGGGAGAGGATGGAACTCTTGGTGAATGGCCTCAACTTTTTCAGGGAAATTGAGACAAGTTTCTCAGATGAGAGGATGGGGAAAGGGGGAATCATGGGAATTTTGAGCAGCGTTTATACCCAACAAATAATAAACACAGTGGGGCTTTGTAACCTTTGTACTTTCCCATCAATTGTGTGTCTGTAAGAATGTGGTCTACTGTAGAATATTGTTTTCAAAAAAGTCTACTTTTCTCTCTTTTCTTATCATTTCATCAAGAAGGCCCATGAAATGTATGTAGACCTTTTCATAACAATTTTGTAAATCTGAGAAGGTAAACACTAGGAGCTATAGTTATTTCTATTTTCTCAATAGTCTCTTTTAAAAAATTCATGTCTTTGGCATCTTCTCCTCTTTTAGATACTTTGAGAATCCCTCGATGCCCTCAGAATTGTGTTATATATTAATCTTCTATGTACACTTGTTCTGGTCCAGTTGCTTTCCCCTGCCCTGTTTTCTTTAGTGCCATTTTTATGCCCTAAACAATGTTGTTGGGATACTAATGTGGCAGTTCTGTAATCTGTAAAGGTAAAAAGAACTGGTTTAAAAATATTTATATATCTTTTCCTTTTTAATCTACATGCTGTCCTCTTTCCAGTTTTCCCCTTATGTACCTTCTGAATGACATTGTTTAGCTAAGTCTTGCACCAAACTGTTTAGAAACTGGTTTTTTTTCCTCTATTGCTTCTTACTGTTTTATGAGGCAATAATCCTTGTAATTTTTATTACATTCTAAGGTCATTCTAAAGAATAGTTTACATATATGTTTGTTTTATAAAATGGCATTGCTGTTGGCTGCCATATCCCTTTGTTTGGCAAGAAGATCAAATTGTTTGCTGAATCATGCAGTTTCTGGGTTCCTGATTCAGTCTCTTCATTTATATTATATATATTATATGTGCAATTATATATGTATATGTATTTTACCAGTCTAACTTCTTTCAAAATAAGTGCTTTTTTTTAAGCCATAAAGTGTCACATAAAATCAAGTTGTTATTATACATATGTGTCATAACTAGATTTTATTCTCTATTGGAACAAGACTTCTGAATTCTAATTTATTTCATAGACTTTTTTACATCTCACTCTCACATTATGCACAGTGCTGGTATACAGTAATCATTCCATAAAGACTAGCAAAATTGAATATCCTGGCCTTATGCACAAGTGTACCTGACCCCACACTGCTCATTGTTTTCCTGAAACAACATTAGGTAAAACTGTGTTACAGGGGGCAGTTTCGTAGCAACCATGTTATAAAAGGACAGTTGGCTGCTGATGTTCGAGCAGGGCTTGGTGATATTACCCTGAGGTTTCAATTTTATTTCATTACATTCAATAAACATTTATTAGGTATCTACTATGTGTGGAGCCTTATACTAGGCACTGGAGATTTGAAGATGAGAAAATGACATAGTTCATGCCCTTAAAAAAGCCACACAGAAATTGGTGTCATGACACAGAACAGAGAATGGTAAAGGGAACATAAGAAGGAGACGTTATGAGAAATTTGAGAAGGGAGAAATGACTTCTTGCAGAGTGCATTTGGGAGACTTTCTGGAGCGGGGGGTGCTGGAACTGAGCCTTTAAGGAAGAGAGATTTTTACTGATGGTGGTTATTGCTTGTCCTTCTTTCTTCAAGAAGACCGATGACATTGTGAGAGTGTTGTCCTGACTCAGGCTTGAGTTGGACTTCAGTGAGGCGGAGCCGTGCAAAGCCTCAGCCTCACTGTCTCCTCCAGAGTCATTGGAGTCCAGTGGCAAGACAAAGGTCAAGGCGACTGGTGATGGCTCAGGATGCCTCTGGAGGACAAATGGAGTTTTGGAGGAGAGAGAAAGGTTTATAGGAAATGACCTATAGGAAGGTATGGGTCAGGAGAGAAACTGAGGCTAAAACCGCTACAACGTATTGAACATGAAGGTGAGGAGGATGAAATAAACTTGACAAAGTGGGTCAGAGTCAAACTATGGTGGGCCTTGAACGTTGAGCTAATTGTGCTTTGTCCTTCAGGACAAAGTCTAAGTCTCTAAGGGGGGGGGCGGCGGCCAGAGTGATCCTGAGGGATGTTTAATCAGCCAACTGGAGAATAGTATAAAAATAATATTCAAATAAGTCGAATCCCATCTTCCCAGCAATGGCCAGTTGTGGGACTTGTCTCTGGCACAACCACACCTGCTCCTCTCTGCCATTATCTGGCAACAGTCCCCCCTCCCCCCTCCAGCTGCTGCATAAGCACCCAGTTCCCCTGGCAAGTTACCCTCTGCCTCAGTTACCCCTCAGGGCAATTATAGCAAAACCACTCCTCAGGTATGCACAGCAACCCCAATGGGGCAAGAGTCGGCCCTTCAGAATATCAGTCCCCTGTCCCTCAGATCATCTCCTGGCTGCCACGGGTGCTGCTTGGAGAGGGGGAGCAGATGCTATGCTTTGGGGCAATGATAGGCAATATCATCTGTGTCCCCTTCCCCCCTTTTGGGAGTTGGACATGAGAAGGTGCATGCTAGTATGTATGTATAATTTACAAATTTATAAAGGAAAAAAAGAAATCTACTTAACTACTATACATTTATAAGGAATAGCAAGTTGTATGTAATAGATTTGCAGTCTCATGTGCAATCATCTTTTTTATTATACTATATTATGGAAATGCTTGTTTTATTCTATGAATTAAAAATGAAATAAATTTCAAAAATTTATAAAATCATATACATCTATTGCTATTTTTTTGCTGATAGGGATATTCACTCAAAGTCTGGAGAGCAGTGCAAGGGACAGTGGGAAATCCCTGCAGGTCTTTGGTTAAGGGGATGATAACAGTCGGCCAGGTAGATTGGTAGAAACTCTGGGCAGAGTCGAAGTGAGCCAAAAGGGAGTCAGACAGTCTGGCTGCATGGCCCCGGCTCCATCTCTTGCTGCCTGTTTGACTTTTGGAAAGCCACTTGGCCACTAAGGACCTCAGTTTCTCCATCTGCAAAACAAGAGAGTGGAACTATGTGCTCTCTGACATCCTTCCAGGCCTCCAGGCAGTGATGCTCAAATTGAGGCTGTGGCCTCCGTAGGTCCTCATCAAGCATCCCCTTTGGTGATAAACTTCCAGGGCCTTCTGTGGCCCAAGAGAGCTCAAGGGGAGCTGGTCTGAAGGAAGAAGCCAGGAAAGGGAAATTCAGTAAGAATAGAATCAGGCAAAATCACCTAAAAGAGAGCCACAAGACTCAGGAGAAGCATCTTTCATTCTGCCCCATTCTCTCTCCTCACACAATACCTTAGTTCAGGCCCTGATCACCTCTCTCCCGGACAGTAGCTTCCTGATTGGCTTCTCTGCATCATTTCTTCCCTCTCAGGTTCCCTTCATGTAGCTGTTGGGTCGACCTTCCCAAGGTGATGCCCTGGTCTGCTCAGAACCATCAGTGGCTCCTTATCATCTGTAAGACAGACTAGAAGCTGGTCTGTAATCTGGCTCCTGCCTACCCTTCCTTACTTTGTACCTCTCTCCTTCTGTGTTCTGTCCAAACTGGACTTGTAATTATTTTCTGAGTTCACCACATCTCCCACCTCCATGCTTTTGCATGGGCCATTTCTGGCTTGCCTCCAGTGCACCTGCTCCTCCCCTCTGCCTTTGGCCCAGGCGCCGCCTCCTTAGTGAAACCATGTCTGACCTCCCTCGTTCCGGCTCATTCTCGCTTTTCATCTTCTCAGTAACCATTGCTCTTTTCCTTTTGGAATTACTTGTCCTATACCTTTAGTTGGCTTAACAGCACCCCACCCCCAGCTCCCTTCAGGGTAGGACTTTCCTTTGGGGCTTTCTGTCATCTCCAGTCCTAGAACAATGCCATGCACACAGTAGGTGCTTACTCCATGATCATTGAATCGACTATCTCCCTCTTGCTCTGCTCCTCAAGCATAAAGCAGGCTCCTTGAGGACAAGAGAGGGTTTGTTTTCAGTCTTTGTATCCCCAATGCCTGAGAGATGGTAGGGTGCAGTGAGTAGAAGGCCAGCCTGGCAGCTGGGAAGACTGTGGCCCAAGCCCTGCCTCTGACCCATAGTGGCCATATGACCCTTTGATAATCCCTGAATCTCTCCTTCCCCTTTCCTTCTCCCCAAATCTCTGAGATTACGTATTTCAGATGTTTTGTCCATCTGCATTGGGGAAAGGAGTTTCTACACTGGGTGTCTCCCCCCCACCCCTGCAGAAATCACAGAATCAAAGGCCTGGATTCTTGTCCCTTCACTGCACCCCCCCATCCTCTGAATTTGGTACACTGCTTTGCACATAGTAGAGATTTTTCAAGAGTTTGCTGGATTGAATTCTGTTGAATTTAACTGGAAAATTGAAGTGAGACATCCTGAAGGCTAGCAAAGGGAGAGCCAGGGTGCAGGAGTCGAAGTTTGAAGTCTCTCTTGCTGAGGAGCTGTATTAACCAGGGAACAAGATGCTCAGCCATCTGTCCTTTAATCAAATAGTCACTGTGCTACATCATTACATTTCTAATGTATGTGTGATGGGGCATTGGGCAGGACAGCTGGGATGGTGCCTTGTGGAAGTAATACCACGTTAGAGTATGAGCTGAGTGACCGAGAGCAAATGTGGACAGCCTCCCCCGGGCACAGCCTCCCCCGGGCACAGCCACCTTTTTGTCATTTGCCATGAAAGTCACTAATGAATGATGCAGCTTCTGAGGTCATTCCCTGTTGGCCCCATGTGTTCCTTGTGTTCGTCAATGTGGAACGCTAACAAATATTTATTCAGTCTTCTGGGCGTGTTGACAGTGCTGAGGGCCATGTGTGCACCCTGGCCGTGGTGAAGTTTTGCTCAATGCATGATTGATCAAGACAGCTCCACAATGTTATAAATGACCATTAAAGCAGCAAATGGGGAAAATGATCAAAGAGGGTGAGAGGAAGTTCCTTGTCTTTGAACAGACCACAGTAAACCCCACCCTGGCCTTTGGACCATGGAATAACTAGCATTCAGTCTGTGACCTGACTCTGCCTGAAGTGAGGCTGGGGGAGGGGACTTCTCACACAGTCCCTATCCTTTATAGCCAATATGGTGACACTTTTTTAGCTGTGTGACCAGAGGCAAGTCACTAACCCTCTCTGAGCCTCAATTTCATCTGTAAAATCAGGGAGTTGGACTCTGACTCTTCCAGCTCTGCTCCTATGACCCTCCACAGGAGACAAGCAGCTGAGCCCATGGCCTCCAAGCCCTGAGTTTGAGTGCCCTCGTGGCTGTGCACAAGCTGGGACCACAGGTGACTCGGTGACCCTCACTGAGCCTCAGATCTCTCGTCTACAGAGAGGGAGACAATGAACAGCTGTAGTGTCTGCCTGACAGTGGTATTTCAGGCTGTGTGTGCGTGTGCACGCGGTAATCAAACCCCCTCATTTTCCCTGGGAGGAGACTGAGGCCCAGTGAGATGAAACAGACTGACCAGGATCACCAGGGTCGACATTGGAAGGATGCTCTCAAGCCTGCTCTCCGGGTCCCCATTTCCATTAGCTGTCTCGTCTGGATCGATCATCACATTCCTCTGTATTCGTACCATTGCTTTTAAAAGGGTGTGTGGGAGACAAGAGGAGATGATCTCATTGGCCAGGCGCCATTTCCTCTGTTTACCAAAGTGAGTCGGAGGAGGATGAGCCAGCCCAGGCTGTTTGCGGCAGGGCAGGGGAGCCCCGGACTCGGCTTCAGAGAAGCTGGAGTGAGTCCCCTGCCCTGCCCCTCACCGCTCACGTTTGCGCTTTTAGCCCGTGTCCTTTTTTTATATAAAACCGATCATTAAAATCCCGCCTCAAAGACTTGCTTTGAGGATCAAACCCGATCGTGCAAAAAGGACTTTGGGGATATGAGGTGTTTTCTGGAAGGGCGGATTCCCCCTTGCGGGCAGAGACTCTCCTTTTCGAGACTTTTCGATCCATCACAGGGGACAGTGCCTGGCGCAAAGCAGGAAGTTAGTAAATGTTTGTAAAATTTACAGCCACTGAGCTACCCTAGCAAAGTCTTTTACACCTGTCACCTCCTTTGATCCACAACAATCCTGGGAGGCAAGTGCTATTATTATTTCCATTTACAGATGAAGAAACTGAGGCTGTAAAAGGGTGAGTAACTTGCCTGGGGTCACATAGCTAGCAAATTCCTGAGACAAGATTCAAACCTAAATCTCCATGACTGGTGTTGTTAGTAAATGCACGACAATATTAAATCTGCATCTTTGCAAGGTCCTGTATTTGCTGTGCAGAAACAATTTGGCAAGTGCCTGCTTTCAAGGAGCTCATGGTTTAATGGATGCGACAACATACAGACAACTCTGTACAAACAAGATCTCGACAGGATCAATGGGAAAGAATGTCAGGCCATTTTTAAAACAGAAGAAAGGTTCACAAATCACTATCAAGGGTATATGACTTTGGTGAGGTTCCCCCTCCCAATTCCATTGTTAGTCCAAATATTGACCAAAGTCCATGGAGCAAGTTCATCAGTCCCTCCATTCCAGTGGGCAAGCTGTAGAGATGGGCAATGATCTGAACCCCACATTGATAGAAGAAGAGGAGTGCAGGCAGCCCTCCCCGGGGACAGAACGCTCCCCTGTCCCTGCTCCACACTTCTGCTTCATCTCCTTAGTCCACTGCCCTCAAAGAAACTAGGTGCCTGATGACTGAGAGTCCCAGAACATCATGATCTTGTCAGCATCCAAATTTCAAGGACCCAAAAGGCCTGGGAGATGCAGTAAACAGCCTTGTTGGATGTCCTTATGGGTGTGTGTCTGTGAAGAAAGCCAC
This sequence comes from Pseudochirops cupreus, assembly GCA_028627135.1. Lineage (NCBI taxonomy): Eukaryota > Metazoa > Chordata > Mammalia > Diprotodontia > Pseudocheiridae > Pseudochirops > Pseudochirops cupreus. The sequence continues at coordinate 416,715,564 of CM053583.1, read as the reverse complement.
ACCTTCTCTCTTTAGGTCTGAATACTTTCTATTTAGCACCTCTCAGCTATCTCCACATTCCTTACAATAATATGATGTTATCAGTGCCTTCCATCCAGTAGGTAATCTTCTGTTGTTCAGCTGTGTCTGACTCTTCCTGACCCCATTTGGGGTTTTCTTGGCAAAGATACTGGAAGAGTTTACCACTTCCTTCTCCAGCTCATTTTACAGATGAGGAAACTGAGGCAAACAGGGTTAAGTGACTTGCCCAGAGTCATACAGTAAATATCTGAGGCCAGATTTGAACCCATGAAGATGCTCAATAAATTCTTATTAAATGAATGAATGAATGGGTAAGGAACTGCCCCTTCTGTGTGAACATTTGGTTTTGGAAAAAGGATGAAAAGGAATATTTGTGTAAGTAACCTTGATAAAAATCACTCTGAGAGGAAACATAACCTCAAAAAAATGTTGTGGGAAGACATAGACTGTTCTGAGGACCAGAGACAAAACTGCCCCCCCGCCCCAGATGAATGTGCTGAGAGAACCTTTTGGAAGGCAGTGCACTGAATGAATTACAGCTGGCTGCAGTGCATTGTGGTATGCCAGCTCATTTGCATATAACTGCTGTTGTTTTGGAAGGATAAACCTAATAAACTATTAATCAATCAATTAATTGAGGACTATGGGGAAAATTTCTGCTTCCTCTCTGTTGGAGTGGGGGAATTGAGTTGGCCATGATGTGGGGTTCTGCCTGGGGTTCTTGAACTTGATGGATGTGGAGACTGTGGAAAGGATAAGTTAAGATAAGAAGAGGATTGGGCCAATTAGAAGATGAGGGGAGAGAGGTAGAGAAACTAAAAGAATTGGAATTATTTGGCTTCAAATAAGACTTAACTGTGTCTCCCGAACTATTTGATGAAGGATGGAGGCCAGCTGGGCTAGATTTTCCATTCAAGCTTTTGTGCCATTCAACTGATTTGTATTCAGCAGAGTAGACAAGTGGAAGAAGGTGAAATGACAAGAGGTGGGACTTCAGTGAGATGCCCATCAAAGTATCTAGTCAATAAGGATATCAAAGCACCCATGGGGCTATTTGGTTAGCACCCTGTTAATCTGCTAGACAAAGAGAGAAGAGCATGAGCCTTCTGAAGTCTTGAAAAAAAAATAGGGAAGATTAGCTCAGGAGGGGGCACCCCTTCTAATAACTAATACAAATGATTGGTCTTAATATCTCTCACATACAGGTTTCAAAATGCTTTCCCATATTTTAAGATCTTTGTATCTTTTCTTGCATTCTTTCTTTTTAAGCTCTTCTGAGCCTTTTTGTTTTGACACCACAGTTACTTCCCAATATGCTCTACCCTCTCCCCACCCCCATATACTGTAATTTTAATGGGATTTAAGATTTTCCTGCCCATTAATAGGCCTCATGTGGAGCCCATTAAGGGAAGCTTGCTTAGGGGAGGCTTGCTTATAGGAAGGCTTTCACATCTTTTGTTAATTTCTAACTAGGCACTGAGTCATGAGGGTTGTGATGCTTTCTGGATCTGAGAAGTGTATATATACTCTGAGGTTAGCATTTTGCTTTGGGTCTCACTTACTGGAAGAGTATTCTTGTGATTTGACCAGATGAGACTCTAGGTAGCTATTAAGGAGTCCCCTGGCTTTGAAAAACCCAGATGTTAGTGCTTTTCTCTCTGGTAATCATGTATATATTGCCTTGGTTGGACAGTTGATCTGTCTGTTGATCTGTGCTAAGTTCTCAAATAGTTAGAAGCCCTGTCTGTTGGTCTTTATTTCTTTGCTTATATTTTCTCTATTTTCTTTGTGTGGATTTTCTCTGAAGTTCAGGATTCTGATTTTCCCCCTGAATGTAAAGATTCTTGCCCCCTTAAACAGCTGTCTTTCCTAGTAAAGCAGATCTCAGAGCCTGTGCTAGCTGCCATCCTGGGGATGCCAGAGTTGTTGCCTCTGCGTATATACATACTGGATTTTCACTTGTGAACTGGAAAAAACAGCTGGGCGAAAGTAATCAATAGAGCCAATGAATCTGACAATATATACATGCTTTGTATTGGGAGTCCCCTATCTTTCCATGGAGAGGAAGGGAATGAGCTTCATTATTTTTTTCTTGTGGTGAAGATTGGTTATTAAGTTATTATTGTTATTTATGATTATGATTCTTATTACTATTACTACTGCTGCTTTTTGTCTGGATTTGTGATATCATTGGTGAAGAAATGTTGAACCACAAGTAAAAGATTGGCAAGTGTTCCGCCATAGACAGTTTCAGAGAGTTGTTTGGGTATGAAGAGATTCATTAACATGCCCTGGATCACCTAGCAAGTCTGGTCTCACAGGAATCACTGGGCCAAAGGATATGGACAGTTTAGTGAGTTTTCTAGTCCATTTATAAATTGTTTTCCAGAATGGTTAGATTGAACATGGCTCTAAGCAACATAAAAACACTGGTTTGTAGCCACCACCTTTCAATATAGCCCATTACGCCCTGAGATAACTCTACTTGATAGGAAGTATTTCCTTGCATCAAGCCTAAATCCCCACCCATTGTTCCTACTTCTGTCTTTGGTGGCCACATAGAATAAGACTTATCCCTTCTACACCAAACATGTGATAGTCCTTCAAATACAAGGACAGCTATCATGTCTTCTCTTCTCCAGCCTTCTGGGCCAGGTCTAGCACAGACCAGGTCAGTGATTCAGTCTTGGGATTAAAATGCAATGAGTACCCAAGAACCATAAAATGCAGCAGTGAGGTGCCCAAGGACCATAAAATGCAATTAAATCAACTATAGGTCACAAATGCCCCCAGCGTCTTCAGATTGCCTAATACTTCAATCCATGCCAGAGCTGTTGGACATTCCTTTGGGGTACCCAATGGATTGATCCCCTGACAGACAGACCCCTATGTAGAATGGAAACCTGGCAGTCACAAAACCTAAATCAGGTCTCTACTAAGAGTAGGCATAGGGCACCTGCACTGAGGGCTAGTTTTCTGCCCACTACATAGCATGATACTTACCTCTAAGAGATAGTCTTGATTGGGATCCTGAAACTCACTTGTTGTGGAAATGTTTAACATGTTTGTACATGTATAATCTATAGTAGATTACTTGCTATCTTGGGGAAGGAGCAGGGAAAGGAGGGAGGGAAAAAATTTGGAACTCAAAGTTTTACAAAAATGAATGTTGAAAACTATCTTTACATGTAATTGGGGAAAAAATACTATTATGGAAACTCACTTGATACAAGCTAGGATTTTGAACCAAGTCTAAGAAGTACCCAATTCCTAAAGTTTAAAAGGATGCTATTGTTCTCCTTCACCTCCACATTTACCACAATAACAAGCCATATTAGGTCAGAAAGATGTCCCCACAGGCCAGGGAGAATTCTCCTAATACCTCCAACTCTCCAAAGGCTGGGCTTTTTATGCCTCAGGCAGTGAGGAAGCCAAACCATGATGATCCTAATAATGTCCTCCCTTTCCCCCTTAAAGGGAACCAATTTAGCCCACATAAAACACATGCTTGTCCTACCTCACCAGGTTAAACATCTTGGCTTCCTTTGATCTTTGCATGGCATGATTTTATAGGCCTTCACCATCATAGCTGCCCTCTACCCAAGGCACTCCCTAGTTTTTCAGCATTCTTCTTGTGATGTGGCACCCAGGAGTCCATATGCATTTTGATCAGGGCAAAGTGCTATTACCTTCTTCATTCTCAGTGCTCTGCCTCAGAATGTAGGCTAAGGTTGCATTGACCATTGGTTGCCATATCATATGATTGGCTTACACAGAGCTTGAAAGCTACCAAGCCATCCAGATCTCTTCACATTCAAGACTAACTTTCCCTGCCTGTGTAGTGGGCAGAGAGCTGGCTCTCAGGGCAGGTGCCCAGTGCCTACTTATGGTAGAGATCTGACTGAGGTTTAGTGACTGCTGAGTTTCTATTCTACAAAGAGGTCTATCAGGGGATCGATCCATTGTGTGCCCCAAAGGAATGTTAAACAGCCCTGGCATGGATTGAAGTGTTGTGTAGTTTGAAGTTGTTGGAGGCATTTATGACCTAAGTGCCCAGTACCAGGCTACCATACTCCCTTGAGGTGGAGTCCTTCTGCCACCAGGGGTTTTGAGTGAGAACTGTTCCTTCTCCTGGATTGGAGAGCACTTAGTGCAATCAGGCAACGTGCAGCAGTACATGCAGGGCTAGAGGATGCAGAGGAATCTAACTATTTCTGCTGCTCGGGCTGTTGAGACCTCATGTGAGGTGAAGAGGTCCTTTGTGTCCTGAAGCCCACCTTTCACTTCTGGTGTCCAGTGCTTAGCATGGTGCCTGGCACACAGGAGACACTTCATAAGTGTTTGTTAGCCGGCTGAGCCCTTGGGAGGCTTCTGTGGCGTGATGAGCAGAGGACATGAGAATGAAGTGGTGGTCGTACCTTGTGAAGCTGAGAGTCCTCTGGCAGGCCTTTTACAGAGGCAGAGCAGGATAGATAGAGTGCTAGAATTCGAGCCAGGAAGACCCAAATGCAAGCTCTGCCTTAGCAGTGTGGCCTGGGCCAAGTATCAGCTACTCCGTGCCTCAGTATCCTCATCTGTAAAGTGAGGGGGTTGGACTCAATGGCTTCTAAGGTTCCTTCCAGCTCGAAGTCTGCAATCCTATGACTTTGCATGGATTCCTTTCCTGTAGATTTCCCACTGACCTTTTACAGGTCCTTAGAAAGTCCCTGCTTGCTTCTGAGCTTGTCATATTTTTTTCAGTTTGGCTAAAAGTTGGTTCTAGTATGAGTGTTGGAAGATGATTTCACCCCTTCTGGTATTCTAGGAAGGATCCCAGTCTTACCCACCCTGAGCAGGTTTGTGAGCTTGGAGTTCTAGAAAGCCATCTTCCCTTTGTAGCCCCTCCTCATTGGGGTCAAGTTTTTGAGCCTCTCCCCCAAGGTACAATTTAATAGACGTTACCACATCTTCCCATTGGCTCATTGGCTTGCCCTGGATGGTGATGGCACTCAGGGCTCATTAAACTGTGTGCCCAAAAGTGTGGGGGGCACCCAGATGCCTCAAACTGCTAATTACACTACTTGGCTTATTTCCAAGTGTTAGGATGTGCAAAAGTCAAGGATGGTGGAATCTTGTCCTGGTGGAAGGAAGGAGTATGGTGTCATAGTCAGAATGATTGAAATGTTACAGAAAACAGTAGCATGAATAAGAGGGAAAACCATGAGAAAACAGTGAATTTGAGTTGGGGTGTGTGTGTGTGTGTGTGTGTGTGTGCGCGTGCGCGTGCATGTTGAGAATGCAGGTACTTCAGTGGTTTATTTGCCAAGAGTTAGGATTGAGTGAATCAGTTTTCATGAGGACAAGGGAATCAATGAGGCTTAAAAGTGAGATTCCATCCTCAGCAGGCAAAGGAGATTTGGTGTAAGGAGAATGAGGAATGTATATGGTGTGGGCTGGGGCTGTGTTCCCCTTAGTACTCTGGGAGGCATGAGAGCCCATGTCAGGGTCCATAGACTCAGTGCCTAGTCCACATTTCTGGGGACTACTTCTCACTGCCAATGATGCAAACAAGTATACTCTAGGCTATTTGTGCAGCAGTGTTCAAGGCGTTGGACTTTAACAGCATTGAGACCTGCCTGGAAGAGATGTCAGTGACTTGCTAGGAAACCGGGGAAATGGCCACTAGGGGTCAGTTAGAAACTTCACATTCCCAGGGTATGCTTGTCATGGGTCATTCCAGGTCCAAGGCTAGGATATGAGGGCCCAGGGCACTTGGCTCATTGGTACAAGTACCCTAACCTTGATGGGGGCTCTGGGCAATGTTCAGCCCCCAGACCAAGCTTGGAGGAATGGGACCGAGATGCCCCCAGGATCCTCTCATAAAAACTGCAACTTAATTCCAAGGTCATTAGAAGAGGGAGGCCAAAATGCCCCAATACGATTCGGGGGTGGCAAAGAGCAGATCTGTGTGCGGCCATCCCTAAGGGGAAGAGAGCCTAGATAGAGCTTGTCTGAAAATGATGACAGAGAGGAATCTGGACTGCTTTTCTGCAAGATTCAGTCCTATGGGAAAGGCAGCCATCAGAAGTCCCAGTAATGTACAGGACTTTCAATCTTGTGAGGGAATTCCTAACACATTTACAACATAGTTGGTCCCCAGAGCTACAGGGAGCAGTTTAGATTTCAGCTGGATAGGTACTAGTTCTATTTCTCTAGTTAGACCAACAAAAGGTTGATCTCTGGGTCACTGGTCCCAGTGAAGTGTTTTTGCCACACAGTCCTCCATAGGCAGGACTTGGGATATCTCAGGGGCTAGCAAATTTTTCCCAATGGTCATAGATAGGTGGGGAATAGGACAACATATGAGGAGTGGTTCATCTAGGTCAGGGTGAAAGGGGAGGGGGTGTCTTATTCTATCCAAATCCACAGTGGCAGAGAATCTAGTTCCTGGATGGTGAGGTTGGGCTAAACCAGTAATGCCTGACCTCTCAGCTGCCTTGGTCCCAACATACACACTCACACACACACTCTCTCTCTCACACACACATACACACACATACACATACATACACACCATGCAACAGGGTTTTATGCTAACATGTGGGCTAGAGGGTTTCCTACCACCCGTTCTAAGGTGAGATTCACATATATATTGCCAGATACATTGCTGAGTTGGTAGCTAAGCCTCCTGGGGTTTGGTCACACATGGGTACACTTGAAGCCCTCTAAAGACTCGTATACCTGACCTGGGGTATTCAGTACTAAGTCCTGGCAACACATTCTCTATATCCTGGTGCTTTGTCCAAGGTAGTCAGTAAATCTGCTGCTCAACAATCTTGGCCCCAAGAGGGATGGGTTGGGATAGGGGTTTGTCAATGTTCCTCCTGAACTCTGGAAAGAATCCCCTTCCTTTTGGTTGGGTAAGGGGGAGGGAGAGGTTATCTTCTGTTAGGTCAGGAGTGATAGACTATCAGGGACCCAGGCTAAGGGGAATTCCATGGAGTGAAGGGCCATGATCCCCATCCATGCCATGGAAGGTCTTCTACTGGCCCAGGAAAAGCAGGGGTCCTTAACCTTCTCTTGTGTCATACACCCTCAGCAGCCTGGCAAAGCCTGCCAACCCTTCTTAGAATAATGTTTTTAAAGGCATGAAATTAAACACACAGGATTTCAAAGGAAATCGATGAATCTTCTTTAAATACCATTAAATATTTTTTACAAATGCTTTCATGGATGCCAGGTAAATGGATGCCTCTACTCAAAAATTCCAAGTGTTCTCAGCAATGCCTGAGAAAGGAGTCACTTCTTCCAAAGCACTCATGGCCCTTGCTGGGCTGTGACTGCCTCTGAAGCCTCCCCCAGACATTGTTCCAGCTCTGCCCAGGGGCTGCAGCTCTCCCAGACCAGCTGCTGAGTTGCAGTTAGACATTGCTCTCCTCACCCCGCTACAGAGGGGTCCATTTATGCTGAAGATTAGAGGAATCACTGGGGCTGTGAAAGGGGAATATCCCCCTGGAAAAAGAAGGGCAGGGTCCAAATTAAAATTCAACCAAGCCTAAACTACGGGTCACTCCCAAGATGGGGCCTGGTCCATGTAAGCCCAGATGTAGAGATGCTGTCACTGAGTGGGAAAGTGGATCTTTCTGGAGAACTGATGTTCAGGGCCTTAGATATGGCAGGACAGCAGGTGCAGGAGCAGATTCCAGGCAGGGAGAGCAGGCCCAGATGGAGGTAGGACACAGGAACATCAGGGGCCAGGAGCTCAACCTGTGTCCTCTTGCTTTGGGTCTTCGTGTTGGCAAGGCACATTCTTCACCACTGCCAAGAGCTGCCAATGTCTGACTATGGTCATAGACAAGACCTGGTCTATATTCCCTTGACTCAGCTACATCAAGGAGGATGTGGACTCAGAAAAGAGAGGCCTAAGGAGGAAACCCCATCAGCTAACTTCAAACATCTGGAGCACTGCTCAGCATCTTGAGTTCTGGGCTTGCATGGACCAGGTCCAGACTTGGGGACAGACCCACAGGGTCATAGCCCCACCCCCACTCCCCCATCCCACCCCCGAGTTCCTACTAGAAAACTGCAGAGTATTGCTCAAATAGCTTCCATCGAGCTATCAAATCACAAGAGGATCCTTAGATATCATAGCAGCACTCAAGGTAATAATGCTCAGATATAAAGGGAGTGTTTCAATCCTATCCTATTAAAATGCCAAAACATGTAAAAGGGCTCATAGGTCTATGAACAATTCAGGAAACACATAAAGGCCTCACAATAGCCCATGAACAATTCCTCCCTGGTGAGACTCGTATTCCACAGAGATCCAAGCAGTCCCTCAGACCTGATAGTACCCTGTGGTTTGGACTCCCCTCAGAAGGGAAACACTCTTGGGGCTTCTGAACAGGCAATTTCCCTATCAGCAGACAAACACCATCTGAATAATTCTCCACCATAGTGGAGTGCAGAATCAAAGCCCCTTGCTTCCTACAAGGTAGCTCTTCAGCACTAGGTTAATACCACTGCCTTTATGACCCAGAAACCAGAACTTAGGTGATCTCCCCCCAACTTTGGCCACATGAGTGACTGCATGCAGACCCTGGCCTGAAGGCTGCTACAAGGGGCTCTTCTCCCTCCCTTCTCCTGATGTCCCAGGACTCACTGTCCTCTTAGCTCTGCTGTGCTCTCAGCATCTGCTGTTGAGGAGAAATGGATGCAAAGAAAGAGCCTGGGGCTGTGATGAAGATCCTCCTTTCTTCCTGAACATCTATCCCATGTTGGGGGCAGCCCCTGCCACTAAGATTTAACCAGGAGGTTGCTTTCATCTTCACAAAGGGACACCAATGGGCATGGAAGGCATGCCAGTGGTATCCAGGGGGATGGCGTGCCCATGGGTACTCTCTCCAAGTCCTAAGCCAAGGGTCCCCTCCCTGTAAATTCCCTTGATCACTTGCCTACATATAAAAGCATTTTCAGGGTTCTGCTAGTGCCCAGAGGGGTGGAATGAGGAGCAATGAGGAGAAGTTTCTGAGGATCAGATTTAGGCTTGAAGTCATGAAAGTAACTGAAGAGGAATGAGCTTCCTCCAGAGGTCATGAATTGGATCCTCCCTAGAGGATTTCAAGCAAAGGGCAGGGTTAGGGTGCTGTGGAGGGAATTCCTGTTCAGGCCCAGGTTGGAAGATGGCTTCTGGGGTCCTGGATTGACTCTCCATCCTTGGCTTCAGAAATGCCAACCTTCCCTGCTTCTGCTTCTCTGAACATTCCTTCCCTGCCTCTGTTGGCTCCTCACCCCTTAAGGTGGATGTGTCCTCTTTGCCCTGGGTCCTCATTCTTCCACCCTCCACTCTGAAAGCCTTAACAATCTCAGTCATGACCACAGCTCCCTCCCATTTCCAGATGACTCCCACATCCCCAGCCCCAGCCCCAGCCCTGACCTCCTTTCTTTCCTCTAGAGCAGCAGCCCCAGTTGTCTATAAGCCATCACTCCCCGATAGAGAACGGAAGTGCCCTGATGCCAGGATTGGTTTTATTTTTGTCCTTCTCTTCCCAACATCTAGTACAGCACCTGGCACATAGAAGGTGCCACAGAAATTCTTGTTAAATCCCAAATAAAATTCAATATATTTTCCTCTTACCCTGCTCTTCCTTCTGACTTCATGATTTCTGTCTTTGGCCACACCATTCATCCAGCCTTGCCTGTCTTTAACTTTCATATTCTCTTTGATTCTTTTCTTGGGCTCATCCCTTACATCTGATAGTCAGTTACTGCCTTCAGTCCATTGCACCTCTCAAATATTCCCCTCACTTATCACTTCCTCACATGAGACTGTAGGATTCACAGCTGAAAGAGTACTCAGAAGTATTCTAGTCTAATTTTTTATAATTTTACAGATGAGGTAACTGAGGCCAGAGAAGTTGTGAGCTGGTCAAGCTCATGTAAACAGTAGGTGAAAGAAGCCAGGATTGGAGCCCAGGTCCTCTCCCTCCTCTTTTCATTCCCTCATGCCTTACTATATTAGTCATTACTGGTGGATATCCACTAATCTAGAGCTTAAATATTCATGGTTTCACAATAAAATAAATTTTCCGATAGGCCAAGACATCCACTTATTTGCCCAGTTTAGTCAGCCCCTTTGGGATGCTTGCTGAAAACAATGGAAAGATTAAAAACTGTTCAAAAGCCAATACGGGTTAGTTGTCTGTGACCAGTACGAGCAGATGAAATAGAGATCTTAAAAAATATTGATTCCATAAACTGAGCAACAGGATTACATTATAAAGCCTGGGAACCTTGAAACAGATATGCGGTACAAGAAAACTCAGTGTTCAGTGTGGGCATGAAGGAAGTCTGGTGCAAAGAGGAATCTCTGGAAGGAGACCATCCCCATGTCTTTTCCTTTAGGGGTCAGTAATACAGATTTCCTAGAGAGATGGGGCTGGCATTTCTCATCTTTGGGCCTCCAATTTCACTCTTCCTCAGAGAAGATTGATGGGCCAGTGCCACCCCAGGCAACCCCCCTCCCTCACAAGTCTGTCCATGTGGTTTTCTCCAGAGTTTAGACCCCTCTGAGCTAAGATGCTATTGGGCTGTGATGATGGGGCCACAGGCCTGAGGAACTGCTGTTTTCTCTTAGTCCTGCTGCAGGTCCACATGCCTACGCCCATTCCAATATTCTTCTTTGTTCTCTGGGAGGTTCTTATTTCCTTGGCCATCCCCACATTGCCCTCTCCAGCTCCTTGTCCCAGAGTTACCTATGTTAGGCCACTCAAAGGGACTCGCTGCCCACTGGTGCCCTCTTTCAGGAACAGGTATATCAGTATGTTCACAAGCCATCATACAGTTCATTTTTTTTAAACAGACGATTCTTGACATCCTAGAACAGTGCAGGCACAGACTGCTTGGAACAATAGCCAGCATGTGGAAGCCCCAGTGGGTAATAAAGCCTCCAAACTCTCCAGCGCTGGCTCACCCCGAGAAATGAAGAATAGCAGTCATTCATCCAGGACGGTTCTCAGCTCTATCCAGGAGCTGTTTGCAAACCCCAGACACAAATACTAAATTTCATAGACTGTAGGAAATCACATAAAACAAAGAAACTGCTCCCCATGGGTCCCAGAGAGGAGTAAAGTGCTAGAGGTTGTATTGATGACTAGTGAAAAGGACCTATGCTTAACTTCTTCTCCTTCCTTTGAAGCTTTACTGATGCATTTGGTTTTTGTATCACAACTATTTTCTCTATGCATCCACTGCCAAGGAAGCCTTTCTCTTAACAAAGAAAAAAACAGGACAGCAAAGCCATTGCGCCTGACGATATGTGAGACATTCTAGATTGGGAGTCAGTCCCCTACCTATTTACTGAGAGGTTTAGAGATGCAAAGCTGGAAGGGACCTCAGAGGCCCTCGAGGCCAACTCTCTTATTTTACATTTTAGGAAACTGAGGCACAGAGTGGGTATACTTGCCCGGGGTCATGTGGATATTAAGTTGCAGGGCCAAGCTTCAAGTCCCTGTAGGTTCTCTGAGGCCACTTCTCCTTATTGCATCACGAAAGAGACGTGTTTCCTTAACTGTTTTCCAGGCTTGAGAGTGATCATTACAACTAATCAGAGCTCAGCTGCCTTTTGATGCGATTTTCATGTGCATTATTGTGCTCCTTGTGTCTGTTGTTTCTTGGTTCTGCTCACTTCACTGTGTATCCGTTCACATAAGTTTTTTCATATTTCTCTGAATTCCACATTTGTATTGGTTTTTACTGGCATAGTGATATTTTATAACGTTAATATGCCAGAGTTTTAAAAACCTAAATGAGGGGCTTTCTCTTCCTCTCCCCCTGACAGTTTTCAGCTGGGACAAATAATGTTGTTATGAATATTTTCATATACATAGTCATTAGTCCTATGTCCAGGAGGGGCATTCCTGAATCCAGAATCACAAGCAGTTTAGGACTTTTCTCCCATACTTCAGAGTTGCTTTCAAGAATGACTAGATCAGTGACAGTGTGTTAGTATGCCTGTCCTCCCACAGCCAGCATTGGATATTTCCATCTTTTATCAGTGTTGCCACTTGGATGAATGTGAAGTGAAACACTGGAATTTTTTGACTTTGTTTCTCTCATTACTGGTGATTTGAAGCATTTTTATGTAACTGCTGATAACTTATAGTTCTTTGGAAAACTGCTCTTCTCCTTTGCCCCTTTAGCTGCCAGGGAATGACTCCTGGTCCTTTAGATTTGTGCCTTTTTCTCTGTACACCTTGGGTATCAGACTGGCATAGATATTTGCAGCAAATTCTACCGTCAACTGAACAGCCACTTCAACACGTCTGAAAGGCAGCTGGAGATGTGATGTTGCAGTTAGCCGAGAGGCTAGGGCAGGCTAGGAAGAGAAGAGAGTTATCGGCAGAGAGAAGGTAATTAAATTCATGGACCTGTTGAGTTCATCAAGTAAAGTAGTAGAGAGGGAAAATAGAAGAGGGCTCAGGACCGAACCTTGTGGGGCAGCTATGGTTAGAGCATGATCTGGATAAGGATCCAGTAAAAAAGACTGAGAAGGAACCATGAGACTGGTAGGAGAATCAAAAGAAGTGGTGTCCTGAAAACCTCCTAGAGAGAAGAGTATCAAGGAGGAGAGAATGATTAACAGTGTCAAAGGCTGTAGAGAGGTGGAAGAGAATGAAGACTGAGAAAGGGCCATTGGATTTGGCAACTAAGAGATCATTAATAACTTTGGATTAGTGATTTCGGATCAGTTTCTGTGGAATGATGGGGCCAGAATCTGGATTATAAGAAGCTAAGAAGAGGGTGAGGGGAAAGAAAGTGGAGGCACCTATTATAGATGGCCTTTTGGAGTTTAGTGATAAAAGGTGGATGAGATAAAGGAGGATAGTGGAGATGGAAGGAGTAAGTGAGGGGTTTTTGAAAATGGGGGAGATGGAGGCATGCTTCTAGGCAGTAGGAAGTAAAGCAGGGAAGAAAGAGAGACAGAGACAGAGAGAGACATGGAGACAGGGACAGAGAGAGAGACAGAGAGGCAGAGAGAGAGAGAAGAAGGGGGGAGAGAGAGACAGACAGACAGAGAGACAGAGAGAGAGAGACAGAAACAGAGAGACAGAGAGAAAGAGAGAGAGAGGAAGGAGGGGGGAGAGAGAGATAGACAAACAGGCAGAGACAGAGAGATAGACAGTGAGAGAGAGAAAGAGAGAGAGAGAGAGGAGAGAGACAGGGGGGAAGAGAGACAGAGAGGGAGAGAGGAGAGAGGAGACAGAGAGAAAGGGAGAGACAGAGAGAAAGAGAAAGAGAGAAAGAGACAGAGACAGAGACAGACACACATACACACAGATATTGAAATTAAGTGAAAGAGTGGGGATGAAAGTGAGCAATCTGTTAGGAGACAAAATGGAATGGGATTGATTGAACAAGTAGAAGGGTTAGCCTTGATAAGGAATAAGACCACTTCATCATGTGAGATGGGGGCCAAGGAAGAAAGAGTGGCAGAAGGCATATGAGTGATAGAAGATGAGGAAGAGGGAAGGAAAAGGAACTCATTGAGAGACCTCAGTTTTGGTTTTATATCAGTAAAATATGAAGCAGGGTTCTCAGTAGCGGATGGAGGGGATGTGAATCATGGGAGGTTTGAGAAGGGTTGAGAAGGTTTAGAAGAGCTGCTGTGGAGAGTGAGTTGCCAAGAGAAGCATAGTAGGATTGTCTAGCATCAGTGAAGGCCCAGCTGAGGATGTGGAACATAAATTTGCAGTGGACCCAATCAGGATGGCTGGGTGATTTTCTTCACCTTCATTCAGGAGCATGTATGCTAGCACAAAGGCAGATGATAGGAATGATCCAAAGCTGAAGTTTGATAGAGCACAACGATAAGGGGAGACAAGGACAGGGTGTAGTTGAATTGGTTCTCTAAGGAGCCAAGATGGGGCCAAGAGAAGAGAGTGGCTAGAGCAGAGGAGATGACCTGGGAGAGAATTGAGGGGTTTAGGGCCTGGAGGTCATGGTGTGGACAAAGAACAAGGTTTGGTAAGGGAACACAGAGGAGAGGGAGCCAATAGATTATAACCAGATCAGGGGCTTTCAGAGTTCTTGATTGGGGAAGTAATGGATTTGCAAGTCATGGCAAGATTGAAGGTGTGACCATTTGTGTGATAGCAGACTATAACATTCTGGCAGTCTGCTAGTGCTCTCACTCTGCCAAGAACAGGACACCTGATAGGTTTGTAATTTGCCTTAATGATGATTCTCTTCCTTCAAAAGGTGGAGAAAATGATAAAACACTTGTAATTTCTTTCCCTATTGCAACCCAAAGAGCACCGAGGCAGTTTGGATCTACCTGTGCAGTTTGCGTCTGTTCTGAGAATATTTGTCAGAAGGAAAAAACGAACGTAAAAGCAGGGTTGGCTCCTTCTGTCTGTGGTCACTGATAAGGGGGTGGAGGGTGGAAACAGCTTCTCAGGTTAAGCTTCAATCTTATGGGAAGGGGCTGCAGAGCCACCTGGTTTTACAGCCACTTGGGCCTCTCCTGACTCTTTCTTTGCTTCCATTGTATAGGTCTCTTTCTCTTCAGCCATTTTCTTGACATTCTTGCCTCCAGACATCTTTCTTTCTCATGATTTAACTCAGGTGGGGAATCTGTGGCCTTGAGGCCACATATGGCCTTTTAGGTCCTTAGGTGAAGCCTTTTGAATGAGTCCAAGTTTTACAGAACAAATTCTTTTTTTTTTAAAAAGGGGACTTGTTCTGTGAAGTTTGGATTCAGTCAAAGGGCCACCCTTAAGAACCTAGAGGGCCTTGTGTGGCCTCAAGGCCGCAGGTTCCCCACCTAGATTCATGTCCTCATCTAACTGCTACAAGGCCCTAATTTCATGAGACTTGTATATTTCTTCTGCAGCTTCAAGAATCTTCCAAGTTTCTTCCAAAGAAGAATCTTTCATCTTTGGAGGAAAAGGCAGAATTCTGAGGTAGCTTCTTTTGAATGGAGACAAACTGGAATCTTAGCTGTCTGCCTAGAAGGATGCTTCTCTATTTCTTTCACCTGGATAGCATAAGAAACCTCAGTTAACACAAGAGATTGGTGGTATACTCTAGAATGACAGTCTACATGGTGGAGAAAACCTGGCTTGGTCTGAGCTACCTGGCCACATTCTTAGGGATGTTTTTTTCTAATTCTGGCTCATGAGTCCCCACCAGTAAGGTTCCCCATTAATTTTCAGTTAATATCAATTAGTCACCTAGATTTAGTTAAGCCTTTAAAAAGGAGTATTTACGGGGGTGGAGCCAAGATGGCGGCATAGGAGCAGCAAGAAATCGAAGCTCTGACACAGCCACATCAAATACCCAAAAAATATGACTCTAAACAAATTCTAGGGCCCTAAAACACACACAGATATATTTCCTGATGAAGGCAGCTCAGCTCAAAGCGACCATTTCAACTCTGAGAGCTGAAAGAAGCCCAGCCTGAAATGGTGGCTTTTGCCCTGGGGGTGTCTGGACAAGATGAGCCCCACTGCAGCTGGAGCTTCAGGAGAGCAGATCTGCCGCAGCTGTGGCAATATCCAGAATTATCAAGCCATAAGAAAAAAGGACTAAGGTTAGTGGAACTTGGCTAAAAGCCAGGGAAGAAAAGCGGGTCTGGCCAAGCTGCCTCCAGGGCAAAGAAGCAGGGAGCGGAGGTTCTGCACCCACCTCCACATTGCCACTGCAGAGCCCCCAGCCGGCAGACAGCAGGGGGGCCAAGCGTTCATTCAGAGGCCAAATGCTCTTGCATTGAGTGGCCTGGATCTGGATCGAGGTCTTCGTTTGTGGTGGTCGTAGGTTTTTTTTTTCAGTGAGCCGGAGCTGGGGAGGGACCCAGTAGCCTCCTAAAAGCCCCAGCAGCTGGGAAAACCCTAGCGATTTGGGACAGAGCTGTTCCCTCTGGAAGCAGAGTTCCACAGAACTTAAAAAAAAACAAAACCATTGAATGGCAACCATGAATAAGTATAGGAAGCAAAGTAAGAACAGCAACCAAACCCTAGATTGCTTCTTTGGGAAAAAGAAGGAACAAAGCAGGGAAAGGGAGGAAGACAATGCAGTCAGAATTCCCACACCAAAAGCTTCCAGGAAACATGAAGATTTCCAAAAAGCTAGAGATCAGCTGAAGAAAGATTTTGAAAACCAAGTGAGAGAAGTGGAAGAAAAATTGGAAAGAGAAATAAGAATGATGCAAGAAAATCATGAAAACAGAGTCAATAACCTGACTGAAGAAATTAACACCTTAAAAAAATAGATTAACTCAAATGACAAAAGAGGCCCAAAAAGCCAATGAGGAGAAGAATGCCTTAAAAAGTCGACTTTGCCAGATGGAAAAAGAATCTCAAAAGCATTCTGAAGAGAATAACGCCTTCAAAATTAGAGTGGAGCAAATGAAAGCAAATGTCTTTATCAGAAATCAAGATACTATCAAACAGATCCAAACAAATGAAAAAATAGAAGGCAATGTGAAATATCTCCTTGAAAAAACCACTGACCTGGAAAACAGATCCAGGAGAGACAATCTAAAAATTATTGGACTACCTGAAAGCCATGATCAAATAAAGAACT
>CM053583.1:416658716-416698480 GCA_028627135.1 Pseudochirops cupreus | reverse complement strand
AAAAAATAAAAAAACAATCAAAAGGAGTATTTACTAAGGTACATCCCACTGTCAAAGCCTATGACACACTCTCCCAGAAGTACATACGGAATTCACCAGAAGAAAAGTGGGCTCAAGCTGAGTGCATGTGTCCAAGTGGGTGACTCAGCACTTCTGGAAGCCTTTCCATAGTCCTCAAAGTGTTTACACTCAGTATGGCCTGACTGTCCTGCTGGGCTTCTTCTGGAGTCCTGAAGTCTGGTGTGCCCAGTTTGTCTTTGCTGCCAATGCAGATATTGCCCCTGGCCACATTCTGTTGGACCTACCACTGCTAGGATGCCAGTGAAAAGTCCAAATCCTCTGACCCTCTAGGGCACACAAGTCATTTTCTGGTGACCAAGGGGAAGAGGCTGAGGTAGTCTTCTCTCACCCAAGAAAGGTTTTGGCCATAGGATCTTGTTAGTTACTTCCAATTCCCCCCTCCACAATCCCTTAGATAGGGAAGCAAGGGAAAGTAAGTGAGCGTGAAGACAAAAGAAGGGTAGAGTTAGGTAAGTTTTGTCTCCAACATGGACCAAGGCTGTCAAGGAACATTGAAGGATGCCACAAGGGGACCCATTTTTAAAACCTGTGTTTGAAGCAAAGGGGGGGGGGTGGTCCAAGAAGGGGTAGGATTGCTATTTGCCATAGATGGCATGATGCTAATCGATGATGGTAAGAAGGCCCCAACCTCTCAAGTTGAATTTTGCTGAGGTTTTGTCTTCTAAGGAGAGTCATCTTTGGATGAAGGATGGTTAGCAGAAAGTAGAAACTGAAACTAGGATTGGAGGTGGTAGCCTCAGGCATGGCAGCAAACCGGCCTGGGCCAGCTACATTTGGAGATGGTTTGGGCAAGTCAGACCAGTGAGGCTTTTTATTTTTAGTTTATTTTTCTCAATTACATGTAAAAACAACTTTTAACATTTTGTTTTTAAATTTTGAGTTCCAAACTCTATCCCTCCTCCTTGAAAAGGCAAGCAATTTGCTATGGATAATACATTTGCTGCCATGCAAAACACATTTGCATCCAACTCGGCTTTCATGAAACCTTGTACTATAGTGGCAAAGTTGGTAGGGGTAAAGAGCAGGCAAAAGGTTCCAGAACTACTATAATTCAAGTCAACAAATGTTTATGAAGCCCTTGCCACATGCCCTGTACTTTATGATAGGAAGGCAGAGACGAGAATGAAATAGTCTTTGTCCTCATGGAGTTTCCATTCCACATGAATAATCAAGTCTTCCAGTTCATCTGTGACCTCTCTGGGTCTGTTGTTTCCTCTGGAGATGCACATGGCCAAACACCCATGCCTGTCCAGACCTAATGGAGCCCACTCTCACCAACGTTCATCAATAGCTTTGCCATCAGGGCTCCATTCAGAGTGGTGAAGGTCTTCCAACTTTGCCATCCCCAACACAGGAGTGGAGCTCTCAGCTTGGCTCCCTCTCTTCTCTTGGCTTTTGCATGTGACTAGGCCACCTTCTCATCTTAGTATACTTCCCTAGTGACATCTGCTGCTCACATTCTTCTTCAAAGGTCTTCATCAGGTATGTGTTGTAGCCTTCTCATACCCCATGTCTTGCTCAATGACTTTCCAAGGATCACAAACCTCATGTGAGGCACAAAACAGGAAGATGCATCTCACCGAAGGGGTAAAGAGCTATGAAAGTGATCTAGGCTGAAGTTCAGCTTGAACAGGAATTCATTGTGATGTTGAGGTCTCTTAGATTCTTCTATTTGTGGGAGACATTACGATGATTGCATCAAGGCCTGGAATATTATAGAACTTCCTGGAAGATATTTCTAACTCCTCAGAAAAGTCTGAGCTGCCTATTCACACAGGATAGACCAAGTGGATGAAGAATGTCTTTTATCCAGACTATGACATGTAGCAGCCTCTAGAGCAGTGGTTATCAACCTTCCTAATGATCCTTTAATACTCGCATGTGGGTGTATCTGCATGTGGGCAGACCCGCCTGGAGACAAATAGAGGAGTAGTGTCTTGGTTCCTAAGAATATCAGAAATACGTATTTTCCGATGGTCTTAGGTGACCCCTGTGAAACGGTTGTTCGACCCCCAAAGGGGGACCCACAGGTTGAGAACCACTGTTCTAGAGTCTGTCCATCAGGAGTGTAGTGGGTTTAGCAGAATGCCTGGATTTATCGACTGCCTGACTGATGGCCCTGTGTGTGGTCTTTGGGAAATGACAAAGGTTCTTGAATGACCCCAGACTTTCCATGGAAATCAAAGACTATTTTTAAAATATCTGCATTCTATTGGTGTTGCAGTATGTTAGCAAGATAATGGAACATGATAATCTTTGAAGTTAAAAATGAAGTTAAAAAAGTTAAAAATGAAAACAATGTAACACGCGCCCTGGGAAGTAAATACAAAGAATATACAGTTATACAAAGTAATCTCAGAGAGAGAGAGTGCTGATCCCTTAGTCTTAGAGCAACATATAAAGCTTTGCCTGTCAGGAGGCAGAACCAGAAAGTGGGATTTGAAGGTTGCTCTGATTCTAAGGGCCTGAGGTGGTAAGGGAGTGAATTTCCTGCCTGGGAGACAGTCGGTACAAAGACCTGCAGTCAGGAAGACCTGAGTTCAAATGAGGCCTCAGACACATACTAGCTGTGTGACCCTGGGCAAGTCACTTCACCCTGTTTGCTTCTGTTTCTAATTTGTAAAATGAGCTGGAGAAGGATAGGGCAAACTACCTCAGTATCCTTGCCAAGAAAACCTCAAATGGGGTCATGAAGAGTTGCACATTAGTGAACAACAACAGCCAGTGGGCCAGTTTGACTGGAACGGGGACTTGTGATCTGGAGGAATCTGAAATTGGGCTGGCAGGTGGGTGGGAGCTGACTGCAGCTGAAAGCAGGAGCCAGTCCTCTCCTTTTGGTCCCAGTGATTCTCAGTTTTAATTCTTTGGCACTGGAGGCAGAGAGCCTTGATTGGAATTTTGTCTCTAACGCTTAGTACCTGTGTGATCTTGGGTACATCACTTAACATCTCTAGGTCTCAGTTTCTTCATGTGGAGAATGAGGAGGTTGGACTAGGCAGTCTCTGAGGACCTTTGCAGCAACACGTACAGGAGCCCAGAAAGGTTTTGAGTAGGAGAAAGCAATGGTCCAACTCGTAATTTGGGAATATCCATTTACTAACTGAGTGGGGGAGGGGAGTGAGGGACTAATCAGTAGGCACGGGTAGACTGGAGAGGAGAGGGCAACGCTGTAGAAGGCATAATAGGTCAGGAGGCGGAGCAGGCTTGGGAGTAAAGAGAATCTTTCTAGTCATCGAAAAAGAAGGGTTGTTATGGTAGAAGAACTCTGGCTCTGGAATTAGGAAACGGATTCCAAATTCATTTTTATGTGACTTTGGGCAGGTCACTTTTCAGCTTCAGGCCTCAGTTTCCTCATCTCTCAAACGAGGAGGTTGGACTAGAGGGCCTGTGATGCTCTTTTCAGACTTGGATCTCGAGAACAGGAATGGACGCTGGAATGATCCTGGTCATTGCTCTCGGAGAGCCGGGCTCGGAGGGCGGGGCTGGGACCGAGGGACACCTGAGCCTTCCCAGGGGCGGGGCCTCCTTCAGGTGGGCTGGTCTGGAGAAGGTGGGAAGGGGGGTGGGGCAGCTGTCACCCTCGTTGCCGCCTCCTCCTCCGCCTCCCCTGGCCTCAGAAGTACTAGGCAGGAGGGAAGAGGGCTTAGCCACCAGGCCACCAGGGTTCTGCTTGATTCTTCTCCCTCCCTCCCTCCCTCCCTCTCTTACTCTCTCTCTGTCCGCACCGAAAGAGTTAACCTCTCTTGTGCCGGGGTAGGGGGAAGGAGGGGAAGGGGGTAGTTAACTCTTTCCCATCCAGGGACCAGAGGCTGGTGGCTCGGACGAGCCGAGGGCTCAGCTTGCCCCTTGCTTGCTGTCCCACGCTAGGGCCTATCCATCTCCCCGAGATCCCCTCCTGGGGCCAGAGCCCCGGAGGAAGGAGCCCCGGCCCGCGCTCGTCCCCCGCCCCATCTGGGGGTTAGGGGGGGGAGGAGAGGGGTCTGGCAGCCGGCCGAGCCGGGAGGAGGCTCAGAGGAGGAAGAGGAGGAGGAGGAGCGCGCCGAGCGGAGGGAGGAGGGAGAGCGGCCAGCGGCGGTGGCAGCAGCAGAGGCAGAGGTGGCAGCAGCATCTGCGGCAGCAGCGGCGTCGTAGCGGGGCGAAGGCGGCAGCGGCGCGGAGCCTGTGCAGAGCCGAGCTCCTGCCCTCCCGCCGGTCCGTCTGCCGGGGGCCCGGATGTGAGCAGCGGCCCGGCTGCGGGCGCGGGCCGGCCGCGGGGTCCCGGCTGCCTTCGGCGGGGTCGGAGCGGGGCAGGGAGGCGAGGAGGCAGCAGCCCCCTGCGCGGCGGCAGGCGCGGGGCACGGGCACGGGAAGGCACGTGTGGGCATGGGGGGCGGCCCGAGCGGCCCCCGCACCACCCCCGGCCGCCAGGAGGAGACCTAAGCGGGGCCCGAGTCGCCCTTGAGCCCGGAGCCGCCGCCAGGCAGAGCCGAGGGGATTATCGTAGGGCCGGGCAGGGGCGGGCACCGCGCCGCACCGCAGCCGAAGGGCGCCCTCCGCCCCACTCCCGCACCCCCGCTGCCAGCCGGCCGCCGCCGCCGCCGCCGTGCACGCACACGCACACAGCAGGCGCTCGATAAATGGTCCGGGAGGAGGATGATGATGATGATGAAAAAAATGCACCCTCCGAGGCGGGAGGAGGAGGAGGAGGAGGAGCACGCGAAAGGTGCGGGCTTGGGGGGAGGGAAGATGGAGGCTAGGAGGGATGGAGGGAATGGAGGCTAGAAGGCATGGACGACCGGAGAGAAGGAGGGATAAAGGGATAAAGGGATAGAGGGAAGGAAGGAAGGCCCTGGCCTGAGGATGCTCCAGAGCTTCGTGGCAGCGACATCTTTGGCGGGGGAGGGGCCCTCGGCGCCTGGCAAGGCGGTAGGTGGGGGGTGTCTCCCATCCAGATGGAGGGAGCTTGAGGGGAGGCCCTCCTGGGCCGAGGTGACTTTGGGGTTTCACTTTCCCACCTCAGTGTCAGGTGTGTGTGTAGAGAAGGGGTGCAGGTGGAGGCCGGAAACTTGCCAGGTTGAAGTCGTCCGCTGGGGCTGATCTTCCCATTCTCGGTCTCCCCCTTCTGGGAGGTGGATGGCTCAAGGGGGGAGGCTCATCCTTCCCCACTTCTGGAGCTTTTTCTCTCTCCTATTCTTGTGTCAGTGTGACATTCTCGATCCCCTCCCCCCATTGCCCTGGGGGTAGCATATATTTCTGGCCTTTATCCCCCCCCCATTTCCCAGTGCCTCGAGTGGCACCGGTAACCTAGCAATAGCCCCAGTACTTCCTGCAGCTCCTCCCCCCCCTTTTCCCCAAGAACCTGGAGAGACACGTGCACTCCCGCCCTGCCGGCTGTCTGCCCTCCCTCCAGCTTTCTTGCTCACCGCTCCTGGCTTTCTGGGCAAGCTGGTTGGCAGGGCTGGGGTCCCTCGGGCAAGCCTTGCGCCTCTAACCTGGAAAAGGAGCGGCTATGAAGGAAATGCTCCTTTCCCAAGCCCCAAGAGGGGACCACACACAACCCTACTTAGCTGAGGCCAGAGGTGGATCCTCATTTCCCTGCTCATACCAACTGGATGGGTGGGCTGGAAGCTGGAAGACCAGAGGCCACGTTCTCTTCCTCCAGGTTACTCCAGGGTGGCCCAGAGCCTGGGGCCAGGGCAGCTCTGAGGTGCCTCAGTGACTAACAGTGAAATTTGTATGGCCCAGATGGAGCTTTGAGACCCCCCCCCCCCCACCTCTGGAGGTGGGAGAGGCACTGGCCTTTTGGTCTTGGTGTTATTTATTTCTGAGTTGGGGGTACACTTTGTCCTTTCCAGCTGCCTGTTTTCCAGGGTTTATTCCCTGCTTCTCTCCCTGCCTCCCTCCAATATGATTCAGGATTCACAGTGTACTTGTCTTGCGTTGCACTGGGGACCACCTCAGCCATGTTCATAGACAGAAGCAGCCTTGGAGGGCTGCCCCAATTGCTGAGTAGATGGACTTCCATGGAATGGCCTTGTGGATGTCTGTGCATCTTGTTTCAAGTTGGCCAGTTTCTGGAAAGGGGTACGGGGGTCCCATCTCTGACTGGGAGGCCTGCACTCTGACCATTCTGACCTGGTGCAGGAGCTGTTATTTTAAAAATGCCAAAAGGCAGAGACAGTTTCAGAAGCAGCAGAGGAAACGAATGCCAGGCTTCATGCATTTTCATTTGAAGGAAGCGTGGGGACATAATCCAGATTATTTGCTTTGCCCGCATGCCAGGGGAGGACTCTTTTTGCATGAGCTGGAAAGAATGTTGCCTTTCTTGCTGCTGAAAGATGTGAGACTGTCACCCTGATGATGGGTCGCGATATGGAATGGCGGCTTCCTTTCCCTTCTCATCAGAAATATCCGGCAGGTTCCCTGGGGCTTGGGGAGACTTCAGTGCTAACCAGGAGGCCTGAGCCCCGGGGAAGGAGCACAGAGCCTGGCATGGGATAAGCTCTGATTAAAGGCTTTTTCATTCATTTGAAGAAATAGAGAAAAATGTGTTTTGGGGAGACACAGGGATAGAAAACTCACTGCTTTGTGAAAACCTTTTGTCTGCCTCTGCTCTGTAGAGAGCTCTGAGCTTCAGAAGGTAAGGAGTGAGGTTTGGGGTGTAGCTATGCTGGTGAATGAGTAAGAAAGTGCGTGAAAATATAGTTTGTAAGGGGAAAAAACCTAGTAACACACACACTTGTTCAGCTAGAGAACTTATTCATGTTGTTTCTCTCTCTCTCTCTCTCTCTTTCCCTCCCTCCCTCCATCTCTCTCCTTTCCTCTCCCTCTTTCTTCTCTTCTCTCTTTCCTCTCTCCCCTCCCCCTCTCTCTTCTCTTCTCTTCTCTTCTCTTCTCTTCTCTTCTCTTCTCTTCTCTCCCCCTCTCTCTTCTGTCTTTCCTCTCTCCTCTCCACTTACCCCTCTCCTCTCTCCTCTCTCCCTCCCTCCCCTCAGAGGCGAACTATGCAAGAGGCCCCAGGAACTCAGTCTCTGGTGACCGACCCCCGTTCCGGCCGAAGAGCTCCCAACACTCCCAGCAGACTGTCCTCTCCTGGCAAGCTGCGATCGATGCTGCTCGACAAGCCAAGGCTGCCCAGACGATGAGCACCTCCACCCCCCAACCTGTCGGGTCTCTGTCCCAAAGAAAACGTCAGCAATACGCCAAGAGCAAGAAGCAGGGGAGCTCTTCGAGCAGCAGGCCGGCACGGGCCCTCTTCTGTTTCTCTCTGAACAACCCCATCCGGAGAGCCTGCATTAGCATTGTAGAATGGAAGTATCCTTTTTGTGTTCTGCTCGGTTTTTTCACCATCTGTTCCTCCCATATATCCCGTGTGCTCAAAGGATTTGCTCTCTGGAACAACACTGGGCAGGCATGGCGGCCTGGAGCACGAGGGCCAGGGGATAAGCTCGGTTTTATTTTAAACTCTGGCTCCCCAAGTTGGGAAGGGCTTAGCTCTGCAGTTATATTTAGCCTTCTCTTGGGGGAAGGGGCTGCACGTTGGGGAAGGCCAGAGGCAGTGGCAAAGCTGGCGTTCTGGAAAGAAGAAACAGGCCTGGGGTGAGGGCTGGGCAGCTGGGCAGAAGTGCCACGTTTGGGGGCACGGTTAGCTGCATTGCCAGTCTCTCTTGGCTTTCAGGCTTGGCCAGGCCTGGAGCCCATTTTGTTTGTTAAAAGAGGATTTAAAAAAATAGACTGATTGGAATTTTACTGGCAGAAGAAACAGTTTTGATCTTTAGCAGAATCCTTTGATTTTGATATCTGGAAATTGTTTCTGAAACCCCAATGAATGTACACTGTTCAGATGCTAAGCAAGACTGAACCTAGGCTCCAATTCTGTCTCAGACCTTGACCTCGTCAAGACCAGACCAGCTTTGTGACCTTGGGCAAGCAATTTTAACCTCCCCGTGCCTCAGTTTCCTCATCTGTAAAATGAGGAAGGTTAGACTTGGTGACTTCCAAGGGCCCCTTCTGGCTCTCCTTCTATGCTTGTGTGGTCCCTTGAACCCTTGCTCATCAGAAGACTGGTGTCTCAGTCCTTGCATTGATACCATCCCTTTCTGGAGTTTCCTTAGACTGGCGTGTGTGTGTCTTCTCTGACACCGCTGTGTAATTCCTGCCCCCCTCCACCCTTTGACTTATAGAGCTGCTCTCTGAGCTCAGGAATTTGCAGTTGCTGGCTTTAGGGGGAAAAAATTCTGCCTATGTCTTTGGGCCAAAGTTTCATGTGTGGGTGTCTCCTTTGTATTTTTAAAATTGAACTTCAAATGCCCCAAGATGGTTGATGTATCCCAGACCCCAGCTTTAGCCTTCCTGCTCTCCTTCCCATCTCTCAGCCCTCCCTGTAATCTTGTTTTTCTTTCCAATTCCTTTCTCAAGCCTGTACAAAAGCTATAGCCTCTGGTCCAGCTATAGGCTCAGGGAGGAGCGGGTGATGGCACTTTCTCTTTGCCCAAATGATCCAGTGGCCTGAGCAGAGAGTAGCATTTTCTTCTCCCAGAAACACTGTGTGGTTGGCAGAGGTCAGGACTCTTCTAGCTATGGGGGCTAGCAACCTCTTGTCTTGAGAAGGATCAAAGGGGCCGTGCCCTTGGGCATTCATTTACCTTCCTTCCACTTTCAGATGAGAGCATGTTAAAGGCTAGGGAGATAAGCCCCTGACATTGTGTCATGCAGCACAGGGTTCTTTTGAAATGTTCAGCCTGGGCCCCAGCCTGCCGGGGGCTCTCCTCTTGCTATCTTCCCTGGACAGCCACAGATGGGAGAGGCAGTGGGCTAAGCTGGCTGTAAAGGCGGCTCCACATCCTGCATATGGGACTGGCACGGCCCGTTGTCTCCCCTTTGTCCTTTCCTCTACCACACCTTTCTAACATAGGCACTTATTCTCTCTCAAGACCATAGTCTCTGTGACATGTCTTTTCTTATAGGTTTTTCCTTGAGTTATTTTCTAGCCTTTGGGGAAAAAGTGACCAACTCCAGAGAAGCTATGCATCCCCTTAGAGAAGATTTTTCTCTTGGAGAACAGGGAGTGGTACAGCTCCATGTCCTGACTGCTTGTGGGCCCTCAAATTAGGGAGTGTGAGCAGAGCTCCTTGGGGGCACCGTCTATCTACACAGTGACAGGCAAGGCCAGGTGCTTTTTCTTCTTGAGTCTAGAGACCAGACGGTGTCTGAGATTTGGCATGCTTCCTTCCCCACTCCCTTCCCTACTTCCCGCACACACAGACACACACAGACACAGACACACACACATACTCGCCTGCACTGGTATAGCTGTGGATTTGGAGAAAAGCCAACCCCCATGAGGTAGGTGCCAAAGGGGAAGCTGTATAGAAGAGAATCCCTAACTAATCCACAACCCCATTTGCTTCTCCAAATGTCACCTCATTTCAATAGTGGATCATATTAACCTGATGAGTTGAATTTGAGACCAAACCTTGGTGAATCTGGGGTCAGCTCTCTGCCTTAGTGAGGGGACCATAGGATCAATGTTGTAGGATGGGAGACAATGTCCACTTGAACTCTGGGAAAGTAGTGGGTAGCAAGTGCTCCAAGGGGCAATTTGGTCCACACTGAGTAGTGATCAATTGCTTCTGGCCAGCTTGTCAAAATCTCACAGCAGAGATGGTGAAGAGTGGGCTCAGAGAAGGCTCTGGGTATGGGGACAAAACAAACACAGAGACAGGAAGCTACGTTGCCTTTGGACTTCCTCAGCAGTGGTGGTGTTTCCCAGGTGTACAATGACAAGGTAAAGGGCTGGAGGCTCCTCTGCCTCTGGTTCTGGAGCAGCCCACGTGTGTTTCTAAGTGGCCAAATGGACACTTGGATTTCCCTTATGTGTGTCATTCCAGAGGCTGTTTTGTCAAGGCGGGCCTGGCAGACCCCAGTCTGGCCTGTCCAGTCAAATATTCCAGTGTCTGAACTTGGTCAAAATCAATTGACAAGTATCAGCATGAAATTCCAGTTAATAAGGCCGGAGTGTGAGGGGCATTTTTGCTCACTTGATTCGTAGCCATAGATTGTGAACCTTGGTGGGGGGTGGGGTGCATCTCTTCCTAGAGCCTTTACTCTGTTCTCTCACCTGTGGGTCCTGAAGAGATGGACATGTTTTATGGGAGTAGCATAGAGTGCTAGACTTGTAATTAGGAAGACCTGAGTTCAAATCCTGCCTCAGACATTTAGTAGCATGGTGATCATGAATAGGTCTTAGTGTGCTTAGATGGTGCTGTAAGAGAAGATACAGATGAATCACGGATCTGTGTCAGTGAGAGATATTTCCACACTGGGAAGTCCCCCTACAAATGACATTTTATCTCTAGACAAAAAAAAAAATAAAGCAAAATGGCCATTTCTTTCTAGGATCCCTCAGAAAGCAAAGAGGGTTTTCCTTCATCCAAGTCTTTGGGAATTCTCAGGACAGACATTCTAAGGAAGGTGCAGAGCATTGGCTCCCAAGATGGAGGATTTAAATTTAAATCCCAGCTCTGCTAGTGTCACTTGAATGACCTTGGTTGAATTACTTAACCTCTCTTGGCCTCTGTTTCCTCTTCTTTCAAAAGAAGGGAATGGACTAGATGACCTTGGAGGTCCCTATGACCTGGCAGGGCCACACTCTCGGCACATGACCCACAGCCTTTGGTCAGGGCCCTTCTTGGGGGCACATTCTGGTGATAGAAGACCTTTGGACTTGGGTTTAGCTTGGCTGTTCAAGAAGCCCTTCACTACCGAAAAACAAAACAATCCCACAAGTCATTATGGTGGGTGGTGAGCTTGGAATCACCGCTTCTAACACCAGAATGTTTAGTTCAATTATTGTTGAAGGCTGGTCTTGATGCAATCTTTGGAAACAGACCCCCCAGTTTGAGAACCATGAATGGGGCTCTGGGGAAGTGTCTGGTGTTGATTCCCTGTGGTTTCTTATTAAATTTATATTTCTTTGTAAACTGAACCCAGTGACAGCATAGGCTAATGCAAACCAAAGCCCAGCTATACTCCAAACTACTGATAGTTCAAGTCAAGTCAGAAGCATGTAGTAAGCACTTACTGTGTGCCAGCACTGGGCTAAACTTGGAGGATGCAATGGAAGGAAAAATCAGTCTTGGTCTCAGAGAGCTCATAATCTAATCAGGGAGAGGACATGCAAACAACTATGTACAGACAATATAGAGACGGGAGAAATGGGACATGTTAGGGGCAAGGCATTGGCATCATGGGAACCAGGAAAGGCTTCTTATAGAAGGATGAGGCTTAAAGGACACCAGGAGGCAGAGAGGAGGAGGAGAGAATCCCAGGCATGGAGCATAGCAAAAATGCCAGAACCTACAGATGAAGTGACTTGTATGAGGAATGGCAAGGAGGCTAGTGCCACAGAGCTGTAGAGTACTTGTAGCAGGGTAAGGTGTGAGGATCCAGAGAGTTAGGAGGGGCTTTTAGAGCCCTTGCCTGACCCTTGGGGAGTAGAGACAGTAGAGAAGATGCTGGCTACATAGTTGGTTTGCCCCCAACCCCTTTGCCACCCTAGGTTCATAGGTCTGCTCCTTCTTAGCTGGTGAGCTGCACAAAAGCAGGTGGTGTTCAGGATTTGACCCATAGGCAGTAGTTTGCTGATGCCTCATCTAGAGCTCAAAGGGACCTCAGAGATCGTTGGGTCCAACCCCAAGAGATAGGGCAAGTGACTCATCTCTAGTGGAGAGAAAGAGTAACAAGTGGGACTGGAATTCAGACCTCAAAGGCATTGAGACCAAATGAGAGGCTTGCCTCCATCTTGGAGGGATGGAGTTTTTATGGATGAGGTCAAGATGACCCAAATGAACTAAAGCATGTGTTGTTTGTTGTTTAGTCATATCTGACTCTCTGTAACCCCATTTGACAGAGATCCTGGAGTGGTTTTGCCACGTCCTTCTCCAGCTCGTTTTACAGATGAGGAAACGGAGGCAAACAAGGTGAAGTGACTTGCCCAGGATCACCCAGCTAGCAAGCGTCTGGGGCCAGATTTGAATTCAGGTCTGCCTTTCTTCAGGCCTGGTGCTCTGTACTCAGTATTAGTTGCCCAAGAACATAAGCAGGTGACGGTAAATATCAAGGAAGTAGCTTGTCTTGGGACAACCAGATGTCTGGCAGAGAATTTGGCTTCTAGAGTTTCTTTTAAGCCAAGAAAACACGGGAACCTGGCTGGGGCCTTGCCTTGCCTGAGTGCGCCTGGGTTTTGAAGCTTCAGAAAGTGCTTAAGGCAGTGGTTCTCAACCTTTCTAATGCCGGGACGCTTTAATACTCTCATGTGGGTGTGTCTGCATGTGGGGACCCGCCTAGAGACGGATGGAGGAGTGGTGTCTCAGTTCCTGAGACCATCAGAAATGGTCTTAGGCAACCCCTGTGAAGGGGTCATTCAACCCCTAAAGGGGTCGTGACCCACAGATTGAGAACCGCTGGCTGCAGGTGAGGCTGAAACTGTGAGGGAGGACCCTGGGAGCTCATGCTAAGGCATCTCGAGGAAGAGAAGCGCCATTGCTGCTGAGAGCTCAGGCTCCCCAGGAACAGCAGTCAGAAGGCTTGTGGAGGCTCTGGGGCTTACTTCGTATGTGTTTGTCCTTAACCAGACTTTCCAGACCATTTGACATATTTATATTATTGGCGATTTTTGCCAATTGTGTGGCCTTAGCTGTTTACATCCCATTCCCAGAAGATGATTCTAACTCAACCAATCACAACTTGGTAAGTGCTCTCAGCTTTATTTCTCTGCTTCAGATGCTGAAACAGCTGGAGCTGGGTCTGTGTGGTGACTTCCGAATGACTGTGAGTGGGGCTACAGCTGTGCCCATGAATCCTTCTAGAATTGGGCACTGACACGGCTTTTGATGTCTCTCCTTATGTTTATGCTGAATAGCAATGTTTAGAATCGTTAATCTTGTTTGGATGGAAATGAAAAGAGCTCTTGAATGGAAGAGTGTGTGTGTGTGTGTGTGTGTGTGTGTGTGTGTGTGTGTGTGTGTGTAACATTGGGATCTTCATTTCTGCCAAGGTTTATAATAACTTTTGTCCCTATTTGGACTTTTGCCTGTTCTCTCTGCCCTCTCTTTGATGTGACCCATTCTTTCTGATCTAGTATCTTCAGGGCATGCGGTATCTTGGTGGGTCAAGCTAGAGTTACCACACATGGCTTGCCAATTTTTACAGCCCTGTATTGTGCTTTAGACTTATCTCAAACATGATTTTGTGTTAGGCAGGGCCTGGGATTGTGGTGAGAGCCATGGGCTGGGAGGCAGGTGAGTCAACTTCCCAGCCTCAGCCTTGCCCTGTCTATAACTTGGGACAAGTTCCTACCCAGCTGGGCTTAACTTCATAGGATCTTTGATGATGGAAGGGACGTCCTAGGCCAGTCACCTCATTTTATAGAGAGGAAAAGGAAGACCTGGGGAAGTGTGAATGACTTGTCCAGGGTCACACAAATTATAAGCCCTCAAAGTGGGCTTTGGTGATAAAAGGGAGTTGTACTATGTTCTTGATTTATTCATGTTAAATACCTACTATGTGCCAGGCATTATTCTAGATATTGGGAACTAAAGGCAGAAAGGAAACCCAGTCCATAAGGTTCTCTCCCATTCCAGTTCTAGGTTGTGGTTCTAGGACTGTGCCTTCATAACCAAGTGAATGACCTGAGTCATGAACGTGATTTATTAAGTACCTACTGTGTGCTAAGTGCTGGGGAATAAAAGAAAGGCAAAAGACAGTTTCTGCTCCCATGATCTCGTGATTTAATGAGGAAACAAGATGCAAGCAACAGTGTACAAATACGCCCTGGAAAGGAGAAATTAGAAATAATTAACAGAGAGAAGGCACCGGGGTAAAAGGGAGCTGGGAGGGGCTTTTTCCAGAAGGTGGCACTTCAGTTGAGACTTGAATACAGCAAAATACAGCAAAAATACTAACCCCATTCTGAAACTTACTGGGAGGGCAGTCACTTATCTCTGTTTTAAGGGAAAATAATACAAATTATTAATATGCTATTAATGCCAAGGAGAGGTGGCATTGGAGGAGAAAGAAGCTAGACATGAGATGATGATGGTGGTGGTAATGGTGGTGGTGATGTTGGTGATGATGGTGATGGTGATGATGGTGATGGTGGTGGTGGTGGTGGTGATGATGTTGATGATGGTGATGGTGATGGTGGTGATGGTGGTGGTGGTGGTGATGATGATGATGGTGATGGTGATGGTGGTAGTGGTGGTGGTGGTGGTGGTGATGGTGATGATGGTGATGATGGTAGCAGCAGTGGTCAGCATTGAAGGTCCAAGGTAGAGAGAAAGAGGGAAAGTGTTCCAGACTGGAGGACAGTCAGTGAGAATACTCAGAGTCAAGAGATGAAGGCCAATGCAGGAGGAGCAGCCAGGAGGCCAGTAGCCCTGGATCACAGATTATGTGCGGGAGGAGGAAGGTAAGAAGACTGGAGAGTTGGAGGGGCAGGTTCTGAGAGCTTAAAAGGTCAAACTTGATTTTTTCTTTGCTGGAGAGAGTAGGGAGCATTGGAGTTACTTGAATAGAGGAGTGGCATCATTGGACATACAAGATGGCACCCTGGAGACAAGTGATGGATTTGGAGTCAGGAAGAGCTGATTTTAAATTCTATCTTAGACACTTATTAGCTGTGTCATCCTGGAAAAGTCACAAGCTTCTTCGGGATTTTCTTGGCAAAGATACTGGACTAGTTTGCCATTTCCTTTTCCAGCTCCTTTTACAGATGAGGAAATTGAAGCAAACAGAGTTAAGTGACTTGCCTAGGGTCACACAGCTAATAAGTGTCTGAGGCCAGATTTAAACTTGGGTCTTCCTGACTCCAGATTCATACTGTGCTACCTAGCTCCCAATTACACCTACCTTCCAGGATTGTTGTGAGGGAGATAAATAAGATAGCATATATAAAGTATTTTGTAAACCTTAAAGCATTATGTAGGTTCTGCTAGCTCTCTTAAGAGAGACTTCAGTGGTGAGGCTACAGCAGGGTCTTGAGGTCTCACCAAGTCACGTCAATCAACAGTCATTTGGCTAGCTGCCTTCTGTGTTAGGTGCTGTGAATACAAACACGCAATGAGACAGAGTCTGCCCTTTGGGACCCTTCAGGGTACCTATTAGGGTAAACTGTATGGGACCATTGGAAGGTTGTGAATTGAGTCTCAAAAAGCCCATGATGCATCAAGCCTCCATAATGATGTTGTGACATTGAGATGGGGCCCAGAGCAGGTAACAGCTCATTCACGAGTCAGTGTGTGAAGGTTGGCAAAGAGCTTTCCAGACATCATCTCCACGGAGTCTCCCATAATCCTCCCTGCAGCCCTGGGAAGGAGGCTATTGTTATCTTCACCATTTTACGGAGGAGGAAATTGAAACTCCGGGAAATTAAATCATTCTAGCCCAAGGTCACCCAGCTAGGAAGTGCCTGAGGCAGGATTCCAATTTTGGTCTTCCTGACTTGAAATCCTTAGCTCCAACATATTAATTGGTGAGAATCACAAAGTATTGGTGTTTTCTTGGCTTCTGGTCAATCCTGAGGGGCTTCCATTCATGTTAGAGGGGGGTTTTGGGGGCATTTGATTTCCAGAGCCCCAGTGGTCTCTTTGAGCTGCTCTCTGTAAGCTCATTGCCCTTTGGCCTTTAAGGTAAAACTCTGTTGGCAATCATTTTGGATGAGATACCTATCAAATCAAGGGTAACTCCAAGATGAGTGCAGATAAGAACAGGCCCATCAGTGTATATTATGCCCCTGGCCACTGCCATATCTTTGGTGTTTGAAATTGTTTCGAGTTGTAATTGATGATTAGGTTATTTCTGGAAGAAAATTGGAAAGTCATAACTTTCCATCATCTGCCTTGCCCGTTGGGTAGAGGCCCCAGATGGTGTTATCTTTGACGCAGAGCTTAGCCCCCCATGTAATGACCCACTTTATTCCTTGTTGATCAAGAGAAAGTGATTAAATGAATGTGGAAAATAAATACCTTTTGGAAAAGCAGATTAATCCAGGGCAGTAGAATAGTATGCATGTGTTAGCCAATTCGTATTCTGACTTTTCTTGAGGAAATTTAGGGCATGTGTTGCCATTGCTGGGGGATCAGTGGCCTGTCTGGCTGAATATATCACATGATGTGGAATATTATGCCTTTGATTAAATTGCTTGCATTGTGTCAAAACACTCTGACTCGGTTGAGCTCTCTGTGCTATCCCTCACCTCTGTTCTTTGAGGACAATACTCACACTGGCCTTTGTTTGGTTCACCTTTGTAAGAACAGAGCCAAGTTGTAAGCCCTTTGGAAAGGGCATTCCCGTAGGCATGTGTTCTCCATTACTGTGGCCCAGTGTCTGGCCTGGTCAGTGTATCCACAAGGAGAGGCTCACTCTGCTCTCCCCACTTTGGGAAGGGGCCTCTTCTTCCTGGTCAGGTCTCCTGCCTCTATCAGCCATCCCACCAGGGAGTCTCATTTTGTTTTACATTTGACCCAGTTCTTTTTAAAGTGACTTGCTCTATTTTAGGACCTGCTTAGTGGGGCTCATTTTTCATCCATAGTAAATATCTTTTAGTAAAGGTGGAGGCCAGAGCAGAGAGTCCTGCGTGTCAAGAAGCTGGCTATAGTCTTCCTTTGATGGTGTCACAGGGAACGTATTCATCACAATTCCATCCAGATTCAAGGATCACTTCCATTAAAGGTCCACTTTACTGTTATATGAGCCTTTAGAGGAATTGAATTCTTCATTTAGATCATGAAGAGATACACATGCCTTCTTGGTGGAATGGAAACAGTCAGAGTGGTAGGCTGCATTGGAATCTTTGGGGTAGTACCTTGGGGGTGGTTGGTTTTTCCATTGCTAAGTTTTAATTGTTAATAGAAGAAGAAAATCTCAAATAGTCTCACTGTTACCAAATTTGTATTGGCTTGAATTTGTAGAGACTAAGACCACGACAACACTATAACTGTCCCTGTACAATTGTCTACTACTTAAGTGGCCAGGGAGTACAGTGGGTAGGGTTCAAATCCTACTTCAGACTCTTCTTAGTTGTGTGATCTTGAATAAGTCGTTGAATGTCTGTCTTCTTCAGTTCCTCCAACTTTAAACTGGGGATAATAATAGCATCACCCCACCCCCTCAAAGGAGATCCTCCTTATAAAGCTTCTGGTGAACCTTGAGGTCTCTGCAAATGCTGGCTGCTATCATTGTCATCCTTGCCTTACAGAGAACCTTGTTTACCCCGTTCAGCTGCCTGATGAGAATAATATCTTATTTGCTATTTTTATGATTGTTCCTGCAAACAGAAGGCAGTTCAGAGTGGGCTTGGTACTCTGCTATATTTCTCTGTGATGGAAACCTCTGACTTCATTGGTCAGAGTTGATGGTTTGGCATGGAAGGGGGTGCAAGGAGCTGACAGAATGGATAGAAGAGGCACTTTGGGGGAAGGCTGGGCTGTGGGAGGGCCACGATGCTTATCTGCAAGTGTTTAAGAGCCATAAGGGACCTGGAGAGGTCATTGAGTAGCCCCATCCTCTCACAGGACAAGGCAAAGAGAGATAGAATCACTTCTCCATGGTCTTACATGTAGTAGAGATGGGTTTGCAACTTGGCTCTTCTGACTCCAATTCCTGAGTCCTTTCAACTGTTCCATCTTGCTTCATGTCAAGTGGAAGAGGAATTTCAGGGGTTTTGTTTGACCCCAGAAGCAAAATAACAAATCGAGGGTAGATGTTACAAAGATGTTACAAAAAAGTTTGCCCAATATATGGAAAATCTTTCTGCCAATTAAAATGGAATCAGTTGAATCATAAAGGTAGTGAGTTCTCTGTCATTGGAAGTATTTAAGGATATGATTCCTTGCTGGAGATGCTGTATTATTGTTTTGGCTGTGGGTTGGGCTAGATGACCTCTGCAGCCCTTTTCTTCCCCATTTCCATGACCGGAGCTCCTCTCTCCCTTGCTGGAAGGACTCTGTAACCTTTACCTGCTGGTAAAAAGAGTTTGCTGTTGTCTCTTTAGCTATTGGCTGTGGGCCCTTTACTCACCTCACTCAGACTGGGATCACATCTCTGACTTCTTCCCTTTCCTTAGTGTTCCCTGGTTATCATCCCCTCCTGCCTGGCTTCTTACTACAGCTTCCTAAGCAGCCTCCTCTCCTCTAGTCTCTTCTCTGCCATTGCCACCTAATGATGGCCCCAGGGCTTCTGATGAACCTGCCCTACTTCCTCCCAGTAGCCTGCACAGCAAAGCCCCACACTGGTGTGCCATTCAAGCACTGTGACCTTTCTGTATCCCTTCCAAGTTTGCAAAGCTCTTTACAGACATCATCTCATTTAGCAGTCCTGACCATTGCTTGGGTTCTTAACTGCATTTCTGAAACTGGGGGAGGCTCAGGGACTTGTAGCTAGTAAGCGTCAGCCTCTTGGTTGATCCCAGGGCTCTGCTGACTCCAGCCTCAGCACCATCCAGCATGGAAGTGGGGATTTCCACCTGACCTTCACAGTCTCTTGTATGTCCCCGAATTCACATCCTTTCCTCCACTATCTTGGTTTATCCATTGCTCCTTCTCACTCCTCCCTGGGCCTTTGCTAGCACCGTTTTCCCTTCCTCAGGTGCCTAGGTGGCTTTGGGGAGAGAGTTGGGAAGACCGAAGGTCAGATTCTTACTTGGACACTTCTAGCTGTGTGACCCTGGGCCTCACTTTCTTCATCTCTTAAATGGGCATGATGAGAATACCACTTACTACCTTACAGAGTTGTGAGACTCAAATGAGATAATACACGTCAGATGCTTGCAAACCTTAAGGAGATTGTAAAGAAATGTAACAGACGGGCTGTTGTGATTCTTTCCGGACTGTCTTCCCTCCTCCTCCTCCTCTTCTTCCTCTCCTTCCTCCTCCTCCTCCCCCTCCTCCTCCCTCTTCTCCTCTACCTTTTCCACTTGCAGCTGGAGAATCACGTGCCCCTATCACAGTAGGTACCACCCATTTGGATCCATTCACCATCTTTTTCTGTAGAGGTCTTGTCTCCACGACTAGGTCAAAACCGCCTTGAGAGGGCTAGTACCTGTTTGTTCTGGTCCCGCCATCGGTCCCACCATGGTGCGTTTTGGAGAGGTAGCAGGCCCTCTCTATGCTCTGGTGGTGGTGGCGGCAGGCTTCTGAAAATCTGGCTCTGTGAGTAACTATCAGAGAATGAAAGTCATTCAGCATCTCACGAAACAAAGGCTTGAGGCATGTGGCAGGGGGCTAGCTGCTGAGCATTCAGATTGAGAGGGGGTTTCTTTCCTCTTCAGAGGTCCAGGCTTATCTACTGCATTTCTTCCAGTTCCCCTACCTGTGTCCCGCCTCTGCCTTTTCTGTAAGCCTTTTATCTCTGCTGTGGATGCTGGAAGGGGAACTTCTTCCCCACAGGATGGGAGCAGACTGGGCCAGGCTCAGTTAGCTTGAGGCACCAGAAACTCAGAGTAGTGGGTGAGTTGGAGAGGGGGAGTTGATATATCCGGCTTTAAGGGGAAAGAGTGAAATGGCCTCCAAAATTCCTGTTAGGGATCCGCTACCAATCAGATAACAGGGCCCTCCCCTGGCCCTGCCCAGCCCAGCCCCTTCTGGGATGCATACTGTGTCTACAGCGGACAGCCCCCTCACTGCTGAGATGCTGCATGGACCTGAGTCACCTCATGGAAAGTGATTCAGGCACTCAGTGGGGGGGGAGGGGGTAGATGGATTGGTTGATTTTTTAATAGTCATTCATTTAACAAGCATTTATGAAGCACCGCCTGCATGCCAGGTACCAAGCAGGGGATCCAGAGAAAGAAACAAAAGAGCCTCCACCCTCAAGGGCCTCACAGTCTGTCAGGGGCATAGAGAATAAAATCCAAACTAGCTACACAGAGGTTTTCCCAGGGAGGTCATTAATAACTGGCTTAGGAGGGGCTTCCTGGAGGAGGCGTCCCCTGAGCCTAGGAGTCATGGCTTCTGTAAGGGGGAGGCAAGGAGGGAGAACCTTCTGGGCATGAGCACCAACCTGGGCAAAGGTTTGGGGGTGGGAGATGGGGCATAGAAAGCCAGTCAGTTTGGCTCCAACATGTGGTGTACAAGGGAGGGGAGAAAGGGCAGTACACCATCTAGCCACATACGCTCATTAAATGCCTGCTGTGTGCTGGGCACTGAAAAGCTCAGTCCTTGAGGGGCTCAACAATAGGGCTGAGGTCTCCTGTGCCCTCTATCTCTGATCCTCGGTTCACATCTAAGTATATAGAGAGGAAATGCCAGTACCTACCAGATAGTTCGGGAGAGAGGGCTTTCTAATTGGGAGATGGACAATCAGGGCAGTCCTCATGTTGAAGGTGGTGGTTGAGAAGGACTTTATGGGGCAGAAGTGAGAAGGGAGTGCTTTCCAGGCCTGAGGGACAGCCAGGGCAAAGGCATGGAGGTGGGAGACTGGAAAGGGAGGCAGGAGCCAGATTGTGAAGAACTTTCAATGCTAAGCAGAGGAGGTGAGAAGGACTCATCTAGGTCTTCTTGAGCAGGGGTGTGATCCTCTCAGACTCGGGCAAGGAGGGAGGGAAGATGCTGGAGAGAGACCAGCCAGGAGGCTGCTGCCCTGGCTCAGGTGAGAGGCACTGAGTGCCCAGGACAGGGGGATGACTGTGCACATGGAGAGGAGACAGGCTTCCCTCCTGCCCAGGGCTCCTGTTCTTTTAGTCACTCAGGTTTATAACCTCCAAATTAGGCTTGGCTCTCCCATCTCCAGCCCTGACCCTAGCCAGGCAGCTGCCCAGCTGGGCTGTTTCTACTTCCATAACATCTGTTGCCTGCCTATGAGCCTTCCTCACCACTGACAGCCAGCTTTCTGGAAGTCCCCCTCCCCCTCCCAAATTGTATTTCTTCAGTATAGACTTCTGTAAGTCCATGCTGTCTCGTCCAAAAGAATATCAGTTCTGCCTTTCCCTCCCCAGGGTCTGGAACACAGTAGGCACTTTGTTGGATGTGAAATGCATTGTGGATCAAAATAGGGATTTTTTTTTTAACCCAATCACAAGTTAACCAGAAAATTAAACAGCTCGCTTGTTTTCTGAGTGCTCTTGGTCAGTGAGGGGTCTTTGGTTCTTGAGCCCAAGCAGAAATCTGAGAAAGGAAAGCTTTTGTTTTGGGTTCATCTGACTCCTGTCCCAAAGTCCTGTCTCCATCTTCCTTGCAGGTAAAAAACTTCCTGGCTCTGAATCTGTTGTGGACAGGGGGACATGGCAGGACCAGGGAGACACCTTGCTGGGGCATGACAAACTCTGTGTGTGTGTGTGTGTGTGTGTGCGCACACGTGTGTGCACTCGTACTCTCAGGCATGGGTGGGTTTAGGTGTTGGGGGAGGAATTAGTAGTAAGGCTATGCACTGGACTTGATTTCACTGAGAGAGGGAACTCCCAGATAAGGAAACTCTTCCAGTGCAGGTTGCCCCCTTCTTTGCCTCATGCTCTTCAGAGTTGTGCCTAGAACATTAGGAGATGAAGTGATTTGTCCAAGGCCACGCAGCCAGTATATTTCAGAAGTAGGACTTGACCTCATGCCTTCCTGGTTCCAAGGCCATTCACTTTGGCCTCCCGTCACTCTCAAAATTAGGAATATTTACCTAAGAACAAAGTTCTGTGTTTTTAATGCTAGAAATTTCTGCTCTCTGTGCCTCTTAGTGATGCCTTGTGCCCTAGCCTCCTATGCATGGTATTGGTGGGGACAGGGGAAGGTTTTTCTGGTGTGAGTGTGTTTGGGGTGGGGTCAGTGCTCAGTAAAAGATTTAGGCCACTTTGGGGTGCTGATCTGTGAACTGAGGACACTGGCAGTCCATGGAAAGGAGGCCCAGGTGGTTTTTTAAATTGCCCTAGAGCAAGGAAGATGCCTGGAATGCTGAAGCCGAATCCTAGGGATCCTTCTATGAGCGCCAATGCCCTGCCACCTCCTCTCCTTTGAAGAAAACGAATTCATTTGTTTTGAAAAGCCTCCCCTTTCTTAGAATGCTGCTGAGTCCTGAGACTGGGCTCGGATTCCCCAAGTGACTTTAATTCCCTGGATTGTTTGAAGGGTTTCAGCCAAACGATAACAAACTATTATCAACCCCAGCAAAGCCTGACCGAGGCTGGGCCTCTGCTTGGCCTGGTTCTGGTCTCAGTGGGATTTACTTTATCTTCTGTCCT
Organism: Pseudochirops cupreus; assembly: GCA_028627135.1. Classification (NCBI taxonomy): domain Eukaryota; kingdom Metazoa; phylum Chordata; class Mammalia; order Diprotodontia; family Pseudocheiridae; genus Pseudochirops; species Pseudochirops cupreus. Next base: position 416,676,201 of record CM053583.1, on the reverse strand, counting down.
CATGCTTTCTGTCCGTCAGAAGTTTGTGATTTTGTGGGGAAAAGAAACAGACCATCTATACAGATAAGCAAATGGCCTCAGCCCCATGGCGTTCTGATTCTCCTTCTCTGGAAATCGAGGGGGTGTAATGGATGACCTTTGAGGTCCCTTGCAGTTCTGGTATCCTGGGACCTTTATTTTTTGGCTACTAATACCTGATCTTGTTTAGATTCCCATGTTTTCAGATGCCTCTGAGGTGTTATTTGGTCCTTACACAAATGCTCTGAGGAATTGTGGGCAAATATGACTATCCTTTTGAAGACTGGGGAAACCAAGGCATGAGTCACAAAATAAATGGCTCGATCTCTGGTTCCCTGCTCAGTATTGTTTCTACCAGAGATAAGCTGTGTGAAATAAATCCTCCTGGAGGAGATGGGATTTGAGCTTAGTTATCTAGGAACTAGAAAGATGTCTAATGAAGGACCAGAGAGCCTGGGGCTGGGGACAGAGTGAGGAGGAGGTCATGTTCCCCAGCATGGCCAGAGGTTAACTCTTTCGCGGTGGGTGGGAAAGGGAAGAAGAGAGAAGCAAAGTCAGACTTTCCAGCTTGGCCTTCAATCCTTCCCCCCACAAAAAGAAAACAAAAAGATCAGGCTGAGCCCCAGCTACTGCCTCACTCTGATCATTGCAGAGCGCTCCAGCGGATGGAGGATGAAGCCAATGAAGAGATGAGGGAGGAGCTCGAGGAGATGCCCACTTTTGGACATGGCCAACGTGGACATTTGTTTTGCTTGATTAAGCAGGCTTGTTAGGAGGGGTTGTTTTTCTTTTTTCATTTGGGAGGCTGGAAAGAAAATAAATGTGTGTTATTTGAGAAAAAAATACAAAAATGCACAGAGCTGGGAGCTGGTATACTTGTGTTGGAGCAGAATCCCTTTAACTCACTGGCTGGGTGTGGCCCTGGGCACCATGGTGGCTCTAGGCCTCTTTCTGCTCCTGTAAACGTAGGTTGGACTGGACACTCTTCAAGGCTCTTTTTAAGGCTTTTGTTCTAGATTGGGCAGGCCTTTCCAGCCTTCTCAGATTCTCCTTTTCCATTTCTTTTGGCCCATCTCAATGGCCCACCTTACTTGAAATGCCTCTCACATTCCCACCTCCATGTCTGTACTCATGTCATTCATTCCCTATACCCTCCAACCTTTGGAATTCCTGCTTATGCTTTAAAGTCTAATTCTAAGGCTATTTCCTCTATGAAGTTCTCAAAGATTTCCTGTCTCCACTCCCCCAAGTCTCCTAGAACCTCTGGTTTATACCTCTCCAATGGACCTGAGGCAAGCCTAAAATATTCATTAAGTCCCCCCCCCCTTCCCTCCCCAGCCCTCCGCTTGGATTGGGGAGCTCTCACTTTCTCTTGGCAGAACCTGGCCTCCCGCCACTTTCTAGCCCCTTCCAAACCATGCCATTAGCATTCAGGTATTTCCCACTAGAACTTGATTTTCTTTATTCATTAGACTGTAAGCTCCTGGAGGGTAGGCACTGTCTTTGCTTGCACTTGTCCTTGTGTCCCTAACCTTGATCAGACTGTCTGGTGTACAGCTGAAGTGCATAATAAATGCTTGTTCTGGGAATACAAAAACAGAAGGAAACAGTCCTCTGCCCTCAGTGAGCTTACATTCTATAGCTAGTTATAACTAGCTCTTATGTAGCTGCTTTAACGTTTACACTTTCCACTTGTCATCTGGTTTGATCCCCACAGTAACACTGGGAGATACATTTTACAGATGAGGAAACTGAGGCAAGCAGCAGCTGTGACTTGCCCAGGGTCACACAGCTACTAAGTGTCTGAGGCATGACAATGAGAACAGAACAATGATAAGCCTGCACTTCTGTGTTGCTTTAAAGTCTGCCAGGTGCTTTGCAGACATCGTCTTATCTGGTCTGTACAGCAGCCACGTGAGGTGGGTGCTGTTACTAATCCCATTCTATAGGTGAGGAAACGCAGGCCGAGAGATGTTATACCACTGGTTCCAGGGCTAATAGGAGCCTGAGCCAGGCTTGACTCCAAGGTCAGTGGTATATGGTTGCTTCTCATGAAGGAGGGCAGGAGACCCAGGAGAATCTGATGGGTGGAGGCTGGCTTTGGAGGGGTCTGAATCATCCCACTGAATGACCTTCACCCTTTCACATTGCTCGGAGACCCCTGTTTTTTGGTTAGTACTCATCTGCCTCAGGTTGCTGAGCCCATCCCTACCTCTGGTCCCAGTCTAGGCTCAAATGATGATGGGTGGCTAAAGCTGGCATTTTGTTTAGAAGACCCTGGTGAGGACCATGCGGTGGGAGCTTCTGCACATGGCAGTGGGCTCTGAGGAAGGGGTCTCCACAGACATGTGTGGTGCTAGGCCCCTTCACATCCTGGTCACCTTCCCAATTGTCAGGGTCCTTCCTGAAAAGGAGGAGGTCAGAATCAGAACCAATTATGGAATCTTTGGGACACTGAGCAGAGCCCAGTCCAGGGCATTGGTCCCTGCCAGAGTCTTGGATCCTGGGATCCTCTAAAGGTAGTTTATTATCTGTTTTCACTGGCATGTCACACTGTTGACTCATAGTGAACTTTCAGTCTGCTAAAAATCCCAGATCTTTTCCCCCCATGACCGTGTCTAGCCATGCCTCCCCCTTCTTGGACTGGTAAAGTTGTACTTGGGAAGATAAGTGATGTCTCCGGCTGTGGAGGTTGTTTCATTCATTCCCACAAACCACGCCTCTCTTGGGGTCTTCTTTGCGTTTCCTTACTTTCCAAAGGTCATCTGTGTTTGGTAAGGAGGAGTCACTCTGGGCCTGCCTTGTAGCTAACTGTCTCTAGTGATTAAGGCAGGGGTAGAAGACAACAACCTTGCCCTTTTAGCTCAGTTTTTCTGCTTCCTCAGATTCTTTGGCATAGCAAGACCCAAAGGCTTTAGAGGTCATGAGATCTGAGGCCATGGTGCCTTTGATGGAGCCAGTCCCTAAAATGATTCAAGAGAGGTGCAGGTTGGCAATCCAGAATCACTGAATGTTCTAGGGGACTTTTAAACCCTAAATCAAATAGTGGCTTGGGACAGAGATGTCAATTCTGCTAACTGGAGGGAGTGAGGTCAGAAATTGTCTGGGGGTTGTGACTGGCAGGCTAAATCTATATTGCACAAGAGCTTTGGCTCTTGAGGTGGGGTCTTCAGAGCACATATCCATGGGGTATCTTGGCATGTGGAGCTTACAGAGTCCATTCCTTATAGAGAGAATGTAATGGTTTTCTTTCCTAGTCTTTTAACTGGGTGTGTGAGGACTCTTCCTTTACAAAAGAATCTTAGGTTTTGGAAACTAAGCTAACAGAGGGATGGTTGTGCCCATCCCCTCTTCTAGGGAAGGGTTTACACCTCAGCTGAGGCTCAACAGAGACACAGAGAAAGGCAAAGATCTGGTGGGGAAGAGGCATCAAAAGACACGAGAGGTGGTCCTCTGGGATTGTTGGTCCTCAGCTACTTGGGTTCTGTACTTACATGCCTTTTCATTGGTGATTTGCCCACAGCTCACATTAATTACCCTTTGGTTTTCAAAAGAATCAGTCAAGGCCTTTCCTTGACTATGGGCTTTGGAGAAGCAAAGTTTACTAGTTAAAATGTCTAGTGATTACACTTTTCAAAATCCTAGGAATTCTTGCTGGTGACCAATGAGCCCAAAGGATGACTTTCTTTTTGTGTTTAGAATTCTCACCTCAGTACTGTTATGATTTGATTTCTCCCTAAAATCCCTTCCTTTGGAATTCTCATGGCAGCTCTAATGGCAAACACTGATGGTTTCAGTTAAAGGGGGAAAAAAATGTTTTTATCCACATCATTTTCTCCTCCTTGGAAGGAGACATACAGAGCATTTTTTCCCCTGAGGTCACAACCCTCTATGAAATTACAGTTGAGAGGGTGAGGACAGTTATAAAATCAAGAGGTATGTTGATACTGGGCAGCTAGCAGTGCACAGAGCACTGGGCCCAGAGTGAGGAAGGCTCAGCTTCCTGAGTTCAAATCCAGCCTCAGACCCTTAATAGTTGTGGGACCCTGGGAAAGTCACTTAACCCAGTTTGCGTCAGGTTCCTCATTTGTAAAATGAGCTGGAGAAGGAAATGGCAAACCACTCCAGTATCTTTGCCAGGAAAACCCCAAATGGGTCACGAAGAGTTGGACACGGCTGGAAAAGGACTGAACAACAGCAACGTTCATGTTCTTAATGATGAAGTGATGCTGAGGCTTTGGGGATTTTCAATGGGCTGAGCCCTCTGCTGTTTTCCCAATATTCTTCCACCCCTAATTTCTTGCCAGAAGCAGATCAGGTGAGGCATTCCTGCCCTCACCTGCCACTGTAGCCCCACTATAGCACCAGGCTCTGAGGAGTGAGCTTTGCCCTCATGGCTCATTGAAGACCCCAGCACTTCTCTCTGGGCACAGCTCCTTTCTTTTCCAGACGGTGCTAGGTGTCCATGAGCTTCCCTGTATCTTTGAACTGAAAGGGCACCCAGAGCCTGCAGCCCAGCCCCGTCTTTTTACAGATGAGGACACTGGTGCTGGGCAAGGTTTAGCCCAAATTGGGAAATGGGTGCGTTGAGGAGTTAGGTGATCCACCCAGAGTCAAAGGGAGGCAGAACTGGCAGCCCCCACCTAACTAAACTTTCTGGAAGGTTGGCCTTCTGTTGGTCCCAAATCTGCCAGACTATTGGAGACAGCCAATACCAGTTCTACCCTAACTTTCCCCCAGGAAACCCCTTTTCCTCACAGGCTATTCAGATGAGTAAGTGCTGTGGGGGCTGAAGGTAGGTCCTTTTCAGGCTTTGGGGCAGTCAGGCTGGGAAGTCAGGCCTCGCTCAGGATCAGAGCTGGTGAGAGCCATGATTACTGCCCTTCCCATGCCGTCTAAGCATGGCTGAGCATGTTACATACGTCACTCATGTGTGTATTTTATGTGCACATGTTGTCAAACTAAATAGTGCTTAACCTGCATGGTGGGAAATATACATTTGTGCCTTCAGATTTCCAGCACCTCACTCTCCTTGCACTGTGTTTTCAGAGTGGTTGATTATCTTACTTGGTCTTCACATTTGCCCTGCACAGTGATGGTGGCACCCCCATTTTACAGATCTGGAGCTCGGATGCTTAAGTGATTTGCTCATCCTCACACAACTAGTGGTTGGAAGCAGGATTCAAACCCAGGACTTTCTTGACAGTGAGCCCAACACTCCCTTCTGAGTGACTTGGTTTCTCAGTGGAGGGAGTTGGTATAGCAAGAGAAGATGTCACGGCACAGAATTCCATGGGCTGAGAGCTACTTACTAGCTGTGTGACCCTAGGCAAGTCACTTACCCCTTCTCAGTCTCTCTATCTGTAAAATGGGGATATAATAACACTTACTTCACAGGATTGTTATAAGGATCTAGTGAGAAAGGCAGAAGTCATCACACTGAGATCAGGGTAGAACAGAAAGAAAGGCAGGCCAGTCATTCTTCAAGAAGGAGAGCCCGGAGGCAGAGCCTCAACATTCAGACCCACAATGCCCTGGGAGAGCTACCTGGCTGTTTCGTTGGCAGCCAGAGTCTCCTTAGCCCCCAGTGACTTTGTATTCATGCTGTGGCTACTTTGTACTTGCAACAAAGCCACATGGGACCATGGAGAGAGAGCTGGCCTCACAGGCAAGAGGAGAAGGTGTGAGTCCTGTCTCTGATGTGGACTGGCTGTGGGACTCTGGCCAGGCGTCCGTCTGTCTCTCACTGTCCCAGCGTCTCCAGAAGACTAGAAGTTGCAGAGAAGGTGCCATTTTCATTGAGAGAAGAAGTGCCTCACCAGGGACTCCCAATGCTGATCACATCAGAAGGCTAGGGAAAATAACAGGAAAAAATTGTCTGTGTACTTGAGTGGGAGCTTTTATTCTGAAGGGGGTGCCATGTATGGATGTGCATCCATCCAGCTCTGTCTTTCTGTATCTGTATCATCTATTTACCTATAACATCTTTCTCCATCTATCATCTCTATCTTTATTTCTCTCTCTTTATCTATGCATCCATCCATCCATTCATCCATCCATCCATCCATCCATCCATCCATCCATCTATGTCTCCATCTATCTGTCTATTGATCTGTCTGTCTGTCTTTCATCTGTCTATCCATATATCTGCCCATCTGTCTATCCATCTATCTGTCTGTCTCTCTGTTGATCTGTCCATCTATCCATCCATCCATCTGTCCATCTGTTTGTCTGTCCATCTGTCCATCTCTCTGTCTTCTCTTTCCAAATGTAAGATCCTTGAGGACAGGGGCTGTTTCATTTGGTCTTTGTGTCACCATCACCCAGCCTAGTGCCTGGCCCAATAATGACGATAACTAGCATTCATATATCACCTTCAGGTTTGCACAGTGATTTTTATGCGTTATATAATTTTGTCTTCCGGAGGGCCCTGGGAGGTAGATGCTATTATCTTGTTTTGACAGATGAGGATACGGAGGCAGACAGAAGTAAGTGACATGTCCAGGGTGGGATGTGCCAGGTGTGTGCTGAGCCCTTTACAATTATCATCTTACTTGATCATTACAATAACTCTGGGAGGTGGGTGTTCTTATTATCACCATTTTACAGATGTAACAAAAGTTAAATGACTTGCCCGGGGTCACACAGTTCATAAGTGTCAGAGGCAGGATCTAAATTCAGCCCTTCCTAATTCAAGGTCCAGGACTCTCTCTATTATACCTATTGATTAAGGGATTAATTGGATAGAGACCCTGGGGTGGATTTACAGGAAGATAGAGATGAAAATTCCACAGAATCCTAGGAGTGTAGCTTTGGAGCTGATGTTCACTGGAGGAGGCCTCCTTGTTTTGCTGATGAAGAGCTTGAGATGAGAAAAAGGAAGTGCCTCACCCCTGGCCATACACAGAGTAAGTGACAGATCTGGGATTCGCACTCAGGTCCCCCAGCTCCCCAAATTTCAGCTTCCTTCCAGTGGTTCTGCTCATTAAAAAACGAGGGACTAATGGTGTGAAAACGCCTGATGGAAGAAGGACCACAGTGTGTGAGTTCTGGGATCCACCTGAAGAGCCCAGATACTTGTCTGGGGGAGCTCCCCATATTTCCACCAGAGGACTCTCTCTTTTCTTCTTTTCTGCCCCACAAGGCTGCTTTCCTGGACTTCATGACCTCTAGAAACTCCACTGGGGAAGAAGGAATCAGCTCCGACCCTCTCCTCTCCTCAGGGGTTTCCTTCCCCATCTCAGGATTTCCTCAGGCCCCATCCCAGGAAATCTCCTTGTGCCCCCCTTTTCAGCTTCTCTTTCTGCACCCCCCATTTGGTTGTGAGGGCAGGGACTGTCTTCTGCCTTTCTTTGCAGCACAGTGCTTGGCACGTAGGAGGTGCTTAATAAGCGTCTCTGACACTTTCACAGTGGTTAAGGGATACCTGGTGGTGAGGACTCCTTCGGGTGAGACTCTTCTTTTACGGCTCTTCAGGGTGGGGGTCAGGACCTGAGCCTAGGAGCTACCTCTGGCCTTTCCCCAGAGGCTTAGACTCCAACCCACTGTCTGAGGCAGCAGGAGACAGTGGAAAGAAAACTGCCCCTGGAATCAAAGGGTCTGGGTCCAGTCTCTCGTCTGGTACTCACTGGTCATTCTCCTCTCTGGGCTTTGGTTTTCCAGTGTATAAAATGTTCTCCTGACATCCCTTGCAGCTCTGAATGGGTCTCCCTTTGATCAGCATTTGGGTCTTGTGTGTATTTGCTAGAGACCAAGGTCCTTGGATGCTCCGTGGGCTGAGGGAAGGCTTTCTTTGGGTGCAGAGCCCACATGCTGGGTGGGGCAGTGGCCCTTGCCTGGCCTGCCTGCCCTCCTTTGGAGCAGCTGGTTATTCTGTCACATCTTCTTTTCCTGCTTCTCTTTCCACTCTGAGAGGTAGGCTCTGTAGGGGGAGTTGCCCATGGGCTAGCAGAGCCAGGAGGCGATGTGCATTGGTTTTGTACGGTTAGACCCCAAATCCAAGCTTTCAAAATAATTATAGTGGAACCAAGTTACGGCACAGCCTAGCACCTCCTCTCTTCTAAAGAAATGCCATGGATTGGGTCATGTTTCTTGAAACATAACTCCATGCTTGATACTGCATGAATAAGCAAGCTGCAAGGGGAGTGTAAGCCCTGTCCTTGATCCTGGGGAGAGCGAAGGCTCCCTCTGTGTAGAGATGGAATTTGGAGAGCAGTTTTGTGGTGTGCACAGCACACCTGGTGCGAGCCAGGTGCTCTCATGTTGTTTAACAACAAGTTACTGTACAGTAAGTGTTGTGGGGGCGGGTGCCTGTGTGTGTATTGCCTCCAAGGGTCACTTAAGGTAACCTCTCAGATAGTGGTTCAGAAAATGGTGGCTAAGTTTGAGCTGTCTCTGGATTCAGGGCATCTCTGGCAGCTGTGGGAGCAGCACACATGCACTTGGATGCCAGGCTCTTAACCCTTTCAAACAGGTTTCTTAGAAACCAAACTGGAGCCCTAGAAAGAAAGCCTTTTTCATGAAGTTGACCCCACCTGGGGTCTCCTGGCTTGCTCTGTGCTTACTGAATTTGAATTGGCTCCCACTAACTAAGCTTGAGCTCCTTGAGGGCATGGATGATTTCATGCTGGCCCTCCTCTCATTGGCGAGCAGCTCAGGGCCTGGCAGGCCTACAGGTGTTTACTCAGTGCTCACCAATCGCTTGTGATCCCACCCCCTGCCAATGGAAGCTTCCTGAGGCCAGGGCTGATGTCATTCCGGTCTTTGGATTCCAGAGTCCAGTATATAGTGGGCAGTTAGCAACAGCTTGTTCATTGATTGGTCTTAAAAATCCACATCTTTTTCAGAAGATGAAAGTCTGCGAACAGTTAACCTCAATCTCTGAGAGCACTAGCAAGCACCCCGAACTGGAGTAGGGTATATTTGCCCAAGCTGAACTTGACCACAGCCTTTCAAAAGTGACTCCCCTCCCCCATCCCCAACAGCTTCCCCACTGCTCTGCTTCCCAGTCTGACTCCTGCAATGGATTTCTGTTTAATCAGCGTTCCCTTGCCTCTTCTTTCCTTGTTCCCACAATGTTAGAACCAATTGATGCCTTGGGAAATTTTGCCCAGCAACAATAAAGCCCTCTTGTTGCATGATGTGAAATACTGGAGGAAAACCAACCAACCAGACTTTTTTTTTTTTAAAACACCTCCAAACCAGACTCTCAACAACTTTCTATCATGAGGAGCGTGTATTCAAGAATTTACAAGGCACTAACACTAGCTTTGCTTGATCTCCAGGCAGAGAGCAAAGGAGTTTGTAGATTGCTACCATTTAATGGTAGCATAGAATAGTCAGGAAGCATAGCATGGAAGAGAAGGAGAATGAGAAAGGGAAAGAGAAAGAGGGAGGGAGGGAGAGAGAGAAAAAGAGAGAGAGAGAAAGAGGAAGGGAGAGAGGGAGAGACAGAGACAGAGAGACAGAGAAGGGAAGAGAGAGAGAGGAGAGAGGGGAGGGGGGAGAGAGGACAGAGGGGGAAGGAAGAGATGGAGAGAGAGAGAGAGAATTTTTCTGTCTCTGTAATGAATTTGTGGGTACTCCAAGAATAGAATTCAGCGTTTTCTTCCCTCGTAGACCCACTACATTTTGCTCCCTCTGTTATTAGCAGTGACATTTCTCCCCTCTCCCAATATGATTAAAATAGGAAAGATGGCAGAAGTTTTCTTTCCATTCCCATTTGGCCAAGCCCGGGGTTCTAGAAGCTGGACTGGAGAGAGAATCTTCTTGGTTGGCCTAGCCCAAGGCAAGGATGGCAGAGAGGTGGAGGAGATAGATGCCTAGGAAGGAGGGACACTGGAGAAAGGGAAGAGGGCTTTATTCAGATCACTAACATTTATTCTAAATTAGGAAAACCTAGACTTCTAGGAGGGAGGGGCAGTAGGCAGTAGAGGAGGAGGATGCATCGTAGGAGGCTTCTCTCTTAGATAAACCTGACTTGGAGCCATTATTTCTTCATTATGACCCCTAATAGAATCTATAATTATAGAATAATTACTTTCTGACCTTCAGCCTCAGAACATCACTCCTTTTCCTGACTCTAGAAACCTGATTTCAACCTCAGTTGAAATCCTTGAGTAAACATTAGGGATGGGCAGGGGGGTCGTCTTGGTGGGCTTAGGGCCATTATCATGCATATAGAGGCGTCAGTCTGAGGAAGATCTTTTTTGTTCATCCCAGGACCTGAGAAAAGACCATCCCACATTCTGTTGGGTAACAGTGTGGTCTCCCCATAAATTAAACGGTTGCTGGCCTAACCTTTAGTAAATGTGCTTTTGTGTGCTATTTATGTATTAGCTTTGTCCTATCTACAACTCAAGTTATTGAAGTGGGAAAGTGTGGGCTGATTTTATGATGATCCTTTCTATGTATCATGGTTGCCAAGAAGGAAAATGTTGTCAGACTATATTAAGCGACATTGAAAGTACAGAGCAAGATAGGATTGAGCTGGAGGCAGGCTTAAATGGAATTACCCACCTTGTTGGCCCAGACCAATATCGGTTCTGAAGGCTGGGGGCCAGGAGCAAAGGATTCTGGGTCAGTGTCTTGTGATATTTTAATGGTGCAGCCTTTGGATCAAGACTAGGTTTGGGTGTAGATGAAGCCAGAATGGAGGGCATAGATTGGGAGAAGAGGCAAAGATCCAGAAAACAGAAACCACAATAAAGGTGAAGAATTTGGGGCTCATCTTCAAAGAAATCACAGGAGAGGAGGCAGAGGGATGGAGGCAGAGGGGTGCTCCTCATAGTCTTGGGGTTGAGGAGGTTATAGGTTGGACGTTCCCAAAGATCTAGTCTCCTTTCCATCATGGACCCCTTTGCTCTCTGGTGAAGCCCATAGACCACTTCTTAGAATGCCCTTCTTAATTGCATACAATGAAATCCACGGGATTACAAAAAGCAGCAAGCAATGCTGGAATAAAGTTGCCACAGTATCAAAAACAACAAGTTCCCAGACCCCAGGCTAAGACCCTTTGGGCATAAACTGAAGCCTTGCGGCTGAGCCCGGGAAGGCTGAGGAAGCCGCGTGAATTTGTGTGTGCCTTGTTAGAGGAATCTTAAGCCTGACTCTTGAAAGTCCCCAAAGTTGGTGATAGGAGGATGGGGGAGAAAGGAAGAGTGTGAATTAAGTGCTAACGTCACTTGAAAAACTGGAGGTTGACAAGGGGGATTGTAGATGACAGGACAAAGATGGGGGAGGCGGCCATCCAAAGAGGACCAGTCATTGAGATGTGGTGGCAGAGGGAGACACAGTCTTGAACCTGCCATGGGGAGCAAAGAATACAGCCAGGCCCCATCCCTGCCCTGAGAGCCAGGGTCTGCTGGGGATGGCAGAGCTGAAAGGGGCCTGGAGAGGCCATTCTACTACTCTCTTAGTCTGCAGAGTAGGAAACCAAGGATCAGTGAAGTTTAGTGACTTGCCCATGGTCACACAGCTGGTAAGTGACAGAGGCAGGGCTTCAGCCAGGTCCTTTTCCACATCCGGAACTCTTCCCATTTTGTCTAGGCACCTTGCATTGCTTCCCCTGACCTCAGGAGGACAGCTAGATCTCGGTGGAATTCTCCTGGCTCCTGTTAGGATGGCTTAACTTGTCTGTGCTACAGGAACAGGATATAGGTTTTTTGAAAGCAGGGCCTGGTCCTTTGTATCCCAAGGGCCCGGTCCTTTGTATCCCAAGGGCCCAGCCCAATGCCTGGTACATGGAAGATGCTTCATCAGTGTTTGTTATGGAATTGAGATGATAATTCAGTTGGACGCCACCATGACCAGACCCCATGTGGATATTTCAGGGCATCTCTGGAAGCTACCTTTTAAGGGAGGCATTGGCATCCTGCATGCATGCATGTGTGCGCGGGCAGGTGTGTATGTGTGTGTGCACATGTGTGACAAAGAAGGCAAGGATGCTTAAAACTGTATCTTAGAAGAAAAAGCTGAAAGAACCAGAGTGTTTGGTCGGGAGGAGATGGAAGTGGTGCATGTGACTGCCACACCTCAAGAACTGAGGTGGGGCAGAATGGTAGCTTGAGTGGGCTCCAGAGCATAGGGCCTCTGGACTCATAGGCAGAAGGGATGCCCAGGGAGATTGGAGTTGGTGTGAGAGGAAGCTTCTTGAGAGCAGGACTCTGGTTTCTTCTTTTGTATTCCCCCTCCCATCCCTCCCAGAGGAGGGGCCAGTCAGAAGTTCTGGTTGTTTTAGTGGCTAGAAAAGGAAGTGGGCAGAATAAGGACCTGGTAGAGGGTGGGGAGCAGAGAGAGCAGAGGGGAGAAGCGGCGACTGTCACCCACACTCGCCTCCTTTGCAGTGTGAAATAGAACACTGTGTTCTTCCTCCCCACCCCCATCACTCTGCTCACTGAAAGGACATTTTCTCCACCTTGCCACGAATGTCAGAATTCTTGGGTTTTGGAATTTTGGAGAGCTTTGTCCTCTTTAAGGGTTGCTAATCATTTTAAAAAGTGTGCCTGAGAAGCGCTCCGTAAATGCCTTTGGCTCACTGCTTGTGGTGGTTTTTACTGTAACTCAAGCTTTCTGGTTCAGAAAGCTGGTGTGGAGCCCCACTGGCCTTGCCTAGACACTGGATGCCCACTTGTTCCTTCTTGTGGCCCCGGGCAGGAGCCTGGAAGGAGCAGCAGGCCCTTCCTGATTTCCTCAGCAAGAGCTCGTCAGTCCACATCGCTTAGGACTGGGGGTGCCTGCGGAGCTGGGCTTGGAGCAGATAGTGCTCAGTCCTGCTGTGCTGGGAGCTAGCCTGTCCTTGGCTCAGAGATGCTATTGTGACCATGTTTGGTGTATATAATGCTGTGGGACCTGGAAAAAGTAGGTCTGATCCTAGCAGAGTGTGTGGGATGGGCAGCAAGGACTAGCAGAAAAGGTCCCAGCTGTGGAGTCAGAAGACCTGGGTTTGAACCCTGCCTTGGCAATTCCCTGAGCCTCAGTGTCCTCATCTGTAAAATGAGAGGGCTGGCTGAGATTGCTTCCAATGACTCTTTCTGCTCTAAGTCTGCGACCCTTGAATCCCTGCAGCTTTACAGCAAAAGGGCCCTTTTCTGGAGCAGGAGCCTTGCTCCATTATTAGTGCCTTGAGGCTGGGGACCAGGATAGCCATTTTCTTTGTATCTTCCTTGGACACAGTGGGCAATAAGAGATGCCCAGTGTCTGGCTCCAACCCTAATTTCTGTCCCCATCATGGGGTGATCGGCCTCTTGGGGAGTTTGTTTTTGGGGTAGAATGCAGGTAGCTTGAGAGCAGAGGTGTGTGGTGGTGGGATGGAAGGTCAGAGTGAAGCAGGAATAAAGAGCTGAGCACACAGGAAGGCTGGCATGATGCTGCTCTAGCAAGAAGTACAGAGAATATATTCATAAATCAGTCCTCTCTTTATTACTGAATTACCGAGGCTGAAGGTTAGTTGACTTGGCAACCTATTTCCACACCACATGTGAACACAATGTGATTACTTTATTGACAGACCTTGATTGTGATGGAAAACGTTATTATCCCACTTGATCACCCACCATACTTCACAGCGGGGCAGTTATGTTCTGCTGTGGGGGGGTCACATCTTGGGGAGGATGTGGATTCAGAGAGCATCCGACAAAGGGCAATCAGAATAGGGAAGGGCCAGGAGACATCGCAAGAGAGAGGGGACCGGGGTAGGTCCGGCTGGGCAAAGACAAGACTGTTCGGGGAGCGGGGAGTCAGGAGAGCTGTCTGCAGAGACCGAAAGGGTAGCCACGTGGAAGACGTAGCCTGGGGACTGAACAGGGAGCACTGGTGTGGAAGGAACAGAGTGGCAGATCTAGGTTCAATGCGAGGAAAAATGTCTTAACAATTAGAAGAAGCCCAAAGTGGAATGGGTCACTTCCCCTGCCCCCCCCCCCCCCCCCCCCCGCCTCCCCAACTCAAACAAGAATTGGGAGAGGATTTACTTGGTGGGTGTGGTGGGGGGAGGGGCTGACTTCTGAGATCCTTCGTAACAGTAGGAAAGGGGGAGGGAGGGAGGATGAAAAGAAGGAAGGAAGGGAAGAAGAAAGGAAAGAGGAAGGGAGGGAAGGAAATGGAAGGAGGGAGGGAGGAAGGAGGAAGAGAGGGAGGGAGGAAGAAGAGGAGGAAGGAAGAGAGGGAGGAAGGAAAAAGGGAGGAGGGAATAAAGGGGGGAGGAGAGAAGGAGGCAGTAGGGAGGAAGGAGGGTGGAGAGAGGATGGAGGGGTGTGCAGATTCATCTTCTGCCTGCTCTTGTGCTTAAGCTGTTTACAAACATGATCTGGTTTCATCCTCATGGCAGCACTGGGAGGTATGTGCTATTATGATCCCTATTGTACAGTTGAGTAAACTGAGGCAGGTGGCAGTTAAGTGACTTGCCCAGGGTCCCCTAGCATCCAAGGCTGAATTTGAACTTGGGTCCTCCTGGTCCTGGGCCTGGTGCTCTGTGTTCTGTGCTTCCTGCTTGTCCTAGTTGCTTTGATTCTGAGGCAAATACCTTGTTGTTGAAAGATTTCCAATACAAAAAGTTAAGACAGAATTTTAAAGGTATTGATGAATTAGTATTCAGTCTGAAGGTGTTTAGCTGTTAGCTGGCCTTCTTTGCCAGGCCCCAGTCTGAGAGCCTGTCTAGCTGTCTCCTAGCAGAAGGCCTTCGTCAAAGGTGAGGCTTCAGCAGCTGCAGGAAGACAGGACTGCACAGGGCCTCCTCTAAGGACAATTCCCCAGGGCCTTCCAAAAATGACTCGAGCATCATTGAAATAGGAGTGTGCCCGCCTGAAGTTCCTGTTTTGGGGACAGCATTCATCTGGATGGATGGCTCAGTTGGGGCCCGTCTGTGTGTAGCACATGCAGGAAGCTGTCTCCTGGCATTGCCGGTTGGTCTCCTCCCTTCTGTCCTGGGATGACCTATTTCTTGGCCCTGAAATGCCTTTCCTGGGGCCTTCTCTGCAATCCTCTGGCCCGGGTCGTGGGAAAGGTAGGACACTGCACCACTCAGGTGTGAGTCTGGCTTTCAGCTTTCCCCACTGCCTCAGTGAGGCCTGTTTCCATTTCAATGCCTCCCTGGCAGGTGATGCGTCTGCATTTGGACATCCTAGGGAACAGAGGCCGTAGTCCTGCTCAGAGCTCCTCCTGGGACTAAAGAGAATGCCTGGAAGGGTTTCGTGTTTTAGAACTGCTACTTGGCAGAAGAGGGTGGGAGCTCTCTGGAGAGCTCTGCATCACCTGGGCAAGGACATCATTCTGGAGCTGCCCAGAGCTGGCCACAGCTTTATTTTCATGGCATTCATGGGACGGCTAAGGATGGGAGAGAAACCCGTCTCCATTGAGGAGCCAAGCCTCTTTGAGCTCTTTCTTCACTGGGGTCCCTGACACACATTCACTCGAGGTTATTGGCTCCCAGGTACTGGCTTCTCTGCCCCCTTATGAATAAGGAGATTTCACTGGTTTCACTCACTGGCCCTGTCCAAGCAGGGTTACCTGCTGTGGCCTCTTTCCCCTGGGCTTCAGCTCTGGGACCCTGGGCTCTGAGAGGTGAAACTTCTCCGGAGCCCATGCCTCTATGTGTCCCCTCTACCACATGGTACCCCCTGCCCAGCTCTTCTCCTGTGAGGATTGGCTTCTCCTATTCAAATGCAAGCCTCTTGAGGGCAAGAACAGTCTGCCTTGCTGGCATTTTTATGGCCTGTGCTTAGCTTAGTGCCTGGCCCAGAATGAGCACTTGCACAGATGGTTTTGTTTCATGGAATCTTAGGGGCTTCAGAGATCATTGGGCATTTATTAAGTACCCAAGTGCCACAAGGGGTTCTGGGAATAGAATCTAGGCATTCCCTCTGCCATCCCCCCTCTATGTGGTCCACCTGAAGATCTCTGGGGATGTGGAGCTCATTACTTCCCATGGTATCAAAAGATCCCAAGAACATCCGTAGCTCCAGAGCCAGAAGTAGTCTCAGGGGCTTCATTTGACAGATTCAGGGACACTGAGGCTCATGGAGGTGGTGTGAACATTCCCATGAGCTCCCAGGTGTCCATCCAGGCGTCTCTAATTCTTGGGAAGTTTTTCTTGACTTTGGCCCCAAATCTGCCTCTCTAGATCTCAGTTCTGCCTTTGGGCAGTGGGGCAGGAGGAGGAGGAGGTGCCTGGCCCTTACTGGTGTTTAACAAATACTTGTTGGTTGATTGATAGGCAATATGTAACATGATCTCTGTACACACATACACACACACACACACACTCATACACTCACACTCACACACACACACACACACACACTCACGCACACACTCACACACACTCACATACACGTACTCTCACATACTTCTTGACATAAATCTAGACTGGAACAAAGAAGCCAATTTATGCAATTAAATTTTCATTTTGTTTATTTATGAAATTAATAACTTCCCTGCTGAACATCAGGGATGCTTGCCTATGTTTTGATTCCTTGCTATTATTACAAGAAGGGAACTTTTGAGATCACATGGATCACCTTATTCACCAACACCCCAGTGAGGGGGAGGGCCTTTCCCATACGAACAGAGACTGCTCCATGGCGCCACAGTGCCCCCCTGGCCTGGAGTCAGGAGGATCTGAATTCAAATTTTACCTCAGACACTTGCTAGCCATGAGACCTTGGGCAAGTCACAACCACTATTTGCCTTGGTTTCCTCATCTGTGAAATGGAGCTAATAATAGCATCCCCTGCTGAAGCTGTTTTGAAGATCAGATGAGAAAAAAACATCAGAGGCTGATCATTGTGCCTGGTGCGTAGTAGGTGCTTACAAGCTTCTCGTTCCCTTTCCTCAGCCAATATGCAGCATGGGTCTTGAAAGTAGACCCCAGAACCCTGATTTTGTCCCGTATAACATGTGGCTTTTATATACGTATGTGTGTATGTATATACACAATGCATATATACACACACATATGTACATACATATATACAATACACATATGTGTGCATGTGTATGTGTTAATGTGTGTATACACACACACACACACACACACACACACACACACAGGAATCCCACCATACCTGAAAGCTCAGTATCAGGGTCGGTGTAACTCTTGCATTTAAAAAATTTTAAATGTAATTTCTTACTGTGAACTTCAGAGGCGGCAGGTCCTAGTGGTGCCAGGAAGCCTTGGATTCTGTGTGACCCTGAACAAGTCTCTGACCCTCCTAGTCCTCGAGGCCCCCTTCTCCCCTGACTTGGGAAACCCCAGACTGACCTTATCTGTGTTCTGCTGTCTTTTTTTGCTATTGTTGTTCAACATTTCCAAGTACATTTTCATCTGGTTCTGGCCACAGGAGTTCTGGAAGGTGATGGTCACTGTCCACTGGTTGTTCTTTTTTTTTTTTTAATTTTTTTTATTTACTCATTTACTTTTAATTTACAAGATTCAGTTCCACAATCACTTGAGTTTCATATTTTCTCCCCTCCC
>CM053583.1:416602300-416658216 GCA_028627135.1 Pseudochirops cupreus | reverse complement strand
AGTTCCCAAGGACGAAATTCTTGGGGAGCTTGGAGAAGTCACTGCTTACTCTCCGCCATCTTAGCTCCGCCCCCCCACTGGTTGTTCTTTAAGAATTTGTTGCAGAGAAGATGCTGCTCTGCATTGGTGGAGAGCATCTCCCACCTTGGGAGTCCCTTATACAGAGGCAATCCCAGGTTTAGTCCCCATATTTCTCCCTACTATGCACATAACAAACATCACCAAACACCGATATTTCAGTGTACAAAGACTAGAAGAGAAAATTGTATGTGGAATTGTGAACCTCTAATGGAGACCACTTTTAAAAAGCTTATATTCAACGCAGCACATTAGTAAGGAAATCCTGGTGTCCCTGGTGCAGGGCTTCCTGCCTGTCTGTCATCTCTGGCCTGACTGCTTTCTCTTCTTTGCACCTTTGCCTGTCATGCTAAAATTAGGCTGTGGAGGGGAGGCTCAAGGCAGCACTGGGGGAAGAGAAGGTGGCCAGAAGGCATCACTTCTTTCCCCCAAATGCTGAGGCCTTCAAGCCATGCGCTGCCTGTCAATCTGTAATCAGAAAACATTTATTAAGCACCTACTGTGTGCCAGACACAGTGTTGAGCCTGCCCACAGCCTCCAGCCTCCAACCTTCTTCCTCCCTTGTCCTATCCTAACTTCCCCCTCTGCTATCCCTTCCCACTAGCCAGAGGCTCCTCCAGAAGCAGGTCCATTTTAACAGGAGCCTTCTGGAGACAGCCGGCATCTTAACCGGGAGGTTTCCTGAAATCAGGACCTTCAGAATGTCACCAAACCCGTAACAATTACAACAGTAAAAGCCACACATTCATGCGGTATTTTCTGGCTAGAGAGGGTTTGCACAGATTATCTCTAGGCATCTCAGAGGCAGAGGGGAGAGAATGGTGGGTTTGGAGCCCAGGGAACTTACTGAGGAGATCCAAAGTATTCATCTATGGACTGATGTGATCCTGGAGAGGTGTCTGCAGTGGAGTGCCCCAGGGATCTGGCCTCAGCTCTGTGCTGTGTGACTGGCACGGCTGAAAGTGTGTTTGTCACATTTTCAGATGAGACAGAGCTGGGGAGGAGGCCCTGTGAAAGGGGAGCGACGTAATGGGCATCCCAGAGGCCCTCAAGGGGCCAGGACACCAGGCTGAATCTGCAAAGATAGAACTGAATTGAGAGAAATGTTGGGTCCTCCACATGGGGTGGAGAGAATTCAGTGGCCTAAGCAGGGGCTGGGGGAGGGCGGCCAGATTGCAGTTCCTGTGAGAAACATCTGGGGGCTTTGTCAAGCACAGGCTGAATGTTAATCCTGCAATCCCTGGGTGACAAGCAGCTCAGATGATCTGAAACCACTAATGCGCTCAAAGTGGCCCGGCCTGCCCGAGTGGGAGTCTTGTGACCAGAAGAATGGGCACACCGTGGGGCTGGATGCTATTCAGAAAAGGTGCTGATGAGCCAGGAGCCACCAGTTTGGTGAAGGGTCAGGACATCATTCCATGTGAGGATGGAGGAAGCAACTGGGGCTGCTCAGCCTGGAAAAGAGATGCCTTGGGAAGGAGGGTCAAGAGCCCTAAGAGAGCTGTCCTCAGTGCTAGAAAGACTACCAGGGCCAGATCCAAGAGCAATGTGGAGGGGGAAAGGTGCAAGAGAGGAGTGAGGGGCAAAGACACCACCTAGGCCTCCTGCACAGGCCTTGTCTTAGCCCCTCACCCCAGCTCTCAGCACCCCTGCCTCAATCACCTTGCATTCACTTTGTAAGAATACAAGTTTATTAAATTTTCTATTCTGAATTCCCTGCCTCCCACCTCCTCCTGCACCTATTGAGAAAACAAGAAAAGGAAAATCTTCACAAGATATGGACAAGAAAACAAATTCCCACATTAGTCCAAAAAGATTGCGTTTGTAACCAGCTTCTCTTGGTGTGTGTTCCTGCCTATCAGAGAGGAGCGCTCCCTGAGGGCCGGGACGAGTCATTTCTGTCCTTCTGTTCCCGGTGCCTAGAACACACGCACACATACACACACACACACACACACACACACACACACACACACACAGACACGCACACAGACACACACACAGACACGCACACATACACGCACACACAGACACACACAGACACACACACAGACACACACACACAGACACACACACAGACACGCACACAGACACGCACACACAGACACACACACGCACACAGACACACACACGCACACAGACACACACACGCACACAGACACACACACACAGACACACACACACAGACACAAACACAGACACACACACAGAGACACACACAGACACAGACACTCACACAGACACACACAGACACACAGAGACACACACACACACATCTGGTGTCTAGAACACACACACAGACACACACATTCACACACACACACTCACACAGAGACACACACACATCTGGTGTCTAGAACACACACACAGACACACACACAGACACACACACACACACAGAGACACAGACACTCACACAGCACACACATACACTCACACAGAGACACACACACACACTCACATGGAGACACACACACATCTGGTGTCTAGAACACACACACAGACACACACACAGAGACACACACACACACACACACACTCACACAGAGACACACACACACGCACACACACACACATACATCTGGTGTCTGGAAAAAAGAAGGTACTTAAGGAATGCCTATTGAGTTGAATAGTTAGAGGGCAGCACAATGCCGAGAACATAGTCAACTCTGCCAAATGTTTGTTACCTGTTGCCTGTCCCAGAGTGGGAAGTCCTGCCTCTGTATTTGGTGGGCTCCCCATTTGTAGGGCAAGGGTTCTTACTTTGGGATTCATGGGCCCCCAAGAGATTGAAGCATAGGTTTCAGGGGGAGTCTGAATTCAGATGAGAAAAAATAAATGGCATTTTCATTTTTACTAACCTTTACTAACTTTACTTTACTAACCTTTCCTCTGTCGTCTCTGAAGTGTATTTCATGCATTTTAAGAACATGATTCTGAGAAGGGGGCCACAGGCTTCATGAGCCTGACTGCCCAAGGGGGTCCAAGACATAAAAAGGTGAAGAACTCCCAAGCTAGAGGTTTTCCAGAAAAAGGTACATGAGACCACAGTTGTTGGAAAATTTGAGAAGGGATTCTGGTCTAGGAATAGGATGCATTTAGAGAGCCTCTGATGTTCCTTTTACCTCTGAGACATTCTGGGGGACAGCCCCCTGAAAATACTCCAGGGTTATTGATGACCATAGGACCAGCAGTCTTGAGCTGAAAGGGCCCTTACCTTAGAGGTTGTAGGATCCAATCCCTTCTTTGTATGGGTTGAGAAACTGAGGCCCAGGAGAGTTAAGTGGCCAAGGATTTGAGCCCAGATTTGTGGGACTCCAAGTTTAGCACTTGGTCTATGCCACCTGCTATCTACATCCCCAACCCTGAATGGCTAGTAGTCTTCTCTCTGTGCTCTTGGTAAGTGTAGATGTATAGAATTACTGGATTTTTGAGCTGGAGGGAGTTAACTCCTTTTCATTTTACAGATGAGTAAATGGAGACTCAGAAAGGGTACGTGACTCCCTCCTGCTGGTTTGTGGCACAGACAGACTACACAGGGGGTTCCTACTCTTCCCTGCCACTGTTCCCCTGGGATGTGGAGGCCCAAGTGCTGCTCCCACCCCAAACAGGGTGGAGATTGGGTTTTGTTTGGGAGGCAGAACCCTTGCTCTGACTTGCACTTAGCAGGCACCAAGACCTCCTTGGAACAGGTCTTGAGTTGTTTGCCTGGAGTTCTTTCCCCTCCTCTGCCCTCCTGAGACAGATGGATCTGGCTTGCAGAAATCCAGCTGAGAGATGCTAGAAACCTGCCTGTGCTTTCCCAATGGAGCTGATTCTCTTTGTTTTTTAAAAAAGAAATGAGTGCCTTGTTCTTTGATGTTGGGGAGCTCAGAGGGCTGTTGTCTGGCTTTTAGACTGCATTGGTGAGTGGGAAAGGGAGACCCTGAGAGAAGGTGCCAGGCTTTCCTTTCAGAGGTAATTGGTTGGGAGAATTTGCAAACCCTGTCTGGTGAGGTGTGGTAGTGGCCAGGCCATCAATAAATGAAGGAAAAAGCCCGAGGAGAGGATCTGGTGAGCGAGGGATGTTTCCTTTTGATGGCAGGGATTTGTCTCTAGCCCTGGGCACAGGTACTCACCATTGGTCAGAGGATGGATCATAAGAAGCTAGAAAGTGGGTATATTCTTCCTGACTCTCAGAGGCAAGGGCAGGGTTTGGGGGAGGGGGAAGAAAACCCCAGTCTCTGTTGTGTTTAATCAAGAGTTGGCATGATTTAGCGGGTAGAGGGCTGGGGTAGAGGAAGACCTAGGGTCTCTGGCCTAAGATACGAGCTGCCTGGAGTCCCTTAATCTCTCTCAGCACCAATTTCCCCATCTGGAAAGTGGGGATTTTAATACCTGTAGAACTTACCTCACAGAATTGTGGGAGTCACATGTGATAATGTGAAAGCTAAAGCACTAACGATATGACAGTTGTTAATTTTACTACAACTACTAATGGTGAGGCTATGTTACTAATGGTGAGAACATCATTGAATTGTGAAATGGTGGAGTTAGAAGACATGGCAAAGGTGCCCTGGTCCAACTCCTGAGCCCCAGGGAGGGTGTGTGGCTTGCCCTGGCTCCACCCAACGTGGTGGCCAGCTGGGATCAGAATTCAGGTCTCCTGACTCTCCAGCTCCGTGCTTTCCACTAAGCCACCCAGAGCCGTCTTTGTACAGGCCTGGGCAGCAGGGGCGCGAGTTGGGTTTAATTACTGTGTGCGGCTCAACTGTTTATTTTTCTAATTAAATTTTATTTTTTAAAATTAATAAGTATTTATTTTCTCTCTCTCTCTCCCACTGGAAAAAGAAAAAGAAAACCCTTGTAACAAATTTACTCAGTCAAACAAAATATACTCTCGTATTGGCCATGTCCCAAAATGAATGTTTTTGATATTATAACATGGAAATTCTGGGATATGGAGGCCTCTGTGGGACAAAGCATTGCAACTAACCAGGAGAAGGGAGGCAGACTCAGAGAACCTGAGTCAGAGAAAGGTTTGGACATCCAGTGAACTTGAGCTCTGTCTGTCATCTCATCTTTGCAAAAGAGCCCAGAATGAGTGAGAGGTCCAGCAGGGCGCAGGGCTTTGAAGTGGGACCCTGTTGGGGCAGAATGAAAGAGCTAACTGCTATGGGAAAGAGGGGCCCCAGCATGAGGGCTGCTTGGGGAACTGAGGACCACGTGTCTGCCTGGTTGGAGGGGCAAGGACATGGTGCTCACGCTCATGGCCTTTGCTGTGGCCTTGATGCCCCTCTGGAGCCGGTCACAATAGAAAACCTTATTTATATATACTCTGTGTGTTGTGTGTGCACATGGATGTGTACAGATCATCTCCCCTGACTGAATGGGAGCCTCTGGTGAGCAAGAACTGTTTCATTTTTGTGTATAGACCTGTGATCTCATTGGTTTAGGGAATTCTTGGGTTAGGAACCTGCAGGATGATTCCTTCTCTGTAACTCATGGCTTTTGAGCATTTCCCAGAGCACTGAGAATCTAAGGGCTTGTCTAGGAGTCCTGCAGACCAGATGTGGTGGAGTAGGGGGTTCACTCCAGGCCTTCCTGGCTTTGGGGTCACCTTTCTATCTGTCTCCCTATCTCCACTGCCTCTGGCATTGGGCACAATAAAAGATTGGTGATTCATTGATTGAATTTTGTTCTGCCGTTCTTTCCCCCGAGTTACATGCAGAATTGCCTTGTTTTGGCCAGATCTAAGAGAAGAAAGATTCTTGTACACAAGGACAAAGAAAAAGCAAAGAGCAGGTCCAACCGTGGCCACAGCAGCTTGGCCCCTGGTGAGCCTCACCAGCCCTGGGGATTTTTCTCCTTGATAGATGGAGCAGGCCCAGAGGTTGTATGCTGTCAGCCAGGTCTGCCAGTAGCCCAGAGGCCACATCAGCAGGAGCCTGGCCCTGTTTTCAGGGAAGCAGTTTGGGGTAGTGGGGAGATCCATAGCGTGGAGTCAGAGGAACTGAGTTCTGGAGCTGCCTTTACTCCCTAGTCACTTCTCTCTGATTATTAGTTTCTTGATCTGTAAAATGAGGGAAGTTGGATATCATTGGGTTAGTAGAGTGTTAGCTTCAAATTCACATTGGACTAGAAGTAGGTTTAGAAGTGAGCAGGAGACTGTTCTTTGCAGGAATTTGTGAAAGGAAGAAGGGGTATGGCATGATAGCATGACGGGATGGCAAAGTCAAGGGAAGATTTTTGATGGAAAGGAGACATTTGGACAGTTTAGGTCAGCACAGAGGTGGTTTAAACCTCACCCCCCAAAACACCCTTTGTTCCTTGGGGGAGGAAGGTGGTGGGCAGGACAGATGCCTTCCAGGGTGAGCTTGGTGACCTAGAAGCTAGCTGGGAGGATTCTATTGATATATCATGCTGTGGGGCAGCATGGGCTTTGCGTCTGGTGAAAGGTTGGCTTAGTCATCTGCAAAAGAAGTCCCAGCATTCTTGTGTCATGGGGGCTGACAGGAGACTAAGAGACATTTTCAGACAGCATCAGATGTAAAGGACAAAATTCAAATAATCTCTTGCCCATCTTTTTGTGAGTATTCTGACTGAGTCACCTTGGGCAAGTCACTTAACCTCTTAGTACCTCAGACAACTTGTCCATTAATGCTTATGGACTCTCTTAATGAGATTCTTAAGACTAGAAAATATGATGCAGGGGACTGTTGAGTCACAAAAGTTTGCTCATCTATGTTTGTAGAAGGGGTGTCTGATGCCAGTGAAATCATAGATGGGACAATGAAAATTTCCATATTCTCAGTTTTGCTCATGAGTGAACTCTCGTGGAAGAGAATATAGGGAGCAGATTTGGGGGGCAAATGATCCAGAGAATCACTTCATTTCATCTTTATTCCCTGCCTATATAAATATGGCTTATTTGTGCCCAAGGGGTGTGTGTGTGTGTGTGTGTGTGTGTGTGTGTGTGTGTGAGAGAGAGAGAGAGAGAGAGAGAGAGAGAGAGAGAGAGAGAGAGAAAGAGAGAGGGAGAGACAGAGGCAGAGAGAGAAGAGAGAGACACAGAGAGAGAGGCTCAGAGAGAGAGAGAGACAGAGACAGAGAGGAGAGATAGAGAGAGAGACCAAGAGACTCAGAGAGAGAGAGAGGAGAGAGAGAGACAGACAGAGAGACAGAGAGAGAGGAGAGACAGAGAGAGAGGAGAGACAGAGAGACAGAGACAGAGACAGAGAGGAGAGACAGAGAGAGAGAGGGAGAGACAGAGAGAGAGACAGAGAGAGAGAGGGAGAGAGAGAATAAACATTTATGAAGCTCCTATTGTATACCAGGTCTATGCTAAGCTCTGGAGGCAAAAGCCATTCCCTGCCCTCAGGGACCTCCCAATATCTAGTGTATATGTTTGTACATGTAGACACACATGGATTCTATGTATGTGTCTGCTATATGCAAGGCACTGGAGATGCTAAGACAGAAATGA
The DNA here is from genome assembly GCA_028627135.1 of Pseudochirops cupreus. Lineage (NCBI taxonomy): Eukaryota > Metazoa > Chordata > Mammalia > Diprotodontia > Pseudocheiridae > Pseudochirops > Pseudochirops cupreus. The sequence goes on along the minus strand of CM053583.1, from coordinate 416,650,673 downwards.
AAATCAGCCCCTGTCCTCAAAGGACAATCCACATATGTGTGTGTTTATTCATGTATGTGTATGCACACATATGTATACACATGTGTCTCTACATCTCTATATATACAGATATATGTGAATCATGTCACACAGGTAAGAGAAATTCAGATAGTATTATAAATCCTGTTAGTTTGAACTTTCTCTTCACTAGCTGCCATTTAAAAATTCTAATACTTTTCTGCACTGGAGAAAGGAGCAGAGAGAATCTGGTTCAGATGCCTTCCCCAGAGCTGACTGACTGCCTCATTCTTGGGAGGTAAGACCAGGGTGGCAAAGGTCAAAGGATTCCCACCACGTATTTCCCTGCTCTTACCATCCATCCATCCGATACAGCAATCTTCAGTGTTCCCACAGGCTTCAGGGACAGACCATCCTGGGGAGGAGAGGTAAAGTTTGCCCTTTTTTTGCCAAGAACAATGGCAAAAGTAGATTTTTCAGTGAGGAGCAGGGAAGCTGATTGTCTTGGTAGAACGGTATGACCTTGAGAGGAATCTAATGGAGCTATCCTCCAAGTGAGGGAGCTCCTGGGCCTTTGAGGTCTCCAGATGGAGGACAGACAGCCAGGTGATTTCAGAGGTGTCCTGGCTTCCCTGGGGATTGGGCTTAGGAGCCTGGGGGGCCCCTCCCAGCTGGACCCTTTGATTCTATGGCCTAGCCCTGAATCTCACATTCCCTTTGACAAGGCTCTTGTTGGGTTCTTTCCTTCATGACCCAGAGGATTCCAAGTTGGTGATGATTTTGCAGTGGCTTCTGCTGGAATTAAAGTAATTGTGATTGGTTTGTATTTCATGGAAGTCACACTTGATGTTTCTAAGAAATATTTAGTTGCTTTCTAATTAGGCCCAGGAAGATTTGGCTGACTGTGGTTAGAGTTCTTCTGTCTGGGTCAAAGCAAAATCTAGCAAGCAAGATGGCGTCTTCAGAAAATTCCGGCATCTCAGAAAGAAAGAGCTCCACCTTTGGTATCAGGAGAAGCCTGGGTTTGAATCCTACCCCTGACACCTGGGGAAACATTGGCCAGCCATTCAACATCCCTGAGGCTTGGTGACTTCAGCGGTAAAATGGTTATGATCATTCTCCTAGTTCCCGCCTCCTAGGGTTGTTGTGAGGTTCAGATAAGGAACGTCCGTGAAGGGCTTTGTCCAGTTTAGAGCCCTCCCTCAATGTCCCCTGGCCCTCATTGCTAGTGTTTCAAACTCGTTGGGTGAGCAGTACCTGCGTGACATGGCAGTTCTGGCAGCAGCTGAGGGACAAGCCCCTGCTGGGCCACTCCCAGTCAAGGAAGGCCTCACCTTACCCACCTGCCAGGTGGCTCCAGCCTTCCGCTTCTCCTCTTATTCCTGATCTTCTCTTTCCTGTTGTACCTTTCTTGGATGTTTCGACTTTGGGAATAGCTGTGGAAGCTCAAGCCCAGTTTTTGTACAATAGTCACTAAATTTGAGGAAGCCAGAGGCCAGCCCATATTGATGTCTATTTTCCCTGTTCTTACATAATTTCCTTACATTCCTCTAGTCTTTTTTCCCCAATAGATCTCATTTGGGAAGTTTCTTTTACACCCACAATCAAATAAGCACTAATTTGGATTAACTAGGGGGAGGGCCAGTTGGAATTTGTGCAAAAAAAGTGAATATTTGAAAAGAAATGTTTTAGTACTTTCAAAGTAGTGTGGCCTGGTGGGTATAATGAAAAACTTGGAGCCAAAAGACCTGGGATGAAATTCTCATTCTAGCATTTACTTGATGTATGACCATGGAAACTGAGCCTCAGTTTCCCTATCTGTAAAATTGGGGTAACAACCTATGGTGCCTACCTTATAAAGTTGTTGTAACGGTCAAATTAGGTGCTGTGTGTGAGGGGCCTTGCAGACTTTACAGCTGTTTTATTGGTTTTGCTTAAATGTTTTTCCTTGAGTGGTGGCGATATTCAGTGAAGAGGGTGTCTTCTGGGGCAGGAGAGCACCAGTGAAAACAAAAGTCAATAGTAAAACTTTAAAAAAAAATGAGAACTAGAGCCCCAGGCCTGGGATCAGGAAGACTCAAATCCGACCTCAGACACCTACCAGCTGTGTGACCCTGGGCAAGTCACTTCACCCTGTTTGCCTCAGTTTCCTCATCCGTAAAATGGGCTGGAGAAAGAAATGGCAAACCACTCCAGCGTCTCTACAAAGACAACCCCAAATGGGGGGGGGGGGTCACAAAGACTCGGACAGGATTGAAATCTCTGCCTGTGGACCATAAACTTGTTTAAATGTTTTGGTAACTAAATTTCAACATAAAGTGTTTCTTTGTAGACCTATGTATTTTGATTTATGCCTTTAAAAGTATTCTTTTGAGAAGAGGTATGTAAGGCTTCACCAGAATGCCAGAGAGATGCAGGCCACAAAAGTAACAATTACCCAAAGAAATATTTCTAAAAAGTCGAATGTCCGCGAATGTAATGTTAAGGAAACATTAAAAAAAAGAAGCCCTGCTTTAAATCTATGCTCCTGCTAATTGTTATTATTCAAGGACTTAGAGTCACTCCCATCAGATGAGCTTGGTGTGGCTGGTCCTTAAGGGGCATACTTTAATGAAGAGAGAAGAATTGCTGCCAGTTAGCACACTGGTAGATGCAAACAAGCGCTAGAAAAGCCTTTTGCTTGCATGTAGATTAAAGGTAACCAGCTTACGTATGCCATTAATGGGTAACATCTAAAACAGTCATGGATGAAGCAAGGACTTTCTCAAGAGTTCCCACCCAGTCTGAAACAGGAAGTCTAAGTCTCCCTCTGTCACTGCCTGTCTTTCTCTCCAAGACCATATTTCTAGAGATTTCAGGATCATCTCCTCAACATGAATTTCAGTGGGCTCTGATTCTTCCAAATAAATGCTCATGATCAGAATCTCACTCTTCGGATTCAGGGTGACCACAAGACATTGGGCACAGTAAAAACAACAAAAACCTGACCTCTCTCCCCAGTGCCCAGTGTGCCAGCATCACTGCTGGTCCTGCCTCTTCCCAGAGAGTTTGGTTGAGTGACACAAGGTATCCACTCAGTCCTCCTGTGTACAGGAAGTGTCTGCCTAGAAACCAGACTGGGGGAAAAGGCCATCCATAATGGTGAAGTTAGAGCTTTCCAGTAAGGAAGGGGTGAGAGCAGGTGGGTAGTAACAGCAGCTTCCATAGAGACATAGCAATGGCAACAGGATCTAGGAAAAACCTGGTGAGGAAGAGAAAGTAACCTGGAGGGATAAGGGTGTGATGAGGTCTTAGAAAATACAGCTGGTTTTCAAGCCTCCATCTCCAGGCAGATGTATTCCAATATAAGTCCTCTGTGAGGGAGTTGACCATAATGTCCCTTCCTGGGCCTTAGTATACCACCATGAAGAGGGGCAGTGAGGAGGGGAGGAGCTTAATTGGAAGGCTCAATGGTGCTTTCTTCTTTTTTTAATTTAAGGAAGGCAGGGGAATTAACTCCTACTGATCGTCAGTCAAGATTGGCATCTTATATCCATGGGGATCCATGTATCTGTCCTCTAGCTGTTGTCATTGGGTCACAGCATCAGGGGACTGAAGTCAGCCATGCTCCTGCTATTCATATGGCTGGCTTAGACACTGGAACGCTTGGGGCTCGGTTACTACAGGGCCATCCTCAGCACATTCTTTCATCTGGGCTCATCTGCTTTCATGGGGTCCTGTTCTTGAAACATCCTCCCTCCATTCAGAGTGCCCTCGTGCTTCCTCTGCCTCCACAAACTTAACTGATTAAAGACTTAGTTCAAGACTCTTCTTTGCCATGCCACTAACCCTAGCAGCCCACAGTGAACTTTGGAGAGGATGTAGAAGAAATAGTGAGAGCCTGGAGTCAGGAGACTTGGGATGAGTCCTGCCTCTGACACATTTTAGCCCCATTACTTGGGGCTTACTCTCCTTAAAGAGCATAAGCTCATTGAGGGTAAGGATCATGTCATTCTTCCTGTTTGTATTCCCAGCACTGAGCAGGCAGTTAATAAATGCTTATTGATGGTAGGATTTAGAGCAGGAAGGGGCCCAAGAGGCTGTCCAGTCCATGCCTGAATTTTACCAAGAGGGAAAAGGAGACCCTGAGGAGTGATTTCACTTCCCAAAGTCTCCCAGGGAATACATGACAGAGGAGACAGCTTAAACTTAGGTCCTCTGATGCCAGATCTTCTTTCCATGTGACCGTGCTGCCTTTGTTCCTTGTCTGCCGCATCCCTCTCTTGTGTGTCCCCCCCCCCATGTCTGTTTATTAGATTCTTCATGTGGGGCGGGGCATCATCTGAAGTGGTCATTGGACTAGTGCTAAGGGGAGAAGCAGGTCAGGAAGAGTCATATGGTTGGGAGGCTTGAGAACATTGGTGTGGCAGGAAGAGAGTGTACCTGGTAATTCTAAGCCTCTGTGACCAACTTGCAGTGGATCACATATGCTCACTGGTTTTCGATGTTCTCACATAGGAAATGACCTGCTTGGATTGGAGAGTGTCTAATGGCCCTCACAGTTATACCATTCCAAACAATAAAGTCCAGATGAAATCATAAAGTTAACATCTCTATTGAAAACAAAGTGATCAGTGGCCACGTAGAGTATGCTTTGATTCTCGGCAAAATTCACAGAAGGCAGAACCAGGAGTGAGCCCGAGTTGAAGGAGGCCCATTGAGGTACAAGGTCAGCTGACACTTGCTGGTAATGAGAATGTCCCCAAGTGGAAGGAGCCACCTTGAAAGGTGTTGGGCTCCCTTCCCTTGGAGCCCAGGTGCTGTGGTAGACCCTGGGAGAGACAAAGGCAGAACCAACAGTCCCAATTCGCAGGTTCTGTGGCTATGTTGTCCAGAGCAGTCTTCTTCATGTAGGGATTCAGCCCAGGGTGGGGAACCAGTAGCTTGGAGGCCACATGTGGCATTCTAGGACCTCAAGTGTGACCCTTTGACCGAACCCATACTTCGCAGAACAAAATGATTTATTCTGTAAAACTTGGACTCAGTCAAAAGGCCACACCCAAGGACCTGGAAGACCACATGTGGCCTTGAGGCTCCAGGTTCTCCACCCCTGGACCAGCTTATTGTTAAGGCCCTTTTGCTTCTCAGATGCTGGGATGCATCCTTCCTCTTGGCCCTAGGGAGCACTATGGGAGCCATCCCCTGGTTTTCTGCAAGAAGGCTCAGATGACAGCAGGTGGCAAGCTCCATTCAGACCCCCTCCCCTAAGGAGACAGCTGAAGATGGGGATCACCTTCATAAGTACAAGATGAAGAAGAACAAATCAGCAGTTTATAGCAAAATGATCTTTCACTCATATGGTTATCCAAATGCTGAGTCTTACTGTTTCTTTCTCTACACCATCTCTTGTGACATGGAGAGGCAACTTAGGAGCATGGAGAAGCTGCCTTTTGAGTCTGGAGGACCTGAGCTCATGTCCCGCCTCTGACCCATCCTCACTGGATGACTGAGGCAAGGCCTGGCACCTCTCTGGGCTTCTCAAGTGAATCTGAGTTGGCAAAGAAAGTCCTCGCAGAGAGGGATTTTCCATAGCTATGAAGTGATAGCTCTAGAAGAGAAAAATGCTGGCCTGTCCAATTCTTTCTATGCACACCACTATAGTGCCAGCCCATAGGGCCTGGACAATGGCAGTCACCTTCTGAGTCACACAAAATAAGGCTCTTGCTATCTCTCCCCTTAAGTCTCTCCCCATCACCTTTTACCACTCCATCCTCCCACAGTTTCTAAAGTGATTTCTAAAGTGGAAGTCTGGCCACATGACTTCTCTCAACTCCCATGATTCCCTATCAAACATAAGGCATTCAAAGCTTTTTATGACCTGGCTCCGATTTGCCTTTCCAGCCTTATTACACATGAATCCCCTTAATGCAATCTCCTGTCCTTCCTACTATTCTCCATACACTAGATTCCATCTCCAGTGTCTGTGCTTTCTCACTGGCCATGCCCCATGGAGTGCATCACATCCCTCCTCATATCTCCAGACCTGGAATGCTCCACATCCCTCCTCACGTCTCCAGGCCTGGAGCGCTCCATGTCCCTCCTCACGTCTTCAGGCCTGGAATGCTCTGCATCCCTCTTCATTTTCGTCTCTCTGAATCCCCAGCTTCTTTCTCAGCTCAGGGGCTGCTTTCTACATAACATCTTTCCTGAACCTCTGAGCTGCCAGTGCCCCCTTGTGATCTTCCATATTGTAACTTTGTATATAGTTTTATATTTATATATGTATATATGATATATACTTTGTATGTAACTATGTATCATAGATATACTTTGTATATAGTTACATACATAATATGTACTTTGTATATAACTATGTATCATAGATATACTTTGTATATAGTTATATATATTGTATATACTTTTTATGCAACTATGTATCATAGATATACTTTGTATATAACTATATGTACCATGTGCCAGGCCCTGCATTAAGCGCTTTATAAATATCATCTCATCTGACCTTCACAACAGGCCTGGGAAGTCGGTGCTATTTTTAGCCCCATTTTACAGATGAGGAAACTGAGGCAGGCAGAGGTAAAGTGACCTGCTTGAGGTCACAGAGCCAGTAAGGGTCTGAAGCCAAATTTGAACTTGGGTCTTCCTGACTAGGCTTAGCACTCTATCTGCTGTACCCCCAGCTGCCTCAAGGATCTGCAGGAAAATGGAGGCTGCTTCTTAGGTGTTGCCTGGAAATCCTTTCTTGGGGTGGGTTGGACCTTGTGGCTCTGAAATCCCCTCTGACCCTGAAGTTCTGTCCTTCTGAGTATGTCCCTCTGTCTGAAGGCTGCATTAGAGGCTGCTGGGGAGCTGCTTGTTTGTGGTGAGTTCTTGAGCCAGCCAGATGCATGCTGTGATCCTGGTAGTCCAAGGGAAAGGATCATTGCTCAGCCTTGCACTGGCTGCATTGGCCCAGGGGTGGTGATGCTGGCTTTGGGCCTCCTCGCCTCCCTCCACTGCAGGGGTCATGGCTTTGGTCTTCGAGGGGGAAGCCTGTGTCTCCAGTCTTGTTTCAGCAAATGATGTGCATGAGAAATCTGCATGGATTACTAGTAAATGGTCAGCATGTTATTTTGAGCTGAGATTTTTAAAGCTATTGGCCATTTAAAGTAATTGGACCTTTTTCATATGTGAATATTTGGGCAAAAGGAAATGAAGGCATTTTCTGTAAAAATGAGATTTTTGCTGTTAGAGGGTGAGGTAGACAGTTTGAATCTCAAATGATGATGTTGTTTGGTCTGTCCCTATCACACCAGGTGAAGATTTAGGAAAAAGTTGGGAACTTTGAGATTTTCTAAAATTGCCCTGACTCTAATAGCTAATACATATTTCTGAATTTGGGATAAAAAATAAAATTGTCTACTCATGGATTAAAAAGCCCCTAAGTAGGACTGAGGGCTGAGGAAATCTTGCTGAGAATCCAGAAAGACATTGCAGTGCTGAGGCCCTGGGAGCAGGGTTGTAAGTGAAGTGAGATGACTTGGATCTGGGTGTTCCAAGGACATCAGTGTCTCCCGTACTGGGGTGTGCAAAACTTTCATAGCTATGTCTTGAAGCTAAGAGGCCAGCCTCCTGCAGAGCCAGCTGTCTTCCGCCAAGAAGGCTTAATTGGAGAGCTTGAAAAAGGAAGTGAACGAGAGGGAGGAGAGGAGGCAGGAGAGTGGGGTGATGGAGGGGGAGGGGAAGAGACTTGTTCTCACCGTTCGGAATTGTTGCTGAATAACACCTGCCCCTTCTGCCAATCGAGAATAATGTGGACACAAGAAATGGAGACATTAGCCAACAACTGGTTAATTCCTAGCTCGTGCCTAAGAGTGATAGCGTCCTTCCTTCCCAGCACCCCAACAAGGCTGACAGAGTGTGTGTACTGGGGAATGGGGGGAGTTGAGTTTTTTCCATCTTTTATTGAAGGGAGTTGAGGCTCCAACAGGGGGTGTGACTTGCCAGCATTTGAACCCAGGTCTGCTTACACCAAGGGGAGCATTTCTTCTCCTTCTATGACATGCAGAGTTTTGGGCATAGAAGGTAGAGATGCTTGGTGACTGATTGGTTGGATGATTCCCCCATGCTGCCTCATGCAAGTATCCTAAATTCATTCTCTGCCAAGCTTGTAATCAATTCGGTGAGCAGGGAGGAGGACAAATCGCAGTTCTGGCACATCTGCTTTCAGAATGTGGAATGGTTTAAGTCCACTGAATTTGTATTTAAAAACAAATGTGGGCTCCCTTCCAGTGCTGATGTTTTGAAGTGGAATTGGAAGGCAAGCCCTTTATGGCCAACAGCTGAAATTTCTTTTCTTTTCTTTTTTTTTTAAAAAACGACATAAAGAACAGATTAGGGCCATTTTTTTCTTGGCATTTCCAGACAAGTTAGCAGTTGGAGCAGGAGCCTGCCCACCATAATGAGAGGTAGAGGCTTTGCAGGACCCAGCATCATAGGCCGTGAAGACAGCTACCACAGCTACGCTGGTGACGAGCTGACTGGGCTGGCCATCTGGATTATTACGAAACCATCCTGTCCCATCTACCCCACATGGTGTAGACAGAGTTCTCATTTGTTCCTACTCAGGATTGCTGGCTCCTTGTTTTGTTTCCCTTTGTCAAGGACTGGTCTTGACACAGGACTGAATCTTCAGACCTTGCCTTTGGTTTTGAACTTCATTTCCCTTTCAGTTTTCTTGCCTAGCTTTTTCCTTCTCCTGTGTGACTTGTCCACTAATGTTACTTTATTGTTGTGGTCACTTCCCCTGTTTTCTAACAGGTAATCATGATGGCAATCACCCTTCTAGGGCATCTGAAGTCCCCGTCCCAGCAGCGTGCTGCCGAGCCTGAGAAGTAGTGGGATCTTCGTTTGAGGAGAGGAAGCAATTTGTTGCAGGTTCTCCACCCCTGGTCCAGAGCTAGTGAATGTTTAGGGCTAGGATTTGAACTGAGGTTCTGCTAATGCATCATACTCTAGGGGAAAGAGTCCTCGATTTGGAGGCAGAGAACTCAAGGGCAGATCCTGACCTGGGAGCTTTGTACAAATGACTTAACTAACCTCCCTGGGCCTCAGTTACCTTGTCTGTAAAATGGGGCAATTGAACTAGATAACTTTGGAAGTCTCTTCCAGCTTAAAATCCAGGTTTCTGCAATCTTGTGTCCTGGTTTCAAGTCCTGATTTTACTTCTTGCTCTCCACGTGCCATTGGGAAAGTAACTTGACCTTTCTAGGTTTAAGCATGTGGAGAATGAAAAGGAATAACCAGTCATAATATGTAGCATTCACATAGTGCTTTTTGTGAACATTATCTCACTTGACCCTCATAACAACCCTGATGTCCATTGTACAGAGAAAGAAGCTGAGACAAACAGGAGTTAAGTGACTTACCCAGGGTCACACAGCTAATAAGCCTCTGAGGCTGAATTTGAACTCAGGTCTTCTTGACTCCCAGTCCAGCAGTCCATCTACTGTGCCATCAGCTACCTCAATGAAGGGCTTGGTGTCAACACAGGCTTCACATCCATCCCAGCTCTAAATCTTTGATCCTTTGTTTGAAATATTTTAACTGCCTGTCTTTTTCCCCCTTTCCAATGAATCATTCTTTTTTTTTCTTTTTGAAGGGGGGAAGGCAGGGCAGTTTGGGTTAAGTGACTTGCCCAAGGTCACATGGCTAGTAAGTGTTAAGTGTCTGAGGCTGGATTTGAACTCAGGTCCTCCTGACTGCAGGGCCACTCTATTCACTGAGCCACCTAGTGGCCCCTCCAATGAATCACTCTTATTATCTGTCTTCAGATGTGAGGGTGTAGGGGCCTAATGTTGTGTGCCTGAACCTCTGAAGCAGAGCTGCTATTCCTGAAGGGATGGAGGAACCCCTCGTGCCTGGACAGGGCAGCCTCTGCCTTCTTTGGGCCCAGCTCTCTTATAAAAGACTTTCCCCCAGGGAGAAGAAGGCCTTCCATTGATTTCTTGGGCCCAAATCCTTGACTGGGGAGCCTGGGGAGGCTGGGAGCTGTCAATGGGAGCCTTTACCCTTTCCTGAGTCCTGTTCTCAGGAGCTTAACTGATCATAGTAATGGGGAAAAATAACACAGGGGAAGGCAAAACCATATAGAAGAATAATAAAGAATGTTCCAGCAGAGGAGCTAACGTCGATGTGGATACTGGAGCACCCAAGGAGGGGCATCGCGGAGTGGAACGAGGTTGCGGGATTGTAAACCTGAAGTCCTGCGTTCAAATGTCGCTCAGCCACCCGGTTGTTCTGTTAACAGGGGTGGGTCCTCGCTCCTCCCCGGATCTCACTCGTTTGGAAATGAGGGGCTTGGGTCTGAGTGATCTTGAAAATCTCAGAGCTCTGAATTGTTTCATCATGTTGTAACAATAATGACAATTATAATGGCTCCTGCCACTAAGCTCAGTAATGATTTTAAAGTAAATGAGAAAAATCCCACTGTAGACCAAGAGGCAGTGTGGGTGTAGACTAAAGGCCTTGGAGTCAGGACAGTAAGTGCCAGGTGCTGTACATCACCTCACTGAAGGCCTGAGCACAGAGAAGCTCACTTCTCATTGCCCCAGGCTAGTGCCCCAGCCCAGGACTCCAGGGCTCTCGAGGTTCCTCAGACAGTTGGCTGTCTGCATTGGTGGGGGGCTGTCCTCCTTGGGAGACCACCCCTCCCATCCAGCTTTAGAGCTGGACAGGGCCTCTGAGGTCGCTTAGCTGTCTTTACCCAGAGAGGTCCAAGTTCATAGAGGTCATGTCATGGTGAAGGCTCCAGCGCTTGGCCCTCTGACTCCTAATCCAGACTTTCCATTTGATGTGCTGCCTTTCTTCTACAAATAAGGGTAATGGGCATCCTCCCTCACTTTGGGGCTGGGGGCTAGGATGTGAATCACAAAGCTGTCTTCTTGGCCTGCTCTGGTGCTTCAGACAGTTAAGAGGAGGGACTGAGGGATTTTTGTTAGCCAGCAGACAATTAGGAATCTTGTGAATCTCATCCTGGAGTATAAATTACTGCTGTTTAGGATGAATAGAAGCAAGGAAAGTATGTGGATTCATTAAGATTGCCCCTGGAGCCAGCCCGTTCTGATTGTCTGTAATTCTCTGACAATGAGGGTCCCTCGGCCCCACCCTCAGAAACATTGTCTCCCCCACAGGAGGGGTAGGCCTTCAGCTGTAGTGGCTTCTTCCTGCTCAGACCAGGGGAACAGGTGGCAGCTTCTCCTTCCCTTCCTCTTATTAGGTCTCTGCCCTGGGCACCTCTGAGCAGTGATGGGCCTGGAGGAGCCAGAGAGACGGCCAGAAGAAAGATTAGACAATGTAGGGCCAGGCTTCTGTTCTCCTGCAAATCCTCCCTCATGGTGGCCCCCCCCCCCCCCGCCCCAGCCCAGGCCCTGGCTGGAACCTCTGAGAAAGGGGAGCGGCTCCCAGAGTCCTAGACTGGGGGCGCCTCCTGAGTGGGCCTTTCTGCATAGAAAAGGGATTGAAAAAGGGCCTGGGCCTGTGATCTCTGTGGTATCAAGACCATTTAGATGGGGAAATGCTTCCACCAGTGTAGGCAGCCACCTCTGCAGCTTGGAGGGACTTGCCCAGGTCCCTGAGAGAGGTCATGTGCACATGTGGAAGGCCAGCTTCGAAGCCAGGTATTCCTGGTTCTCAGGATGCTTCTCTATCATCTTTCTCTCTTCTCAATAATCCCAAATATCTGTGTCTTCACAGTAAGCACCTTGAGCCCTTCATCTCAGCGCCAAATGGAAATGGAATTAGGAAGCCTGTTTCTAGAAGGCTTTTCTCCCCTCCTCTTCCTTCCTATGATTCAACGGTTTTTCTTTCCAAATTGCCGGTTTAAGCTTGATTTTTTTCTAATTTTATCTCTTTACATTCAGGGGATCAGAAGTGTGCTCCCAGTTTCTGTTTTTGTATCACATCCTTTGGGATTCTTCAACTCAGCAGCTTATGGCCCTGGGAGGAGATGAGGCCATGCAGTGCTGCTCAGTGGAAAGAGACCTAGCTCTGGAGTCCTAGGCTCTGGATTCAAATCCTATCTCTGACCCTTACTACTCTGTGACTTCAGGCGAGTCACTTCATCTCTCTGGGTCTGAGGGCCCCCCCCTCCAGAAGGAGGGAGTTGGAATAGGTCACCACCATCACCACCACCATCACCACCACCACCATCACCGTCATCATCACCATCATCACCACCACCATCACCACCACCACCATCATCACCACCACCAACATCATCACCACCACCACCACCACCACCATCACCATCACCACCACCACCATCACTGTCATCATCAGCATCATCACCACCACCATCACCACCATCACCACCATCACCATCACCACCACCATCACTGTCATCACCACCACCACCACCATCACCACCATCATCACCAGCAGTAACAATAACAACATCTGGCATTGATTTGCATCACTTAGCACATTATCTCTTTTAATCCTCACCACAGCCCTGGGAGGTGGGGACTGCTATGATCCATGTTTTACAGATGAAGAAACTTGAGGCTGAAAGGTGTCCAGGGTGACATAGCTACTCAGTGTCCAGGGCAGGATTCGAACTTGGGTTTCCTGGCTCTGCACTGCCTCTGATTTCTATTCTGTCTTTGTCCTGGGCACCTCTGAGCAGGGATGGGCCTGGAGGAGCCCAGAACATGGAATGGACGATGTGGGGCCATGAGTCCGTTCTGGGGAGCTCATCTCAGCAGGCGACCTCTCCCTATGTCCAGAACTACTGCGTTTCATTCCTCTTTGATGTGAGATCTGACTTTTCCTTTGCTCACTTCTGCCTCTTCCTCTTGGCCCTTTCTTTTCCTTTCTCACCCTGCCTTTCTCTTGCTGTCTCCACTGAAGTCCTGGGTGATCTCTGGGCTGAAGACGTGGACGGGCGGGGGGGAGGTCACTGGGTGAGCATGAGCGCTGGTGAAGTGCCTGCTGCCCGGGCACCCACAGGCCGAAGGTGCTGCCCTGTGGCCTTACCCTGCCACTCTTGGCTCTGGCCAGTAAAGCCCTTTCTTGGCCTTCCCTTGGTTATATTAATGGCTGATGCAGGTGTTCCAGGCCTGGAGCTGAGTCCCTGCTCGGGCCCCCTGCTGTGCACAGAGGTGCCCTTGGGCTCCAGCCTAGAGTCACAGGGAGCAGACAAGTCGGCACAAGGAGGGACCAGTTGGTATTCGTGGGTCACTTTCACTGAAAAGTAAATAAGAATCCATCTTTTAGCTTGCTCCAGCTCCAAAGTGAATATTGACTCTGTAGCAGCTTCCCATATGTGGAAAAAGCCTGCACTCAGTAAATTAGAGCCGAGCACTGGATGTATCTTCTTAATGACTTCTGCTCTGTGGAGCTAAAGAACACAGTATTCCTTTTGGGGTAAAAAGCAAAAAACCAACCAAACAAGGCACAGGCCCCTCCCTTCCCCCTCCCCCACCTCCAGCAGTTTCTGGCAGTGCTGTTCAGCTGCCACAGGAAGGATTGGCGATAACAGGGACACCGAGGCAGCTTTGGAGGATGGCACCTGGCACCGCCAGGCTTGGGAAGCCAATGGGCTCCTGTTAGTGCCTTCCCCTGGGGGGTGGGCCCTCCCCCCTGCATGTAGCTAGGATGGCCCCGGTCATTGGGCAGTGAACTCCTTGAGAGCCTGGATTGTTTTGGCCTTTACTCACATTGCCAGAACTTGGTGCAGTGTTTGGCGCACAGTAGGGCTTTAATCAATGGTGTGGATGGATTGACTTTGTTCTATGTCCAGGTGGTTGTGGTCAGTGTAATGGTCAGTCCCAGAGAGCCTGTGATTGCTTTGGGCCAGGACGTTGGATTAGGAATCAAGAGGCCAAGGCTTTGACTTCTGATGTCCCAGTCAGTGTTCTTGGGTCAATCACATAACACCTTCCTCATTTTACTGTTTTGTAAGGTGCGAGTGATGTTACCTGCCTCATCCATACCATAGACCACTTTGTAAGTTGTGAACAAAGTAGTGGGATGCAGTCCAGAGAAGGCCTGGTTTCCTTAGGATTTTACCAACCAGGCTAGGTGAGGGAAATGCAGGTGAGCCCTCGGGAGGGGGGCAGGGGATACCAGAGGCAGCTGAGCTGCTGATTTGCCTTCCATTCTTCCCCAGACACTGTCACATGGCCCAGGTGAGGTGGGGTTCCAGGGAAGACTGTCTCTGTGGGCCTTGCAAAGGGCAGACAAAATCCCTGGCTGCTCTTTAACGTGGATCTGGACTTTGACCAGGTGCTTGTGTTTCTGCTGCTCTCGGGCCCTGGGCAACATCACAGAAATTCTAAAAGGATGCAGGGAGACATTGAAGAAATTCGAAGGGTTTTGGCAGATGATTTGAGGAGCCTCAGTCCCTGTGATGAATAGCAGGGTGGCCATTTCCTTAGTTGAGCCTGGCTCAGGTTGAAGCAAATCTTCGTTTTCTTGATCAGTACATTTTTAAATAATGAGAAAATAGATTCTATCACTGATGCACTAATTGCAAACAGCTCTCAACATTAAAAAAACAGCACAGTATTGATTTTTCATGAAGCATTTTTTGGATTGTCAAAATGTTTGTGGATTACTAAGTCCACATCTCTAGACTGTTAGTGTTTCTACTAGACTGTCAGTTCCTTGAGGGCAGGGAATGTGTTACTAAATCTTTATATCTGAAGAACTCAGCACCCTGTCTTCTACTCTGTCTGTCTCTGTTTCTGTCTCTGTTTCTGTCCCTCTCTGTCTCTGTCTCTGTTTCTGTCCCTCTCTGTCTCTGTCTGTCTCTGTCTCTCTCTGTCTCTGTCTGTCTCTCTCTTCCTCTTGACTTGGGATGTCATAGGCATTCTTAGTGCAGAAACTCTCTCTCCCCTGGTGTATTCTCTGCTGCTTCCCTGTAGCTTATTCCTCCTCTCTTGGACTGGTTACAGCCTCCTAACTGGACTTCTTGCCTCCAAAGGTCCTGTCCATTTTTAATCAATCCTTCACATACTTTACTGTTTAAGTAATAGGGATTTGGACTGGATTTGTGATTTCATTGGTACAGGGATCTCCTTCTGCCAGCTCAAGTTGGCCCCTTCTTTGCAATCTATACCTTTGCAGCAGGCATTCCTAACCTTTTGGGGGTCATGGACCCCATTGGCAGTCTTGGTGCACACAGGATGATGAAGGATGCCAATTATATTGAAATACAGTTATGAAAATCTTTTTTAAAAAGCCTCAGTTTCCCCAACTCCAGGTTAACCTGTCTTAGAGAGTTGCCGGGGGCAGTGAGAGGTCACCAGCCATGAGGTGGCAAAGCTTAAATTGAGCTCTCTGGCTCTGCGGCCACTCCTCTGCCCACTACAGCAGTTAAGGTGCTTGCCTACCCCCTGGTGCATAATCAGTTGGTGCTGAATACCAGCTTATTGAACTGAAAGCATGAGTCACCAGTGTGTGCTTTCCAGATGATCCAAACGAGAAGGTCCCAGTAGACTAAGACGTTGAATGTTTGGGGGCTAAAATTGCAATAAAGTGACTTTTCAATGAATTTGAGTTGCTCCAAACCTGCCTTTTCCCCTGTTACAAGGCAAGAAATTGCTTGTTTATGCTTCTTTAGTCTAGTTGTAGCTTGGGGAAATTTTGCTGACCAAGTTGTGTGTGTGCCCACCTTCCCCATAGGGAAGGTGGGCAGACCTTGGCTGATCCAAAGGGGCAGCACCATCTAATCTGCTGCTTCTCCTAAAGGTGCCATCCCAGCTTGCTGCAGGCTGGAGCTAGTCTTAAGATACTGTCTCCTGGAGAGTGAGTGTCCCAGGGACAAATGCCAGGCTGCTCAGCTTGCTGCTGCAGTGGGCTGCATTTCCCTGCACCATTCATTGATTTTCATGTGTCTGTGGTCAGCATATAATCACTGAGTGCTACCCCCACTCCCCCCATGGGCATGGAACTTGAGGGAGAGTGATGTGGGGGATGGAACTCTGTACCCAAGGAGCTCCAAATTCACTGTGGTTTTTACCTGGCAAAGCCTCACTAAAGCAATATTGATTCCTTCCCAGGATCATCTAATTTAGGGTTTCCTGTGCTACCTGGGCCCAAGAACTTTGGGTTTTGTAATATACTGAAGATATTCATAAGGGCAGAGGTCAAGCATGTAACCAACAAGCAGAAAGTGGAATGGCTCAATTATTTGTCAAGAGGTTGGGTGAGGATGGGGAAGGGCGGTATGAGTCACCTCATCCTCACCTGCCCCACTGACAAGTCATCAGAGTTAGTACAACTGCTTGGAAGAAGAAGCCTTTTTGGTTCTGCACTTTGCTTGGCTTAAACAAGGGAAGGAACCTTTGCTCCTTTTGAGTCAGAGTGTCTTAGACTCCCTCAAAATGTAAATTAATGACATTTTTGGCAAGTGAGGCCTGGATGCACTTAATACCGTGTCAGATCCTGTAGTATAATCTTTAGGACTTCAGACATCATGGTGGGCTGGGGTAATCACAAAAAACTTCGTGGATATTAACCGAGTCTTAATCATGTGGAAACAGGACAAAAGGGAGAGAAGGTTTTATTTACCATGAAAATGCCTGTGGGAAAAAGAAGGTTCTGAAAATAGCTGTCCACTACTATAATAATGGCAAGCAACCTAGGGTGACACTCCCTCCTTCTCCTTAGGAACATTCATTCATCTGCCTGGTTACTTGAGATGGAGGATAATCTGTGGGTTGTTTTTTAAAAAAATCCCTAACATCTTGGCTCTGCCCCCCCAATCTTTTCCAGTTTGGGTAAAATTGTAGTGATAGGAGACCCTGGAAACTCTATCAAGGGGCCTGGCAATCCAGAGATCTCTCTAGCCTCTTGTGGGATAATGCCTCTCCTCTAAGAGGAGAGAAAAAATTCCATGTGAATTGCCTAGAAATCAATGGGCCAGCCTTCCTTTAAAAAAGTAAGAAAGTTTATGTCATAGGAATGATCCTGGACAATGTCCTGTCCTTGTCCCAGGACTGGATTGGGAGCCAGAGTAAGGTAAGGGAGGCTTTCTCTGATATAGCTCCCTGGTATTAGGCCTGCTAGGCCTGTCATCGAAGAGCCGTAATTCACTGCCTCTGAAAATGAGAAAAGGTCATAGTGTTCTTTATTTAGAAATGGGGGGAAAAGTAACTTTGGGATCCAGAAGCAAGGTAGAGGCTTGCAGAGGCTGACCTTAAAATCCCCACTTGTTCGAAATCCAATTTGTTTGTTGCCCATGGCCAATCTGAGGCTAATTCTTGTGACTTTAAAAAGAGTAGCCGCAAATCAGAGAACAGGTTCAATCAGCCTTGGTGGGGGCTGGGGCCGTGGCTCAGAGATATGATAGAGAAGGGTGGGGATAGGTCCTTCGAGGCTCATCCCATTCTGTCTCCCTCCCCTTCTTGTATATTGCGGTTATGCCAGCACTGAGGAAAGCAGGCCTCGGCTGCTAAGTGATAACACAAGCTCAGGGGGCTAGATGATTCGGACAGAGAAGAATGGTCCTTGGCTTGTTGAGGGGGAAGGGAGTGAGGATGGGGAGATAAGGAAATCTGACATATAGGGATCTGGAGAGGTATTTGTATTGGGTGTCCGGTCTCCTGAGCTAGAATTGCTGTAGCAGCCAGCTGGGGAGGGCTGATCCTGAACTGAGCCCCTGAAAGGAGCTTGTCATTCGTCCGTAGCCACCATTCAACCATGAAAGGTCAAAAGCACTTTGTTATCATGCTGGAGAGAAGGGCCTGGGGCCCCCCATGACTTGGCCCTAGGATCTTGGCCCTCTACTCCTGGGAACCTGAGGCCAGATTTCAGATGGTAGATTAAAGCCTTGGATTATTGAAATAAAAATCCCCTTTGCTTGCTTGCTGTTTAATTAACGATGCCGATCAGGTCATCGAACACCCAAGGACCTGATGAGAGTTGAGGTCAGTGTTTTTTGGCTTTCTTTGAAGTTCTGCTTTTTTCACTTAGGTCTTGGGGTAGCTGCTTGTGACTCTGAATCTAGAGGAAAGTCTCTTTCAAAGTGATTAAAAGCCTTTATGTCCTGGGCCTCTGTCTTCCCGTGCTCCAACGTTGTCTGGCTAGTAGAGTAAAAGAAATGACCTCTTGGCTGTTGGTGCCTGCTGTAGTTTGGCTGGCTCTTTCCCACTGTCCTTTGTCCCTCTGTTCCCAGAGTATCCTTACATGGAGCAGAAAAGCTTCCAGTGCCCAAGGTTGTGTAATGAGGGGACCTCTCCCCAGCAAGATTTTCCAGCCTGCTTATTGGCCAGCAAGCACTGCCTGTTGTTGTGTATTTGTGTGATGTGACTGTACTTTTAAAAGCACAATGACACCACACTGTTGTCTTCCTTTGAGCCTTCTAACAGTGTAGTGAGGTAAATGGAGCAGGGATTATTCACATATCATATGTAGGGAAACTGGGTCCAGAGAGGATAAGACTTGTCCAGGGTCTACAGCAAGTTAGGGGGAGAGTCAGGAACAGACCTAGTTCTTTCTGCCTGGGCAGAGTGGAAACAGAACTGTATTTGGTGTGGAAAGCCCTGAATCCAAATCCCACCACTTCCACCTAATGCCTCTTTGAACCTGGGGAAATCCCTTTACTCTCTCTGGGCCTGAGTTTTCTCAACTAGAAGGTGATAAAACTGGAGTGGGTGGCTTCTGAGGTCCCTCCTGGCATGAAATTTCTATCCCGTGATCTTCTCGACCTCTGAATTGGTGCCCTTGGTTCAATGGGGTTTTCACAAATGCTCTCAATTTCTAAAGAATTGTGGAAGTTAAATGCTTATGGAGCAGGAAACCCTGACCTTTGCATCTTAAACTCCTTCTCCTCCCCTGGACTCTGGTGAAGCCTATGAATTTCTTCACAGAGTCATGTTTGTAAATGCATTAAGTCAAACACAGAGAATCACAGAGGAAACTAATTGCATTGAAATAGAACAATCAAAATAGTTGCTAAAAACACGTCCACAGACCGTCAGGTTGAGGGCGCCCTCCGCAGGGGGCCGCCTTGGGCATGACTTGAGGGTGCCCTCCGCAGGGGGCCACCTTGGGCATGACTTGTTCATCCAGCATGGATCAAGCAAGCACCTCCCAGATAAAATCAACCAGCTGAGACTCACGAGGGAGAAGAGGAGATGAGGCACAAATTGGTGTGATGCCATTATGGGACCACGAGGCTCTGCTTCTGGGCAATTTCTTCTTGTTCACCATATTCTGTTGCTGTGCCCTGTGGGGAGTTCTCTAGCACAAGCTGGTACTTCTCATGCCTTCACAAGCAGTTGAGGGCACCAGGGAGTGGAGAGCACTAGGCTTGGGACCAGGAAGAGCCGAGTTCAAGTTTGATCTCAGACACTTACCATTTATGAGCCAGGGGCCAAGTCATTTCAGTGCCCTAGGCAACTCTCTCAAATTATACATTAAACAAAGTTGTCTGAGGTGGATCAGTAGAGAGAGCATCTTCTCACTGGGAATTCCCCACTCTGTTGGGGATCACAGATCTAGACCACCCCTTCCCCCTACCCCACCCTATCTCCATGTGGAGTTAGCCAAGAAAGGGGTCTGGAAGCCGTGAAGTTTGAGCAAGGAGACTAGAATGACTGTGTTTTGCAGCAGGAAAGTGTTGCCTCTTAGGAAGTGAGCATCTTGTGGTTAACTGGGCACTGGCCTCCTTGAAGGTTGGCATGTGTTTCTTTCATGCCCTTGATTAGATTTGACCTTTTTTATTGACCCTGATTTCCTCCTTCTTGGCAGTGCTGGTCATTTCAGGGCACGACTTTGTCTGGGGTCCTCAGGGTTGAGCCCCATAGGCACACACATTCCCCGTAGAAGCTGCCCTGGTATAGTTGAGGTTTCAATGCTGCCTCCTTGCTGGGTGCTGCTACAGACCCTTTCTGTCCTGTGAGCAATGGAGGAGAGTTGAGAGAGAGTGAATCCGCCTCCAGAGGATTCCTAAAGATTGAGCAGCAGAGCAGATAGAATGGTGATCTGGGCTCATTAAGCAACCAAATCCTGGCCTTCCATCACCATTCACAACCTCTTCTCTCTCATTCTTGCTCTCTCCTCCTCCTCCACCCTTGTGGCCCACCTCTTTCTCTCTTCTAGCAAGTGACTAGTGTTGTGCCTGGCATGCTGATATGGCTGCTCTGTCTGCCAATGGAGCTTGCACCTCTTGTGGGCCATAACAAATGGGCTTCGTGAGCTTCCTTACCAACTCACATCCCCCACCCCCAATCTCAGGGACACCAAACCCTGTGGGATGAACCAAATGAGTCAGGTTAGTGCTTGAATGTCAAGTAGACTCTGCCTCTGGGCATTTTCCAAGACTTTAACCCAACCTGACTCTGCCAGAGCTTGCCCTCCTCTAGAAAAGCCTTTGGGTACCCAGGCTGTTACTTACCTGTGTGCTGAGATGAAGACTTTAGGGGAGACTTTGTGCAGAGGAATCTTGTAATAAATGCCTCTCGATTTGATTTCTTCTCTCTCTTTTCTTGTCTTTCTTCCAGTCCCCTTCCTTCTTTCACTTTTCCCCCTCTGGGGTGAGTAGGGAGATAGAGTCCTGAACTTGGAATCAAAAAGACCCAAGTTCACATTCACCCTCAGATACTTACTAGCTGTGTGACCCTGGGCAAGTCCCTTAACCTCCCTTTACCTCAGTTTCCTCAGCTGTAAAACAGGGATAATAATAGCTCCTATTATTTTTTTTATTTTTTTAATAGCTCCTATTATTAATTAATAATGAAATGAATGTATACAAAGTGCTTTGTAAACCTCAGAGTGGTAAATAAATGCTTCCTGTTCTTCTTCTCCTTTCCCTCTTTTGTTTCTCTCTTTAACTCTTCCTTCAGAGCTCATGAGATGACATTTGATTTTCACCTGTAGCTTTGTTTTCTATGTCCCAGAACCATAGGGTGTCAACAGGAAAAAGTGTCAGAGGTTATCTCCTTCAGTGCATCCCTTCCCAAAGCATTCCCAGCCTGTGGTCATTTAGTCTCTGCTTGGAGACTTCCAGGATTATTGAATCTTCTACTTCCATAGATCTAATTATTAGAAAGAATATTTTCCCCAATATACACTCGAAATCTTTCTTCCAGTAACATCCGCCCATTGCTTTGTGCTAGTCTGAGACTGAACAATAAATGTGTATTCCACATGAGAGCTCTTTAAATGTTGGAGGGGAGTCGCTTATCTCCTCTCACCCCCAGGTCTTCTTTTCTCCAGATGCTAGTTCCTTCAGTCAGTCTTTTAATCACATGATTTCAGATCCCCTTGTAATCCTGATTGCCTTTCTTTGGAGAGGTGCCAGCTCGCCTGGAATGGCACGCGGTACTTCAGATGTGGCCTGGCCACGGCGGAGCACAGCACAGCTCTTGTTTCCCTCATCCTGGACCCTGGCTTCTGGTGACAGTACGAAGTGGCATGGACTCTGTTGGCCGCCATGTAAGACTGCTGACACACATGGAGCTTGTTCTGTTTACTGGAACTCCCAGGTCTTTATTCACAAGAATGATTTCGAAACGCTTTTCATTTTCATAACTGATTTTTTGAACCCGTTATATTTATATTTATTCATGATTTCTGTCTTTCAGCATTTTTGCTGTTACTTCCAGTTTAGTGTCATTTGCATACTGGATGACCATGTCATCTCTGCCTCCATCTAAGTCACTGATAAAAATGTTGAAAAATCCATGTTTGCTCTTTGTGATCACTACTCTCCTTTTAAAAATATTTGCAGACTATCCCTTTAGTATGATGCAGTCTAGAATTGCCAGAAATTTAAATCAATCCCACCAGCCTGTTCTGGGAGACTCTGTCTTCTTTTTTGAAACTGGAATGGAATTTGCCAATGTTCAATTCTCCAGCACTTCTATGTTTTTTTAATGGAAATGGCTGCTGACCTGGTTATGAGGTAGCTTTCCCCCTTTCACTTTCTAACTTTTTTTTTTAAGGTTAGACTGGATGTTATTTATTTAGATAGCTTTGTATAGTGGGAACAGCAATGGATTTGGAGTCAGGAGAATCTAGATTCAAATCCTGAATTTGGCATCTCCTGCTCACTGTTTGTGACTGATTTTGTTAAATGCTGAAGTCCCAAAGTTAGTGAAAATAGTGTTTTAAGCCAATGGAACCAAAGTAGGCACTGAGCCAGTACATCTTTTTCACCATGGTTCCTGTTGCTTGACCAGCAGGCTAGAAGGGAAGAGTTCCATAATTTGGTTAATTTCCTGAAGAATATAAAATGTAGTCATTAATGATTTTGTGGTCAAACTTCCTTTTCTGTAAGAAGGGAATTGAGGAGTAATGCGGTTGGTCTGTCACTGAGATGGCTTAATACTTAATATTTAAAGTATGTAGTCAAAATCCATAAGTTGAGTACATTGCCATTTTTGCTCAGAGATAATTGGAGACTTAGAAACAAGAAGACATCTAGACCCCTATCCTCATTCTGTGCAACTCCTGGGATGGTGGTATTTGTGTCAATGGAGAAGAGGTTCAGAAGGAAGGAATAGGTCAAACAGTTTCCTGAATGCATAGCATTTATCCATTCCTTCATTCTGTGCTACAGAAGGAATCCTGAATGTATCTCTGTCAACAGGAAGCTTATAGTCTGGAGCAAGAATTTCAAACCTACTGAGGGAGAAGGGAATTGAATGAGCATTTACTAAACTTCTGCTGTGTTCCAGACAGTGTGCTAAGTGCTTTACAGTTATTATCTCATTTGGTCTTCATAACAACTCTCGGAGGTAGGTGACATCACCCCCAATTTACAGCTGTGGTAGCTCAGCTGGACAGTTGAGGATGGGAGAGATTAGGTGATTTGCTCAGGGTCTTATAGCCAGTAAGTGTCTGAGGCTGGATTTGAACTCAGGTCCTCCTGACTTCAGACCCAGTTGCCCTATCAACTGTGCCGCCAAGCTTCCTAACACAGTGCATGATGTGGCTGTTTGTCCCTTTGTTCCAGTGATTGCATAGTTAGGTTAATGTTGATGTAACAGTCAGTGAGCTCCATCAGCAGACTGTCTTTGGCTTTTCTTCATGTCTCCAGCGCACACACAGCAGGACTCTGGTTTCCCTTAGCACAATGCCTGATGCATACTAGGAACTTAATAAATGCTTATTGACTATTGACTGAAGAAGCCAAGATTTGGTCCCAATAGATAAGTGGTATAGATGTAGATTCATCGATTTCAAGCTGGAAGGAACAGTAGAGGTGAGTGAGGCCAGCCCCTAAATCTGAAAATACATAAAGAAATGGAATTTGAGAGAAGCGAAGTGACTTTCCTAAGGCTACCCAGACAGACAGTGGCAGAGCTGGAGCTGGAAACGACACCCTTGAACCCCAGATCCAGCACTCTTCCCATGCTTCTGCTCAGTCTAAACTTGGAATGTGAAGTCTTGGGAGATGATCCTTAGGACCCCAAGAAGCATGACTTCAGGTCGGTATATCAGATTGAGTCTAGGAGCCTGGCTACAACAGTGATGGCCAAGGGCTGTGTGGCTTCCCTTCATGATTCAGCTTGGGAAGGTGAAGGGCATAACTAAACATTAGCTGCTTCTCTCAATGAACCAAGATAGCTCTGTCATCCAGGAATTTATCTGAAACCTTCTGGGGCCTATGTTTTCATTCTCTGCCACATCTTGAGATAATGAGCTCCATACATCAAGACCTGTACATTGACATTCTGTGTACAGCATTGCAGTAGCCTCCTATCTAGTCCCCCTACCTCCAGATTGTGCCCCTTCAGCCTCTCCTATAAACTATTCCCAGGTTCATCTTCCTAAATTACCTCCCCAGCTCACTTCTTATCTCTGATATTATATTAGCTTTTTCATGGGTCTCTCTGCCTTTATTTTCTCCCTTTTCCAGCCTATCCTTCCCATGGCTGCCATGTGGATCTGAGGATATCATTTCCCCACCCATTCTCCAGAACTTTCTGTCTGCTGAAGAAAATGCAAATTCCTTAATCTGGTATTCCAGAATTTCCATAGTGTGGTTCCTTCCTCCCTGAGTAGCCTTCTTTCTTGGCACTTGGGCAAAATGGGCCTGCTTACTCTCCTTGATCCCCTCATACCCTTTTCTCCTTGGCACCTTTGGACCCACCATTTCTCCTTCCCTTGGCCCTTCCCATTCACCATGGATTGCCATTAATCTCTCTAGCCAGACAGGAACCCTCCCTCAGTGGGTCTCTCAGGTCACTCAGTTTGACCTCTATGCACCTTAATCATTTTTCTAATTGGGATTCTAATTATTTGTGTATATTTTGCTTATTAACCTATATTATAAAATCCATGACAGCAGGAACCATGGCTTTTCATAGTGTCTTACACGTAATAGGTACTTAATAGTGCTTAAGTACTATTATGGTGTGATATTTTATAATATATCATATTACTATACACACACACAAATAATTTACAGCTTTTTGCAACAACTTAATAGTTGTTGAATTTAACAAAATGTCCATGTCTATCTGCTTTGCCTTTATAGCTCCCCATTGTTTGTAGAATACATTCCAGGCTGCTGTGCCTTGAGTTTAGAACCTTCCACAGCTAAGCTCCCCAACAAGAACCTCTTTCATCTCAGGTGAGTAGATTAACCTACTTGCCATCTCCTAGATGTGCCCTAGACCTTTCCACCTTGGGCTCATAGTCTACTCTGTACATGGAATGCCTCCATTTTCCACCCCATTTATCTGCAGGCTACCCAGTCTTCAGAGCTTAGCTTAGGCCCCTACTCCCTCCAGCTGAGCCACTGAGCTTACAGCTACCCTTTCCCTCCTCAGGACCCTGCGGCACTGGGCTGTTCGCGATGTTTTGATGCAGCCAAGTGTTGTACAGCTCTTCATGTTTGGAATCAATCTTTGCATCTATCCTGGGAGCTCCTTGAGATTTTATATGAGGCACATAGGACTTTGGAAAGATCACTGACTGGAGTTGGATGGTCTGCTTTCCAGTTGCGGATCCATTATGACTTGTGGGACTCTAGGCAAGTTAGCCTCTTTGGGGTTCAGTCCCCTCATCTTTGAGGTGAGAGGGTTGGGCTAGGTGACTTCTAGGGGCCTTTCCAGTTAGGTTTGTGGGCCTCTGAGCTTTCCATTCACCTAGGGAAGCCAGGGTGGAGGCTCCCAGAGGTAGACAGAGTGAGCATCTCATCCATCTCCTAGCTTTTCAGAGGAGGAAACCAAGTCCTAGAGAAGTCAAGTGACTTTCCAACTGTCACACAGGGAATAAATAGGAGAACCAAGATTCAGTCCCAGCCTTTTGACTCTACATTCAGTGGTCTTTCCATTGTGCCACACTACCTTCCAAAGTAGTAGGTTTGTTTGAAAACTCTTTCAAGCTACAAGGAATCCCTTCTTTTAGTATCTGGGTGTTGGTCCCCAAGGCCATGTAGCCTATCTACAGGTTTGTCCCAATTTTATGGAATGCAGTTCCTGCCCCCCAGCCCATCCCCATTCCCCGACTTTGTCTTCCAGCTCAGTGGTTGTAGGATTTGAGTTTTCCAGACTGAGGGAGTTGATCTGGAAACTACTGGATGACCAAGGAATATAGATCATCAGAAGTCATTTCATTTCCCTAGGACTCAGTTTCCTGATTTGTAAAATAGAGATGCTAATGCTTGTGCCACCTAAGTCCCAAGGCTATCATTCTGTAAGCTACAGAGTGTCACGTGAATATCGTTTACGATCATTGCCTAGGTTCTAAGAGGAGCAACTTGTGTTTGTTTCTCCATCAGTTCTATGGGAGGCAGGCCACTGAAGTCTGGAGTCCAGAGGGACGCAGATGCTTACGGCTGGAAGGGAGGGACCTTCACGATAGCAGTCATGGCTTTTTTTACTGTGGATGGAACCAAGACCCAGAGATGTCCCATAGCCAGCTCGGAGCAGAACCCACATCAGTACCCAGGCAGGGAATCAGTGTGTTCACAATGGCTCTCCACTCTGCTCTGGGCCAGGCAGCCTTCAGTGCTCCGTCCTTCTACTTGGCCCTCGTTTGAGGAGATTGGTCTTTAGGTCGATAATAACTCATGGACCAAAAAGGCTCCACTTCATCTTTACTGTCTGTGTGGTGAAAGCAAGTGCTACCTTCTGGCAAGTCCTTACATGCCCACACCAGTTGAGGGAGGGAGGGGGAAGTGAGTAGGAAAGAAGAAATTTAGTAAATGATTTGTTGAATTGAATTGCATTATTTGCATGGTGGAGGTCATGGAAGGACCCAGCAACAGCATCTGCTTTGAGAGATGGTGCAGCAGATCTTTAAGAATTAGAATCTCCTCTCTAGAAAGGACTTTGGAAGGGGGGTGTGAGGTTTGGTAACATTCTTCTCAGTGCAGACATGTCCTCCCTGGCATCTGTGACGGGGGGCTATGCCCTCCCTGCTGGATAGTTCTTCTGATATGGTACATGTGGGACACCTGACTCCAGGGCAGTGCCAGTCTCCCATTCTAAACCCACTAGCTCCTATCAAGGAGTGAGACTTTCCCCCAAACAGAACAGAAGATCACAGGATCCCTCCTCTTTCCTTCCATGATTTCCCCATTGCTTTGAAAACACATTTGTGTCCTGAATCCTTTTGAAGCTACTCTGCAGAGTTAAATCAGTTTTCCTTTCTTTTTTTTTTGCTGAGTGATATTTCAGTGGGGATCTCCAAGAGTCACTTTGGCCTTTTGGAATGTCTTGTCCCTGCTGCCTTTTTGTGTTGCTTCTTGGCAGAGGGCACAGGGTACCATGAATTCACAGCCCCTCAGTGGAGCATCACATGTTGAAGGAAGGAGAAGAAAATGTGGATAAGGGGCAAGGTAGCTGCTTTGGTTATTATACCCCAGGTAGCTCAAGAGAATTGCCATATGTTTTCTCCTTAGTTGAATGCCCATTCCTTCGAGTTGGAAATGGAAATATCTTCTCAAGTTTTGTTTTGTCAGCTCCCTCAGAAATAAATAAAACTGAGATGATGATGTCATTCTCGTTTAAGATGTCAGAGAAGGTATCAAGGCAAAGTGATTAAGGGCTAATTGTTTGCCAGATTTTTCTGAAACTTAAACTTTTTTTTGAGTTCCTTCTGCCAAGAAACATCTTAAATTGATGAACACATATTTCTTCTCTCATCTAATTAAAAAGCAGCTAAAATAAGTGTTTTCATAGTAGGGAAAATAAATTTGCTCAGAGTTTCAGACCCAGGATGCCAGATTTCAATCTAGAAAAGTACTTTCCCCCAAGTTTAGTGCTGATGCACACTTAAATAGCATGTGTGTGTGTATTTTTCCCTTTGAAAATATTAATTTATTCTTACCGTAAGCTGATGAGGTAAATGACTTATCCAAGGTCACGCCATGAGTCACCAGTGGAGCTGGTAATGGAAGTCTTGCAGTTTAAAATTTAGGGCCTTTGTTTTTTCTATTATGGACTTTGCAATTCCTCTCCCTTCAGTATTCCAGTGGATCTATGATCTCAATATAGATGTTCCCTCCAACCATGCTGATTGCAGCCCACTGATGCAGGCCTATGCAGTATGATTTCCCATGAATCTATTGCAGGTCTTAAACCCAACCCTCCTCAGGTTGTCTTCACATCATGGTCAGTAGACTGCATTGGTTGTTCCTTGATCTGTACTTGTGACTGATGAAACTATTTTCTGGCGGTACATTTCTCTGATGTATAATTCCCTGTTTGAGTAGCCCCAGTGGCACCCCCTCTCATCCACGGGGTCCCCAGCACAGCTGGCTCCTCCAGGAACAGCGCCCTCTATTGGTCCACATCCACAGTAAACAAGTCACTCGCCTCTACCAATATATTTACTTCTTTCTAGTCAGTGAGAGGAGACAGTATAAAACCAAAGAATTTGATGAAAGAATATTGTAAAAAGATCTGAAGTAAAATATCTCTCTTGCCCCATAAAGGCAGGGCATGATGTCCCAAAATATATGCAACATCAATGGGGAAAGGGAGCGGCTATAGGGGTAATCCTTTAAAAACCTACATATGGGAAATACATGTGGAAGAGTCACTGCCATCTCTGAATCTACAGGCCCCTCGTTGACTTATGGCAACATCCTCATGTTGTTCTCATTAGGCTCCATCCTGTCTGGGTGATGTGTCTCTACTGGGAGCATTGCTTTGTGGAGTTTATTGGATTTCTTTTGATTTGCACCTATGAACACTTACCTTGAGGTACTGGGCTCTATCTCTAGCATCATCTTCTATTATGCTTATCACTTCAGGAAGAGCTAGCCCAGCCTTCTCAGCTTCAGTCTGTTAGGAGAGAGTGGCTAAAACCTCTCATTGATAAGGTCAGGTTCACATGGCTTTAGTCATAGTTATAACACCCTGGTGAGGAAAGGCAGACAGAGTTCCCCCAGGCTAAGATTATATCTTTCCCTTTTAACTCTTACCTGGCTAGAGAGTCAGGCTTTGTACTTTCTGATGACTATCTGACTAAGCATTCAGGCAATATGATATATGACCAATATTCTCTCTTACTTAGGTGCAAATAAATTTGAAACAGACAAAAGACAGGGCAATGTTCTCTACTCACCCAGCAGAATTCCTTTATTTTTTACTCGTGTTTGTGAAGCAGTGCAGCCCAAGTGTTCTGGTGCTGTGTTGGGGCTGGGGAAAACCACGTTTCCTTTATATGTGTTGTTTTATGCTGTTTATGCTCATCACCATCAATTCTCTGGAGAACTTGGGTGCGGTGGGAAATGTCTCTCCTGACAACTGCAGAAAGTGGGGTCTTCAAAAGAGTATCATCTGGGCTGAAACGAGCCTGGTTACATTAACGAGGGACAGGTGACAACAGCTACATTGGTGCCCAGACTTTGGGGGGGATGAAATAGAGAGGGGACTGAATGCTTTGGTCTGTTGCCTATAGAGGGTTTTGTTTGATTGTTTGTTTTAAAAGGGATAGTTAATTAGGAAGCTGTTCTTTCTTTTTTAAATTAAATTTTCTCATGTTGTTAATTTAAACAGGCATTTCAGTAAAGAAGAAAAAAGACTACAATGTATTTGTTACAGTCTGGTTTTTAATAATTATATGACTATCATATACAAATACAGATATAGATACATATGTATGTATGTATGTATTTAACAAAGTTATAAAAAAACTGCTATATTTATCACTCTGCTATCAAGAGTTGACTATGGCTTCTACCATCCCCCCAGAATTTGATAACTTGGATCTAGTAAATCATTAATTCAACACTTAGAGGGCACAGAAGTCTGTCCTTAAGATTTCTGGAGGTCTGTCATATGGAAGCAAAATTAAACATGTTCTGTTTGGACCTAGGGAACAAAATTAAGAGCAGGGTAGCCTAAGATGGTGTCACACACAGTGCATGATTAATAAATGCTTGTTGGTTGCTCACATTTTGGGGTGGTAATGAGTAGTCTTGTTTGGCCTATATGGAGGGAGGCAATATGGAGGACCTTGGCTGGCAGACTGGAGTCTGAATTTTGCTTGGTAGACAATTGGGTAAGAATCTCCACCTCAGTGAGGTCACAGGCCCTACTGAGCCTCAGGTATCTGGTCAACATTTGGCTGTATCCCACTTCCCAGTTCCACACCTCAAACATGCATGTATGGGTTCAGATTCTCTAGCTTCCTATTAGAAATGTAGCTTTAACCTCTGTTTCTTGGTAACTCCCATTAGAATAAAAGTTGGCCTATCTAGCGTTTTGTCAACAGGAAATCTACATGAACTATATACCCTTCAAATGCATACTGAAGGATTAATTGCTTTTCATTAAATAAATTTGTTCTTTGCTCAAAGAACTGGCAGATATGATTGAGCTGCTGTCCATGGTCTTAGAAAAAGGAGAGGTGCCACAGGCCTAGAAAAAGGAGAGGTGCCACAGGCCTGGAAAAAGGTGCAGACTGTTTTCATTTTCTGAAAAGATTCTAGGGTGTAGAATCTACACTGCTAGCATCCAGGGGGCTTGACTTCAAGCCCTAAGATCATTCTAGAACACATTTTAAAGGATGGTTTGTAAGCATTTAGAAAGGGAAGTATGGCTTCATCAAGGATAGACCATGTGGGATCAACCTCATTCCATACATTGAGTAGTTCACTAGCATGCTAGACAGGGTATTACAGCAGTAATAGTGACAAAATGTGTGTAGGCTTCAGTAAATTTTCCAGCCAAGCTCCTCCTGCTGTCATGGGCAAGGCGGGAAGATGCTAGCTAGAGGGCAGGAGTATAGTTGGGTGAATTCAAAGCTGGTTGAGTTACTGGGCTCCAAATTGTCATTAATGGGCAGACTTTTCTTGGAGGGGAGTCTCTAGAGGGATGTCCCAGATATCCCTTCTTGGTCCTGAGTTGTTTCAATCAATAATTTGGGTGGGGCTATAGAAAGTATCTACCATACTTCTAGTTGATACACAGCTGAGAGTGGCAGCTATCCAGGATGACAGAGTCGGGATTCAAAGAGCTCTTGTGAGTCTCAGTCTTACAGTAGAGTGCCAAAAGTCAGTTTCACTCATAAAATATGGGGAGGGGGGAGCAGGAGGAGATGAGACTAGACAGTTTATCTGAAAATTATGGGGTGGATTATGAGCTTGATGAGATGAATCAATGATGTGATGGTAGCCAAAAAGCTAGTGTGATCTTAAGCCTCATTAAGAGAAATGTGCCCAGGACTAGAAAAGTGATGGGCTCCATGGTGCCTTGCCCTGCTGAGACCACATCTCAAGGACTACATTCTGTCCCTAGAATTTAGGAAGGACATTGATACTCTGGAGAGTATCCAGGCAAAGATAGGAAGGATGATGATGGGTCTTGATATCTCCTTCTGTGAGGTGTTTAGCCTGGAGAAGAGAAGGCTTAAGGGGGTGTACGATGGATGTCTTCAGGTATTTAAAGGACTGTTGTGCAGAAGTGAGATTAGGCTTTTTCTGCTTTGCCTCAGAACTAGGAACTATGACTAGTAATTTGAAACAGGAGAATTTAGATTTGAGATAAAGCAAATCTTCCTAATGATCAGTGCTGTACAGCTCTGGGCTGTTTCAGGAGATCATGGTCCCCCTTCAGACCTGAGCTGGAGGATCACTTGGCCAATATGTTAGAATGAGCATTCTTGTTCAGGCATAAGTTGGAGTAAAAGCTCCCTGAGGGTTCTTAGTATTTCATACAGATAATCTTGGGCCTTCCTCTCCTCCCTCTCCCCAGATCTAGAATTGCCTTCTGGTTTATCCAAAGTCATCAGATCATGCTCAACAGTGTCTTCCTGTTCTAGTGGGTTTGAGTGGATTCTGTGTCTTTTGGAAATTACATGACGCCACTTGATAGTAACCAACGTAAATAGTAACCAACTATGTAAATGATTACATAGAGTCCCTCTTCTCTGTTCACTGTTAAATCAGTTTAGCAGCAAGTCAGCCAACAACCATCAACCACTCAATCTGTTTGGGGCCCACTGCCCTGGGCCCTGGGGCAGATGGAGAGCCAGGCTAGGACCCCCATGGCTGTGCTCATGGAGGTCTGCAGCCTAGCATGGGCTTAAGAATAAACTGTAAGGCCAAACAGGGCATGGGAAGGCATAACAGGTGCCCTTGAGGGAAAGGAGGAGAAGCTTGCAGAAGAAGCAGTATTGGAGAGGAGCTTGAAAGGGCATAAGGGAATCTGACATGTGGAGTCAGGGGAAGAGTACTTTAAGCTGAGGAAACAGCATCTGTGAAGACATGGGAGCAAGAAAATTCAGGTGGGGGGCACCAAAAAAGTTCGGTGGCTTTCTGTTGTTTGTAGGATCAAAGATTAGCTGGCACAGAGAAATCTTCCCAACTTTGTCCCTTTCCACTCTTCTTGCCTTATTATATGCAGCTCCCCTCCCCATGTTCTCCCCTCCAGCCACACTGGCCTTGCTGTTCCTCACCCCCTCCAGTTCTTATCTCTCTGCTTTTGTACTGGGTGCTCCCCAGGCTGTAACACTCTTCTTCCTCACCTCTCCTTAAATCTCTAGTTTGCTTGAAGAATCAGCTCTAGCACATTTTCTGCAAGAGGCCTCTCTCCCTGTCCCCTCAGCTGCTCATGCCTTTCTCACCCCTCAGGTTTACTCTGAATCTGGTTTTTTATATGTGTACATGTTGTCTCACCCTCTAGAATAGCAGTTCTCAACCTTTGGGTCGTGACCCTTTTGGGAGTCGAACGACCTTTTCACAGAGGTCACAGGGGTCACCTAAGACCATCAGAAAACACATATTTCTGATGGCCTTAGGAACCGAGACACAGCAACTCTATCTATCTCCAGGTGGGTCTGCCCACATGCAGATATGCCCACATATGAGTAGTAAAGGGTTGTGGCATTAGGAAGGTTGAGAACCACTGGTCTAGACTGTCAGCACTTTGCAGGTGGGAATGTTTCATTTTTGTCTTTGTACCCTCAGGGTAGCCTAAGATGGTGTCACACACAGTGCATGATTAATAAATGCTTGTTGGTTGCTCACATTTTGGGGTGGTGATGAGTAGTCCTGTTTGGCCTATATGGAGGGAGGCAATATGGAGGACCTTGGCCGGCAGACTGGAGTCTGAATTTTGCTTGGTAGACAATTGGGTAAGAATCTCCACCTCAGTGAGGTCACAGGCCCTCAGAGCATTGAAGGCAAAAGGAAACCTTTGTGGGGTCTTGACCAGATGAGTGATTGGGCCCAGATCCGTGCTTAAAGACCACGACGCTAGTGAGCAGAGACAGAGCAGAGTGAAGGAGCCCTGTTTGGAGGCTTCTTTTGGTAGGAGGCAATGCCAGCCTGTGCCGGGACCATGGCAGTGGATGAATAGAGGGGACAGATGTGAAATATATTTCTGAGATAGACCAGCAGAACCTGGTAACTTCTGAGCTACTACATCATCAGTGTAAAGCAGTTCTTCCCTCACCCCATCCATCATTGTTATGTAATCCTAATGTGCCTTTGGATGAGGGGCAACTTGGAGGGCCCTTTAGGGCCCCCAGAAGAGATGGAAGCATCAGGCCATTACCTTGACCTTCACACTATCTCCTGTATTTATCTTCCTCTCACCGCTCCTGGGCATCACATCATCTTTCATTTGAATTATTGCAACAGCCTCCTAATTCGTCTGCTGCTTCTAGTCTCCTCTCTCCAATTTATGCCCTCCACCCTACTGCCAAAATACTTTCCCCAAAGCATGGGGCTTGTCACATCATGTGCCTTCTCAAGAACCTTCAGTGCCTGCCTTTTGCTTTTAGGATAAAAGAAGAAGTCCAGAGTGTGGTTTTTAAAGCCCTTCATTCTCAGGGTCCAGGCTGCCTAATTTTCTTTGATCCCACTTTTGACACTCGATATTCTAACCAGCCTGGCTTACCAGCTCTTCTCTGAACTCAGCTTTCCATATCTGATCCCTAGTCTTTGTCTAGGCTAGCCCCCACACCTGAAACACACTACCTCCCTCAGCTGTACCTCTGAGAATCCTCAGTTTCCTCCAGGGCATTACTCAGGTGCCACCATTTAGAGGAGTCATCCCTGACACCTCCCTCTTCCATCCCAGGGTTTCATGTTCTCCATCCTCATTACTTCACTTTATTTATTTGAGTGTATGTTGTAAGCCTTAGACTGTCAGTTTATTGAAGACAGGGCCCCTTCTGTCTGTGTATACATGTGTGTATATTTGTCATAGGCATGCATGTGCAGAATGGTGATTTCACTGAAACCCCTGGTGAGAAAATGACTGGACCAATCCAGATCTTCAGGTGGCAAAAGCTTTGACAGTTGATTACCTGAAGCTGCAGGAGGCTTGCCCAGCACTTGTCAGAGGCAGGACGGCCCTCAGACCTTCTCTCCGCCGTGTTGCTCTGCCTCCCCCATTGTGCAGCAAGGGCTTGGTAAACATTTTTTGCATTAAATTGGATGAGGAAAAACCAAGTAGGGTTTGTGGGATGGGGGGATGGGAGCAATTGTTTAGCAAGGATCTTGGATGTGGAACCGCTGGCTGACCAAAGAGAGAACTCTCAGCCTCTTTGTATTAGCAGGTGCCCAATAAATGCAGTTATGGTCCCATACATGTAGACACGTAAACAGATACTGCACACGTAAACAGCAGTGCAGTATAGGGATCAGAGAAGCTGGGGCAGAGACCCTGGGGAAGTCACATCTCTGGCTTCTAGACACAGCCAGTTCTCTAAGACTCGTTTGCAGAGATGATGAATTTCCTCCCTTGGGAGTTCTCCAGACCGATGGTGTTGTGGGGCCAGTTCCTCTTCGAATGGGCAGCATCACAGGGATCATTTGTCCTAATGCCCCGATTTTATGAATGAGCAAACTGAGGCCAAAAGTGTGGAGTGAAGAGAAGGATGGCAAATTCCGAGGAGACTCCAGCCCAGGAGAATCCAGTGGGTGTGTTGGGCTTCATTAGGCAAAGGGCACCGGGAAGGACACGCCAGGCTTCAAGAAGAGCATGGGCAAAGGTGCAGAGGTTGGAGAGTGTGAGCCATGGGAGGGAGCAGTCATTCAGTAAGAAAGCCTGTAGTGGACACTTGCTGGATGCCAGAGCGTGTTGGAGGAGGAGAGCAGGTTAGCCATGGCAGTGTATGGTGAGGAGCATTACTGAGATCAAAGCCTGCAAAGGGTGGATAGTACCAGGTTGTGGGAGGGCCTTGAATGTCTGCCTGATCTAGAAGGACATGAGGGAGGTGGTAGGAATTGGTACAAGCCAAAGTGTGTCCAGAGGAGGAGACCAGGCCTTGGAAGGAGCCCTGGAAGGGACTGGGAATGTTTGGCTTTGAGAAGACTCAGGAGCAGGTGGGGGTGAGGGCAGAAGGGTAGTCTTCGGGTCATCTGAAAGGTTGTCACAAAGAAGGGGGGTTGAACAGTTTTAAACAGAGGACAGACGTGGCCACATCTGTGCCTGAGGAAGATGAGTCTGACAGAGAGTAGGGAGGCTGGACCAGCGTGGGGAGAGGGTGGAGCTGGGGAGCCTAGTTTGTGTCCTCTTGCTAGCCTAGTGAAGGTGGGTGGTATGCAGAGTCTGCGCCCAGGAGGTGGCTGGGGAGAGAGAGGAAGGATGGGAGGGAAATTGCAAAAGGAGATTTGTCAGGATTTGGTGACTGATGAGCTGTGGGAGGTGAGGGAGATAGAAGAGGCCAGAAAAATCCAAGAGAAAACTCAAGAGAAAACAAGAGGCTAGTAGAGGCTGCTCAGGGATTATGAGGCCATGACTGAAGGGTCAGTTTTGTCCCAAACCCACTTCAGCTGCTATTGCAGGGTGGTTAGACAGAGGAGGCAGGCTGTACAGACCAGAACAGCTCCAATGCCTGTGAAAGCCTACATGTGCCCCCTCCTCAGCCCACAGCTTGGCCCCTCAGCACCTCCACCTCACCCTCTTTCCTACCTCATTTTCTGTTCATTGACTTCTCTTTCTCAGGGGTTCTCCTACCTGCCTGACCACTCCTCCCCGGACTCCTCTGTTGACTCACCATCCATGCCCCACACACCAAGGATGGTCATCCCCCAGTCTCTCTTGGGGATTCTTTCTCTGATCTTTCTCCTTTGGCTCGCATGGGCTCCATCCATGATCTCCATGCTGATATCTCAGACCTATGCATGTAGCCCTCACCTTTCTCCCAAACTTTCTGTTTGTAGGACCACATTCTGTCTGGACAGCTCAACACCTCAAACTCAATGTGTCCAAGATGGATCTCATTGTATTTCACCCAGACTTCCAGGTTCTGTCCAAAGTAGCCAGGTTGCCAACTTTGGCCCTGCCCTCTGACTGGACACTCTTGATACCTACCCCTCACTCCTCTCAGTGATAACATAGCCTGTTCCCTAGGTTAGCCCCTCGGTGCTCCTCACCTAGAATGTTGTGATGTGCCACTATGTGGTGCCCTCACTGTTCTGCCATGGTCCTCCAGACGCCTGTCACTTTGACATCGCTAAAACACAGATCTCACCATGTTCCTCCTCTATGCAAAAAGTTTAGTGCTTCTGTAGCCCCTGGAATAAATTAGCCCTAAAGGTCCTTACTCTGACATTTAGAGCCTCCGTAGTATGGTTCCCAAGTGCCTTTTCAGTCTTATCGCACTGAATCATTTTGGTTTTTGTATCACCTTCAATTGTAGGCCACCCCCTTCCAGTGAGCCGTTCTTTGTAAGGACGAATGAAGACTCAGTCCCAGTACATTCTTGGCATCCCCCAGTCTTGCTTTATTTTCTCTTCCTTCTGTTCCCCCTCCATCTCTAGCTCCCATGTGTTTTCATTGTCAGTGGAGAGACCTTGCCGTGGGTACTCCTGCATGTCTGAATCACACCTCTCAGACTCCCTGGCTTCCTTGCGGTGCAGGGACAGGGCTCCCTCTGCACAAGACTGTTGATTCTCCGTTACCTCACTACCTCTAGAACTTGCTTTATCTAACTGTCCCCACTTTACATTTACTCATCTCTATGTATGTTGGGGTCCCCCCTGACCCAAGCAGGATGTAAGCTCCTTGAGGACAGGGGCCATTTGCCTTTTTGTCTTTGTCTCCTCAGTGCGTAGCATTAGGCCTAGCATACTTGGGTATTTTTTGAACTGAAATAGCCTTTCTGTGGGGCTTATATTATCCTTTGTGTACATGTGACTGTGACGTGACTGTTAATTCAGTAGCCTTTCCTGGTCTGTACTATTGGCAGATATGGGGAGGAGTTGAAGGGGTATGCCTTCCCTCAGTGAGCAACACGGTGTCTGTAAGGGATAGCATGAGCAAGTGTGTACATGGCATGCCTGAAAAAGACACAAGTATTTGTAGAAAATGGTTGCACCAATTACGTGTCTAAGGGCTGGGAAGGTCCCAGAATGCTAGGGTTGAGAGAGTGCCTTTAGCAACTGTCTAGGGCAACTCATGCCCTCCACCATATGCTCACGGCAGCTTTCTTGGCTACTGCATCACATTTTAATCATTCTTGAGCTCCCAGTCTGTGAAAACCTCCAGATCTTGCTCACATCCATTGCCTCTCCCATCTTGTAAGAATAATAACCACTTATATTTATATAGTGAAGGGGGTCCTAATTTCAAGTCCACAGACATCACTCCCCCCCTCCCCCCAGCAAAGGTCCATGGATAGATTTTAAGAGGTCTGTGAACGTGGATGGAAAAAAATGACATCTTCATTTCACTAACTTGTAGCTGAAATTGAGTTTCTTTGATGTGTGAATGAAGGCACTCAAGTCTTTTTCTGAGTAAGGATTCGTCCAAACTCTTCACCAGGCTCATGCCCAAGGCTTCCATCACATTCACATGCACACACACGCACACACCCTGATGGAGTGTGTCAAGATGGGCAGAGGGTGTGACACACTCCATCTCCTCTGATCCTCATGACAGCCCTGAGAGGTGCATGTACTCTCTTCTTCCCCATTTTATGGCTGAAGAAACTGAGGCTTAGAGAGATTGCCTGCCTTGCCCCAGATTACATAGCTGGGAAGTGTCAGAGGCAGGATCTGAAATCAGGTCTATGTGCAGGGCTTTTTACACCATCCCTTGGAGCTGTGAAGTTGATTTTTCTAACCTGATTGTAAGACCCTCCACATTTATTCCTATTAAATGTCAGCCAGTAAACATTGATTAAGCACCTAGTCTGTCCCAAGCACTGTGCTAAGTGCTGGGAATACAGATGAAAACAAAGACAGACCCTGTCCTTACAATCGAGTGGGGAAAGACACACAAAAGGAGCAGACAAAGGGGATGGGAGGAAGGTGCCCCTAAGCTGAGCAGGTGGTAGCCAATGGGGAGAAGGCTATGCTGAGCCTGGCCATAAACAGAGGCCCAGGAACCCTTGGCTTGCAGTGTGAGGGGCCAGTTAGAGGGGCAGAGGACTATGGAGGGATTCAGCACCCCCCAGGAGGCCTGTCAGGGAAGAGCCCGAAGTCTCTGTTACGTCCCAGCTGGGCAGAGGCTCTGTCAGTCTCTTGCCTCTGAAGAATGAGAGGTGAGAGGTTAGAGGTAGAATGGATCCCTTGGGGTGGGAGAAGCCCACCTTGCTCCTGTGACCGAAGGCAAGTGTCTGAGTCTGTTTCTTTTGTAAAATGAGCTGCCTTGTGGGATGGCAGTGAGGGTCAAGGACAGGCGTGCACCGGGAAGCACTTTGTCACCTTGAAGGCACCAAAGCAATCTCAGTTATGATTCTAATTGTCCCTTTTACTCTTGGATAGGCAGGAAAAGACCAGGGGTGCTGGGCAGGGATCTTGCTAAGCAATCAGAACTTGCTTGATGGCAAAGTATTTGTCTATGTTTACTAAAAAACAGTCCCATTGATTTCCAATTTCTTGAGAATTTTTTAAGTGGCTTTCATTATTTAGCTTATAACTGTATTTTTTCTCATATGGTCTTGCAACTTCCAGTTTATCTTTAAAAAAAAAACATCAGAAGAGAAGGCAGCCTTGCAGAGCGCTCGCATCGTTGTTTCTCTGGTAACTCCCCCACCCCAGTTTGTGGGCGACCCGCTCGGTGAGGAGAGCGTGTCTCCAAAGCTTCTGTTGTCCCTCAGGGCTCCCCCTGCAAGCCCAAGCCCACAGTCCTGCTTTTGACCTTTACTTCCCAGTTAGCTGCCCGAGGAGCTCAGCCCTGGGACGAGTGTGGGGTCAGATTTTAGTCAGAGTGAGAGACTTCTGGGGAGAATCCCAGCAGCTTCTCAGCGGGGCCCTGCTTGGGTTCTCTGATGCCTCAGTGGTTGGCGTCCAGGGGATTTGGGTGTGCACCTCTTAGGGTGAAACAAGCTACCCTTGCAAATCTCTGGGGTGCCTTGGGCAGCTGAAACTGCAGGGCTGAGGTCATATTCTTGGGACAGTCATGGGGACAGATTGTTTGTTCAAAATTGGCTTCTCCCCCCCCTTTTCCTTGGATAACTTTGTGGAGCTGGGGCTTCTGGATGACAAGCTTCCATCCTACACAGCTTTCCGTGAAGCCAACAGCTGTGTGTGGTAGGGAAAGACCACTGGCTTTGGGATTAGAAGGCCTGGGTTCAAGTTCTGGTTCTGCCACTTTGTCACTCTACGTCTCTGGGCCTCCTTTCCTTATCTGTGAAACCCCGTGGTTGGACTAGATGACCTCTGAGACAACAGTTCCAGACCCGTGGTTCTGTGACCTCCATTAATATTGGTGCAGATATTAATGAGCTGATGTCGGTTTTGTGGACTGGCCGAAGGGAGGAGCTCCTGGGGTCATGGGCTGGTAGGATGTCAGAGGTCCTCCAGCCCACCCCCACCATTTTACAAACAAGGAATCTGAGAGTTCAAGGACTTGCCCCATCATGGATCTGGGTCAGGCCACCTTTGCTAACAACTCATCACTGCCTAGCTCAACACAGCACAGGGCTGGGTGCAAAGGCACTTGGAAAATGCTTGTTGACTCGGCTTGTGTCCCTGGAAAATGTATGGCCAGCTCCCTCACTTCCCTTGAGGATGTTTGTGTCAGTCAATGAGCATTTATTGAGTATCTGCTGGGTATCAGGTGCTGTGGATAAGACACAACAGCAACAGCTCCTGCCTTCTGGGTGCTCACAAGAGCCTCCTCTCTCTCTGGCTCCAGTCCCCCAGCATCACCTGCTGCTGAGGGTATATCTGGAACCGGCCTTTTCATCCCAACATGTCCCCAAACCTCCTTGGACCTTTCTTGGTACTGTTGAGGGAACCACCATCCTTCTGGGGGCTTCACGTCATCTGGGACTCGTCCCTCTCCCTTACCCCAGATCCAGCCTATGGCACGTCTCTTATCTATGGCACTTGTGTCAGATACATAGGAGGCACTTAATAAATATTCATTGACTAATTATTACAGTAGCCTCCAAACGGATCTTCCTGCCTCAGCTTCTCCATCCTCTAGCCTGTCCTTTCTGCAGCTACCAAAGTGATTTTCCTAAAACACAAATCTCATCATATCACCTCCCCACCCAGTAAATACCGATGACTCCCTATTACCTCAAGAATGAAAAATAAACTCTTATGTTTGCAATTCAGCCCCTTGGCAGCCTGGCTCCCTCCTGCTTTTCCAGTCGGCTCTGATCCTACTTCTTCCCTGCACTCCATGGTCCAGTCATCCCAACTTCTTTGCTGTTCCATACACTTGAGGCTTCTGCTTGCATCTCTTTCCTTTGCACTGGTGGTCCCCAATGTCTGGGGTGTGCTTCTTCACTTCTGCTTCTTAGATCCCCTGGCTTCCTTCATGCCTCCATCAAGGGTCAGCTTCCACACTGGTCCTTCTTGGCTCTCCCAGATGTTTGGGTTGTCTCCTCCAAGGTGACCTTGGACTTGATTTGCATGTGTCTTGTACATACTTGTGTGTGGATGTGTTTTCTTCCCCATTAGAATGTAAACTCCCTGAGGAAGGGGACTGGGCCACCTCTGGCCTTGTGTCCCCAGCACCTGGCATGGGGTAAGTGCTTAATAAATGCCCGATGATTGAGTGACATATTTTATAGGAGGAGCCAGTATTTACACCACCCACATATAATTATGTACCAAACAAATGCCAGCTAGTTTTGTGGGGGAGCCACTGAAAGCTGACGGGGAGGAGGGATCAAAGAAGGCTGCAGGTGGGAAGAGATGATTCTGGGAGTTTTGTGTCTCCCTTCAGGCCACTGTCATTCTGTCTATGAGTAGTGATGGAACAGGAGTATGCCATGCTAACATCACTGCGGGCAGCCTCTGCCAAGTGGGTAGACACATGGCCATGTGGTTTAACACTTGGAAGAAAGAGGGAAGAAGAGGAAAGACAGCTGGGGTAGGAAGCATGTACTAGTGTGACTGGCGTGTGACTTGTGGATCACTGAAAGGACAGCCAGCCTCAGCAGGTCAGATGATGCGGTCTTGGGGAGGGCCATCAGAGGAAGTGGGCAACAACTGTGAACCAGAGGAGGTATTCAAACAAAGGCTGGTTTGGGCTTTTCAAGCACACTGGTCTTCTTAAACTAAAGACACATATTGGGTAAGGATGGTCATTGGGAGACCTACTTGAGGGAACAGATCCAAGTAAAGGAGGCTGGGGCTGTGGGAAGCCTGCTGCTCTGGAGGTCAGGAGGCCTCCTGTCCTCCCTGGGTGACCTTGGGCAAGTGTTCTTCCCTCATTGGACCCCAGGGACTTCTCATCTCAGAGGAGAGAACATGCTGGATGGCCTTGGTGCTTCCTTATAGCTCTGGGCCAGTGGTTCTTAATAACTAGTCTTAGAAAGTTCTGGGGGCAGCCAGAGGTTAACTGAGGGGCATGCCCAGCTCTGGAAGACATTACTGAGCAGGGCTGGAACCAGGGACTTCTCAACTCTCTAGCCTCTGTGAGGTATTTTCTCTTTTAGCACACTGATTGTATGTGAGTGGAGGGCATCAGGATGCAGAGCTAGAGATAGGGATGGCAACTGTGATTTCTTGAATGGGGAGAATTCCCTGCTGAGGAAACTCCTACCAATCCAAGCAGTGCCCTCTCTGCAATTTAGGGTCCTAAGAGTTGCCCAGGGCAGTAAGAAATTCAATGATTGCCCAGGGCCATACCCCATTCCCTGCGTGCTGGTATGTGCCCCTGCTCCTGAGAACATGGTACACTCAATTGTCCGGAGCTGAGAAAATCTGAACCATCCCACCTCTACTACTACAACAGGGCCCTGACCTTGGGCAAATCCCTTAATCTCACAGGGCTTTTGTTGATTCTTTAAAGTACTTCAATTGCCTCCTTTGAGTCTTGCTGAGGGGGTTGGACTAGAGCCCCCTGAGGATCCTCCCAGCTCTAGTTTTAGGAATCATAAGCAACTGGACCTCCCTGGGCCTCCATTTCCTCATCTTTAGCATGAGGGGATTGTCCAAGATGACCCCCAAGGACTCTTCCAACTTAAATTCCCAGATGCCTGCTTACAGCTCAGTCTGATGGGGGATTTCTTTTTTTTAATTTATTTACTTTTAGTTTACAACATTCAGTTCCACAAGTTTTTGAGTTCCAATCCTCCTCCCCTTTCCCCTCTCCCCCCATGGCAGCATGCAGTCTGATATAGGGTCTACAGATATCTTTGTATTAAACATTAGTCAGGTTGTAAAGAAGAATCATAACCAATCAAGTGAACAAGGAGAAAGAAGAAACAAAACAAAATGAAAAAGAGAGAGGGCAAGTGGTTTGCTTCAGTCTGCAGTCAGCTTCCATAATCCTTTCTCTGGGTGTGGAGCCCTTTCCATCATGAGTCTTTCTGAGTTGCCTTAGAGCCTCGCCTTGCCGAGGGAGCCCAGTTGGTCAAAGTCAGTCACCTCAGATACAACGCTCTCCTGGCTCTGCTCCCCTCACTCAGCATCGGTTTACAGAAGTCTCTCCAGGTTATTATGAAGTCTGTCTACTCCTTGATGAAGGATTTCTACCAGCATTTCCCCAGTGATAGTGAGCTCCCTGCAACTCCTGGGTGAGGGGCCCCCAACTGCTCAAAGGGGAGCTGCAGCTTCCATCTGGGTGCCTAGTGGGAGTGGGCCAGTCACTGTCTGCTGGAAGATGACCAAGGCTGGCTGGATGCCTGCCTGCCCTGCCCTTTATTCTCCATTCTTTTCTGGTTATTCTTCTTGCTCTTCCAGCTGAGTTATTTTGTCAGTGCCCCAAGGCCTGACACTAGAGACCAAAGATGAGAAAAGGAGAATTAAGAAGGGCGGTGGAGGCTCATTTACTCCACTGCCCTCTGAATGCAGCTCTCTTATCATCCCATTGTACTTCTTTTCTCCCTTCACTTCTTCCCTTAAGTGCCTCATTTCTTCTTCTTCCTCTCCATTACAAGGCTGCTTGGTTAACCCAGGAAAATGACTTCATTTTCTTTTTCCAGTGGGGAAAGAGCTTGCCTTGCACAGCTGGCTGGCTGGAGGCATTCTCTCCCACTCATCATGGACCTGGGAATGGCAGGTGCCCATTACAGAACGCGAAAAGTAAACCGATTCCCAAAGTATTTTTAGCAGGGGGCTGGGGGGTGTCTTGGGGAAGCTGCAAACCTCAGACTGTTGGGGGCAGGGTGGGCAGCTGTGCTTCTAAAAAAGTAGGAGTTCATCTCTTGCCCTCACCCATGCCTTCTCCCTCTTGGGATCGGCCTTTTGGACCCCAAGCTCCCTTAAATACTCTGCTTGAGGACTGCTGCTTTTAAAAGTGACTCACTCCTCCATTTGCTAGTCCCACCCACCCCCAGATAATTTTGTGAATATGTTATATACACCAAGTCTCTTGAATGCAAGAAATGTCTCTGTGCTCTTTGCATTCCCAGCACCTAGTGCATTGCCATACACTAGGTGATTGAAAAATGCCTGTTGATTGAATCATTGGTGTCACTGCTTAAGCAGCTTCACCCCCTTAAGTAGAAAAGGAGGCAGATGGAGCATCCTTTGGTGCTGAAGAATCCCATTGATGGGTCACACAGGTCATCGATGGTGGAGTGGGGAATTGTCACACTTGTCCTCCAGTCCCAAGCTTAGAGCTCTGGATCCCACTATGTCCCTGCCCTTACTTTGCCCAGTGTGTTCAGAGAGCAGCTTTTGCTTAATTGCATGGTGAGCAGATCAGTGGGTGCTATTTTCTCTTAACTCTTATCATGAGGAATCCATGCTAAATGATTAAGAAATCCCTACCTTTGATGAAATATTCCCCTAAGTCACCTGAGATCTAGTTTTCAACAGCAAAGAATTCATTCTGAAAGCATGACACAGGGTTGGAAGTTTATGGTTTTATCCAGACCTTCACCTTCATTGGGGAAAGTAACTTCTGGTGTGGAAAACCTCCTCATGGATGCAGATTGGTAACTCCTTTGTAAATCACATTTCAGAGAGTTGCTTGGTACATTTAGAGGTTGTTAAGTGACTTGCCCAGGGTCACACAGCCAGTACACATCAGAGGCAGGATTCAAACCCAGGTCTTCTGACTCTAAGACTGGCTCCTCTCTCCACCATGCT
This sequence comes from Pseudochirops cupreus, assembly GCA_028627135.1. NCBI lineage: Eukaryota > Metazoa > Chordata > Mammalia > Diprotodontia > Pseudocheiridae > Pseudochirops > Pseudochirops cupreus. The sequence continues at coordinate 416,606,827 of CM053583.1, read as the reverse complement.
GTGCTGTTTTGATTTCAGTTGCTGCTTATTGTATTTCCCATCATAATAGTTCACGTTGCACTGCCTTGATTTTCTCATTGATTTGAGGCTATTTCAGCTTTTATGAGGGAAGGAAATGTGTGTAGTGTAGTCATGAAGAAATAAAGGGAGAAGTTGTAGAAATGATTTTTTAAAACTAATTTTCAAACTCCAGATTATAATTCTCCCAGAATGCCTCCCTGGTGAAAACCATGAATTCTTGCAAATCAAAAATGGTCAGCATAATAGAGAATGGATGTGACGCACAATTAAACTTTTGGGAAATGAATTATCCCTGTCACTGGGCTTGTTAATTAATTTATAATTTGGTGGAATTTCCTATAAATTTTAGGGCTTTTTCAAATTTTGGCTTGTTCTAAGGGCCTGAATTTCCTTAGATCTCTATAGTACCTAGAGCAGGTTTATGGATCTCATTTACTAGAGCCAAGAAGGGGGCAGAAAGGATGGTTCAAATGGGAAAGAATTGCAGAATATTCCTCCCCTCTTAAGTTGGTGGGCACTGCTAATTCAAGAGAGCATGCTGAGAAGCTTCCGAATTCAGATGTTTTCCATCCCAGATAACCACTGGCATTCAGAACCCTCCAGATCGGAGGCAGATAAAGTTGGAATAGGAAAACAAGATACTGTATCTGTACTGTCACGTAGCCCAAGCTGTACATGAAGAGGAGCTGTGGCCACCCAGATCGAGAAAATTCTTTAGGGGGTTGGGCTCTGTCTTTTTGTCACATGAAAAAATTAGACATGTGTCTGTGGGAATGTTTTTTTTTTCCTATCATGAAATCCTAATTGAGTCTTGAAACAAAGTAACTGCAAGTTTTATATATCTGTTCATTAATTGCATTGCTCTCTTAAATTGATTTTCCTTGGCAAGGAGTACTTGTTGCAAATGGATGGTTTTCCCAATAGTGTCAGTACTCTAAGTAGAGTCCAGTATTGTATATGGGGATTGATCTGGGTGAAGCAGGATCTGGATCTAGGAGAAAAGAGATCATTTTGAGAGTTGTCTCAGGGCAGGAGACAGGCTGGAGAGGTCCCTGACGTCTCCCTATATTAAACCTTGAATGTTTGAAGACTGACCTCCCCCACTTTCCCTGCCAGATGGGATGAGTCCTTTGGCTTAACATTTTTTTTTAAAGGTAGTTCCCATTTCCAAACAACCCTGCTGCAGAGGAGACCCAGATTGGATCAGAGGATGTCATGTGGATGAAAATGATGCCATAGTTTCTTTCTCATGGGATTCCATCGTTCAGAAGATAGGTCCTTTTAGGAACCTTGGGTTTAGTTATCTTGAACTCTGGCCTGAGAAAATGTCTTTTTAGATTGACTTTTGTTTAGAATCTTAAAATTCTCAATTTTTGACCAAAAACACAGTTTTCCAAAAAGATCCAAAGTATCCGAGTTCAAATCTGGCCTCAGATGCTTACTAGCTTTGTGACTCTGGGCAAGGGTCATTTAAACACCCTCAGACTCAGCTTCCTCATCTGTAAAATGGGGGGAATAACAACACCTACTTCCTAGGGTTGCCATAAGGCTCTTTACAAACCTTCCAATGCAGTGTAAATACCATCTTGGCACTGGCTTGGGTGGAGGAGGGGACCAAACCTTGGGACTGTCCTGGGGCTGCTGCTCACTGTTGCGTGTGTGCTCCAAGACCCTGGCTGTCATCAGGGGAGCAGCAGAGTTGGGGTACAAACCTAGGCCCTCTGCCTGGCCCATTCTATCCTTTGTCCTGCTGCTGAGGCTGGCAAAGAGCTTGAGGCAGAGGGGAGATGCAGGGGCTGGAGCACTGGACGCAGGAAAAGACCAGAGTTCATTCAACTGCTTCTGACAGTTACTACCTCTGACCCTAGATGGGTCCCTTACCTTCTCTTAGACTCAGTTTCCCTATCTGTGAAATAGGGATTATAATGTCACTTGCCTCACAAAGTTGTTGTGGAGACAAAATGATATAATTTATGTAGGATGCTTTGCAGGTGCTCTAGGAGCTGTGGTGGGTGACAGATGAAGTGATGAATTTGAGCTTCTTAGCAGATGGATTTACTAAGCAATGCATGCCAGGTGCCCAGCAGAAGGGCCGGGCCAGAAGCCGAGGCCTATGTCCTCAGCCACTGCATCTTTTACTCGCCCACAGGCCTTTGTAAATGTTGGCCGTTATCTACCTCCCCCTCCCTTCCTCCCTCTCCATCTCCTCTTCCTTCCTCTCCTCCTCCTCCTCCTCCTCTGTCTTGAGGGATAGGAGCAGATGGACATGGAGAATTTGGTCAATCTGGGAAAAGCAACAGGCGAAGCTAGGTATGTCTTAGGGAACTGGCGAGCAACAAAGAGAAGGCCGAGTTGCTCCAAGGTCAGGAGGCCGGTGGGTGCTGCAGTGCCCTCTGCCTTGGTGGAGTTCTAGGGAACAGGCAACCCCAATCCTAGAAGACTGAAGTGAAGGGGCAGCAAAGGCTGCTGATGAGCAGAACTGGAGGCACCCACAGAGCCCAAGCAAAGAAGGACAGAGTCCAGCCCTGGCTAGGGGCAGCTCCCTTGGTTGCTTTGCCTGGATGGTGGCTGACAAACAGTGCTGTGGGCATTACCAGCAAGATACAGGAATGCCTTCCATGCTGTAATGATATGATGATGGTGGTGATGACCGTGGTGATGGTCGTATTTGTTCATGGTCACATAGGTTGCAGAATACTGTTGACACTCAGCTCTGCTTGTTCTAACCATATGAGACAGGTAGTTCAAGTGTTATTATCCCCAGTTTACATACAGAGAAATTGAGGCACAGGCCAGTGACCCGCCTGAGGTCACAGAGTGGGTGATGATGCAGGGACCAGAAGAGATCAAAGCCATATTGTCCTGTGCCTAATTTTACAGATGAGGAGACTGAGGTCCAAAGAGGCATTGGCTTGCCCACAGTCACACAGCTGGTCAATGGGGCAGGTGGGTATTGACCTTCATAACCAGTGCTCTTTCTACCATCCCAAGTCCAGTCCCTTCCTTGTACACATGAAGAAACTGGATTCCTGCAGAATTGACCCAGGTGGTAAATAGCAGAGGGGGGCCCAGCTTCTCAGCCTCCCAACAGTGCTATCCAGTGGCAGCAAATGGCCAGCTCTGAGACATCTGTCACCTGCTGGAGTACAGGTGTTGGAGCTGATTTTGCTCACAAGCTTCCTCCTCTTGGGTTTTTCTTAATCAACACATAAGTTGGTCAGTTCTTGAAGTGGAGAGGGGAGAACCACTGATAATTTGGTCTAGAACTGCCCCGTTTCTCTTCTGCCTCTGGCGCTGACCCAGATCAACTACAAATCATGGAATGTTGATCCTGGAAGTTCCTTTAGTCCAGTCCCACCTTCTTTCCATTTGACACCTGAGAAAACTGAGATTGGCCTGAAGTCACTCAGTGAGCCAGTGACAGACAGAGCTGACATGAAGAGTCCAACGCCAAAATGTCTGTCCGGGAGACAGAAGGAAAAGCTACAGAGAGGAAAAGTTAATCCGAAATGCTGTCCCAGAGGGAATGTGGTCCATGAGAGTCCCCACCTCAAAGCACACACCAGCAACACAGACAGCCTGCATCCATGAAGCCTTTGAAGAGGACGTTCTCATGTTCATAGCCTTTGGCACAGTCACATAACAAAATTTCCAAAGAAAATCGTTATTCTTTTTGAACTTCTCACTTGAGGTCTGGAGCCTACCTTTTCTCCAGTGCCCCCCCACCTCACATCATGTGCGTGCTGCCTCTGACATCTGTCAGCTCTATTAATAGCTTGTTTTTGAGAGATTTCTACCGGCAGAGAACTGTTTATTTTTGATTCCGAGTAAACTGGAGCCCATTGAAAACATAGTGTTATGGACTGGTCAGAGGCACAGGTTGTTCCAAGCCTGTGGTTCCTTTAACCAGGAGGATATTGTGGGAAACAAGGAGAACAACAAGCTGCTTGTAGCCCGTGCCCTCCGACCCCCCCCCCCCCCCCCCGTCCTCCTCCCTGCACACATGGGCACTGGCCACACGCAGCCAACATGTGAAAGGCATGCTGCTCTCTCACGCACACGCGCGCGCGCACACACACACACACACACACACACACTGGTGTCTAGTGCTACGGTCTCAGACATGCACATGTTCTCCTGCCCACCACCATCAACCGACTGAGGGGAGGGGGAGGAATTACAGTTCAAGGACAGTGTTTTAGCCATTTGAAATTTAAAGTATAGTAACTTTTTTTTAAATTAAGTAAAGATATTCAAAAGAAAACTGTAAACAAAAGGCAAAAATATTCTGGATCAGAGCTAATAGTACAAAAGTACAGAACTTGTGGGCCTTCCTGAGCTATGCAACCAGCAGGCATTTGTTAAAGGTCTGCCATGTGCCAAGCTCTGTGTGAGGCATTTGGGGAGAGGCAGAAATGAAAGAGTTTCTGCCTTCAAGTGTCTATCAAGAAAGGGGACGTGACCTCCTCCCCCTCCCCTTCCTCCCCCTCCCCCTTCTCCCCCTCC
>CM053583.1:416514887-416601800 GCA_028627135.1 Pseudochirops cupreus | reverse complement strand
CAGATATGTTATACATAGAAGTATTTATAAATGAATTTCCCTTGTAGAGGAAAGCTGGCTCATTTCTCTTGACACTGGGCGTGTCCCCCCCCCCCCCCCCGACTTCCCCTCTTCCCCTCTTCCCAACACCACTGCTGATCTTTCTGGAAACTCTCATAACCCAGCATTGCTTTCCTTATTTTACTCAGCTGGGCCTACTTCTGCCTCTGAAACCCATAACCTTCAGCTGCCTCTATGACTTGGCTCATTGTGAAGGTGCGTGGGAACTCAGGTATTGCTGCATTGACCAGGAAGCACGGTGGAGAACTTGTTGGAGTTGGTGGGCACAGATCTGGGGGCAGCTACTCCAAAGGATTTATGGCCAACCTCTTTCTCTCTCTCCCAAGTGACCTGAAGACTCGTCATACTGGTGTCTCCAATGATCTCACAGGTTGTAGCCTTCCCTAGTCACCCCAATCCTGCCTCATGCTGCTTGGCTGGGTTTTTTCCCTTTTAAGCACCGAGTACCTCCCGCCCAGGTGAATTAAAGCTGCCCGTAATAAAGGACCCTGTTGGTCCTTCTGATTGTTTGAGAGGATACCTTCTCAGCCCCACAATCACTGGTAGCAGTGAGACAGAATGTCCCCCACCTCCAGGTGTGCCCATCCTGCAGTAGGCTTGCCATGCTCTTCTGTGACTGGCTGCCTTTGCTCACACATTCCAGAGTTATGCTTTTGTGGCTCCATAAGAGCAGGTGTTATCTACCCTGACCAAGAAAGCATCAGGACACTGTCCCAGCCAGGATGCCTCTCAGAGTTGCATTCATCTGAACCCAGCCTGTTTTTAATGTAATTAACTCATCAATGCTGGCCATCCTTTTGGCATCTCTGGTGTGGCTAAAGAGCTAAAAGGAGACAGTGCCCACTGCAGGAGAACAGGAGAAGTACAGCAGGGCCTGAGACGGGAAAACGAGAAGGAAATGGGATCTCCAGACTCAAGCCAGCAAGCTTCATGGTGATTTCTGGGAAGATGTCTGAATGGCTCTGCAAAGAGGTGATTTGTGCAAATCCTTAAAAGGAAATAGTGAACACACAGAGTCAGCATGGCTTTATCAAGAACAGGTTTGTGTCAAGCTAACCTTATTTCCTTTTTTGTCAGGATTACTCAGCTGGAAGATCAGGGGAATGCTGGTAATAGAACTTGGATTTTAGGAAATCATTTGATAAAGCATCCTATCGCATTTCTTTGGAAAAGATAGAGAGATGTGGGCTGTACAATGGTTCAGTGAGAATAATTTCACACTGATACATGGCAGGACTCAAAGAGTTCATTGTTAAAGAATCACTTTCAATATGGCAGAAGCTTTCTGTTGTGGAGCTGTGCCTAGTCCTGAGCACCTTGTTATTTTTAGCAGAGATTTAGGTAAAGGAAGAGATGTGGCCAACAGAAAGCCAGAAACGACAGTCAGCACACTGGATCATGGAGTCAAGGTGCCAAAAAGATCTTGACAGGTTATAGCATCACACGGGATCTAAGAAGTTGAAATTCAATCAAGATAAATGGAAAATCGGGTTGAAAAACTCAGCACCACAAGTACAAGATGGGAGAAGTGTGATTAGTCATTTGTCTGAAGAAGATCTGGGGGGCAGAGGGGTTTTGGACTCCAGGCTTTGTAGGAGTCACCAACATAGTTCCCTTGTGATCCTGGGAGGCATCATTTCCAGGAACAAGGAGGTAATATTTCTGCTCAGGCTTGGTCAGCCCTGATCTGAAAGGGAGTGTTCTGTTGGACATTGATGAGCTGGAGGTTGGCCAGAAGAGGGTAGCCAGGATGGGGAGGGACCATAAGTCTATGTCATGTGAAGAGTGGTTGGAAGAACTGGGAGCATTTAACCCAGAGAAGAGAAAACGTGAGAGTGGACGTGAGGACTGTCTTCAAGCATCTGAATGATTGCTTCATTACGGAGGTGGAGGACCATGGGCAGGGAGCACTGAATACCACATCAGAGTTATTTGGATATGTTGGTTAGTTTTGCTGGACTATTTTTGTCTTCCTCTTTATTTAATTCTTCATTATGAAGGGGTTGTTCTCTGGGAGAGGTCGGAGGAACAGTGGAAAATGTAGATGATGTAGAAATGCAATATATCATTGTCAGTTCCTTTGAAAGTGGAATGGGCTGCCTCTGGGGGTTGTGGGCTCCCTTTCCAGGCTATCTTCTAGCAGAGGCTGTCTTCTAACTCCCTGTCATGCAGGTAGTCACGAGTATTCCTTTTCTGGAGTATGAGTTGGACTAGATGGCCAGTGACGTCTCTTCCAACTCTTAATCATGTGACGTTGTCATTGGTATACTCACGTAGGAATCTCCTTTTTAAAGTTTTTAGTAGCAGCCTTTATCTTCTGTTTGTTGGAATTAAGCTAGCATCAAAGTCCAGCCCATTTTAATTTCTCCATTTCTGTTTGAATGTCTTTGTCTTATAGGAACCTGAGATTAGTTTTTGTTTTGGTTATCATTGAGGCACCTATATTTACATAACAGGATCATACTTCACGGAGCATTAAAAATAGAACCCCATTAAATTACTATTTCAGTTAAGTTTCCCCGTCTGACGAGGTTACCTCCCTACTCACACGCCACTGGTTCCTTGTTATTTCCAGGATCAAATAGAAAATCCTCCATTTGACCTTCAAAGTCCTTCACGACTTGGCCTCTCCCTGCCTTTCCACTTTCTTTAGGCCCTACCCTTCTCTGCATGAGCTGCAATGGCCTCCTTCCTCGCATGTGACTCCATGTCTGTGCCTGGGATGCTCTCTCTTCTCACCTCTGCCTTCAGCCTTCGCAGGACCTCCATGAGACTAAGCTCAGCTCCCAGTTTCCTATGCGAGGCCTCTCCTGGTGCCTCCCCTTCCATCTGCCCCGTCTATCCCCTGTGTGCGCCCAGTCATTTTCAAACTGCCCCCCCCTTAGACTGGGCGCTCCTTGCAGGTTGTGGTTCTTTTTGCCTTCCTTTGTAACCCTAGCACATAGCACTGTGCCCGACCCATAGTGAGTGCTCCAGAAATGCTTCTGGACTGTCTGCAGATGCTTAGAATCATAGACTTGTAAGGTTGGAAGACACTCGAGAGTCTGAAAGCAGCTGGTGGCTCAGTGCGGGGAACGCTGGGCCTGGAGGCAGGAAGCCCTGAGTTCAGGTCTGGCCTTAGATGCTTACTAACAGGGTGACCCTGGGCAAGTCACTCTACTTCTGTCTGCCTCAATTTCTTCACCTACCTCCCTGTGAGGATCAAATTGTGAAGGGCCCAGCACAGCGCCTGGAACATGGTAGGTGCCTGATAAGTGTTTAAGCCTTTCTCTTTCCTCCAGGTCAGTCAAAGGGCCTACTTCCTGGCATTTCTCATCTACCCCAATTCCTACCTCCAAGCATTTGAACTGGCCATCCCCTATTCCTGGAGCACACTTCCTCCTCAGTGTTCTTCCAGGCATAGCTCCTTCATAAAGCCTTTGCTGATTCGCTCTCTCCCCCAGTTCCTAGGGTCCTTCCCTCCACCCCCCCCCAAATATGAGCATGTGTCTTCCCAACTAGATGGATATGTCCTCAAGAATGGGGACAGGTATCCCGAGAGCCCATTTGTCTTTGTGTCCCCAGTGCCCGACACATGGGAAGCATCTAATAAATACTTGTCAGTTATTCCAATGATGCCTCTGTCATGTCCATCCAGCTCAAGTCTTCACTCCCTATGGAGTCGTTGGCATGACATCATGGCAGGATTTTTGTTGCCGGTCAGTCATTTCAGTCCTGTCCATTTGGGGTTTTCTTGGCAAAGATACTGGAGTGGTTTGTCATTTCCTGTTCCAGCTCATTGGACAGTAAGGCAAAAAGGGGTAAGTGACTTGCCCAGGACCATACAGCCAAGAATCTGAGGCCAGATTTGAATTCAGGTCCTCCTGACTCCAACCCTGGCACTCTATCCACTGCACCAGCCAGCCACCATACTAGTTGGCAACATTACTGGTTGCCAATTAATTCATTCTGTTCTAGTAGATTTTACTGATTAAGGGAGTTGGAAAGCAAGTCAATACCATCCTTTACCACTTTTGCTGACTTGACTTTTTTGACCTTCTCTGGTTGGCATTGACATCTCTTTGCCCTCTGCACTTTGCATTTTTCCTGTCCTTTTAGACCTTGCTCCCCTCAGACTGGCCCACTTGGCCTTCTCCATACACCGCCGGTCTGTCGCCTGTTTCTGGGGCTGGCCATGCACAGACTCTGCCATCTCCTCATATCCTCCCCTTGCCATCTCTTTTTTCCTTCAAGACTCAGCTAAAGTGCCACATTCTACATGAGTGAGGCCTTTCCTGATTGCCCGGTCCGCCACAGCTGTCCACCCTATAATCTGTCTCATACTTTAGCACAGTGACCAGCACGTAGAAGGGGTCTAATTAGTGTTTATTGGTAGATTGATACACTAATTTATGTATTTGTTTCCCAGATAAAAATGTTAGCTCCTTGAGGGCAGGGACTCTTTTGTTTTTGCCTTTATATCCTTAGCACATATGTTCCTAATACATGCTTGTGGAATGATCAATTGACCTGTCTTGGAGGGTTATGGGTTCCTACAATGAAGTCAGTGCAGTGAAATAGTGCATTGTAGGCAGCTCCATTGGGATGAGCCCCAGGCATGTGTGACACTCAGACTTTAACAGCCAGGTGGTACACAGCAGCTGATGGATAGACACTCATGGAATCATCAGACTGTACAACTTTCAAGTAGGTGGGACCTCAGGTCCCACCTTCTGCATTTTACATTTCATAATATTTGTACTGGGGTGATAGAAGTCACTCTTTAACTTCAGATCAACACAAACCAGTAGAAGAGCTTTCTGAAATGTATTTATAGAAAATGGAGGGTGAGAGAGGGGGAAGAATCCATAACTGGTTAAAAAATAATCACTCTTATAAATTAACCTTATAAATAGCTGAACAGATGATGAAAAAATTATTATAATTATTTGTTCCAGGACTGTCTGTCAGATTCTATCTAGAAGGAAATTTTTGCATTTCCATGGGAACCTTCCCCTTTCTGGTTGAAACCCTACAATTTCCCAATTATATTAGAGATACTATTGTAACCATTGCTTGTATTATTTCCTGTTCATGCACTCTTTAAATTGACTATTTCCCAAACTTGACATTCCATCCCGTCTGCCTCTGGGCATCTGCAGAGGTGATCCTCTGTCTCAGAAGGGTATGCCTTGTTCTTCTCTGCTCCTCAGGATCCTAATCTCTTCACTCACACCTCTGGTATCATCCCCTTTCTTAAGCTTTCATTTGTTTCCCTGATCTCCCTTTGTTGGTGTTCCCTCCCTTCCTCAAACTACCTTGTGCTTGTGTTCTATTCCTCTTGCCTCTCTCTGGATTGTCAGCTCCTGGAGGAAAAGGACTCTTCATTTTTGTCTTTATATACCCCTAATGTTGGCCAGATAGTAGAGATTTAATAACAGTGTGGTAAATTAAATCATCTTCCAAGGTCCCCCACCACCTTCCACATCTGTCCTCTAAATCCATCATTGATCTGTATTACTACCTGCTTTTTCAGTTGAATTATTTGATAAACTTCCCCCCCCCCCCATCTCCACTCTGCCATTTGTTGTTCTGTCTATGAATCCATGTCCAACTTCTTTGCTGTTTTCTGTGCCATTGCTGAGTTTGGTCATTTTCTCCTGAGACTCCTCAGCTTTAAGCTCAGTTTCTCTCTTGATTTCTCCTGTGATTTTTTTTTTTTTGCTAATTTCATTTCTTCATTTAATTTCATGAACAATTCTCTTGTTCATTTAACTTCATCTTTTGAGATTTCCTATATTGTGACTAATGTGACTGCCCACCCTGCTTGAGTTGGTCTCTTTTTAGATGTTTTTCTTGCTTCTCTTACTACATAACATTTTTACCATGTGTTGGATTTCCTTGTTTTGCTCATCTTTTTGAAAAGCTTTAATTTTCTTGTTTCTGTTTTATCATTTCTGATATGAGTCATGTGTGAAACTTGAAACCCATTGGCCTCTCCAGCTTTAATCCTTTTCTCAACTAAAGAGACCCTTGTTTCCTTCCAAGGCCGTCTTGCCCTGTTGTCATTAGGTTAAGGTTTTCAGTGGTTATTGCTGTACCTTCAAATGGATCTCCAGGGAACTTTATGAGGAAGAAAAATCTCTGAAACTCAATTTAGAAAGATTCCTTGCTATCCCAATGGGTAACAACAATAAATTGGAGACCCTGGGCAAGAAAACTCAGGGAAAGAAAAATAGCCAGGGCAAAATTTCCCCCCCATTTTTTAGTAGCTTTAGAACTGAGAAGTTGGACAAAATAATTTTTAAAACAAAATCACAACTTGAAGTTCAAATTTAAATTTAATTAAATTTCAAAGCAGCCTGTGTCAGAGAAAGAACACTAACTCTCCTGAGGACCTGGCTTTACTTTTAGTTTCTGACATTTAGTGCTTGTGTGAGGTCAGGAAGATCACTTCTCCTCTCTGACCCTCAGTTTCCTCATCTGCCCTATGAGGGACTTAGAATAGATGGCCTCTGAGGTATCCTCCCCCCCCCCCCCCCACCTGTTCTATATCAACGATCCTGGAATTGTGGATCTCAGAACTGGAAAGGCTCACAGAACTTACCCATGCCTACCTGTACCTGAGAATGAATGATCTTGAAAGCTTCCTTAACAAGTAGTCCTCTGGTCTCTAGTGGAAGACTCCAGCTATGAGAGACTCCCTCCTTGGTAGTTATGTAATGTCAGGAAATCTAGGAGAAAGTACCTATGTGTTGGGTGAATCCCTTGTGGAAGCTTTGTTGGGATGAGAAGGGATGGATCGGTTTTCATCTTCGTTCCTAGGAAGATGGCAGAGTGAAGCGATCATGAGGGACAAGTGTGTACCCCCACCGATAAGATCGTCAGAATGAAGAAATAAAATCCCATCAGCTTTTGGCGGCCACTTCACCTTTTCTTTTTTTTTAAGCTTCTAATCCATTCAACCCCAAGCTTTTTTTCTTGCAAAAAAATGCAAAGGGACTTGCATTATTCTCATAAGACCATGGCATTTATTCTCAGTGATATTCTTTTTGTTTCTTATCCTTTATGAAATGATTCCATAGCATAGCTATGTCACACACTCTCAGTCTGGCAGATCTAGAAGGGTCTTTGGTAACTCTCTAGCACAACTCCAACCTGAGTAAGAATCCCCTTCCAACACCCCTGTGATGTTTGCTCTGTGGGAATGCAGCCAAGGGCTTTGTGGAAAGAACATATGCTTTGGAGTCCTGGGTTCAAATCCCAGCTCTGCCATTTCCTAGTTGTGTGACCTCAGGAATGTTCCTTAACCTTTCCATACCTCAGTTTCCTCATTGGTAAAATGTAAATAATAGTGCATTACTATTTACCACGCTTATGAGGATGAAATGGAATAATGCAAGTAAAACACTTTGTAGATGGGATATATAATTTACAAATACAAAAATATCTGTGTTGTGTGTGGGAGAAGGTGAAGGGGGAGGAGGGGAACAGGTGACAGGAGGGACCAGAATGCTCTGTTCCAGGAATTTGCAAGCAACTGATAAACTGTTCCAAGGTCAGAGAAAATCATGAATTACAAGTCTAGAACATGGTGGAGTTCTTGAATGAATAGACTCAAAGTCAGAGAAGGATGACATGAACGGGTGGGGGTGAGGGCTTACAAAGCAAGGTCAATGAAACACAGAACCATAGGGCTTGAGAGTTGGAATGGAGGACCCTTAGCAGCCATCAAGGCTAGCTCCAACACAAAAGGAGTCCTCACTATAACATACCCAGATGGTTGTCCCCCATAGATCAGAGGAGTCATTGTATATGTGTATGGTGGGGGGACTAGGGTGTTACATGTTTCCTCCAAGCTGGAAGCCCCTGGAATTATTTTGGGGTGTCAGTGAGCTAGCCACACTCCTGCCTGACCCAACCAAAGGCCCCCAAGCTGTGGGCTTGGGCACTCCTCTCTGTTTTCCTGGTTTTCTTGGTTATTCTAGAACTATTATGGGACAGAACCAAATCTTGAAGTGATTTTATCTTCAGTCTGTACAGTGAATACAAAGAGAACATTTACTCTTTCAATGCCTTAATTATTTACCTAGATTTGAGGACTTCTTGCTAGTTATTATGGTCTACATTATATGTGCGTTAGATGAAGTCTTCTTTATCATCTCAATACTGATGTTTTTTTATTTGGACTTGGAGACTGAACCTTTACCTTTATTTTTTTTCTCATACAGTGAAAATTCCTCTCTCAGACTTCCCATCCTCCCTCTACTCATGAAATTCCCTCATGTGAGTTCCTTGTTGGTTTGTTCTTTTCAAGAGGAAGAGCATCAATTTAATTCAGTAAATGTTTATGAAACAGTTAATATGTGCTAGTCTAGGGATAGGGAACATGTGGCATTCTAGGTCCTCAAGTGTGGCCCTTTGACTGAATCCAAACTTCACTGAACAAATCCTTAATAGGTGCTAGGCACTGAAACCAAACTGTTCCTGCCCTCAAGGAACTTACTTTCTACTAGGAAACTACAGCATTTAGGCATATGACAATACAAAATATATGCAAAGTAATGCAAAATAATTTCAGGAGGGAGAAAGAACTAACAATTGGGGATGGACAGAGAGAGAGAATCAAGAGAGTCTTCTATTAGGAGGTGACACCCAAGCTGTGCTTTGAAGGAATCTAGAGATTCCATGAGATGGAGGTGAGTGGAGATGGTATTGCAGATGGGAAGATAACCTGTGGAGGTACAGAGAAAGGAGATGAAATGTCATGTTGGTCATTTTGCCTGGAGTGGAATATGAATGAACCATAATTATGAATAATGAGAAAGATAGTTGAGAACCAGATTGTGACATGGAGTCTTTAAAATGCACTATAAAATTAATAAAAGCTTCATGGGAAGCCTGAAAAGCAAATTCCAGAGTTCTAGTTTTCCTTCATATAAACCTGGATACATAAAGTACAAATCCTCTGCTCCTTGTCCTCCAGTAGCTTCCAGTCCTGGCAGCCTGATGTACCCTCTACTATATGTCCCTTGACCTTTCCTTCCCATATTTCCTTCTTTTCTTCCTTCCTCTCTTTCTTCCTTCCCCTCTGATTATGCCTTCAGATGTATACCCACAGTCTTGCTGTGAGCCCTTATTCAGGAGGGGAAGCCTAGAGTTTGTCAAAGTGAGATTTCTTTGAGTTACTCATGTAGAGCCTAGGCCAAGATGAGCTCACAGACTATTAGGCCTGGAAGGAAGACCAGCCACTCTAACAGTTGGGTTTGGTCACCTTGATCTGTCTTGTGGAAGCATAGCTCTCTGCTGTGGGCACTATCATTTCTTGACTAGAACTTCCAGATTCCTTCTTTTTAGCTACTACCCCAAAGTCCTCCAACTAGAATTGAATTTGGTCCAGATTTCTGAGTTTATCAGTGCAGGGAACTTGTATTCTAGAAATCTCTCCTATCAGTGCACACACAGAGAGCCCTTTTTTAACTTGCAGTCTCAGAGGCTTGCCTGGGGACATAAAGAGGGGCATAAGGGGCATAAGTGACTTGCCCAGAGTAACACAGTCAGTATATGTAATAAGAAGCAGGACATGAGCGAGGGCTTCCTGACTCTGGGAGCAGACCTCTGTCTACCAGGCCACACTGGTTTTCAACTTGGCTTCCTAAAATTAAGACTAAAAAGCATCAACAGAAACACAGACACACCGTGCTTCTGGGATCAATCATTCAATCAATAATCAATCACTAACCATGTCTAAGTGCCTGCTACATGCCCAATGCATCACAGCCAGGCCAGTCAAACAGCAGGAGGGTGGCAGCCCTCTCCCCGGCAGCTTTTCTCCTCTTTCTGGCTGTCTCCCCAGGAATGTAGTGAAAAGGGCTCACTCTTTACATCTCAACTGGCCCCAGCAAGCCTGGCACTGCCAGCCAGACACATTGGAACGGGCTAATTTTACTCTAGGCGTGAGGGAAGTTCAGGGTATGGGTTAAGTAAAGTGAGCGGACATCCTTTAGATTTGTTCTGCTTCTTTGGGTTATTCTGGCTCCAATTTCCAGCCATCACCCCCACCAGCCCTGTGGATCTCACTGGCCTTGGGATGGCAGGGGATTACACATGGTGATTTGCACCCAAAGGGGTTTTCCAAAACTACTTTTAAACTCACAGAAATGGAGCCAGGTCACTGGCTGCATCCTCACAGCAGAGCAGGCTTCACAGGCAATGAGGCCAGCACTCAACAGCTTCTCTCCCAGCCCAGCAGCACAGAAGGCACCTGCCTCTGTTCACAAGTCCTGGAGGGATGCTCAGGCCTCGGCTGACAAAGCACACCTGCAAAAGGGAGCAGTTTAGCCCTGCCACCCCCATCACTGCTGCCAGTGTCCCTCCCGGGAACCTGGAAGGAGAGAAGAAGCTCTTGACTCTCCCATCCACAGCCTCTGAGAAAGTCGACTCCTTGAGAGTCAAGTGGCTTCGTTCTCTGAATGTCAGGAGCGGAGCGTTGTGTCTGGCTTGTAGCAGATGCTCATTGCTGGTTCATTAATTACACGCACACACACACACACACTCCTCACTGACGACCTCTGATCTTCCTGCTGAGATTGTAAAGACTCCTAGAGCTTCACATTCATGAACTGGCTGCTTTTCTAGGGGCTGTTCTGTACTCAAGGCAGCTAGGAGGCAAAGCAGATGAAGGGCTGAATCTGGAGTGAGGAAGATGGAAATTTGCTCCAGACATTTACTAAGTGTGTGACCCTCAGTTTCCTCATCTGCAAAATGGCAGCAAGAGCAGTTCTGTAATTGATCTTTACATCAACTCTATGCCATCCAAAAGGGACTTTGTCCCCATTTTTCAGCTGGGGAAACTGAGGCACAGAGAAAGCACACAGCTCTCATAGTAAGCAAGAGCTGGGTCCAGGCCTCAAAGTCAGCTCTTCTTAGGCCAAACCCAGGGCTCTCCCCATGAGCCAGGACCCCACTTAACTCCCCCCCTTCCTTCTTTCTTCTCATCTGTGTTTCTTCTTTCCTTTGGCAGTCAAAAGGGGAAGGCAGAGTTTGTACGGTTTGAGTTGGAATATGGAAGGCCACCAGTCATTTCTCCTCCCTTGTGTTCTCTGTAGATTGGAACCCTAGGGTGAGTTTAGCTTCTGGCTCTGTTCTTCCCCAACCAAGGCATCTCTCCAGTGTCTTCCTGTGCTTAGGGAGCGTCGTATCTCATGACCTTGGCATGTTTACTTGCCCAACTTTCCTAATCAAATGCTCTTATAGGCATGTGTCCTTTGGTGGGCTTTCAGAATCTGTAGAAACAAATGGAGACCCTGGACCCTTTTTTGTACTGTGTACCCATTTGGTAGACTAGTCTAGCCAATGGGCCCCTTCTCAGAATCATGATTTTAAATGCATAAACTAAAATATACAAGATTTCAAAGGAAATCAATTATATTAAAATATTATAAAAAAGAAAAAAACAAGTTCATGGACCTCCCCCGCATATGACCACAGACCCCATGGGTGGGGGAGAATCTTTGGGAGACAGAGATAGAGAAATTGAGAGACAGAGAGAATAGCCTTTGTTCTAAAATCGATTCTTAAAGGGCTGTGTAGAGCCATGCCTCTCTCTCTGAAAGAGAAAGCAGTGATTGCTGAGGTGCATAGCCTCCTTCCTGAAGACCAGGGCAGCCCGGGCTCCCTCAGCCCCTCCTGTGCCTGGGGATCAGATCAGAGCATGGTCACCACTCTGGTTCACCGCTCATGTAGAGCCGTTCACCGCTTTTCTTGTAGAAGAGATGATGAGGGAGGCAGGACAGGGAGGTAGATGTGAGAGTGTGGAGGGGCCCAGGGGTCTGCTATACTTCTGGCTTTCATTTTTTTTTTTACCTTTGTATCAATGACTGGAATTGAGGCCAGCAAATTTGTACCTAATAAGAGCACGTACTTCTGTAGTGCCCTGAGGTTTCCAAGCACTTTACAGTTATGACCTTGCTGGATGGTCACCTGGGAGGGAGGGGCTATCATTATCCCATTCTACAGTTGAGGAAGCTGGGGCAGGCGGGGTTTTAGTGACTTTCCTTGGGTCATACCGATGGCTAGTCAGTGTCTTCCATCACATTTTGTGCTCAGGTCTTCCTGCCTCTAGGCCTGGCATTCAGTCCGCCGTGCCACCACACTAGCTGTGGGCATGATGAGATCTCTCCATGTATTCGAAGGGCTGAAAGAGAAATGTGTTGTTCTGTGCAGCGAAAGGGCAGAGATAGTGTTAGGAAGTCTACTGGGGTAGATTCTGATGGCTGTAAGGAAAACCATTCTCGCAATGAGAGCAATCCAAAGAGGAAGGGGCTTCTGGGGAGAGGCTGTGGGTGCCCCCTACCCTGAGGTCTCTAAGCACTAACTGCATAGATGCTTGTCAGGGACACCCAACAACAGATTCTTTATTGGTTTGGGTGAGGTGGGCAGGAGGTCCCCTTGCTCCTCCTGGGCTGTTCTCTGGTTCGGTGACCAAAGGTCTTCTGAGATCTTCCAGCAGGGGTTTGTAAGGTGAGGCTCTGCCCGCAGTCCACAGTCAGAGCTTGGTTACAGAGGAGGTTCTTATTTCCCTGTGCAAGGTTTTGTCTGAGCAGTTTCTATCTTACACCAGCAAGTGTCTTCATCCTTCAAAATGTCTCCTAGCAGCACTTTTCTATCCCAAGTCCACCTACTACCACTCTCCCCTAGACTCTCATCGCCTCACACCTGGAGGACCACAGTGGCCTAGTAGCAGGACCCCTGCACCCAGGTTCTGTCTCACCAGTGATCCTGAATTCTGCTATAGACTAATCCTCCTCAAACCCTGCTTTCCTTCTGCTCGAGACATAATCAACCTTTGGCTGACTTTCAAGGACATTTACCAACTGGCGCCGACCCACCATCCAGCCTTGTTTCCTCCTCTTCTCCAGAAGGGATCTTTTGCCTCCCTGTTCTCCATACTTACCCTGCTTTCTCACACCTTTGGGCCTTCACTCATGTCCTTCTCCTTTCCTGGTGAGCCCAGGCATCTCTTCCCTCCCCCCATGCAAATCACACCTGTCCCCCAAGTCCCACCCCCACTGCTCTCCAGCTTGTGATTGATCCTTCTCCCCCTTCTCCGTGTCACATTCTTGAAAACTTTTGTACATTCTGAGTAGGGTTCTTTTCCTTCCCGGTACTTGTACCCTCAAGATCTAGTTCAAGCCCCCCCCCTACACACACACACACACACACACACACACACACACACACACACACACACACACACACACACACTCTCTCTCTCTCTCTCTCTCTCTCTCTCTCTCTCTCTCTCTCTTAAATAAATATTTGTTAATCGATTGTTTCTTCCCCTTCCTAACCTCCTCAGCCTGCTCAGGATTCCCTTGGGCTCCACAGATCCTTTTTTCTTTCCCCCCTCCCTCCTCTGGGCACTTTTTTCAGAGAACTTGTCCCTTTCCCTCCCAACACTGATGTTAGCCCTGTTCAGGCCCAGATCAGCCCTTGGCCTAGACTGGCATAGCAGCCTCCTAACTGGGCTCTTCACCTTTCTCTTCCAGTTCATTCTCTATGTAGCTGCCAAATTCATACTAAAATAGGCTTCTCTCCATATCCCTGTCCTGCCCCCAAGGCTTCAGTGACGCCTTCCTGCCTCTAAGGTCTAGTACTAATGTGATGCCAGTGACAGTGTTGGGCATTTACTCACCTTCCCAAGCCCACCCAGCATGGACTTTCTACACTTGACTCCTTCCCCTTGGCTGAAGGTGCTCTGTCCCAGCCAGCTTGGCCCATTATGGTTTCTTGCTTGACGTTCCACCTTCTGTCTGTGGTCTTTCTTTCCATCCTCATCTCTGCCTCTGCATGGATCTGCTCAGTCTTCTACACTATCCAGGGCCTACCTGATCCCACCCGGCCCTAAAGTCAACTAAGTGGCACTTAGATCGGAGATAGAATTCCAAGGCAGCCTCATGGACTCCCTTCCATCCTGCTGCAATCAGCCTTTGCCTGATCAGCTTTGGGACTGTGCCCTGGGGGTCCTGCATCCCTGACTGATGAATGAGTGAACAAGCCCAAGTCTTCCTCCTCAGAATGTCAGCTCCTTGAGGGCAGAGGCTGTCTGGCTTTTGTGTTCCTATCCCAAGTGCCCAGTACAGTGCCTGGCATATGGGTGCTTAGTGAAACCTTGTTAACTATCTGCTGCTTGATTTGATTTCCTGGCTCTTACACAGAGCTTGGTACCTAGTACGTACTTAGTAAGTGTTCATTGATTTACCCCTATCCCAAAGAATGGCAGTTTCTTGAGGGCAGGACTGTGTCACTTTTTAATTTTTATTTTAGGCGCGTAACATGACATCTGGCACAAAGTGGTATTTCATTGATTCTTTCAGAGCATCCTTACCTGAATCTGGTGTTCCCCTGCAGAGCCAGCCTGGCTTTCTGGCTCTTAGGCTTCACTTTCCAAAGGATCCTCCCTCCTTCCCTTCCTCCTTCCCTTCTATCCTTCCCTCTCTCTGTCTGTCCCTTTTCCCCCTTTCTTTCTTTCCTTCCCTTCCTTCTCCGTCTGCTTTTCCTCTCTCTTTTCTTTCCCTCCATTTCTCCTTGTTCCTGGTTCTGAAAGCCCCAGCCTTGGGAAACGAGATGGCACTTCCTGTCACAGAAACAAGGGATTCAGAAATGAATGTGTGTGCGAGGTCTCACTGCAGAAAAAGCAGATTTGATTCATACCTTTGGGGAAAAAAGAAAAGAAATGTGTCAATTAGGCTGCTTAATTCCCTTTGAATGTAGGGCACTGCTGCTTCTCTCTGAGCACACCTGCACTTCTGCTGAAATGCTTGCTCCCTAAATTAAGCTTAATTAATGGAAATGAGGGAGAGAAGCGCTGTACTGACAAGTCTTGTGAGACCCCACTTCCTGCTTGCCTGCCCAAACAGCATCCCTCCAAAGCCAGCTGCTGTTCAGGAGACCTAGCTGGTGCCTGGTGTTGCGTTACACATGGAGGCTGCCATCTTTCTGGGGGCTGCTGCTGGGCATTGGGGCGGGGGTGGGGTGGGGGGAGATGCTGTTGTAGCAAGCCTGTTTCCAACAGACTGGGGAGAGATGTTCTTCAGCTCCTCTCCTGGCTGCACAGCTGTGGCCAGCCCACTTTCCCTGCTAATGCCAGGAGGGCCTTCATTACGTAAAAGAACCAAGAGATGATTTCCCTCAGATCTGTGGGTCCAGGCCAGATTGTAATCTTTGAGTTGACCTGCTTTTATCCTGCTTTTCAAAAGCCTGCTTTGTGCTTCCACTGCCCCACGCTATGGTGGTTGTGGTTGAGCACCTGATTAAATCAGAGAGACAGAAGACAACAGGGAGACATTTTGTCTTTCAAGGGAAAAGCTCTATTTCTAGACAGGAGGATAAATGAATTTAGGTGGCCAGAAAAAACCCATGGAACAACTCTGATGGAAAGGGCCCTCTGTGGGTCAGAAGACACAGGTGTGTCTAGACTGTGCCCTTCCCTCCATGTGGCCCATGAGACCAAGAATTTGAGGCTGAGTTGTCCAGAAAGGGTGGGCTGAGAGCTAGAACTTGCGGTGACCAGTGAACTCCAGGAAGTGTTGAAACTAAAATGAAACCTGGTGAAACCCTTAGTTAGAAATACTGACACATGAGTAGCCTGCAGAATAAAAATGTAATATCCAAAGCCATCAGTGGACCCAACTGGGAGCGAGGTTAAGGGTCGACGATAAACTGACAAACAGTGGAAGCACAGAAAAGGAGTCCCCTGGCAAGGATTTGGAAGGAGTGCGATGGAGAGCAGTGGATTTGGAGGGAAGATCAGGGAGATGCTGTCTAAGATTTATCACAGTGACATCAGCGCATCAGAAAGGGAAAGAATCCTATTATTCTGATCAGGAAATCATTAAAGAAAACTCTTCTGAATTTCAAAAAACAAGTAACACCACAAGTATAAATAATCTACAAACCTCCAATAAGGAGGAATTAAAAACCAACTTTTCCCAAGCACATGATTATGGAAATTCAGATGGCCAATAAACCTTCTAAGTGACCAGAAGGAAGAAATGTGCCCATAAAACCATTGGTTGTGTTCTTGCCAGATTTCTTATGGAAACCAGGAATAATGAAAGGAGTTAGAAGTGGCTAATTTAAAATGGAAACAACATGGTCCATGAGCCCAGAAAGTGTTTTTAAACCTCTTCAGGTATGCTGCTTGGAGGGGAGTCATGGAAGAGGGATTCCATTTGATGTGTATGGCCCCCGAGGACAGAGCAAGTTGTCTGAGTGAAGGGTCTCCTTCATGAGTGGTGGGTGCCCCTCTTTGGAACTGTCCCAGCAGAGGCTTGATTGACCCCAAGATAATATTGAAGGAATTGTGGACTAGGAAGGTGTTGGGCTAGGTACCTTTGGAATTCCTTTCCAACTCAGAGATTTAGTGTCCCTATGACATTTAAGAATCCAGAAGACTGTGTAAAAAGACTTTTCAGGGGAAAATGTAGTCTTTGAGAAGAACTTCTGAAAGAGAATATTTGGATTGGGAAACTTCAGGAACAAGCATATGGATTATATTCTTAAATATTATTCTTAATATATTCTTAAATAAAGATGAACAAATTCTTGAAGTTATGAGTGCTGCCTATGATAAGTGATCTAAATGTTATCTACGTGAAACACAACCTAAATACTGTTGCTCTATCTTTTTAGGCTTCTGTTACATTCAAGTCTGAGGATGAGGACACCAACAGGTGCAATGGGGAGTGCTGGGTTTTAATCTGAATTTCCCTGTTAATTCACTGCATGGCCTTGGCTATACTCTTTTATCTAATTCTCCTCCTCTCTAGGAAGGGATGATTGGACAGGAGGATCCCTGAAGCATTGAAATGAAAATGAAACCTGGTGAACGTCAGTCCCCTCCAACCCCAAGACTGCTGGAATCTAAAATATGACCCTG
Source organism: Pseudochirops cupreus (assembly GCA_028627135.1). Lineage (NCBI taxonomy): Eukaryota > Metazoa > Chordata > Mammalia > Diprotodontia > Pseudocheiridae > Pseudochirops > Pseudochirops cupreus. The sequence continues at coordinate 416,584,819 of CM053583.1, read as the reverse complement.
AATTTGTTTGGACTCAGTGGTTGCCTCTGGGGCAAGGCCTCCACTAATCATTCCTTTTCCTGGAGAGGTTCTAGAGCACTTGGGAGGGCCTGATTCTACACTACAGACTGTCCCCTTCTTTTTAAAATCAGCATCTTGGGAGGATTTCCTGAGGGGGGGCCCTAGCTGAGGATGTGGCAGGATTCGGACCTAGGTCTCTCTCTATCCACCACATTCCACAGCATCTGGATCTCACAAGACTAGGGATTGGCTTTCTGATTTCATGGATCCGGGGGGTCAGCCCATGTTCTGGAGCTTAGTCTTAGCTGTTCAGTGCACTGAGCAGGTGAGTGGTTTGCTCAGGACCAAACAGCAGCAGCCTTCAGGAGCAGCACCTGAACCTGGGTCTTTATAGCTCCAAGGCAGCTCTCCAGCCTTTCTGCAGATGGGATTTCCCAACATATCCTTGCAACTCCAAGGAACATCTCATGACAGCCTTGAATGCCACAAATTATCCGAAATTCCCCAAAGATAAATAAAATTTACCTTAATATTTTTAAAAGTATGTACCAAGAAGTTTCTTCCGAAGGAATGGGAGATGGGTCAGTGCTCATGTCCCGCTATGAACTTGGCCAATGACTTGGTTTATTTTACCTCTTTTAAAAAATTCTTTGTTATAAGGAATGGCCCTTGGAGAGGAGGGAAGAAGACTATAATCAGAAATGTAGGTGATCTAAAAACAAACATCATAAAACATTTATTTTTAACAAGCAGTAGAGGCAGGGGAATATTGTAATCACGGACTAAGCAAAGACAGAGAGTTGCTGGCCCACAGGCTTTGGGCATCTCAGCTGTGAGGTGAGTTAGTGGGCAGCCTGGCTGGTTCCATTAGCTGAGGGATCTCTAGGATACCTTGAGCCCTTTCCCATCCCAGTGACTGAGGAATCAGATAGGGCTTGTAGAGGACTCCATTCCTGCAGAGCCCAGGACTCTGCCCCCCCAAAACCTGCAGAAGGCTGCCTCTTCTGATGGCATAGGCCAGAGAATCTGGAAAGAGAAGGCATACTGAAACTGTGTACCATGAAGGCTTTTGGAGCTGGCAGGGAAGTAACTCACTGGTGGTCTAGCTGTAGCCTCTTCATTTGATGTACATTTAGATGAGGAAACAGGGCATGAATGAGTGAGAAGGTCTTCCCCAAGATTATTTAGATACCAAGCAGTCAAGCCTGATCCTAGGTCATAGCTCACAAGATTAGAGCTGGGATTAATCTCAGGATTCATCTATTCCAGCCCCTTCCTTTGGAGGATGAGGAAACTGAGGCCTGGAGAGACCCAAAGTCGCACTGGTGCCAAGTGGCAGAGCTGAGTTTTGAACTTGGGTCCTCTGAATCCAAAATCCTCTGTTTTTTCCAGGAGGCAGGTACGTGACCCAGTACATAGAGGACTGGATTTGGAAGCAGGAAGGCCTGAGTTTGGGATGCTGCTTCAGATGCTAGCTAGTTTTGTGACCCTGGGCAATCCTTTAACCCCCTGGTGCTTGTTTGGGGTGGGGGGTACCAGCCTTCTACACACTCTGTTGGCTTCAGCTTTCATTAATGTGAAAAGACCTCAGGAAGCAGTGCAAGGCAGAGCCTGAAGGTCTTGATGCATCACTCCCTTTCTGGTCTTGGGGGAGCCCCTTTCTTCTCTTTCTGAAGCTGTTCCATGCCTCTCTCCATCTTGTTTCATCCCTCTCCTACTGCAGCCTCATGGAAATCTCAGCATCACGGTAAATGCCTCTGAGCCTCATCTGTGTGGCAGGAGGGTTTTTCTCTAAGTAGAAACCAGCATGTCTTCTTTTTGAATTTAATTAAACCTTTAATGAATATTTTAGCAAAAGTCCTGTGTTTCATTATTGATGTTATTTGCAAGATCCACTGTTCATTAGCATAATTTATAAGCCACCAGACTGGAAGCAGGAATAACGTGATGGAGATGATGGATGGAAACTGTGAGACAGCATCTGCCAAGCCCGTTGAAAGCGTTCAGACACAAGGTTTTTTAAATGGGGACAAAGTGGTGATGTTGGGGGCATTGTGTCTCTGGCTGTGGACTTTTGGCTAAGTTAGGTTCATAACCAGTTTGACCTGTTGTGGTGGCTGAGTTGAGAGTGGCTCTGTTTTCAGGGAAACCACATGTTTTCAGGGAGAACTTGGTTTCTCTTCTGAGTTTGGGTATTCTGTTACTCTGGCAGAAAAGAAGGGATCTTTAGCAGCAGCAATGAGGAGGGATGGGCATCACTTTGGTTGACAATATGTTGAGTCTCAGTGTGCCCAATGGGTGCTATGTTCAAGTATTATGGGAGAGACAAGAGGGGAATGGGACATGGACCCTGCCTCCAGGAAGCTTTCAGTTTTATTGGGGAGCTAGAAACAACACACAGACTAGAGAACCATATACGACAACATATTGATAAGTGCTAAATGTCCATACCCAAATACATGGCATTTCTTTCTGAGCTCAGTCAAATGAGAGGTCAGGCTGGTTGTGCCTTAAAATGAAAGTCCTTTGAACAAAGACAGTGATAGTAGCCATTCTGAGCAGCAATGATGGCCAAATGATCTTTAAAGTTTTGCTGTCTTAGCCAGCTAGCTGGGTCCCATGTAGATGATGCCCAAATTTACACATCCAGCCCTCATTTCTCTTGAGCTCCATGCCACAATTCCAAATGCCTGTTTGAGGTCCTTGTAGGCAGCTCAAACTCAAAATATCTTAAACAGAACCCTTTCCCTTTTCATCCCTCCCATCCTCTGCCTACCCCACGCCTTCTGTAACCTTTCCTATTTTTACCAAAGGCAAGGCCTTTCTCCCAGTGATTGAGGTTCACAATCTCATAGTCATCCTTGATTCTGCATTCTCTCTTTCATTCCCTTCTTGAGTGCAGGGGCTGCCAATTTGTTGTTTTATGTTTCTAGATTCTCATGTAGTGTGTGGGGTACCCAGTATAAAGGGTGTTTATTAAGTGTTTGTTGAGGAAAGATGCCAGAAAAAAGCCTTCTCATAGTCTCTGAAAGCCCTTTACCAAAAAGTAAACTTGAGTTTCTATTCCAGTCTTTAGCCTCTTTTTATCCCAGTCATATTCTGCAGGGGTTCTCAGGGATAGTTACTGCTTCTTGCAGGCAGTTTAATGTACTTTCAAGATTGTATTTTATCCCCTTTAGCATCTGAGGTTTAGATTTTTTTCACTAAATGCAGATTCTTCAATGTCAGTCATTAAAGGAAATCCACTAATGGTTTTTTACTCTTTAACATTGACTTTTACAATTCCATTCTGTGAATCTATAGATATCTTTAACAGTTAAGTGTTCTTGTGATCCTTTTATGTTTCTTTCCTTCATCCAGGATCTCCTGGGGGGACACACATGAACTTGGCTTCAGTTGCTCATCTCTTACTTCCAGTCCAGAAGGGAAGGGATAGTCTTTCCACAGGGCAGCTCCCCATAGATGCAGAAATGTATTTTGGTACCAGGCTGGAGCTCCAGAGTAAAGAGACCTGTTGCTTCAGGATTAGAGATCAAGGAAAGGGGGGAAGGGAGAGGGGGGATAGGGCAGAGATGGGGGGTGGGTCATCTTTATGAATTTTCCCAAGAATTTATGATGGTCCCCAAGACCCTGCTTATAGGAAGTAAAAGGAAAAACAAACATACCAAATCTCTTCTCTTGCTCTTACTTACCACGTCCAATGGAGGATTTAGACAATCACAGGCATTGTGTTGTCAGCTTATAATCAAGAGGCAGATGAGATGCCTACTTGGATGAACACACCTGATTTGCTGTGCTTTTCTTCCACATCAGCTTTCCTTCCCAGACATTCCTGGGGATGCAATCTTATGGCTGATTAGGCCATGTCAATATGCAGATGGTGACAGCTTCCTTAAAGCAGCATTGGCACATTTCCAGAATGTTAGCCCATTTTCCCTCATTTGGGGATGAGCTTCCAAGCCTAGTCACCCACTCTCTTCTCTTTTGTTTCTCTCTCTGAGGGCTGTGAAGCTACAAAGCTCTTTTTCCCTTCTTAGGAGCAGCAATACAGTCCAACAAGAATGGCACAATGGGACCATGAGAGATATGTCTTTACTGCTTTGTCCTGTCTTCTCAGAGATTTTGCTCTGGAAGTTGTATCCCTCACTTATGTGTGATTTTGAGGAAGTCACCTCATTCTTCACATCAGTTTCCACATCTTCCTAAGGGAAGTATGGTAGTAGCTATGGACTAATGAAAGCGTTTGAAGTTGTACTTGGGAGTTTTAATTTGCACCGTTTTCGACTGTTGCATCCTGCACACATCTCTCCGTCATGGTCCTCTTAAATTTGGTCCCATTCTTGTGGATGTGTGTATTCCTGTGTGTATTTGTGAGAAAATGTGCCCTCAACTTTTGGGAGGAATGTTTGTACCCCCTGTCATGCTGTACCAGCAGATGCTTTTGCTAAAAGCTAATGAAATCTACAGGCCAGTTGTTAATGGGAAGTATGTCACTGGGGACTTGAAAGCTACAGCTTTAGAAATTTGGATGTACAGGGTTATTTCTAGAACTTCAAGAGTGGGATTAGTTAGCTACCATCTGGGCACCCCAAACCAGGAGTTCAAATTCAGTTTGGAAGAATGAGCCCAGAGGATGTGTTAAATATGGGAGGGAAACTGAGGCATCAAGAGATTTAAGCATTTGCTCAAGGCCACACAGGCAGTGTGTGGACTCCAGATTCGGTACTCTATGACCCTTTCTACAATAGCCCAGAAATATAGTCATAGAGCTTCTTCTCGAAGACCACCCTCCAAAGGCAACTCCTCTTCTGCTGTTTTTTCATTGTAGTCATGTCTGACTCTTTGTGACTCCATTTGGGGTTTTCTTGGCAGAGATACAGGAGTGGCTTGTGATTTACTTCTCCAGCTCATTTTACAGGTGAGGAAACTGAGGCAAAGAGGGTTAAAGGACCTGCTCAGGGTCTCACAGCTAGGAAGTATCTGAGGCTAGATTTGAACTCAGGAAAATGAGTTTTCCCAATTCTAACTCAGCACGATATTCACTGTGTCACCTAGCTTCCACTGCTGGCCAGGGCTGAGCATTCATTAGTTAACAAGGTAATTCAGCATTTACTGTGTGCCAAACATTGTGCTAAACCCTGGCAATACAAGCAGAAAGAAAGACAGTTACTGCCTTCAAAGAGCTGTCACATAAAAGGGATCAGAATGCATCAGCACTCATTTCTTAAAGTAGGATTTCACTTTGTCCCAGATAATCTTTTATCTAGAAATAGCCTTCATGCTAGTGTAGTGTCATTAAGAGTCAGGGTAATGAACTGGGCAAAACTGATAAATTTGGCTTTGAGACCCTTAAAGTTTCTCTTTTTGCTTCTTTAAATGCCTCATGGCAGAGCCAGGTTGGGATCCCACATCTCTTGACTCCCAGCCCAAGTTTCTATTACATCCTGATGCCCCACTACCCACTTCTTGCCTGGTGCCAATCCCATCAGTCTGGTATGGAAGGAATGGGATCCATTAGTACAATCTTTGCCTTTTTCCCTTCTGTCCTGCAAAAGGCATGTCCTCAGTGCTTATCACCAGGTCTTACCTGGCTGGTTCTCTATGGTCATACATGTGTACACATGGCCCTTTTGCCTGACCAGCAGTGAAGCTCAGAGATAATTTTGAACCAGTACTCTGCCTAGGGATTAAAGAAGGGAGAATTTTTCAACTCACAGCTACAAAGGATTTCATCTTCTGAGACAGTGTGGGAGGATGAAAGGGGGGATAAGAGTCTGAAGAATTGGAAATGACAACCTCCTGCTGCATGCTCTCTGGGGCATCAGCACTGGGATTGTCTTAGGTAAAAGAGAGACAAGTGGGTGATGACGAATGAAGTTGTGCCAGGTGTGCAGAGGGCTCTGGCCTGGGAGGTGGGAGACCTGGGCCTCCCGGTCTGCAAGACTTACCTACCAGGCCTGTGCTGGGCAACAGAGATGCAGAAACAAAGCAAAACAAAAGATTTGCTTCCTGTCCTCAAGGAGCTTATGTTCTCCAGAAGGGGATGAGGATGAGCATGCTAAGTCAGTGCAAGTTCAGACCCCACATCTAATGCTGACTTATTGCTTGTAGACTGACTGGATGACCGACTATGTAGTCTGTGTCACCTCCCTGGCCTCAGTTTCCTTCATTGTAAGATGAGGTCTTTCTACTAGATTCAGTGGCCTCAGAGGTCCCTTCTAGCCCCTGTGATCCTAGGATGTAGATGAGATGAGTGCACAGTGATGGAACAGAGTCCCCACTGCCTCTGGTTCTGGCTCCATTTCTCTGCTTCTTCAGGCCCTAGCTCTATCTTCTGGCAAGAAGTCATCTCCCAGTGGTTTCTAAGGGATGAATCCCTTCCACATCCAATGATTCTCTCTACCTGTTTTCCTTTATTTCTCTTCAAGGCCTCTCAACGAATGTTGCACATTTAGGGAAGAGGGATGTTCTCAATCCTTGGCCTGAAAGTGGAGGACTGTCTGTCTTCTAGTGGGTGCTGGCTCTGAATGGGGGTTTTGTTGCAGACCATTTGATTGACAGTTGCTTTGACTTTGTGTATCCAAGATGTTCAGGAAGTGTCTGTTTGCCTTTGGAGTTTTCTTCTTTGTTTCGGTGAGTTTAGGAGGGGCTGCAGTAGTGGGAAGCAGGTAAAGACCACTTGCTCCTAAACAGTGAGATTGTCCCATAGGCAGCTTTAGATATGCTGCCTTTAACACAATTCCTGAAACAGAAGGTGCTTAATAAATGCTAGTTTATTGACTTATTGATATTTAGAGAGAGCCTCAGCTTCTTCTCTGGGCAGCTGGAAGAAGGACCAGGATTCTCCCATCACAGGTTCACTTTGCTGCCTTTCTCAGTCACTTTCAGAAAGCCTGAATCAACAGTCGATGGGCAGGAGAATTCTCTCCAGGACTTTGCTTGGGTCTGTCTGTCTGCCTGGGTCTGTCTTTCTGCCTGTTCTCTCTGTCTGCCTGGGTCTCTGGGTTTGGTTCCCAGTGCTGCGGAAACAACTTCATTAAGACACACCGAAGTCTGCAAGGATGCTTTCAGGGGAGACTGCTTTTCTTAGAAGGTCTAAGAAGGCTTTTGCACATTCAGAGAAACTCTGCTGCAGCTGCTTGGACCACTAGGGGTTGCTTCAGGTGCCCAGGCAAGTGCACTATGGTTCTTGCCAAAACCATAACCCCCACCTAAGGCAATAATCAGGAGCAAGATATAATCTGGGTTCCACAAGCCTGGAAGAGCATTTCCAAGGGAGTTGGCTTGGTTAGCTCTTGCTGGGACACCAGTCCCTCCTTGGCTTTCTTCTAGTCACACGTACTCTGGATAAGGCTGAGGGTTGGCGGGGGGTGGGAGGGGGAGGAGAAGGCCACCGAGTGAGGATTTAGCCAAACTCATCTGTTTGTTTATTTTTTGAAAGAACAAAAGTTTTGTTACTTTGATGTCTGTGTCGGCCTGGAACCTGGCTAACAGAGCATCCTTCTAGAATCCTTTGCAGGTTTGTTTTGATGAATGGAGAAGAATAATTTCTAGCTACCCTGTCAGTTGATTTGAGGTACTTAGACCCTTCAAATTTCCTTGCCTAGCTTAAAATGTTTCCTTTGCCATCTGAACTGTGTAGTCAACTCCTGGGGTTTAATGGAAAGCTCATCCTTTGCCTGAATTATCAGGAATTTCAGGTTAGTAGATTACAATTTAAGGAAGCTTGACATAATTTGAGAATCAGGAAAGCCAGTTAGAATGGTGAAATTAGGGGACAAGGACATTCTTTCTTGACTTCAAGGACTTGTGTTATGGAGTGGGAAAAGCTCTGGCTTTGGAACCAGGGCCATAGGATGAGATTCTGATTTCAATTAGCTGCCTCTGTGACTTCCATCATGTCACTTACCCCTTGCTGGCAATCAGCTTCCTCATGTGTAGAAAGAGGAGGCTGGACAAGCTGGCCTCTTCCCAACTAGAGGGACAGCGCTGAAGAGAAGTGGGGGAGGGGAGAGTGACTGTGTTTGTGTGCCCTTTGCCCATGGGCAAGATGAATCCTGAGGCTGGTGTGGTCATCCTGAGGTTAAGAGGCAAGGGGAGCCTGGACTTTACTGGCAACTGTGGAAATGAAAAAAGAGGAAGAGCCCCATTCAAGAGCCATTGGAAGGTCAGTAGGTTGACTGATGCTGCAAATTGTTTATATGAAGGTTTATTCATTCATTTTTCTTCTGCTGCCTTGGGGTTGTCTTTTTTTCATTAAACCTGCTGCTAGCCAGCAAACCTTCTCATGTCACTCATTTTTCTTAGTGGAGGAAAGCTGTATGAGCCTCCCCTTGCTGTACTGTCACTGCAGCTGCCTCTGCTGGATCAGAATTTCCCTGATGGCAAAATCACGGGCTCTGGAGATCATAGATATGGGGTAGGGAAAGATCTTATGGAGAAGGTAATGGAAACCTAGAGAGATTAGGACTTCTTCAAGGTCACCCAAGTGGGAGCCAGGGTTCAGACCTTTGTCCTTGGAATCCAAACCCAATACTCTATCCACTACAGGTGGCTGGCTGGCTGTGTTCTCACAGGGACTTTCTTGCCTGCATCGTGATGTTTCCTTTGAAAGTATGCTTATCCTGAGTCAGGACATCTAGATCTAAGCTCTGCCTCCGAGGCCACAGCTTTGTGCCCATCCCATATGTGAAGATTGGTTTTTTTTAGTGATAGACCTAAAGTCAGAGGAGTGGGCTTCAAATTCTCCCTTTCCTCTGTTCACTTAGTATGTATAAAGACACAGGAGAGGCAGAAAGGTTTTGGCCCTCAGTATGACCTCAGCCAAGTCACTTCTAGGCCCAGATTTCCTCATGGGTACAGTGAAGAAGTTGGGTTCTTTGACCACTCAAGTACCCTCTAAATTGAAGTCCAGAGTTTTGTAATTCAATTCATTTCAGCTGACATTTATTGTGTGCTGCAGGCCAAGCATTTCCATCGCTTCCCCCAAATATGAAGAGGATTAGATCATTTCCGATTTCTCTATTGACCTGAAATGATGTGGGTCAGGGTTCTCTTCTAACAATAATACTCTATTCCTTCCTGATAGATATCTTTGCTCAGGGTTCCTGTACATTTTTCTATTTCTTATGCTCATTTATCATTTTTTCAAATGAAACTAATTGCATTACCATTGAACTGGTACTTTTGTTTGTTGATACAATATTATTTAGACTCAGTTGAATAAGGGGGATTTGTTTAAATTTAGCTTCAATCCATCACAGACTTAAGTTCAAATGTCTGAGCTCCTCTTGCCTGATGTCACAGGCCAGGCACCAGACACCATCATATTCCCTCTCCCCACAGCTGACAAAGTTCTATTCTGGTAAAAACCAACATCCAATAAAGGAATTAGCCACCAGCCGAAGTCCATGTCCACATCCAGGGACAACAGTGTTCACCATAACAGAATCACAAAGGAGAACGAAGCCTGGGACAGATGGGCAGGAGCGATGATTTGAGAATCAGAGGATCTGAGTTCAAATCCTACCTCTGACCTCTGGCACATCATTTAACCTCTCCTGGATTTAGTTTCTTCCACAGTAAAATGAGGGGCTTGCCTAATTATGCTTCTAGGTCCCTTTCTAGCTAAGGATCTGTGACCCTATGATGAAGGAAAGGTCAGGCTCAGATTCACAAAACTGACTATTTCTCTGGCCAGTCCTCAGTTCTTTCATGGGTGTGTTCAGAGAAGGAAACCCCTATAGTCTCGGCCAACTTCAGCCATTCCTTGGTTTGGGATGCTGCTTGGCAAGACCAGATCTGAAATCATATTTATACTTGGTCTAGAAGAAAAAGGCCAACAGGACAAAGGCATCTGGTCACTGGCCAAACCAACTTCTCAACTGATGGGAAAGATTGGTTAGGTTAGTGATTGGTAAAATGTCAATGATTTCCTCTGAGGGTGAGGATGAACTGGCCAAATGGAAATAAATCTCACTCAAACAAAATCAAGTTACTGTACATACCTAACCATTCCTAGTAACAATGTAGCAAAGAGAAAGTATTACTTCCAACGGCCTTACTCTGTGCCTTGTGCTGAAACTGAAGAAATGGCTAGTGAAGGCAGAAACATGGTTGGAAAAGATCTGTGAGTTCTATAGAACCCTAAGCTGGATGAAAGTTGGCAGTGTCAGATTTTTAATGACAAAGCTTATCTTAGAACAAAAAAACAGAAGTAGTCAACAAAAAAAAATAGAAGTGGAGGGACTGCAAAAGACAGGTCCACTGATACGCTTCTGGTGGAGCCATGACTTGGTCCAACCATTCTGGAAACCAGTTTGTAATTATGCTTTTTACAAATGTAGGGAACATTCAATCACACTGCTAGGCATATTATGCCAAGAGGCCAAAGACAGAAAAGCCCCTAGACATCAGAATATTCATAGCAATGCTTGTAGTAGCAAAGAATTGGAAGAAGTAGATGCCCATTGATTGGAGAATGGCTGAACTAGTTGTGGTATTTGAATGTAAAGGGACATTATGACATTGATTTTCCTATTTACAAAATGACTATTAAGAATTCAGAGAAGAATGGGAAGATTTATATGAACTGATGTAGGATGATATAAGACAATAACAAATATACAGTGACTACAGGTGTGAAGAAAAGAAATGAAATTTAATACTGTATAATTATAATTGGCTCTGAAGGAGACCCAAGAAAATGTACCTCCTTTCATTCTTTTCCAAATTGAGGAGCTATGGCTGTGTGGAATATTGCAGATAATGTCAGATACCATTGCTGTGTCAGTTGGTTTTGCTGAACCAGCTTTTTTCTCTTTATTTTTTATTCTTTGTTATAAGTCTCTGGGTAGGGGAGGAATGAATGTCTTGAGAAATAAAAGTGATATAAAAACAAAAGATAACAGTAAAAATAAGACTAAGAAGAGGGAAAAAAGCCATCTTAAAAATGAACTCGATTCCTTTATTGCTTTAAAGGTTACCAGGTGCTTTCCTCCTGGCTGCCCTGTGGTTTAGGGAATGCAGGCTGTTAATCCTCACCTTTTGAAGGAGAAGGTGACCTTGAGAGAGGATTAAGTGCCTTGACCTTGGCCATACACCAAGCCAAGACCAGAAAGCATCAAGTGAGGATCAGTGACTCAGAAATTGGACAGACACAGGATCATGAGATCAGAGATGGGGAGGATGAGAGTATCCTTTGTCCAATGCCCCATTTTACAGATGAGGAAACTGAGGTCTAGAAAGGGTCACATATTTTGTAACTCATATTATAGCCAGGTGGCACAGTGGATGGAGTGAGGAAAATCTGAGTTCAGGTCCCACCATAGACACATACTAGCTCTATGACAACTCGCTTAACCTCTTTCGGACTCAGCTTTCTCATCCGTAAAATGGGGAGAACCTGCCTCTCAAGGTTGTTGTGGTGATCAGTGAGATGCTATATGGGGCTTTGCAAACTTTAAAGAGCTACATAAATGCTAAAGGGGTCAGAAAGAGCTTGCCATAGGAGATTGCATGTGAGCCTGAAGGAAGGAGTGGATTCTAGTTTGAGGAGGGAGATGAAATCCCAACTTAAGGAAACCCCAAGTGGGTCACTGTGACTGAAAGAGAGAAGGCACCTAAGAGAACAGAAGACGTTTGTGAAGCAGTCGCTGTTAGTATTATTCAAAGTGATGTGGGGATTCCAGGTAGTGATGTTGTGCTGGGAGGGTGGGAGGGCACCTACAGGCAGTGAGGGAGTGGGGGCGGCAGGGAGATGACCTGTCACACACAAACCTGCTAACACTGAGTGAGAAGCCATGTTGACTGAGCCAAATACAGGAGCTTCTGAAAGAACTTTGGAGGCGCTGCTCCTTCCCAGCAAAGGGAAACCTTTTTCCTCTTGGGCTGGATGTTGGGACTGGAGGGGCCTTCAAGATCTGTGTATTTTTAGTCTTCTGCATCCCCCTCCACAGATTCAATGACAAAATTGGGAGAACATGGTGACTTCCTGCCACAGGGAGGAAAAAGGATGGCCAGATCATTTCATTAACTGGGAGGAGAGACAGTGTGTCTGGGCCTCAGTGTCTCTGTTCCCCTAAGGGGTATCTGAGAGCTGACTCATTGGATCACAGAACCAGGCCTCCCATATGTGGAAGAGATGAAGCCTGAAAGTGACTCCTTACCTCAGGAAAATGGCCTTTTCTTCTCAGCGGACCGGTTGTGGAGTTGGACTATACTTAGTGATGTTGTTCTTACTGCCATTGTTCCTCGGAGGCGCTGTCCAGCCTGGCTCCCAGAGCACCAATACTGTTTCTTTACTTTCTTCCTGTTAGGCTGCCCACATTTTTGAAGGTAAAACCTCTGAAATCTCAGCCTTCAGCAGCCCTTCTCTCTGTTGGCTTCCTGCTAATATTCTGGTTGAAAAGGACTAAAGAGCATAGAGAAAACAACACTGTTTCTCTTCAGGAGTCAGGCTGCAGCCCATTAGGGATGCTCACGGTGTGTTATGTGCTTCCTAATGCTCCATCATTCATTCACTCATTTTCATTAATCCAAGAGTTCAGAATGTCATAGATCTTGAGCTGAGAGAGACCTCAGTCTGGATGAGGAAGCTGAGACTCAGGAGAGGAAGGGATTTGCTGTGGTCGTTGCCAAGATGGGCTATGGATATGATGGCAGCAAGGGGCTGGAGGAGGCCAAGCAGATGCAGAAGAAATCCATGGGGACCACAAATCTGAAGACATTTCAGAAATCAATGATCAAACAAGAATGGAAGAGTCATAGGTGTTATTACTTGGGAAGAAATGATAACCAAGAAATTGTGAGCGAATATTGCCCCGTGTCCATAAAATCTGCATGTGAGTGCTCAGTGACCCAAACTAGGGGGTCCTTGATGAGGCTGTGAGAAGGGGTCAGAGGTCTCCTGCTGGAAACGACCCAAGGGTCTCTCCTGGAAACTGAGTCCCAGAGAGGTTGCCCAGGGTCCTTCACTCAGGTAGAAATAGTTAAAGGAGAGCTTTGAGCCTCTGGCCTCTGTCCCCAAGTGATATCCTCTTGCAGATCAGCAATGTCTCCTCATTGTCACCCTCAGTAGACTGAAAGGAGGCAAGAACCTTGGGTCCCACAGATCTCAGCATACTATGGCTTTGATGTTTAAAGTTATACTTCCCTCCTCTTGCATGACAGGCAAGAAAACAAGTTTTTTCCTATCTGACTAAACTGTGTTTGACATCACATTTCCCTCCATTTTTAAAGTCCTTCCTTGTTCTCTGCTATTGACTGCAAAAAGCCTGTGTTTCATTTGCCTTGGTGGAGTGCCTTCTCTCTGAGATCAGCTACATGTCAGGGCCCAGATTATGCATGAACATGGTTGTTTTCATGTCGTCTTCTCCCACTGGAATGGGAGCTCTGTCCTTGAGACAGAGACTGTCTCTAGCCTTTCTCTGTATCTCTGACACTTAGCATAGTGCTCTGCTGGGGCCAAGTATGTAATACTTGTTGACTTACTGACTAAATTCATCCCAGAAATTTTAAAGCTGGAGAGCTGGGAGTGGGAGTAGGGAGAATAGGGTAGCGAGAAGAAAGGGGATTTTAGGGGCAAATTAGACCTAGTGTCTGAACTCCTGGGTATAGGCTCCAGTGCCTCAGGCTGTATGGCTGTGTGACCTTGGGGAGGTCACAGCCTCTCAGAGCTTCATCTCCCTTGACTGTAAACTGCATTCCTCATCTTGCAAATCTGTCAGAAGCATCACGGCAGATACTGTGTGACCAGTTATTTGCTTGCTGCAAAATGACATATAAATCTGTCTTGTGATTATGGGAAATGGAGCTCAGCTCTGTTGCCCTTCGGTGTCTGGAGGGAGGAGTGGAGATGCCTTATCAGTGAGATGCCAGGACAGGACTCCGTCTGGCAGGGAGGACAAGAGGGCACCTTCTCCCTTTCAAGACACCCCTTCCCTTTGAGCACCGTATAGAGGGAAGAACATTGCCTCTGCAGGCAGGGCACCCAGATTCCGATTCTCCCTCTGATGATGCTGACTGACTTTGGGGAGTCCCACACACAGCCTCTCTGGGCTCCAGGAGTTTGGGAGCCATGGCCTCTGAGCTCACTTCCTGCTTTACAGGGAGGATTTTCTGGGCTGATCTTCTCTTCTTCTTTGTCAGGTCACTGAACTTTGCTGGTGAGAAGATACTTGGGAGCTGGGCTTTTCTCTTCTCCATCCATTCTGGGAAAAGTGCTTTTCCCTCTTCTGGCGCTCACCCTGAGCTCGCTTCTGGCTCTCACTGAGCCGAACTCATCTTGGTTCACTGTCTCTTCTCTAACATGGACAGGCTTTTCCTTCCCTTGTGTTATTAGACTTTGGGCCTGACCTGGGCCAAGTCAGACTGTGAAGAAAGTGACTAGAGCATGGGAATGGAGTCTGAGGTGAGGGTCTGAATGGTTGCATTGTCCCTTCTTTCCTCTTCATGAGGCCCTGGGCAAGTCATTTTGTGTCTGTGGTCCTCAGCCAAATGAGGGTGTTGGACTAGGTGACCTTGAAGGGCCCTCTTCACTCTGAATTTCAGATCCAGTGTAACTCCTCTCTTGCTTGTTCATAACTCACTTAAGAATGGAAGAGGGGTGGGAGCAGGAAAATGACAGCATTAGAGAACTCAGAATTGTGATCCGGTCAAACGGACGTGAAGATGATCTTGTTCTGCTCCCAGAATTCTTGCTGGGATAATAACACCTCTAACTCTATTCTGAAAAATGAAGCATCAGCTGAGACCCAGAGAGGTTCATTGACTTGCCGGAGGTTGCACAGCTCATAAATAATAGAAGGGAAGCCCAACCTGGATGTTCCATTTGCCCGACTAGTCCTCTTTCCATGACCACTCCCCACCTGTCCGATGGACAGCCCTATTCCCAAGAACACCCAGACCAACCCCAGATCTGTCCATCTAAAGAGATTTTAATTACATTGGGCATAAAGCTGACAAGATATGTGTGGGAGAGACAGAGCGAGGAAGGGAGGTACTGCCAAATCTGAGTGCTGGTTGAGCACACTTCTCTGAGCATTAGTGCTACACGTTGTGGAAGTAGATGGCATGCCTTCCCAATCACCAACTGGCCACTGGCTAAGCCGATTCAGAACCAGAGGGATACACACTGGTTTTCTTATTCAGCATCATCACTTTACAGATGGGGAAACTGGAGCCCAGTTATGGTGACTGGACTGAGATAATGTAGACATGTTCTGATTCGGTGTTGTTTTAAAGGCATGGTCGTTGAAGGCATCTTGCCATGGACCTTCTGGTAAAGAAGGTTCAGTGTCTTTGTTTCATAACTTCTCTTTCACATATTGAGATTTCTTATAGTGGGGTCACATGGACAGTCCTCTAGAAGAACAACAAGACCAAACCAGAACCAGCTTTGGGAATGGCCTCTCTCTAAAGAGGGCTATCCCTGTCATCTTGCTCTTGACCTGAGTCTTCCTGCATGGACCAGAATAAGGCCTGGTAGAAGTCAGAAGTTGAGTGAAGGCAGGGCCTGGGCCTGGCTGTCTGTTCCATTTCTGAGGGCCTCCTTTCAGATATTTGTAATTTTGGATAAATTAATCAGGCTGAAATTTCTCATGCTTATTTTCAGCCGGATGAAGGAATCCATTTAGTTGTTTTGGAGTCACTCAGGCATGGAAAACATCGGTTTCTCTGCTTTGAGAAACTCTGCAGCTGCTGAGCTCAAGTGAAGGTCGCATGGGGACAGTTAGGTGGGGATCGGAAAATGGGTTGTGGACCAGGACCTCGGTGGCCTGGAGGCTCCTCCTTGCTAATGTAGAAGGTGGAGATGCTGTCCCACTAGCAGGCCAGTGTGACATCATCAGGGCACAGCCCCTGATGAGTCCCTCTGAAGAAATGCACCAAGTTCTGTTTCATTACAGAGCCCATGCTCTTCTCTGAGCTTTGCTCATCCTTCAGCGTCTCCAGCAAAGCATTTGCGCTTGTCCTGCTCACTTCCTCTGAAGGGTCTCTGGGCCCAGGGATGCTTCACAAGCTGCTCACATTCCTGAGCGTGAATGAAGTCAGTCCCAGGGGCCAGGGTTCCAACTGGCGAAGGGTTCCAAGTGATGCTGGGTGTCAGGCAGAGTGGGGAAGCTGGCCCCCACAAAAGCAGCCCCAGCATTTCTCTAAGCCTCAGGCAACTTGTAAAGGTTATAACATAGCCAGGTCGTTCCGTAGAACACAAAACCTCGGGCCTGTCATAGAGTGACAGTGCCAGTGGCAGGAGTTCATGCATCTGATGCTGTTGTCTTGCTTGCCAATGCCTCGCTGTGTGATCAGTCCCAGACTTCCCAAAGATTGTAGCATCAGAGCTAGAAGGGGCATTTGAGGTCCATCTTGCCATCCAAGCCCCTCATTCTGCAGGTGAAGGGGAGCAGTGAAGCATGGAGGGAGGCCCAGGGACCTCCACTGAAATCCTGCGTGACCTTGGGCAAGTTGCCAAAGCACTCTGGACCTCAGTTTTCCCATCTGTAAGATGAGGGCATAGGATCAGATGGTCTCTGATTTTCCTCACAGGTAATGATAGAGAAGGGATGGAAGGGAGGAAAGAAAGGAAGAGAGGGGGGGAAAGAAGGAGGGGAAGTGTTCAGCACCTTCAGCATTCCAGGCACTCGGCTAAGTCCTGAAGAGACAAAGAGAAGCAAGTCAGATAGAGACAACCTGTGCAGGGAGGGGCTGCCAAGGGAGAAAGGCCCAGGGTCACTGAGTAGAGGCTTAGAACAACTGGTGACATCTGTGGGGGAGCGTGGAGATGGGGGTGTGGAGATGGGGGCATGAAGATGGGAGAAGATGGAGATGGGGGGCACAGAGATGGGGGTCATGGAGATGGGGGAGCATGGAGATGGGGGGCATGGAGATGAGGGGCATGGAGATGGGGGTCATGGAGATGGGGGAGGATGGAGATGGGGGGCATGGGGATGGGGGGCATGGAGAAGGGAGAGAATGGAGATGGGGGAGGATGGGGATGGGGGGCATGGTGTGGCACCAGTGGGGTCTGAGACTGAGTTGAGCTAAGGTGAGAGCTCACCATCAGTGCCCAGAGCCACAGTGGGAGACCTTCATTTCCCCAGGATCCTAAGAAATAGAAGACCAGAAACTTCACAGGGACCACAGTTCATTTGGGGGTGTTAGGAGCAAAAGTAATGACAATAACAACAGCTGTTATTTAGCAAGTGCTCTGAAGTTGGCAGAGCCCTCTCACTCCTTCTGCTTCCCACAGTCACCCTGTTACGCATGCCGGGTATTACTATCAACCCCATTTTACAGATGAGGAAACAGAAGCTCGTTCTTTTGTGGTGCAGATCATTTGAATATTTGCTGAGGCACGTGTGGGTTTTGATAAAGGAAACACTAGACATTGGGGTCAGCTTGTAAAGGACACCTCCTGGAAGGCAGTGTAGGAAAGTGGCGTCAATGGGCAGCATGTGTTCTTGTGAGTCACCGATGCCTCTTGGACAACTGGCAACCTTGAGACAACTTCAGGCTATCTGCACGTGCAAGGATGTGTCCTACAGAGCTGGATGAAGAGCATGAGTCACATGTAAGATCCATGTAGGCTTGGGACTGGGTGCAAATGCCAGCCTGGTTTGGGTCATGCTGATATGTGTGTAAGACCACTGTTAAACGATTGGCTTGGGGATCATACATGGAATCTGCTTTTGTGTTAGGACTGCTCCCAGGCCATGCAGGCAATTCCTTCTTTCCTCACAGGGTTGCTCCATGATCTATGCCCAGAATTGCTTTATAGCAAGCAGTACATTCACAATCCATTACTGAACTTCCAAGTGAATCATGGGAGAGCCCCTGACAGGTCCAGGTCATCCCTGTGTTGGCTCACTCAACTGAGGGGAGACAGACAACGTTCCTCAGTCTTCCTGAAAGAAAATCCAATTGTCACCATGCAGACTGATCAGGGCCTTTCTGGGAGCAGGGTGCAGAAAGCCTGGTATTGCTTCTTGTAGGGCCTGCCAGGCAGTGGCATTCAGCTTCTCCTCTCCAGGGTGATGTGGCGATGCACTCCCTCTGCTAGCTGTATGGGAAGTGGGAGGATGGAGGAGCTTGCCAAAGGGCTGAGGCTTAGGGACAGAATCCTCTTTGGATCCAGTCTCCACAATCTGCAGATGCTGTAGCCTTCTGGGTATCTGATGATGTAAAAGTTGAAGCCTCAGGCACAAGCCATGGTGTCAGAGGACTCAGGGGGCAGTGGGTGGCTGGCTGGTGGGCAGATGGGGACCAGAGCTCAGGACAGAATAATGCTAAACTAATTAGTCTGGAAGCCAGGAGCCAGGCATGGGGAGGACTGAAGAGAAAGGTGGCCAGCACTGCTGATGAGAGGAGGGGAAAGGGGGGAGGAAGAGGAGGAGGATGAGGAGGGGGAGGAGGGAGAGGAAGAGGAGGAGGAGGAGAGGGAGGAGTAGGAGGGGGAGGAGGGGGAGGGGGAGAAGGGAGAGGAGAAGGGGGAGGAGGGAGAAGAGGAGGAGGGGTAGAGCCCTCTCTGAGGGGGCAGCAGGACTTGCCTCCTGCCTCAGGCTGCAGCTCTCTTTCAAGAAATGCTTTGATAGGACTTAGAAATGTTTGCCTTTGTAAAAAGATGTTGGGCCATGTGGGTTCCTTCTGGCTTTTGACCCCCAAGCCCCTCTTTTTGTTATGTCTGGGTGAGCCGGATGTATGAATGCAAATCAGCATGCATTTGTTAAGGACCAGCTATGTATGTGCCAGGCCCTGTGCTAGGCACCGGCAAATGGACAGAAGTGAGCCAGTCCTGGGCCACGTTCTGTTGGGGGGACAGCAGGTCCGGCTTGCTGCCAGTCATGGCCGGAGTCATTACCAGGCCGGTTCAGTTTGGGAGGCCCTAGCAACTGGATTTGCACTGAGTGCCCTCTTGGCCTTTGGCTTCAGAGGCAGCTAATCTTTATCTTCCCTCAGTTCTCTAACTGAGGCTCTTCTTTCTTCCATGCTAGTTCTTGATTCTCTTCCTTCCCTTCCTCCTGCAGGAGGGCTCATTGGATGGGAGGATTCTAAGAAGAGTGAGGGCACTCTTGGCATAGGAGACTGCCCTGGCAAAGGCACGGAGATGGTAGATGCAGTGTTGTATTGAGGATAAGCAGAGAGGCCAGTCTAGCTGGATCACAGACCCCACAGTGAAGGAGGGTAATGCATATAAAGCCTGGGGAGGTAGTTTGGAGCCAAGTTGTAAAGGGTTTTATGCCAAGCAGAGGAGTTAATATTTGATCCTTGGGGTTTAGTTATCAAGTAGGGGTGGGAACAAGGCAGGGGTGATGGGGTCAGTCTGACACAGTGAGGAGCAGGGCAGCCCAAGGCAAGGAGAGCCTGGATGCTTTTAGAGGGAAAAGGGAGAGGTGGTGGGCGGGGAAAGAAGGGGTGGAGAGGAGAGAGCTGGAGACAGCTGGCAAGATTTGGCACCTGTGCAGGGCTGGGGCAGGGCAGAGAGTCTTCCTGCAGGCTCTGATCTCCCAGCATCCCACGCAGCCCTCCATCCCCTCTCGCCTGAACTCTCACCCTAGATTCCTGGCCTTCTCCCTACCTCTTGTCACTTCCTTATCCCTTCTCCCCCTCACATGGCCTCCAAATAGCCTCAGCCTCTGCTCCAGATTCTCTACTAGCTTCCTCCTAGTGTGAGGACAGTGTCCAGGCTCCTTGCATCCTTCCATTTCTTTCATGTACCTTCCCCATCGGTCAGACTGGACGACAGGCCTTCCCCTGGGCCTGCCTGCCTGCTTGGGGATTCTTTCCTTATCCCTTCAAAGGCTCCCTTTACAGCTTCCCTTCTGTCAAGGCCCAGGTCAAGTGCTGCCTCCTCCAGAAAGTCTTCCCTGATGGATGTATGAACATGACATAGACAGAGTAAATGGGAGATATCAATTGAAGGAAGGTGCTAGCATTAAGGAGGAGCTAGCATTTTTTGGAGAAGTTGGGATTTTAGCTGAGACTTGAAGAATGCCAGAGAAACTAGGAGGGAGAGAATTCTAGGCATGGGAGCCTAAGGGTCCCTGAGGTTTGCTAGGGTTGCTTGGGCAGTAGTTTGGCCCATGTAAGAGTGTGTGTATATGTGTGTGTGTGTGTGTGTGTGTATGTGTGTGTGCGCGCATGTGTTTTCAGGCAATGGGAATACAGGCAGGTCATGTTCTGACTTGTTCTCAGGTTGGCAGTTCTCTTGCACACATAAGAATTCTGTTCTCCTTTTGTATGAGGGGCCCCAGGAAATATGAGGAGGGGAACTATACAGTGAGACCCCAAGTCTGAGATCCATCCGTCCTTCTCCCCCTGTATTTATGTCTCCCTCCTGAAGACAGGTTTAGGTCAGGAAACCCTTTGGAGGCAGGGGAAGGAGCAGAGAATGGGAACGTGGGCCCCTGGGATGCTGTGGTTCTGGGATCCTCCGTTACCCCCATGGATTGATCAATCTTCCTTCATTCATGTGTTTGTTCAGCAGATGCTCAGTGAGTGCTGGCTGGGAACCCCATGCTGGGGAGGGGCATTATGTAACACTAGGAGGGTGGGGTGACTTCAGCATCTGCAGGAGTGAGAGGCTTTGCGCATGCAGAGATGGCAGAGCTGGAGGCAGAAGATGTGCCCTCGATAGAGCCAAGGGGCCAGGAGCTAAGGGACCTAAGGGTCTAGTCCTGGGTCTGTGTGACCTTCTCATAGTTAAAAGGAGGGAGGTGGAAGATGGAGTTTTAGAATTAGGTAATTCAGTTCAAGTCATGTTGACAAGCATCTATTAAGCACCTCCTGTATACCAGGCATCATGCTAGGGGATGGAAATAAAAAGAAACAGAACAACCCCCTGCTGGGGGTGGGGAGAATGGACCTCTCCCTCACCCTGGGCACCTGAGCAGCACTGCTCAACGTGTGTGGCATTGAAGGTATAGGTTAGTTTTCATAAAGCATTTCTCTCCAAAGCTCAGTGATAATGGAAAAATCTCAGAATTTCTGGTCATAGGAACATCCGTTGAGAGCTGGAAGGGGTCTCAGAGGGTGTGGAGTCCAACTGCTTCCTTTACAGAGAGAGGCGTTGAGACCCAAGCAGTTCAATGGCTTTCCCAGGGTCCCACAGGCAGTGACTGTCTCAGGTGGGATCTGACCCTGGGTCTTCTAGACTGCAAGGCCAGTGCCCTATCCACTAGGACTAGGCCGTGCTGGTGATATCTGAATCCTGCTTCTGCTACTTACCAGTGGTGTGACTGGCTAACCTCCCTGGGCCTCAGTTTCTTCATTTGGAAAATGAGAAGATTGGACTGGATGACCTGTAAGGCCCCGTCTACCTCTAAATCCTGGAGTTTCTGATTGGAAGGGGTGGGGATTTCCCCTGAAGGAGCTCTCTTCCCCAGCTGCCCGCCCTCCACCTGACCGCAGGAGCCTGGGCACTTAACTCCTTGGTCCATCTGTTTCCATTCTGTGTCTCTGAAAAATGGGCCCAGGAGAGGAGGATCTGGGCCCTGCCCCCAGGACTGTTAGGAAGTGTAGAGGGTTCCTGCGCCACCTCATTTCATTCCACTCAGGGCTTAAGTCAAGGAGCTGAATAGAGGGATCTGGCCTCACTGGTGGTTTTGCTGGAGAGTCGGAGACACTGGGCCTCTTAGAGTTAGAACGCAGCCTAGAGAAGCTTCAACCTAGAACCTTAAGGGTCGCAGACGGAGCTCGGGAGGCCCGGAGATTAGAGAAAGAAGACTGTTTTTTATATTTATGTGTGTGTAACTTTGTAACTTTATGTGTTTTATTTTATGAATTTAAAAACTTAATTCCAAGAAGGGGCCCATCCACAGGCTTCGCCAGACAACCGCCCGGGGTGTCCAAGACTTGAGATCAAAGGCCAAGAACCCCTGATGTAGACCCTAGGAACATGTGTTCAGAGCTGGCCTCCTAGTCCAAGTGCCTCATTTCACAGATAAGGAAACAGGCCCAAGAGTCCAAAGGCTTTGGGATCACAGTGGCCTTAGGCCTCCAGGTTTCCCGAGAGGTTTGATTTGTGGTTTCATGCACTCTCCAACCCTTTCTTGTGTGTCTGCTCTTAAACAGAAAAATAATTTTAATTCTGTTTGTCATTCTTTCATTTAAATAAAAGGAAGACAGAGGGAAGCAGAGCAGTCGAGTTGCTTTAAAAGAACGTGACCCGCCCCGTGCACGGGGCCAGATTCCCTGAAGGAGGGGGGAGGGGTCAGCTATGATTAGTGCGAGCGGTCTGCCTGGCCCAGAGATGTGACCTCTTGTTATAGTAAATGTGACACCATGAATTACTTTCAATTATGGTGAACTCCAGCCAGTTCCATTTGTTGTGCCCCTCCTCAGTGGGAGATGGCGACTGTGATCACCGTCGCAGAGAAAGGAAGGAAGAGGTGGCTGACCTGGGGAAGGCTACAGGCCCGCGGGGGCCTGCCCATCCAGCCAGGGCTTGGAGGTCACCACGGGCCTGGGCCTGCCTTCAGGCTCGCTCTCACATGCACATGGGCAGTGCTACCTTTGAGGGAGGGCACAGACCATGTGCTTGGAGAAAAGTTATTCCAAGGGAACTACAAAACGGGGGTCAAAGTGGAGAAGTTACTGGTGTGAGTTTCTTAATAACTGGCACCTCTCCTGGACGCGGGCCATGCTGCTGAGAAGGCGAGCTCCATCTCCGGAGACTCCTCCGTGCATGGAGCTGGATTGCTGTGATGTAGCTAATATTATTAGTACCGCATTCTTGTGAATTTTATCTGTCACAACAGAGGCTGCTTGTCACTTGTTAGGATATGGCAGTTATGGGGCTGCCTCAGTGGGGCAGGGAAGGAGCTGAATTTGGAGTTCAGACTGTAGGTCATAAGTAGCACCTGCCTGGTATGGAGGAATTCCTTAATTAAGGCTTGTCAGTGGATTGGCAAGTATGGGCCTTGAACCTCAGTTTGAGACCTGGCAGTACGGCCAGTTAACAACCTCTCTGGGCCTTGGTTTCCTCTCTAAGATGAGGGGGTTGGACGAGGGGCCCTTCCAACACGAGATCTCTGCCATGGAACCTCTCAGAGCCCCTGGTTACTCACTGAGCTAACAGCTGGATGAGATGGACAGCTCCAATTGTGATCAGTCAGTCAGGAAACATTTCTTCAGCCCTGGCTCGGCCCTTGACCTTGTTTGAGAAAAGGGGCATCCCAAGACAAAAACTGAAGCATCCCTGCACTCGAGGAGCGTGAGTCCTGATGGATGTGCTGGCAGAGAGAGAGCACAGACTGAACAGGAGCTAAACCATGGTGCTTTAGGAAGGGAGAGCCCCTGCACCTCTGTGGAGGGGTGTCTACATTGTCCTGTGTTGCCCAATGGGCCTCCCATCCCCCATCGCTGTTGTTTGATTCCCACCATCTTACCTGGGATCCCTAACTATCCATGCCAGGCTCCTGACTCCCTGAGCTGGCTTTGGGGCTTGTGTACTAAGCCCCTGGAACCTTGAGCAAAAAGGCCCTTTGAGAACCCAGGGGAGGGTTTTGCCATGACTCAGTCCCTGTGAAATGCCTCAGTGGACTGCATTTAGAATGAAAGCATTTCAGAGTCGGGAGGGACCCTCTTGATGGTGTCATTCAACCTCTATTCTGAAAGAATCCTTTTGAGAGACTCTTCGATGAAGCAAGTCATCATCAAACCTCTGCTTGGATCCTTCCAGAGACATAGGCTCACTGTCTTTCAGAGCAGACCCATTGTTGGGCAGCACATCTTTCTGTTCAACCCAAATCTGCCTCCATGTGCTTTCTTCTAACTGGTCCTGGTTCTGCCCCCCTGTTCATTCCCTTGTTTTCATGGCTGATAAGGTGAGACAAGTGATTAGGGCACCACCCTGGCTTCTCTTCTTGAGGTGCTAATGGAGAACAGGGCATGGAGGGGGGTGAAGGGCCAGAGTGGCCTAGGCTCAAGCCTCGGGTTTGGGCCTGCCTTGTGCCACCCCTAAGTGGTGCAGGCTCTTCCATTTCCCTGGTCTGCATTTCCCACCCAAAGGGACAGAACTCCACAGGAACACCTGCCTTCTTTGCCAGCTCTCACCCATGGGAATCTGGCTGCTTCACTTCTCCCCAAGCCTCCCTTTTCTTTCAGTCATACCCAAGTTCCTCCTTCTGTGAGAGGTTGTTATGGGGCTCCTGTGAGTCAGGGGAGTGTTAGCTCTAAAGCCCAAGGACCTGTGTTCAATTCAGATCCTGCCTGCTCTCTACCTGGGTGATCTTGGGCAAATGATTTAGTCTCTCTTACCCTCAGTTTCTTCTTTTGTAAAATGGTGAGGGGGTGTTGGCCTCTGAAGTCCTCCTAGGGGGCCAGAATCTTATGATCCTGAGAATGCTCTAGACTTCAGCTGCCATCAATGTCATTAGCACTGGAAGGAACCTTAGAAATCCTCTTGTCTGAGCCCCTAACAGATGGGAACCTGAGGGGTGGGTGGTACAGTAGGTAAGACGTGGAGTCAGGAAGACCTGAGTTAAAATCTGGCCTGAGACACTCACTAGCTGTGGCCCCTGGGCAAGTCACTTCACCCTGTTTGCCTCAGTTTCCTCATCTGTAAAATGAGTTAGAGCAGGAAATGGCAAACCAAACCAATATCTTTTCCAAGAAAATCCCAAATGGGGTCATGAAGAGTTGGACGTGACTGAAGGACAGTGATGCAGTTAAGCAGTTTGCATGTGGCCACACGGATAGTTTGTGGCAGGGCTGAGACCCTCACCACCCCTACCCTCTGCCCAGGTTTCTTGTAGTCACTTTGAGTGGGCCTGGATATACACATTTCCATGCACATATATGCATGTGTGTTGTCTGTGTGCATGTATGACACACATCTCTCTGGTGGCTTCTCTCTCATTAGAATGTAAACTTCTTGAGGGCAGGAGCTGTTTACTTTTGTCGTTTCCTGGCAGTGCTGGGCACATAGTAGGCACGTGCTTGTGGTCTGCATGACTGGTAGAAGCCAGGTTTCTGTGTTCTTCCTCAGAGCGAGGCGTCTTAGTGGCTCCTTCCTCCCCCACATCCTTTTGTCCTTCTTCCCACCTTCTTCCCTGCTCCCCTGGGCAGACTGGGATGAGGCTGTGCTCTGGGATGTGAGGAGAGCTGCCATTCTGCTCCTTCCTGTGCCTGCAGAGGAGGTACATGGCCTATCTGTCCTCATCCTGCATTGGAAGCTGGTGCTGAGGCCTGAGCCTGGGGATTGGAGCGTCTGCGAGTGAGCCCTTCCCCAGAGCTGACCCAGAGGAAGTCAGCAGTCTCTGCTTCTCTTCTCTTTTGTCCAGAGATGTTTCTGGAAACCTGTGTCTGTAGGTTGGGGTGGGGGTGGCCCTCGTCTGCCTCCTGGAGCGCATGCTGTCTTCAGCTTGTTCACCTATTCTGTCTGTATCCCTGGTGCTTAGTGCAGCACCTTGTACACTGCAAACACTTAATAAGCACCTCGTTCTTTCAGATACACACTCAAAGATGGTCTGTTATCAGAAGGAAAGGGAGAGTAACATAGACAATTTCAGAGGTGAAACAGATGGCAGCAATCATTTAGTCCAAGCCTCTCAGTTTACAGAGGGGGAAACCAAGGCCCAGAGAGATGAAATGTTTCACCCAAGATGACACAGGTGGTAAAGTGGCCACCCCTGGGATTAGCATCAAGGTCCTCTGCCTGGAGGACAGCCAGGGCTCCCTCCAGTACCCAAGCTATCTTGTCTCTTCATGAGTGAGTGCCCTTGAGGAGCCTGAAATGACCAGGCTGGCCACAATGGAACTTGGCCACACCATTTCCAGAGCCCATCTGTCACCTAAAGCTAGGCATGCCTTCATCTGGGGAATGGTGTACTTGGAGGATGTTGTTGGGGTGCCAGGATGAGGACAAGGCAGCTGAGCATGGGATGGGAGGCCAGAGGACAGACAAAGAGGAGAAGCTTGTCAGGCCATGCACGAAAGGCCCCTTTGCTCTAGCAGGCTCCAGGCGATCTGTGCTAGGACAACAATGAGGACCTGAACACTTTTCTGGGTGAGGGGGCTTGGATGAATTCTGTGCTCACTGAGCCCTGCAGAGTAGAGACCTGGAGCCCTCCCTTTTCTCCCCCCAACACTGAGGGATGGGCTTTGGTGACAGATGCAGAGGAGGCAAACTGGACACACAGCACATACAAAGTGTTTGAAGTATGTCAGCTGGGCAGGCCCATGGGCTGAAAACAGATACAATCCAGAAGAGTTCAGCTGAGCTGAAGGAAACAGACGGAGTGTGGATGTGCTAACGAGAGTACCTTTTTCCAGGTGCCAGCCCAAACTGGTGCATTCTGTATAATGGGTGGATGAGAGGAGGTCTCCTTAGATTCAGCATGACCTGGGTTTGAGTCCTCCTAGCACAGTCAGCTGTTCCTGGGCAAGTCCCTAACTTCCCAATGCCCCAGGCAGCTGTCTTCAGCTGCATGTTACAGATGAGGTGCCAGTGCTCATCTGGCCCAGCAGAGGGACTTCCACACTGGGAATTCTCTGTACCCATGAGATCATATAGGTCCAGCCTCAAAAAGAGATGACAAAGAAGAAGGGATGACTGATCTTCCCAGGCATGTCCCTAGGTCCCCGTTGTCACAATAGGAAGGCTACAGCCTTCCTTTGACCAGCAGCTTTGGTCTCCTTTTCTTACTAAATTCCCCTGACAGCCCTTCAGGCTGTGTTTGGTTCCACAGAGGCTTCCCAGGGTTCCAAAAGCAGCTCACCCCCAGCAGCAACTTGTACAGAGCCATAAAAGCACCAGCCTTCATGCTGTGGCTCTGTGACATGTCCTGGGGACCCCGAGCTGGGTCAGCAGACCTGATCAGCCAGGGAGGTGGTGAATAAAAAGACCCAGAGAAGAAAACTAACCCTGGGCTACAAGTAGAGACTTGGAGGTGTGGAGGAGAAATGAAATTTAGCATTCCTTATGTATCATATGGGGCATCTAGGTGGCTCAGTGGATTCACATCCAGCCTCAGACACTTCCTAGCTGTGTGACTCTGGGCAAGTCACTTCCCCCTGTTTGCCTCAGTTTCCTCATCTGTAAAATGAACTGGAGAAGAACATGGCAAACCACTCGAGTATCTCTGCCAAGAAAACCCCAAATGGGGTCACAGAGAATCTGATGCAACCGAAGTGACTGAAGAACAACAACATCCATCATATGATTTTATTGATCTTCTTCCAAATGCCTTTGAAAGCCTTAATGTGAATGGCACAGAAGCTTCTGGCTTTGGTGCCCTGGGCTCTCTGGTCATCGATTTCTCTCTCTCTCTCTCTCTCTCTCTCTCTTTCTCTCACACATACACTCATACACACACACACACACACACACACATACACACACACACACATATTCACACACACACATTCAGTGGTTGCACTGGGGAGTTTCTGCAGGCCTGCATCCAGTTACAACTTCATTATTTTAGGATGAGGCTCATGGACCTCAAGTTGGAAGCTACCCCAGCCATGATCAAGCTCAGTCTTCTCATTTTACAGATAAGGAAACACAAGTGAAGGGACTTACCCAAGGTCATACAGCTAATAAGTAGCAGACTCCAAACCCAGTATTTCTCCCATTGTATCAGGCCACCGTCAGCAAGCTTTGGTTCAGTTTTTTCCCCAAGATCATGACTTGGGCCTTTTTTTTTTTTTTGGATATGTTATAGAAACCGTTTTCCTTTCCTGGCTGAGAACTCATAGTTGCTGTGTGAGTGGTGGTGTGTGTTTGCTGATTTGGGAGAACAAAGACTCAGAGGAACTTGGAAGGAAACTGAAATAGGGAAAATATCTGGTTGTAAAAATAGTAACTCCAGTTACCTGGGGGGCAGGGCAGCACAGTGAAGGAAATGGACTTATTTCTAATAGTGCCAGAGACAAGACCAAGTCCTGGCTCAACCACAAGGAAAATATTTGCAAAAACAAACATCTTTGGGGTCCCTGGTGGCATGTTTTCCTCTCCATTGAAAGTTACAGATTAGTAGAAAGGATGTTTGATCCTAGAGGGGGAGTCTGAGCTGGAATGGCTGTGCCTGCTAAGTTTACAGCCTGGACAAGAATTTCAGATGAATTTGGTTATATTTCAACAATGTCAGGCCAAGCTTTCCAGGGGGCAGGGGAGAATACACAACCTTGACCCTTGTGGAGTGAACTGAGAACAGAAATAAGATCAACATTCATTCCTTTCTTTTCCCCTCTCTGTCTTTCTTTCTTTCTTTCTTTCTTTCTTTCTTTCTTTCTTTCTTTCTTTCCTTTCTTTCTGTCTGTCTCTCTCTCTCTCCCTCCATCTCTCCCTCCCTAGAATCCAGAGAAGTTGTTGTTCATAATTTTTTTTGACTCAACCTTAGTTTTCAGATGAGCAGACCCAAGTTGAATGCCCTTTGAACAGCCCTGCACAGTCCCTTCCTGGTCTCAGAGGCAGGGGGGTGAACCAGAGGATTTCTGAAAGCCTCTCTTGAGATATAACAGTTTGAGAAAAGGACCCTGGTTCCAGATTCAAAGGACCTGGACTCAAATCCCGTTCTTGGAATTTACCACCTTGAACAAGTATGTGCTTCAGGCAGTTGGTGGAAATCTATGATCTCTGAGCCTTCCATCACCCAGAAATTGTAGGGGAGCACACTTAGACTTGATATAACAATTATAAAATAATTGTCCAAAAATAAATAAGGTTACCTTGGGAGGGAGGGAGTCCTCCCTCACAGGAGCAGGAGAGAATTCATTGTTAAAGTCCCTTCCAGCTCTGAGACTCAGTGAGTCTAACAGGGCATAAGGTTTGAACAGGGAACATGAGAGAGTGTTCGGTGGCCATGTGGTACTTTTACATTACCAAGGAAAATGAAATCTAAAGAAATACTCCAGGGAAACCTGGGCTCTTCCTCTCTATTCACTAGCCCTTGTCTCCCTCATCATCCATGGAGATCCCAGGATCAGATGTTTTGGGTTCTCTCTGCTCTGATCACCTGAAGTCCTGTTGTAATATCTACAGTTGGGTTAATTTCATGCTGCAAACAAACTGTATCCTATTTATACTGATCTCATGAATCCCTGATTGATGTTACAATTGCTTTTGATTACATAACTTGGCTCTTTATCTTTGAGGCCAGCCTTGATGATATCAATAATTAGAGCTGGGATTTCATTGGAGCCTGAATTTTGCTGAGATTCTGCCAGAATGTATATATAGTGCGTATAAGTAGATGCCCTGTTCATATAATGAATAAGCTCCAATAAAGCAAGAGTTAACTACTTAGTAAGCATTTAAGTGATAAGGAAAATAGGGGTGAAGGAGGCTGGAAATTAGGCAGTGATTTATATAGCTGGCTTTTCAGGGGGGAGGAGGAGTCCATCTGAGCAAAACCATCAGCTTCTGTTCTTTTCCATCTTTTTTTCTTCTACAACTTCATGAGTGCTGGATAAACCTTCTCCCCTCCAGAGCCATTTCATAGGATTATCTGTCTCAGACGATCTCATCTAACCCCATCATTGTTTTTACAATTAAAGAGAATGAGGCCTGGGAAGTTTAAGTATCTTGCCCAAGGACCCAAATAGTTAATGTCAGAAGTGGGATCTGAATTGAGTAACAATTCTCTTTCCACTGGACAGGGCTGCTTCCCACAGATCTCAGGGGAGCACCTATTCATAGCAGGGGAACATCAGTTTGCATTGCAGCAGAAAGCAGCCTGCTCTGGGAATTAGCCCTGGCCAGGGTTCAAGCCCTGTTCACTAATGGCTGCACCCTTAACAAGCTAGGGTGAGTAAAGGCCTCCTTCCTTTGATCCCTGCTGTTGTTTCACAGCCTTGGAGGACCTAGCTTGCCTCCTAACCTTCGCTGGAGGCATCTGAAATAGCCCCTCAGTAGAGGATTTGGGTGTGGATGGATCTGTATAAGCATGCATATAAATAACCTTTGGTTAAATATAGTTTTAAAAGCTGAACTTTCCCTGTGAATGATGGGGGAGGGGAGCGAGTCCAGCAGTTGGTTGGTTGGTTTTTTTTAAACACTCCTTAATTAGCACTTTTTATGTGTGCTTGAAGTTAAGGACTGTAATACACACTTCCAGAGAAAACTTGGTTCCATATGTGTGTTTTGAAAATCCTCAGCGGTCACAGTCTATCGGCTGCCCGCAAGCGTTCACAGGAAGCCGGAAGGAAGCTCCTGCCAAAATGTGGTGGTAACTTCTGTGTTTGCAGAGATCTCTGTCAGTATTCCACATGTACTTCAGCCGTCATTCATCTCTTAGGGGTTACCCATACTCCTTGTCGCCCGAGTCCTGGCCTTCACTTCTTACACAGTGGAGGTCTTTGAATCCCCCAAAGATCAGTGTGGTCACCTTCATCTCCAAACAGGGCTTCTCTCTCTGCACTGAAGATGCATACTGCCACTGCCTCCTTATCTCTCCCAAGCTTTCCCTCATTTCTACCTCTTGACCAGTCTTGTTTCCTGTTCACCATTGAGTCAGCATGGTGGCCAGATGGACATTGTCTTGTACTTTGGAAAGGTCACTGGGTTTGAAGTCTGAGCACAGTCAGTCCATCAGTCAGTCAACAAGCCCTGTGCTAAGCACCAAGGATGCAAAGAAAGACAAAAATGGCCCCTATCCTCAGGGAGCTTGAACCCTAATAGGGGCACCTGGGTTTGAAGTCTGGCTTTGCTGCTTAACCCCATGACCTTGAGGAAGTCCCTTCCCTTCCCTTCTCTGTAGAATGAGGGGAGGGGATCACATGGTTTCCAGAGTCCCTCCAGCTCTAAAGCTATGATTCTAGGATCCTAAGAGTTCAAGATAACTGTTCCTCTTGTTTACCCCACACCTTCTGAAAAACAAAATTCTCCTTATGTCCAGGGAAGTATTTATCAGATTGTCTGATTTTTGCAGAGATTCCATGGCAGCAGATGTCTAAACAAGTTCAGACTCCTCCCTACCTATACATTCTGCTCCTGCAATCTCCATCAGTCAGTCAATGAGCATTTGTTAAGGGCTTGGTATGTGCCTGGCACTGTGCTGAATGCTGAGGACACAATGAATGTCACTCAAGACCTCACTCTTTGTTTCTTCCAAACCTACAAATCCTCTAACTGCCTGTAGTTGTGCATCTCCACCTAGAGGGCCTAGAGGCATCTCCAACATGGAACAAACTGTCTTTTACCTTAAACCTTCCTCTCCTTTTGTCTTCCCAATTTCTGTCAAGAACAGCCTTATTCTTCCAGTCACTTGCCCAGATTGCCAAGCTTAGTTATGCTCACCCCCTTTGGCTCTGTCCCTCCTCTAGACGTCAACTCTTGTCAGTTCCATCTCTTGCAGTTGTCCTCCTCTGTCCACCTACATGGCTGCTGTCCTAGTTCCAACCCTTATGACCTCTTCCCAGCAACATCCAAACAATCTCTCATAGGCAAAGATCTGAGCATGTCATTCCCCTGCTCAGGAATCTACAGGGGCTCTCCATCACTTCAGACTCTGTCTGGTGTTTACAACCCTCTGTAATCTGATGCCAGTCTACCTTTCTAGGTTTCTTTCCTGTTGCCCTGTAGTCAAACTGGCTCCCTTGCTGGCCTTGACGCTCCACAAGATGTCTCACCTGCTGTGCCTTTGGACAGGTCACCGCCTGTGCTTAGAATACTCTCCTTCCTCACCTTGGACTCTTCAAATCCCTCTTTCTATTTCAGGCTCATTTTGGATGCCACCTTCTGTGGGAGGCCTTCCCCAATTCTCCTGTTGTTACTGCTGTTCACCTCTCTCCCTGATATTGCTTTGTCCTCAGCTGTGTCTATGGCATAGTCCTCCATTAGAATGGAGACTTCTTAAAGACAAATTTTGTTTCCCCAGTGACTGGCAGTGTCTGGCACAAAACAGGTGCCTAATAGATGTTTGTTAGACTGAATTTTGTTGAATTTGTAGGCCTGAGAGCTAGCCTGGTGTCATTCAGGAGATGGCTGACAACTGGATTAATATACAGGATATGGATTTTAACAATCTAAAAGTTTTCAAATAAAAAAATAGAAATTTAAACTGCCTAATCCTGTGAAAAAGTTCTATTTAGAAGTGCAGCGCTTGGCCGCTGTGGTTTCAGTTGGTCATACAGGGTTAATGACAGTGAGAAAGAGGCAGTTGTGTTTAAGCTTATTGCCTTTCCCTAACCCAATCATTATTAGAATGATGATAAATCTGTGTAATTACAGAACCATTAAAAATGCATCTGCCTAGACCCCAATGAACAGAATTGATGGATTTTGTGAGCACTCAGTGACAAAGGAAAAAGGAAGATTTTAATGGGCTACAGTTTTAAGGAGGCTGTTTATTGATCTCTCCTATTACCCTTCTCTACCCTCTGAGCACTTTCATGAAACCCTCCTGTGAACAGAAGCACAGAGAAAAATATGGATTTGGATCTGGCAGCCAGGTTTGGCCATCACCAGTCTTTGTGGAAACCTCTGGTGACTTGTCTTGAAATTGATTCATATCCCAAAAGGGCTTTAGGAAACCCCTCTGTCCCCCAACCCTCTGCCACTCAAACTGGACAGAAGATAGTCCCCCTTTCTTCCACCCCACAAATCACTCATACACACCATCAATCAATCAGTCTCTCAAGAAGCACATCCCAAGTTGTGTGTGTGGCATGGTAGTAGGCACTGGGCATACAAAAACAAAACCAAAATTGTTCCTGCCCTCTTGGAGCTAACAGTCTGTCAGGGGCACCAGCATAGACCTGTGATAAACTCATTGGAACAGACTCAGGAGTCCAAAGGCCTGGATGCAAATTCTCCCTCTTTATGCCCTTGAACAAATCAGTAAACCTCCTTGGGCCTCAACTGACTTTTCAGTATAATTGGGGGAGGACGGATTCATTGACCTCTCAGAGCCCTTCAAGCTCTAGACCTATTGTTCTAAATATAGATGAGGCAGGTGGCAACGTGGTTAGTGCCCACACAGATGCTTCACTCCACCTCAGTCTCCTCATCTGTAAGAAGGGGACAATGAGAGCACCTGCCTCCCAGGGTCGCTGTAAAGAACAAATGAGAAAATATCTGAAAAGTGCTTTGTAGACCTTAAATCGCTACACAGGTGCCAGCTACTTGCTATTGTTTGATCCGTCTTTGTACTTGAATGAGTCTCCTCTGATAGTACGTACATTGACTGAGGACAGGGATGTTTTATTTCTGTCTTTGTGTCCAAGTACCTGGCTCTGTGTCTGACCCGCAGGAGGCGCTTAATAAATACTCACTGACTGATGGAAATGTATTCTGTACATGCCCTCTGACAGTCAGTCAAAGTGGAATGATTGTTTCTATCTCAGTTTTAGATGATAATCGATCAATGAATATTTTAAAGTTCTTACTATGTATGGGCCAGGCACTGTGTAGGGGAAGGGGAGGAGGCACCCAGTGGAAAACCAAACAAGTCCTGCCCTCAGGGAGTTTATATTCAATAGGGAGAAGTAAGTAACTGGGAGCAGGTAGGTAGTGGGGTGTGATGAGAGAGTATTAGGGCTGGATCCTGCTTCAGTCCCTTACTGGCTGTCTGACCTTGAGCCAGTTATTTAGCCTTTTTTTGCCTCGGTTTCCCCATCTGTGAAATGGGGATAATAGTACCACTTACCTTCCAGGTTTGTTATGAGGGATCATATCATATTTATAAATCACTTAGCACAGTGTGGGGCATGTAATAGGTGCTCTGTAAAGGCCAGTCATTGTTACTGTTGTTGTAACATTATAACATGTGTTAATGTTATTAACAATTGTTGATGACAATGTTAATAAAATCATGACACTTGTTAATGTTAATAACATTGCTGATAACAATGTTAGCAACATTATAACAATTGTTACAATGATGATGAAGATGATGTACCTATATTAGGGCATACAAAAGAGTGGCCAGGTAATTTCATCTGGGGCCAGGCTTGGCGAGGTTCCAGAAGTTGGGTAGATCAGGAAAGGCCTCATGGGAGTTGAGCTTTGCCAGCTTCCAGATGATATGAAACAGGAGTTGAAAGATCTTTCTGAACCAAATTTTATGGTTTCCTGGCCGGAGCAAGGAGACCAAACTCTCTTTGCACAAAACCAAGTCCATATTTACAGAGTGTAGACAGGTAGCACTGATTTCCCCCCCTCTATCTCCACCAGCCATCTCTGAGCTGAGTAGGGTCATGATGAGTAAGGGTTTTCCAATTTTTCAGTTATCTTGAGGGAAAAAAGATGCATTTCCTTCAGGATCTTCTTGGCCCTCCTGTGACAGATGCTATCTTCCTAAATAGTCAGTAACCACTTGTTTATCCATGTTTTCTGGGGAATTTAAATACCATAAAGGATGAAGGAAAGGCTATGAGGCACAATGATCTGGCTTAGCAGCTGGAGAGGCCGGGCCCAAGTCCTGCCTCTCACGCATCCCCAGCTCTGGGACCCTGAGCAAGACACTGAGCCTTCAGGACTCCAGGCAACTCTGACACCACAGGTTACATGCCGGACAGGTGGCCATGTGTGGTGGTAGAGAGCATTTCCCCATCTGGGAGTCCCCTATACAAATGAAATGACAGGTCCAGTCAAAAATAAAGAGGGATGATGGCAGACAAATGGAATCATAGTGAGCTCTTGGGGAGTAACCAAATTTCACTAGAACTCAATTACATAATAAAAGCAAATGTGGCTCATAGGCCTGGGAAGGAAGTCATCATGCCTTCACTGAAACCTTTCAATGCTAAGAGATGAAAGAGAGTAAAGATTCCCTGGTAATTAATTGTGTCTGATCCCTGACAATGAAGTTGGAGCTGAAGTGGATGGAGCTGGTCAGCAGCCGGGCTGGTGGGAAAGGGTCTGGGAGGCATCATCTTAGCCCACTTGCTGATGGCTTTATTGATTTAAGCTTCTGGCATGCTCTTGTTAAAAATTTTTTTGAATCTCCCCATACCTCTAGAATGAATTCTTTTGGTTTAAAAATGCACATCCCAATGGTTAAGGCAGTTGTGAATTATAGCCACCAAATGATAAATACCTTGAGTGAGTGTATCTAGTGCTTTATCTCCATTATGGAATCTGCCATTTAAATATTTTTATGCTGGAATTAATAAATTTATCTATTCCACCATGACCTCTGCATGGAACCCACCCTTAAAAGAAATACCTGTGAGGACTGATACTCCAAAAGCATCATTTTTACATCTGGGCTGAAAGGCGTGAGCAGTGGAGCTCCCTGAGGCCGCACTTCACATCATCAGGCCTTCTCTGGGCAACTCCAGACTGCAGGTGCTGCTGCCCATGCCTTTCACCTGAGACCCATGGCCCTTTTCTAGGGAGGAAACACAGTTGTTAGAGTTCTGAGAAGTTTCTTCCTGCAGGTTAGATTGGACACCTGGCTTTCCTCACCAGAGGCACTGTATGGAGGAGCACCCTGCAAGTACCTTGAAACCTTAGAATGAAGGCCAGTTGTTCTCACCCTCACTTACTCTGAATCTCTGAGCTGGAAGGGCCCTCACTGGCAGTCCAGCTGGAGAAGAAGAAGTGAATAGAAGCCCCAAGCAGGGCCTTTTCTGACATAGTGTTCCAGGGGAGCCAGGCACCAGTCATGAGAGTTCCTCCAGGAAATGGTCTCTTAGCATAGGCCCATGGCTAAGGTGGACTCTCCCGTGTGCACCATCCAGCCTCTGTTTGGAGACCTTGCTTCTCTAAGGGCAATCCTTTTCACTTTGGACCAGCTGGTTATTAGATTTTCTTTTAATTGCATCAAGCAAATTTGCCTATTTATGGTCTCCCTTCCTTTTTCCTGGTGCTGCCCTCTGGGACCAAGCCATACGTGATCATCCTTCAGCTCATCATTCACATCCTGCCCATGGCTGCCATTCTCCAGCTCTATCAATGGATCCTCATGTGGCCAGAACTAATGTCACTGCCTATGCTGGATCTGAATCCTTCTTTTCCTTTTACTGGTCATGGGACCACTCCACCTTCTCTGGGCCTCTGTTTCCTCACCTACAAAATGAAGAGGTTAATACTCGTGCTTCTCAAATGCTAGGGATGTTGTGAGGCCGAAATGTAGACAAAATCTGGAAACTTGAAAGGTCCAGCTTAAGTGTTAGCTAAGCCATTGTGTTCTAAAGGCAGTACAAGTTGGGAGGAGTTGCTCACATTTCCATCTTTGCAACTGTAGGTCTAGATCCATCCTTCCTCTCTCTTTCTGATTCATTGCCAGACTGGTTACCAGAGGTTTAAATTAAAATTTATTCAAGCAGAACTAGAGGAGCAGCTGCAGGTCCCCCAAGGTCACTAAGATCTGAGATTTGGGAGGCGGTCCTGAAAACGCTCCTTAGGCATCACTGTGCCAGCCACCAGCCAGGCTCTCCACAGCCCAAGCATCCTCTTGCCTAATTTGCTGAAGAAAACAGTATACCTTAGTGACAGTGCCTCACATGGAGCAAGTGTTCAATAAATGCTTGCTGACCGACTAATGCAGCTGCAGTAGACAGGGGCCTTGCATGGTTTCCCACCCTAATGCCTGCATTTGGAAGGTCTGAATATGCAAAGAGTAATCGTGTAGAAACTAAGCTTAGGTACCACACTTGCAGGCGAGGAAGGGCTTATTATTTTTCTTGTTAATTCCTGATGAGTTTCTGGAGATAGTTTTAATGGCCTCATCCTTTTCAGATGACATTAAGAGAGCCCTCCATACTGTGCATGTTGTCTGTTTTTAGTTCTTCATTCCATCCAAGAGAGACCCAACCTTGGCTCTACAGAAGCTTATAGCCTAACAGAGAGAAGAGAAATCCCTGGAACAGACGGATTTGGTTGGAGATCTTGTTCTGTATGACAGCAGCAGTGGCCTACCTGGGAAAGGTGTACTCAGCTAACTTTGAATCTGAGAAGACTTTTAGGAGGGGAGGGCATGAAGTGGATACGCAGATAGTGCCCCATGAGAGAAACGGAGACCTTCCATCCTATTCGAAAGCCTTTAGGTTGGGAGGGAAGTCATGTTCAGAGCTCTTTGTTGTTGTTTGGTTGTTCCAGTTGTTTCAGTCACATCTGACTCTGACCCCATTTGGGGTTTTCTTCACAAAGATACTGTTTGCTTTTTCCTTTTCCAGCTCATTTTACAGATGAGGAAACTGAGGCAAACAGGGTGAAGTGACTTGTCCAGGGTCACAAAGCTGAGGCCAGATTTGATCTTGGGGAGATGTCTTCCTAACTCCAGGCCAGGTACTCTATCCACTGCAGTGCCACCTAGCTGCCCTCGGTAGAAGGAGGTATTTATAAGAATACTGATGAATTATTTCGTAAAAGGAAACACCACCGACTATTTTTATCCTTCCTATATCTAGATGGGTATATGTTGAATTTACCTAAAATGGGGTCCACCTTTGTAATAGCAATCCTATTTCACCCCAGTGCTGGGTAAGAAAACTCACTCTGACCTTACAGGCAAGCTTTGCTGTGCTCAGAGGGATAGCTGGCCCTATGGTATAGATGAGTCTCCATCATGATGGGTTCAGCTACATTGTTCTTTACTCTACTGAGTAATTCCCAGAACATAAAAAAAAATGGTCAAGCCCTTGCTATGTGCCAAGCACTGTACTAAATGCTGAGTATGCAAATACAAAACATGAGGTCAGTCCTCCAAAAAGCTTTCTAGTGGAACAAAGGGAGATGTCACACAGAGGGGAGCAGTGACCCAAAATGTGTTTTGGTTTGGGGGTCAACTGGGATGGGGAGGGCAGCTGAGAAAGGACTTCAGAGGCCAGCTACTCTAATTCATATCTGAGTAGGATCCCTTCCATAATCCCCCCAGGTTGTCTTCCAGCCTTGTTTGATCTCCAACAAGGGAGAACTCCCTGCTTCCCAAGACCTCCTGTTCTACTCTGGGACATTTCTAACTCTAAGAAAATCAGGGAGGGGGATTTCTTACACTAAAACATTCTACAGCTCCCATCCATGGTCCCAGCTCTGCTCTCTGGGATCAAACTAAAGATGATAATTTCCTTATCTATGTGATAGCCCATCAAATACATGAAGGCAGCTATCATGTTTCTTCAAGTCTGCTCATCTACAGGCTAAACATTGCCTCTTTTATCAACCAGTCCTCATATGGTCTGATCTGGCTAAGATCTGGAGAGAAGAGAGATCTCAAGTTCTAAATTGATGCCAAGAGCCAAAGGCATCAATGACATTTTCACTGTCGTGGAAAGATTCCTCAAAAATAAAAGCTAAAGACAAAGAACAAGCAGGGTTTAAAATGTGCCCTTGAGGCTCTCTGCCATATTGACCATCTGGAAAGTAGAGGCTCTCTTGATGTATGTGTGTTACTACTGTAAATATTGATTATGGTTAAGCCCCTAGTAAATAAAATCAAAAGTGATGTAAAATTGCAAAGTTAACCTGCCCTTTTTAGCTCTTCCTATTGCCTTAGGATGCTGCTGTATAACATCTGAAGCCAGGAATTTGTGGATAGAGTATGAACTAGATGGTTCACGTCTACAGGCTTATAGACTTAAGATGGGAGAGCCCTCAGAGGCCATTTGAGGAAACTGAAGCAGAGAGAGGTGAGGGGTCTTGCCCAACTCATAGCATCATAAATCTGGAGCTGAAGGCCATTAAGTCCAATCCCTTCCTTTTACAGATGAGGAAACTGAGGCTCAGTTAGGCAAAGGGATTTTCCCAAGTTCACACATGGGTTGGGGGCATAGCAAACCTTGTCTCCTAACTCCAACACTGTTCTCACTGCCTTATCCTTCTTCTTACAAACACAATTCTAGAACAAAGTTATATTCCATGCCAGGCAGTGAATTTCAGTGTTTTGGAACTTAAGAAGGAATTACAACCTCTTCAAGGTGAGGAACTTGAGGCAAATCTTCAAAACCAAGGAATTTTGTCTCCAAATGAGCCTGGACAGTATCATGGGTGTATGGATGTAAGGATAAATGTGTGTGTGTATTCTATGTACATAATTAGATCAGTGTGGCTGATAACTTTTGCTTATTTTTAAAGTCTTTGAAAAATAGATCATTGAGATTTTAAGTACACAGATGTGCCAAAATTAAAGTATACAATGTAACCTTCATGTCAGGGGCATCTTGTTCTGTAGCACAAAGAGCCTTAGTTTCAATGTTTCCCTTTTCCCCTCATTACTTGGCTCAGCCCCCACCCAGCTATCTGGGAGAATCTGTCTGCCAGACAGATTGACACTGACTCCTATCTTGCAAGTGCACTGGCCACAGCAGAGCATGAAAAGTTTTATTAGAAACCAAGAAAGGAAAAGAACCCCACTCCCGCCCAGCTT
The DNA here is from genome assembly GCA_028627135.1 of Pseudochirops cupreus. Classification (NCBI taxonomy): domain Eukaryota; kingdom Metazoa; phylum Chordata; class Mammalia; order Diprotodontia; family Pseudocheiridae; genus Pseudochirops; species Pseudochirops cupreus. Next base: position 416,545,568 of record CM053583.1, on the reverse strand, counting down.
AGAATGACTTGAAGTCCCAATTGTGGCAGTGAACAAACCCCAGAATCCCTCAGAATGCCAGAATTGAGAGTGTTAGTCTAGCAGGGGTCTCAGGCTTGCACTGCCTGAGTCCTCAGTCTGCCACTCCTGAGAGTCTCCAGTGGTACTGTGTACAGCCCTTACACTGTTTTATTTTGTTTTTTTTAGCCCTGTTCTCAGTCTTTCCTTACCTCCTTGGGAACATATAGAAATACAAAGAGTACAAGATTTGGAAGCAGATGACCTGGGTTCAAATTCTCAAATACCTGTGAGACTTTCTTGGGGCCTTGGTTTCCTCATCTGTAAAATAGGGGAATGAATAAAATGGCTCGTAAGGTCCCTTTTAGCTCTAAATCTATGATGGTAGTGCTCTTCAGAGCAGGGCTCATTACTTGTGGCATTCTTGTGGAAGAAATATCACTGTCCTCATTTTACAGATGTGGAAGCTAGGGTTCAGAGAGGCAAAGAAACTTACCCACAGTCACCCAGAAAGGTAACAAGTGTCAGAATCACAGCTTAAATCTGGCTCTCTCAACACAAGGCATTATACAGCTCTGACTTCCCATGTTTCCTGACTCACTATAGGAAGCATCTCTTCCACCTTTATTTCTCTTGGATCTTCTGAGTGCTCGAGTCTGTGCATGGGATGTGTGAGAATGGCAGCCAGACTAAATCCTTCTGTTTCATTCCTCTCACCTCTAATCAGGCTTAGCTCCTGATTCTCCCCAGTCTCCATTCCACCTCTGCCCCAGCATCTCTTCTTACATCCTCATCCTCTCCCTCTGGTAAGTTCCTCCTTAGAACCTCCATTTGAAGAAGCTCTCATGCCAGCAATGCTGTGAATCCCAGGACTACTTGCTCCCTTGGGGGTACCTGCTTCCCCTTCTCCCTTCCCCCAGCCCTTTGAGCTCCTCTTTTGGTGTTCCTCAATCAGGATGTAATTTTCTTGAAGGCAGGCATGTTTTTCTTTTTGCTTGTATTTTTCCCTTTTGTATTTTTTAAGCACAATGTCTCGAACATAGTAAGTACTTAATATATGGCTTATCTAATCTAATACATCAGTGTTGTACTGCTGTCTCTGGGTGTTTGAGAGACCCAGCCCTTTAAAGGTCTGGTTTTGAGCCTGGGCTGGCCACTGAATATTTGACCTGTTACTGCTTACTAACTTCATACCAAAGGCACATTTATATGGAGCCAAATTGTTCAGGATCACATTTAAATATGTTACTATAACTGTTGATTCTTAGTAAATATCATTAGAGTAAAAGCTGGTTTATCCAACATTTTGTCAACAGGAAATCTCTATTAACCATGCTCTTCGAATCCACAGTGCAGTATTCATTAATTGTCATTAAATAAATTATCCTTTACTGAAAGAACTGGGAGATATTATTGTTGAACTGCTGTTAGGGATGTGCCACAAGATCAGAGGAAAGAAAAATGTTCTCAATTTTCAAAAAATAAAAGTGAAAAGGGTAGAGTTTTTAAATGATAGGTCAGGAGCCTTGATTTCTATTTGGCAAAATTCTAGAATATGGCACAGAAATGGTTTCTGAGCATTTAGAAAGTAAAGAATGCAGGGATCATTAGGAGTCAACATGGCGCACCAGACTAGCCTTGTTTCCTCTTTGGGAAGAGAATACTCACAGGGTTGTTTCAAGAGAAGCAAGTGACAGATCGCGGGCCGGCTTGAGATGCTGGCTGCTTAAATTTTGACCCAGCATTTAACAAAACCCCTCCTGCCATTATTGTGGATAAGATGAAGAGAAGGGGACTAGATAACAAAACCAGGAAAATTCAGACCTAGTTACCTAACTAGTACCGGAAAGTGCTGCTGAGTTGGAGGGAGCTTGCCTCTGGGGTAGTTCATAGGCATATAGACTTAGGCCTGAAAGGGACCTTGGAGGTCATTGAATCTGACCCCCTGAGGCCAAGGGATATTAAATGACGATCTGAAAGTCACACAGGTAGTAAGAATTTGAGGTAGGCTTGAATTCCAGGTCCTCTGACTCCAGAGAGAACTAGTGCTTTTTCTACTCTATCACATAGAGGTCACATGGATAGAGTGCTGAGTGTAGAGTCAGGAAGACACCAGTTCAAATCAAGCACCAGACATTTACTAGCTGTGTGACCTTGGGCAAGTTACTCAACCTTTTTCAATCAATCAGTCAGCCAATAAACATTAAACGCCTTCGGTGTGCTAGGCACAGGGGCTACAGAAAGCGGCCAAAGATAGTCCCTGTCCTTGAGAGGTTCATAGTCTAGTTTAGAAAGCCGACTGCGTGTGTCTATGTGTCTGTATGATAAATAGGAGATCGTCAAACAGAGGGAGGCAGCGGGGCCCTGTGGAAGATGGGATTTTAGTTGGTACTTAAGGGAAGCTGGGGAGGTCAGTAGTCAGACTAGAAGGGGCAGAGCACTCCAGGTTTGGGAGACAAACAGAAAATGGCTGATACTGGGAGACAGAGTGCCTTGTTCATGGGACAGCCAGGAGGCCAGGGTTCCTGGACAGAAGACAACGGGAAGTAAGGTTTTAGAAGGCTGGCAAGGTAGGAAGGAGCTAGGTCATGAAGGGCTTTGAATGTCAAACAAGGCATTTTGTATTTGCTCCTGGAGGCAACAGGGAACCACTGGAGTTTACTGAGAGTGTGTGTGTGTGTGTGTGTGTGTGTGTGTGTGTGTGTCCCCCTACCTGTGCTCGAAGGGATGATGTGATGAGACCTGCCTCATCTGTAATATATATAGATATATAATAAATGCTCGTTCCCATCCCCTTTCTTCCCTAACAATTATTATATACTCTGAAATAAAACCAATAGTGCATCTCTAACTTAAAAACGACTTGGATTTGAAAAGCTCACTTTTGGGTTAGTTGTTTGGAATTTAGAATCACAGAATAGGAGTGGGATTCAAACACAGCCTCCAAACTGAAGCTGAGCTAGAATCCTCCCTAAAAGACACCTAATGGGTGCTTGTCCAGCTTATGAGTGAAGCCTCTTAGTTATTTAACTACTTATTTAAGAATTTTCTTGCCTCCAGTTATTTAATCACTTTCATTACTGTCCAGGGTGACCCATCCCACCTGGAGATAGTTCTCTCGGTTAGGAAGTTTTTCTAGCATTGAATCCCAAATAAAAGGCCATCGTGAAAGTGGTACTTACCATCTAAGCCCGAAGAGCTGCGTCGATTTCAGGCCTGGGGATGGTGGGGGGATGCTCTGCGCCTGAGCTCTGGCTCCAACTCCTGGGTTGCTTTAGAGAGCACCCAGGGCAGCAGCATGCTGCGCATCACTGCCAGGGGCTACCGTGGAGTTGGGGGGGGGGGGCGTGGCGAGAGGAGAGTGCCAGCGCTGTGCGCCTCTGCGCTCTAGTCCAAGCCGGGTCTTGTGACCTCGGGCAGGAGCATGCTGCACGTGGCTGCCCGAAGCTAGGCCTGCACATGCGCTCTAGCCTGTGAGTGTGCACAGACAGGGGCCTGGGGAGGCTCTGCGCCTGCGTGCCACCATGGCGCCTAAATGCGTGCTGCCCTCGCTTCTGGTCCTGGTCCTGACTTCCGGCAGGTGGCTGCCCGCCTCAGTCAGACGACGCGTGAGGGGAGGTCGGAGCCCAGGGGGAGAGGCAGGGGTGGGGGAGCCCCTGGGGCGGCTCCCTGGCTGGAGGCCCAGCAGGACAGGCTCGGACATTCCTTGAGGCCTCAAGCTCTTCCCCTCCCCCCAGGCACAGCCCCTCCCGGCCGAGAAGGGCCTCTCGGCCTCTCAGGAGAGCTGGAGTTGGGGGGGGAGAGGGGGGGCGCCTGGGCCTTTCTCTGTGCCGCTGCCTCCCCTCCCCTCCCCCACTAGCCCTAAGGAATGGAAGAGGTTGAGGTAAGGGTCGCCATTAAGCAGCTTCGAAAAATTTTTTAATTCGGGAAGACTGTAGCCCCCTGTGGGCAAGGGCTGCGGGCTTTGCACCTGGCCTGGGCCTGGTCTGAGCAGGGGAGGCGGCCTCGAGGCCGCACAGCCCTCCAGACCCTCGAGCTCGTCCTCAGGCGGGCCCTGGACTGAGTCTAGACTTCACAGAGCAATTTGTTCTGTGAACATGGCCTCACCCCGAGGTTGTGCTTGAGGGCCTGGAGGGCTCGAGGCCCCCTGTTAGAGTTCAGGAAATTAGGGCCCCGTGGGCAGCCCCTGAATAAGGGCCTTGGCTCCACGTCCAGACCCCCCCCCCCCAGGCTGCCCAGAGGGGAGCGGGCAGGGCCTCGACCTCGCGCAGGAAGCCCTTCCCCTCCCCACATTGATCCTATCCCGCCCCGCCTCCCCGCTCAGGCTGGAAGAGCTGGGCGGGGCTTGTGCGGCCCCTCCTTATTTCCGCCAGGCCCCGCCCCAGGTGATGGTGGGGGGAGCGGCCACGTGGGCGGGGGCTCCTCAGCGTGGGAGATGTCTGAGCCTGGGAGAGGCTGCCTGAAGGCAGTGAGGGCCTCCAGGGCTGGACACCATGCCTTGGGGACATTGCAGGGGGATCGTTCAGTGGGTCTAGTCTGGTCTCAGATGTCACCACTTGGCTGTTCCTGTCGCTTTTTGGAGGCTTCTGGGTTCTCTTTTGGTGATCTCGTCCGTTCCCATGGGTTCATTGATTATCTTTATGCGGCTGACTCACACATCTCCATATTCTGCCACCCTCTTTCTTTTGCTCTTGTCTTGCATCCTCCTTTGTCACCCGTAGTTCCACCATCGGGAGATCCCACAGGCATCTAAAATGCAGATAACAACTGTGATGAATATGGAAATATTTTTGCTTGATAACACATGTATAGACTATATCAAAGTACCTACCATTTTCAGAAGAAGGGAGGGGAAGGAGGGAGGGAGAAAAATTTGAAGCTCAAAATCTTGTGAAAATGAATTCTAAGAATTTTCTTGACATTTATCTGGGGGGGGGGAAATAAAATACAATTAAAAAATAAAATGCAAGTAATAAAGGTGACTCACTGTCTTCTCTCCCAAACTCACTCACCTCTTCTGTTTGTGTTAGATGTGGGAATGGAGCCCAGGTTCTCCAGTGCTAAAGCCAGTGTTTCTTCTACCATACCATGTGGGACATGAGCATTGACTGCTTTATGATCACACTCAGGATCTCTGGTTTCTTAGGCCAGATCTCCTTCCCCAACTGTTAACCTCTTTTAAGTTTAACCCCTAAACCCAAATACTTTTTGCTCCTGTCTCACCCCCTATTATAATACAGGCTTCTTGAGGTTAGAGACAGTCTCATTCTTATATTTTTGTCAACAGAAAGAGCCCGTGGGTGCTTAATAAATGTTTTTTTCATTTACTTATTCATTCCTTCAGGCCATCCTTCTATAGTGATTTCAAATTACTCCCTCTCATGCGCTCTGTGTTCCAGTGAGATGGACCTACTTGCTGTTCCCTGTACAGAACATTCCATCTTTCCCTTCTATTTCTACAGATTTTTTCCCCCATGCCTTAATCTTTTTTTGGGGGGGGGGCAGTCATTCTGGTGAAGCCTGTTGACCCCTTCTCAGAAGAATGTTTTTAAATGCACAAAATAAAATGCATAGAATTACCAAGGAACCTAATTCTATTGAAATACAGTTGTCAAAATATAAAATAACCCCAAAATGAAGTTCATGGGTCCCAGATTAAGAACCCCTGCTCTGTACTTCGGAGTCCTTGGGTTTCTTCAAGACTCGCTTCAAACAGCCGCCGCAAGAGAAGTTTCTGATTTCTTCCAGTTGTTAAATGAGCCGCACCTGTCCTTCACACTGGAACAGCAGTTCTCAACCTTCCTAGTGCCAACCCTTTAGCACTCCTTGTGCGCGTATCTGCATGTGGGCAGACCCGCCTGGAGAGGGATAGAGCAGCGGTGTCTAGCTTCCTAAGACCATTGGAAATATGTGTTTTCTGATGGTCTTAGGCAACTCCTGTGACCCCTGTGAAAGGGCCGTTTGACCCCCAAAGGGGTCGCGACCCACAGGTTGAGAACTTGATTGGTATTTATTTTGTGTACTTTGTTCCATGGGCTTCTATAGTAAAAAATTTCCTCACCGAGTGACTGGCCTGCTGGTGATGGGCCCTCCCTTTTTAGGTAGGCTGGCCCTCAGAGACTAGACTCCATCTGTTGCTGGGGCAATATTTGAAGCCTTTCCAGCATGGGGGAGCCTATCCTCAAAAAGCTTATCCTCAGCTCTTGTAACTTTGTTGTTTCTGTTCCACAATGAGACCTTCGAGAAAGATTGTGGAAGCTTTTCTGTTTTTCTAGCCTCCTGCCTGTGCCATGATAAGGTTTCAAGACATGCAATACAACAGTCTCTGAACAATGAAAAATCAACAGAGAAGCATATGGTCACCCATTCAACAAACATTTATGAATTGTTTACTATGTGCCACGAACTATGAGATAGTAGGGATACACTGTACAAATTCTGCCAAAGCTCCACAAAGGAAAAAATCTGTATAGTGCTGAAAATTTTAAATTACGTTAAAATGTACAAAAGTAACGATTACACTTGTCAAGGTATAATTTCCAGTGTGTGTGTGTGTGTGTGTGTGTGTGTACACATATGTATGTAATTGAAGTGAGGGCTACATAAATAGCTGGCATATGACTCCTTTTGACCTTTCCTTTTTAAAGTAAGCTGTGAACCTTTTCATTGGGTGAACTTCATCTAAGTGGTTTTTGTTCCTTTTGTTTGCTTATCAGGTTGATATATTTTTAAAAATATTAGTACTTATAGCTCTACCTGAAAAAAAATTCTTACATTCAACTCTTCCTTTCTATTTCTGCCACCCTTATCACCTTGCATGGAGATATTAATCTCCCACCTGGTCTTCATGCCTCTACTTTCTTTCTTCTTTTAATTCCTGTCACACGTCACTGACAGATCAGTTTCCCACAAATATGTCTGCTCATGTCACTGCCCTGTGACATCAAAAAATTTTTTTGGTGATTCTTCATCCTTTGCCAAATAAAGTCCTAACTTTTTAGGTGGACATTTAGTGTTCTCCACAATCTGATTTCATATGACCTTTTCAGACTTCTCTCATACTTTTCCTGTTTACATACTTTGGGTGTACTGTCTGGAATATTTTGTATTCCAAATTTGTGCTTTCCCATCTTCATGCTTTTGTTCTTACTCAGCTTCCCTCTCTGCTTGGAATATACAATTCCTTGCCCTCCTTCCCTACCCTCCTATAAAAATGCTGTCAATCTTTCAAAGTTTAATCCAATGCCACCTCTTCCTCAAAGCTTTCCTATAAACCCATTTCTTCCTTCCCCACACACAGTTCAAAGTTCCTTCTTTGAACTCTCACATAGTCTTCATTATCTTGGGCTCTTCCATTTCCTAGTGCCTCACATCGCATACACTCAGTTAATGTCTGTTAAATTCAGCTGAATTGGAGTCAGATTAATAATGTGAAATATTGAGGTGATTGAGTGCCTATAAAGTATTAGGACATTGGAAGGAGAGGCATAGAAAGAAGTATCCCAGGGAGAAATGAAGATAAACTTTCCTAGGTCAGGGACAAACACTGTATAAGTCCTGACAAAACTCCACAAAGAAAAGTCCCTGCTTAAGAGTTTTTTCTCTCACTCTGATTTAAGTAGCTTCCTTTTAGTAGAACACTCTTGCACAACTCATACCCCTTTTATCAGTGTTAAATGACTCTGTGACAGCAAACTTCTTAGCTTGGCATGTAAAGCCCTTTGTAATCAGGTTTCTGCCTACTTTTCCAGACTCATTTGGCATTGCTCCCCTTCACATACTTTCCATTTCAACAAAATGGGAAAGTCATCTCCTATCTCTGTCCCTTTTGCCTAAAATGTATTCCCTCTTAATGTCTGCCTCTTAAGTATCTTGGGGTTGGCCACACTTTTTTCCAGTCTCTGAGGGGTAATCTCCCTCAGACATTGCTGGTCTAGGGCATCGTTGGTTCAGAATAAAAATCCTCTTTCCTGATTACTTTTAAGGGAGATGGTTGTTCCAAAATCACACCCATCAGATTGGCTCCTTCTTGCCAAATGCTTGTTACATGAAAGAACATCACAAATAATGAATACCAAGACAATTTATTTATTTGAGCATTTAGTCAACAAAAATCAGAATCCTATGGATTCAAATATATTAGAAGATACACTAGAGTAAATTGCCTCTTTAAACAGGAGTGAAATCTTGCCTCTAAAGATAAAGGCATTGATCTGACCAAAGGGAAATTCTCTGAAGTCTGTAGGGAGGCATGCTGGAAGTCTGGGACACATTGGGCACCCAGCTACTTGTCTGTAGCTTCCAAAGTATTTCTCTTTTTCTCCACATGTCTGGAGTTCAACCTAGCCAGAGTCTAGGACAACATATGTCTTTTCTCAAAGAAGAAAAGAAAGAAATGTCTCCAACACTCCCAACAGTTCCTTGTCAGCATTGATTGTGTCAGTGTCTGTCCACCTAGCAGGGTGGTCTCATGTAGAATTCCCCCGCTCAGCTAGAAACCCAGGTTCCCCTTAGAAACCTTTACTTCCTTCAGGGCTGTCCTCATCTCCTAGTCACTGGTGCTCTCTTTCTCTCCTCACATTTCGTTGGATTTACTGGATTGTGCCAGATCTTTCTAGTTGTACATGAGGGAGTGGAGGGTGAGGACTGTCACCAGTACAATGCTGGCACAGAGTATGTTCTTCAGAGTAGGAGAGAGTGTATAAATGGCATGGAGGGTTGTGGGCTTCTCAGGACTGCTAGTGGGAAGGTTCATTGTGGCCTTTCACTCAGAAGTATAGTTTAACCCTTCTGGTAAAGGGAACAGGTGCCCTGCCTGTCAGTGGAGAAAATGGTTGATTTGGAGGCAGTCGACTGGAGTTCAAATCCTGGTTCAGTTGCTTACTCCCTATGTGATCTTGGACAAGTCATTTAACTTTCAAGGGCCTTCCACTTTTCTTATCTGATGAAAGATGAAAGGATTGTCCTGTGTGGCCTCTGAGGTCCCTTCTAGCTCCAGGTCTATTATCCTATGATCTTACTTTCTTCTAAAAGACATCATTACAAAACATGGTTCTGAAATTAATTTACCCCTGTGCTTTTCTATACTCAAATTGAAAGATGAAGAAACCTTTCCATCTTTATAATATAAATATGTGAAAACTCAGGGATGCCCATTCTATCCCCGACAGCCCCTTTCAGAGTTAATTTATCAGTATAGATGGCTCAAATTCATTAAGGTCACCTGGAATTGAGTGTATTTGCTACATGGCTGCTCAAAATAAAAGCAATATTTGTTGTTTAAGAGTAAAAATGCCTTCTTGGCACACAAAAGTGGGGGTACTTGTTGAGTGGATTATGTTTATTTAAGTCTTGGGGATAATTGTTGTTTTCATCTCTCTCTCTCTCTCTCTCTCTCTCTCTCTCTCTTTTTTTTTTCTTCCTATTCCCTAACAGGAAAAAGTAGAATATGCCTTCCTGATCATTTTTACAGTTGAAACATTTTTGAAGATTATAGCCTATGGATTATTGTTACACCCTAATGCTTATGTTAGGAATGGATGGAATTTGCTGGATTTTGTAATAGTAATAGTAGGGTAAGTCATTTATATTTGGGGAACTGTATGGAAAAGAGGAATTGGTGTGAAGCTGTTGTTTTGTTTTTGTTTGTTTTGAGGTGGGCTTTCTGGGGGAGGTGGAGTGGAAATAGATATTGAATTTTTCCCCAGATATGTATTAGGGGCCTGACTTGAGATGAGTTAAAAAAAAATAGTGGAGCTGTTAGTCTCCTAGTGGGAACTTGTTTGAAATTTGGTATCATTTTAATGAGTCCCCCAATGAGTGCTCTGTGAATGCAGTCCTTATCCAAGATTTAATCTGGCTGTGCATCTCCAGTGTGCTGGTCTTGCTGGGAACTCGGCTGTAATGAGGATGGCTCCTAATACTTATCTTTCTCTTGAATAAAAAGAAAAAAAAATACCTTTCAGCTTGTGTGATACTCGACTACTTTACCATCATTTCGCTTAGGCTCTAAATTATTTTCTGCTAACTTATGGGGGTCTTGGCCATACATTAAATTTAACAACAAAGAATGCTTAAATAATGTGAAATGCCTGGCTTTAGATGAAATAAACCAGAAAATGCAGAGAGACAGGCCTGCTCCACAGATTATCTCATAGACCCTAAGGAGAGACTGAGTTAAAGGAGGCTTGCTGGTTTTCACTTCATTTAGTACTTTGTGGAGCTCTCTATCAGAGCAGAAAATAGCTGCCCTGGGGGCCACTTTCTTAGATGATACTCTTCCCTTCTTTGTGCTTTCTTGGGACTAATAATTAATTTTTACCACCAAAGCTGCCTCCTTCAGTTATGTCTGCCAGGGTGTACAGGGGTACTTGACCATTCCTTGGTCTAGCTGTAGATCACATTGTATTGTCATCTTCCAGAGGTCTACAAAGGTCTAATGGGTATGTAAACAAACTTCCTTTAAGTCATGATGACCTTATTCCATATGGGGAGACTCATGCATTACAAATGACTATTTTATATATATATATATATATATATACTTCCTTTCTCCACACATGTGAGCGCAAACACAGACACACATATACTTTTTTTCAGAGGCTTTCAACTGCCTTGTCTTTCCAGAAGGTTAAGAATGGACTCTCAGAAAGCCAGGATTACATAGGCCCAGCAGTGGTGAGCAGATGCCCTCTTGAGGTTGTTAAGCAGATGGACAAAAGAAAGTTTTTTTTTTTGTTTTTTTTTTTTTATCAAAGGGCTTCATGTTCACATGGGCAAATAGGATATTAGTGTGAAGATGTGAAAATCATCATTAAACATCCCAGGAAGAAACACTCTTCTCCATTTTCTTCCAGGTATAGGCTTGGAAGTCCCCAAGTTGGCTAGGGCAGATCGTTATGCAAAACTCTACACAAAGGATGCAGATCTGGATTCTCTTACTATATATCCAGTTTTGCTATGTTTACTCTTTACTTAGGCTTTCATTAGGCAGCTAGAAAATGGGAGTAATGATCATTTTTACTAGAGTTTTACTCTATTAAAGTACTTAATTTTCAAAATTCCCATTCATTTTATTGTTATAACCACCAGGAGAAAGTGAGTCTGGTGAACTTGTGCAACCCTTCCTCACTCAAATTGAAGTCAGCTGCAAGTCACATCGTTGTTTCCCTGATGCCATGGTCCTCTTCAAAAACTAAGGACAAACACAACCTTATATTTGAGTTAATAAAGGCTCAGAGAAGCTAATTGACTTGACAAGGTCCCATGTCTATTACCCAATAGAGCCATGCCTAGAACTAGCTTTCATGACTTCTGCTGCAGTACCTCTTCTGCTAAACCATGATGAGTAACTTGGTTCTCTCACTCTTCTTCACCCTCCTGGCCTTATATCTAATGATGAAAATTAGACTCACCCTATGTATGTAGGTCCAGTACATGAAGTCTGTTGAGCCCTATTCTTCCAGTGAGTAAGTTTGCAAGGTGAAGAATTCAGCATGCCAGTTCCTCATTAATTAAATAACCAAAGATATACTTGAATTATGGAAAACTTCCAAGAAACATTGAATTCCTTGAGCACTAAGTTCCTACACAGATATATCAGATGAACAACTTGTGATGTGAAAAAAAAAAAGATTGCCATTCCCTAATATGAGAGCCTCAAGTTCATTCTTGGAGAAATTGGACAATTATTATCAATAGTTGTACTGGGTCTTCTAGAAATGATGTGAGTCACATTCCCTCTCAGGGCCTTGGTTTCCTCTGCTCTGACATGCAGAGGTTGAATTAGGTGAACCTTCAGGTCCCTTTTAGTTCAGCATTCCTGTGGTTCTTTGATGAAGTGCTGTGGTAGGTTTAGGTGGGGAAGAATGGAAATGAAGATGGATCCTGAAAAATGGGGGGGCAGAGGACTTCACACTCAGTTCTCCTTGTTTTAGAGGTGAAAATAGTATTTAATGGAGTATCACAGCACACAGCTCTCCCCAGGATCCTTGTGTGTGTGTACTCTTACAGACGTTCCTTATATTTACCTTTATTTAAATTACGGCCTTGTGGAATTAAGCTCTTGTCTGAAAATAATTGAGGTCATTGTGTTTTACCTCCTCAGGTAATATAATTTAATGTTTCTCTCTCTCCTCTTCTTTCAGATTGTTTAGTGTAATTTTGGAACAATTAACCAAAGAAACAGAAGGAGGTAACCACTCTAGTGGCAAATCAGGTGGTTTTGATGTCAAAGCCCTTCGCGCCTTTCGAGTGTTGAGACCACTTCGGCTGGTATCGGGCGTGCCCAGTAGGTTCTCTTTCTTTCCTAGACCTTAGAGTTGGTGGGTGGTGGGTCTATTCAGGTCAGGTTTCCAATTTGTCAGTGATGATTTGGAATAGAAAGCATCAAGATAGATGAATGGCTCTCTCAAAAAGTAGTTATGTGAATGAGGAGCTGTTTCAGGGACTCCACATCTTGTGAACCAGTCCAGTTTCAGTTCAGCCTTAGGGGAGCAATGGGAAGACATTTATTCCCTTTGAAAGCAACTTTGAAAGCAATGCCAAGTCTTGTTCACAGGTAGTACCTTGAATTCTCAGTTGTTGGTTATGCTTTTATAGTATAATATCTTCCTAGAACCTCAATTTCAAAATGTCAAAAACCCAACTAATCATCTTTCCACCAAAGGGCTGCTTCCCCCCTCAGCTTCTCCTCTTGAACACCTATTTCTGTTAATGATACTGTCATCTTTTCTCCTGCACATGAAATCTGATTTTTCCCATCCTTTATTCCTAACCACCTTTTAATGTCCAAGTTCTGTTGATTCTTCCTTTGTAATATCTTTTTATCCTTCTCTTTCTTTCCATTTTTACAGTCACCACCTTAGTTCAGGCTCTTATCTCTTACCTGCACTGTTGTAATAGCTCCCTAATTGCCTCCAGATTTAATATTTCTAATTCTTTCTCAATACCACAAGACCAGATTAATCTCTCAAAACCGCAGATCTGATCATAGTCTGTTCCTGCTCAAAGCCATCAATTGTTCACTCCTTCTTAGAATGCCTCACTCCATTTCTATGTTACCTAATTTGTGAGACTCTTCTTGCTCCCCCCCCATACCCCCCAAACCCTCAAGGCCTGCCCGCAAATGGTTTGAAGGGTGGTATGCTCTACCAAAATGGGACATCTAGAGATGTCCAGCCAGTGATGGGGGACTGTAGCTGAGCCTGCCTGAGCCAGATTGATAAATATGGAAGTTATTTAGGTAGGTAATGTAGGTATTATTGCCTCTGTTTTACATATGAGAAAGCTAAGACTCAGGGAGGTACACCCACTTACCCATGGGTGCCCCATAAGTATCTAAGAAATGTATTTTCAATATGCTCTTCCTGACTCCAGATCTGACATCTACACCACATTGCACAGAGAGAATGAAAAAGGGCCCAAAGTCTTGGGAGTGCCCATAGTTAGGGGACTAGGATACGGAAATCGACCCTGCAAAGGAGACTGATAAGGAGGAGAACCGGGGGAGAGTCCTGGGGGCTGGAGCAGTAGGTAGGAGTTGGTAGTAGTCATGTATGCATCCGGTGCTCAGAGAGGACGAAGACTGAGAATCAGAAGTCAGAGGCAGCAAGGAAGTCTCCAGTGGCTCGGGAGGGAGCCGGCTGCACAAAACCCCCATCTCTGCTTATTCACTTGTTATTCATCCTCATTTAGATATTTAAATTCCTATCTTTTCAGATCTTTATATTTAATGAAATAGATCATGTCTTTATATACATATGGAAATTTAGACCTGTAAGTTGGCATAGATATATATGCGTGTATTATATATTTCATCATGTATTAACTGCTATATGTTGTCCTCATCCGGGGATAAAGAGTCTCTGGTTGTTAGGATGAGGGGATCATGGTTGAGGGTGGAACACCCTCTGGAAGACATTGTTCTTGGAGTCTCTCCCGAGCCCATCAGCCGTGTGTTTCTCTCTCTCTCCTAGGTTTACAAGTTGTCCTGAATTCCATTATAAAAGCCATGGTTCCCCTCCTTCATATCGCCCTGTTGGTATTATTTGTAATCATAATCTATGCTATTATAGGATTGGAACTTTTTATTGGGAAAATGCACAAATCTTGTTTTTTCACGGATACAGGTAAGTCATGAAAATGACAACTGTCCTCTTAAGAATACTCTGTCGCTTTCATCCAGTTGAGAAAACCTTGCTTGTTTTGGAGCCTAAGAGAACCAAAGCAGTCATCCAGTTGAACATGCATCTTGTGAGCTCATCATTAGTATCAGCTAATTGGAATATGTAGTTTAGTGTATTGCTCTTTCTAGGACTGTGAGCTGATAGAGACCATTTTTTTATGGGTGTGCCTCACAACACTTTCAGATTCAGATTCATTCACTCCCTCCAGCTTCTGAGGTCAGGAGGGTGAAGGCTATCCCTGCACTTTCTCCTAAGCCCTTTCCCCCCAGATATCTGTCTTACTGATCCTGCCATCAGCTCCTTTGGATTAAGGCACTGAATGCTTCTTTTAAACTGTAGGTATATTTTCTGTAAAGAATAACCTTAAATGATTAGAAGCAGCTTAGATTAATTGATCAGATTAACTACTGTTGAACACGGACCTTGGGAGGACTAAGACTCAGAACAGGTAAGTTTTGATGATGGGAAAATGTTTGGACTATGGGATTGAAGTCTGGGAGATGCTTGGGTTGTTAAGATGGGTGGTGTGAGGTCCTGAACAACTGTGAAGGGGAGGTGACAAAAGACTCCCTCTCTCTCCCTCTCCAAGACATGCCTCGTTTGCGATGTTCATTCAGAGCCTGCTAAGGGGATTCAGGAACTGCCTTTGCTCTCTGCTTCTGCATTGCACTGTTTTTGTCCCGCGTCCAGGATGGTGATGCCCTTTGGTTTGTTTGCAGATATCTTAGCTGAAGACGACCCAGCACCTTGTGCGTTCTCAGGGAATGGGCGCCAGTGTACCGCCAATGGCACGGAATGTAGAAGTGGATGGGTTGGACCCAATGGAGGCATTACCAACTTTGATAATTTTGCCTTTGCAATGCTTACTGTTTTCCAATGTATTACTATGGAAGGCTGGACAGATGTGTTGTACTGGGTAAGTAGTTGGGTGATTTGTTGCTTGACCTTGCTTGGATGATTTCTAGTTTGTTAGCATGTCACATAAAGTACACTGGAGAGATTGATGGAAAAGGGGCCTTAGGAGAAGTATGAGGAGGAAGAGAAATGGATGCTCTTCATTGCTCATGCCATGAGATTCTTGGTTTTAGATAATGAAGGTATGTCTACTACTTATACTTAATTTTTTAGTTCTGCAGGTCTCCCACTGCTCCTTCCAAATTCCCTGTACCAAAGTGTTTGCAGGGTAATGCCTGCTTAGGCTCTATTCCTTAATGAGCGAGTGTGCTGACGCTCTTCTCTTCCCTGGCTGTACCATCACTTGGGGCCTTTTCCCTCCCTCCTTTCCTGGTCCTGCAGAGGACTGCCAGAGCTGACCTGCTGCAGTTGCCTAGAGCTTGTGGGGAGAAACACTCTTTGTCCTTCCTTTCTTTAGAGTAGTTCTCTGGGCTCATGAAATGGGACAGAATTAAAACAGGAGGGAAATAGAGCCTCCTTCCTTTCTCCTTTTCCATTAGTTTCTTTTTGTACTCCAGATGTGTTATTTCATTACATTTCCTTTTGCATTTCGAGATTGCTATAGCTTAGCACAGTGTAGTCTCAGGTTCTCCCTCTCTCAGGAGCTACAAAACCTTGGGCAGAGAAGCACAGCCTCTCAGTTTCCTCCAAGGCCTGTGAAGCTGAGTAATCCTCGAGGCTTGGTGGCTTTGGAGGCCTTCTCACTCTTGCTCTTGGTCAGGCCAGCTGGGCCTGGCCAGCTCCATGTGTCAGTTTTACCATTATCACCACCACCTCTGCCACCATCCCAATCACTAGGAATAGCAAAGCCAGCACAGTGGCATTTCAGCTTTTCCATAGTTAATTTTCCCTGAAATTGGAAGGGAGATATCAAAGTCCTGTGATTTTTATTTTCTTTTATTCCTTGATACAAAAGAGACTAAACCACAGACCTATTTTGAGCCTGCATCTTAGTCCAAGTGGAATTAACCAGGGCCCCAATCCCCAATTACTAGAAGGCATTTAGTGGGCAGTTAACTTTGTGAATGGGCATTGCTATATATCAGAGGCTTTCAAATGAAGGAGCAGCATCTTCCATCAAGGCAGAAGCCCTAGGTATCATCACAGCTGAGATATTATGGCATGACTTTTCTAAAGGGTATTGCTCCACTAAGCCAGTAAAAAGGCCTCTTTAAGATGTAGCAAAGAAACTTGGATAAGTACTCCCTTTGACTCACCTGAAGGCCAGTGATGAGGGTAATGTATGTATTTATGAGTGAATCTCAAAGAGATTATTCTCTCTAAAGTTTAGGTTGAATTGGATAAATGTGGTTTAAGCATCATTCAGCATGTTTCTTTGTCTATCTTTCTAAATTATCTTGGAAGCGTGTCTGAGATTGTGTGTATGTCTTGTGTGTCAGTTTGTTTTCTATCATTTACATTTCCAAAGAAACCCCTTATCATGTAGATAATTGTGCCTAGGGAGGAATCTAAACTACTTTCTTTTGGTTGAATTGAGAATGTGGTGGCTGAAGACACCTGTGTGTTGGATGAAGAATTAGGCCCGACCAGTAGAGAAAGGTTTCCTTAGGACAGGGCCTGCTTTCTAGTTAGCAGCCTTCTGAGTGGAGCCTTAGTCACACTCTCTTCTTAAGATTCCTAATAAACTCCATGAGTCGTAGTGACAAGGAAGAAGCTAGATGTTCTGCTAGGCTCACTCCAGCTGAACGCTCAAACCAGGACCCTGCCCAGAGAGTGCCCTAGAAAAACAACAGCACTTTCTTTTCATTTTACATTTTACTTAAAGACAAAACCAGCAGTTTTTATTTGGCTACATTTTCGAGTAGAATGTAAGCTCCTTAAGGGCAGGGCTGTCTCGCTTTTGTGTCTGTGTCTACCGTGCCTGGCACAGGCTTAACAAGTGACTCACTGGCTGCTTGGCTAGCTCCCTCCGCCATCACGGTGAGTCACCGTTCCTGAGGCAGCGTTACTCGGCCAGGAGGGCGGTTTCTGGCCTTTCTGTTCATTCTTTCTTTCGATGTGGGCTTTCTGCTGTCCCACGCTCAGGAAATTCTGGGGGCCAGGAGCAGCAGAAGGAATATCCTCTGAAAAACTCAGAGTGTGGCCAAAACTGAGGACAAGGACTGTTATCATTGTCAATACAACAGCTCTGTGGCGAATACTTTCACAGTAATGATAGCATCGCCTGCCATTTTAAGTGCCATTTTTATTGTGGAAGAGCAGGCCGTGTGTAAAAATCACAGCACATTTTCTCTGGAGCTGCTGGGAAGGAGAAATTATATGGAACATTAAGGTGATTGGCTCCATCCCCACATCAAGCCATGTTGTGGAGGAGGAAGTTCTGGAATTCAAGGACCTTGACTCCCTGATCTGGGCTTTTTGCTTTGGTGGGATCTCATACTGGTGAGAGAAGTTGGGGGGGACACTAGGACCAATGCACATTGAACTCCCTGTGTGTTGTGCAATTAGAGTGTTGCAGATGAGTGCGCAGACACTGGCAGATGCTGGGAAGTACCATATATTCATTGTTATAACTCATTTACTGCACTTCCCTAAACACATCCTCCAGTCATGGAGGCGTGGTGGTGATCAGATCTGGACAACTTTGAGATAGGTTAGTGTTTTTAGGGGCCGGAAAGATCACCTAGTCCAAAAGTATTAATGCTGTGAGCCATGCTGACACAATTACTAAGTGTGGCCCAAACCTGATTAAAACAGAGTTGAGAAATATTTAACAAAACAAATTAAAATACAATAAAACATAGATACTATTACGCAGTTTTCTAAGGCAAAATGTGATCTGCAGTACAGCTTAGTGGCCCCCATTTCTATTGGGGTTTAACACCACTGACTTAGCCTATGAACCCCATTTTATAAATGAGGTGACTAAGGGTTGGAAGTTAAGTTCTCTACTTACAGAGGCTTTGTTTTACATCACAGCTTCTTGTGTAAGAGTGAGATTCCACAGCAGCGGTTCTCAACCTGTGGGTCATGCCCTCTTTGGGGGTCGAACAACCCTTTCACAGGGGTCACTTAAGACCATCGGAAAACACATATTCCCGATGGTCTTAGGAACCAAGACACCGCTCCTCTATCGGTCTCCAGGCGGGTCTGCCCACATGCAGATATGCCCACATACGAGTATTAAAGGGTTATGGCATTAGGAAGGTTGAGAATCACTGTTCTACTGCAAACTTAGGTTTTAGAAATGCCTTTTTTAGGGCAGCTAGGTGGCGCAGTGAATAGAGCACTGGCCCTGGAGTCAGGAGGACCTGAGTTCAAATCCAACTCAGACATTTAACCCAAAAAACTAACTATGTGACCTTGGGCAAGTCACTTAACCCCAATTGCCCTACCTTCCCACCTCCACAAAAAAAAACAAAAAAGAAAATGCCTGATTTAACAGAAAATTCCAGCCTCTTTTTGGACTCATGGGATAAATGTGTCCAGTCCTACTGAAATGATGAGCTGGAAGTCTGATTTTGTCAAAAATGTTTATCTTCCTAAAAATTATTAATATCATCCATTACTTTTATTTATTTTTTTTTTTTGCTCCCAAGGATAGAGAATTTTTTTTTGAAGGATGCACAGGAACAGGCAGAAATCAGCTTCCCCTCAGTACAAACCCACTAGTGTCAGCCATTCTTGGTACTCTTCAGGCATCAACTTTCTGAACTCTGGGTTGTACTTTAGGTCCAACTAGCCAAAGGAATTTGATGACATGTAAGACATTTCTGCAAATCCAGGGCAGCCCAGAGGCATCCAGGGCAGAGAGGATTTTATATTCTCTTAGGAACCAAGTTGAAAAGTATGGACACAACTAGTTTTATTTTTGTATGTTTCTTTTTTCACTGAGGCTAGTCTCATAACTGACCCATTAATTCTACTTGTCTAATTATGCCAGTAGTATGAATTGGTCGTTATTTATAAGTAAGGTTTTCTAAATACTTCCTAAAAGAGGAATGCCTAAGCATTAAATGCCATTTTTAATGGAGGGAATAATCACTGGGTAGAATAATTTCACATGTGTCCCTGTAGTGTTTATCAAGCTCACATGTGCCTTAATCCCCAAAGACACATGAAAACTCATGTATAGGTTTTGAAAAATGAAATATAGATGGGTTCACTTTAAGGAAACTCACTGTCCTCAAATCTAGACTTTTCAAACAAATTTTTCTGGTGGGAGAGGTGGATTGGAAGGAGGAAAGTGATAAAGGAGAGGCAGAGATGGGACAGCTGGGCCATGCACAATACAAAAGAATTCTCCAGTGTGAAAACCCCCCCCCCCCAAACCACGAATATGTCTAAGTAGTGAGCTCCTGAGCCACTCAAAAGTGTAACTTTATTTACAAAAAGTAAGAGGCAAGATGGCAAAATGGGAAGACCTCAGTAAACCAGGAGTAAAGAGATATTGATCTTAGCTGCAGCTGCCCCTTTATGGGCTGGGTAATCTGTAGGAAAGTCTGCCAAATGGCTCTGGGTCTCTGTTTTCATGTCCTCTCTCACCTCTTCCAACTTTAGCCTCCTCTGATTCAAACATTTAGGAACTTCTGTGAGGTACATGTCAACATAAAAAGGAAAACTCATTGGTTACTTTGACATATGGATAAGGTCAGCATGAAGCTCTTCTTCTAGGTATCATTTCCATGGAATGGGGAGATCACTTCAGAGCCAAAAGTGACACAGGCTCTATAGAGAACTTAACTGTGATCCCTCTTTGACATTTGCAGGCAATGGAGTGTTGGTCAATTAGGACTAAGATTTTTCCCCATTGAAAATAATAATGAGATCCTGGCTCATGGTATCCTTCAGAAAGGTCCCACATCCCAGCAGCTTGGGCACAAGGGTGACTGCTCCAACTTATCATTGTTCTTTTTTTTTTTTCCTTCAGTTCTCATACTCATTATATGTAAGTACTCCTGGGATGCCAAGTCCAACATTGTTTTAAATCAACAAGGAGCCCCTCCAGTTGACGTTTGGTATGAGTCATCATTGTGTAGTTCAGGAGCTGTCCAGAGTGCTAAAACCAGTCAGGAGACACTTGATCTCTGATCTTGCCTCTCAGACTTACTGGCCGGGAAAACATGAATAAGTCATATACCTCTCTGGACCCAATTCCTCATCGGTAAAATGGAGATAATAAGAATCATAGAATCCTAGTGTCAGAAATGGCATCAGTGGCCATCTAGTCCAATCCATATCTGAGAAACTGTTTCCTCTACAGTGTTCCCAGAAGGACCTCATCCAGCCTATGCTTGAAGATATGTGGATGGGAACCCACTATCTCCTGAAGCAGCCCACTTAACTTTTGGATAGCTCTAATTGTTAGGAAAGTTCTTCCTTACATTAAGCTCAAATTGTTTTCTTTCTACCTTCTGCTCATTACCTTCCTTCTACCTTCTTAAACCAAGCCAAGCCAGTCCTGTCCTTCCAGGGGACAGCACTTCAAATACTAGAAGGCAGTTCCCTTGTTGTTCCTTTTCACTCTCCACTCTAAGACTTCTCTTCTCTGGGCCCTATTTAGAATAGGGTATGAATTCAAGGCCTTTCATGGACCTGTAGAGGTTGGCTTTCTTTAAGTGCTTTCTAGCTTATGAAAGTCAAAAGCTTACTTTGAAAGCTGTGCTACTCATAATTGAACACAATTCTTCAGATGTCTGACATATCACACAGTATGCTTCAATAAATACTGAGTGTCTTCCGTGTATGGGCCGTCTGCTAGGGGCTGAGCCTGTGAAGGCCAAAATGAAATGGTCTCTGCATTCAAGGACCTTCCACTATCCTAGGGGGAACAATATGTGCCCTGCTCATGAGTAATGATCCCCTGCTCTGGGTTTACATGACCCACATCCCCTCTTAGAGACTGCTCAGAAATAATTCTTTTGAGCTCATTTTGCCTCTCTCTCCCATTATCCCAGGGGACCCAAGAATATAGCTTTGTGTCTAAGTCTTGTCTCCACAGATATGGGCAAAAGACCCCCATCTCCCAAGCACTTATGCTGACAACTATCAGATATGAATAGGATTTTTTTTTCACTCCACAGACAGAAAGCAGAAAAATCCTAAGTGCTCATGGAGTTGCTATGAAAATCAAATGAGATACTATGCCCCACATGCTTTGCAAACCATAGTGTGCTCTATAAATGACAGCTGGCATCAAGTAGTATTGCTCTGTTCCAGGTGCTGCCATGTGACCATCTGGAGATAGGAAGATTGTTCTCAGCTGGAGGGCACATAGGTCTTTGGGCTACTTATTTACAAGCCTCAGAGATTCATTATTAGAGACAGTCTCCATTTGCAGTTGGTAGCAACAGGTAAATTCATGGTTATCTACTCTTTTGAGTAACAAGTATTTTGTAAATGTTAAATTCTTAGAAGAGCCCCGATTCTCGATGTGTATCGGGGAAAGGCATATGAATCGTCTGTGTCATAGTCTTAACATCAGCTCTTTTTAAAAATTCTATTTTATTTTCAGATACACGTTATCACTCACATTCCCAGCTCCCCCTCCCACTGCTTGAGAAAGCAAGGAAAACAAAGCCCCCATTACAAACGTGTAGTTAAACAAAACAACTCCTTGCATCTGCCATGTCCCTAAATAAAAATGTCTTGACCTGCCTTCAGAGTCCATGGCCTTTCCATCTGGAGGTGCGTAGCACTTCCTTCAGATTTTGAATGTGCAGAGTGTCACAAGTCATCTAGCACAACCCCTCATTTTACTGATGAGAAGACAGCTCAGGCAGCTTCTGTGATTTCTCCTCAGTCCCCAGTGCTGCAGGTAAGAGAGCCAGCACTCACACATAGGTCTTCTTCCTCAGGACCTAGAGCTCTTTCCATTGTACCATGTTGCCTCTTCCAAGTCCCCCTGAAACTGTGGTTATAGGATGGCACTGGGGGTGGGTACAAGGAGAATTCATGCTGCACTTTGCCCAGAAGTCTTTTGAAAGAGAATTCTTATTCAGCCTTGCTGGTAAAGTAGGAACCTAAAATTAGAGATACTTTCCAGCCAAGATGATGTGAAATAGAAAGGAAGAAAGCTCAAGTGTGGGAAGCTGTGGGAAATCACCAGAACTCCAGAGCACTGGCATCTGAGGATTAGGGCTTAGTAGTCCAGGCGCACCCCTGAGCCTCTGACCTCTGCACTGGGGCCCAGATGCTCTGTATTTCTGCACCAAACAGGGAAGCAGGGCCTATATGGAAGGCCTGCCCTCTACATTTCTGCTCAGATTAGTTTATTGAGCTTAATTAGATAAACAATTGTGGCTCAGCACTGGCTCATTCATTACCTTAATCACCACTGTGAGATAATGCAGACTGATAGGAGCTCCATTAAGCATGTCACTTTTCATGTGTCCAAATAGGTGTTTCACAGGGGATTTGATGCCCTTTCCCTAGATTTCAACAACAGATGCCAAGTTGTTTTTGGTTGTTGTTATCTTCCTCATTTGATCGACATGCAAAAATGCATTAGCACCATACTGTAGAGCTGAAATCTGAAGGAAAGGGGAAAGTTAAAAAAAAAAAACCCACATGCTTAGTAGGAGACTTTGGGAAAGTATTCAGGTTTGATTATAAGAGAGACACAAGCAAGGCAGTCTTACACTGTACAGAGTGGTAGATGAAGCTGTTTTCAGGAGGAAGCTTCAGATGTTTAGACAAACCCAGGCCTAATACACTGATAAAGTTTGTTTCCTCTCTTCTGATTACAATATTTCCTATATTAGGCAAGGATCTATTCTTGCTTGACATTGATCAGCAACTTCAGGAATTTTCCACTTGGTTTTGGGCTTCAAAGTACCCATTGTCCATTTGCCTATGTCCTGGGTTGTAGAGTAGCTCTAGGAACCACTCTGAGGATTCAGGATGGAATAAGGGCTGGCCTGAAGGAGCTGCTCCATTTGGTGCCCAAGGTATCGAAGGTATCAATGTCAAATCACAAAGAGGAGAGTAGCACTCTGCTCTGCCTCCAGCATTGATGATTCCATTTACTTTGCCTGGCAATACAGTAAGAATTTAATAAATACTTGTGAACTGACTTTGCAGACCGTCTCTGATCAGGATCATGGAGTGGAGTGACATGTGTCCTTAGAGGTCATCTTGTCCAATGTCCTCACTTTATAGATGAGAAAACCAAGGCCCCCAAAGTGAAGTGCCTTGCCCATTGTTACACTGCTTAATTAGTTGAGCCCAGACCCCTTGGCTCCATATCCAGCACTTTCCAGTTCTCTCAGTGTGGCTCAGATCCACTAGCTTCTACTGTTCTAAATCCAAGAATGGATGAGGATTCAAGGATTCCTTTCTCCTCCAGAATCCCTCCTTGTAGAGATAGTTCAGATATTTCATTCCAGATGGCTTAGAATGTGCAGAGAGCAGAGCTGTGGGAGAGAATTCTTTGGAAGAAGGAAAAAAATGTTTCTGGAGCATTCTCAATATCTTTTTGTGACACTTGGAATCTGTCACTTGGTTTTCTTTTAAACTTGACCAAATCAGGTCCCAAAATGTCTGCAGAAAGTTTCCTGACAAGCATAACTTGACCTTTAAGGGATGTTGCATTTTTGTCACAATGTTAAGTTTCAGTTCAATCTAAATATGTTCAGTAACCCAGCATGAGGATAGGGAGAGTTTTACAGACTCTCTGGACTGGCAAGGACCTCAGTGACTGTCTGACTCAGCACTGATGTATGGGGAAAAGAAGCCACTCAGCACTCTACCCACCAAATGATCATCTAAGCTTTGGACTTCAAGACCTCCAGGCAGAGAGAACCTATTACTTTCCAAAATAACCCATCCACTTGGGGTTCACTCTCCCCATTAAATTGTGTTTTGGCCTGTTCTCTGAGGCTAAGCACTCTTTAGAAAGACCCGTTTCTCTTCCATGTCACCAAACTTCAGAGACTCAAATATGCTCTACCCAAAACAAGCACATCCTTGAGGGATCCTTCTTCAGAATCCGGGAGCTCCAGAAGTGGGGCATTATGGCCATCAGTTACTAAGCATTTCAGGCTGAGTGCCATTCTCAAGGCCTCTGGGGTCAACCACAGTGCACAGAGTGCTGGGCCTGGCATCAGGAAGACCTGAGTTCAAATGTAGCCTCAAATACTGACTAGCTGTGTGCCCTGGGCAAGTCACCTTACCTCTGTGTGCCTCAGTTTCTTGAACTGTGAAATAGGAATAACAGTAGCACCTATCTCACAGGATTGCTGTGAGGATCAAATGAGATCATGTTTGTAAAAAGCCCTTAGCACAGTGCCTGGCATAAGTAGATGCTGTGGAAAGGCTTGTTCCATTCCCTCTCCTTTCCCTCCCTTCAGATAGAGGGTTCAATTTGCACATGCTAGGGAAAAACAAAGATAGAAGGAGGTAAAAATCCCGATGGTGAGATATTGGCAGTCAGATCTCTGTTTCCAACAATTACGTTGTCAGGACTTCAGCCCCCAACAGAAGTAGCTTAGGATGTAGGCTGCAGTTTTTTCTTGGTCCTTTTCTGAAACTGACCAGCTAGTCCAGATCCCCTTTAGAAAGCTTTTTTTAAAAACTATTCTTTTGTCCTTCCATGTGTCCACAGTCTGATTTTCTTGGGAAGTTGAATGTTGCCCTCGTCATTTATGTGTGTGTGCTGGGTGTTGTAGTGAATGTGCATTTGCTGCTACTGCTGCTGCCTCTCATTCAAATCTTGGGAAATGTTTAGATGAATGTGTAGAATTCTGTCTCTTATATAAAGCTTTAGCTTTTAAAAATTGATTCTGAATTTTCCTTACTAAATTCTGTAATAACCCACTTCTCTAAGCCCATCTTATTTCTTGCAGATGAATGATGCTATGGGATTTGAGTTACCCTGGGTCTATTTTGTCAGTCTCGTCATCTTTGGGTCATTTTTCGTACTAAATCTTGTACTTGGTGTATTGAGCGGGTAAGCGACACCTCTTTCATCATGAAAGCAGAGTCCCAAGGACAGTTGCCAAGACCACACAGGCATTGCTAAGTGGGGACCAGATCAAGTGGAGCTTTCAGACAAAGTGCCACATTCAACAGATTAGACAGTATGTGCTCGTAGAGTAAATGGTATACCTGCCTTCTCCCATTCTATTTAGGCTTAAATTCTTGAGTTTTTTTCAAAGGAAAACTGCCTTTCTCTGACATTTAGGATGACAAACTTATAAAAAAGATAATTAACTAAAATGTATGGACAGTGTGGTTCCTAATTGAAGTTCTATCATTGCCTGCCATTTCTAGCTTTATAGAAGGAGCAGTTTTGTAACCATTGTGTCCCTTTGACCTAGGGGAGCTGGCAGTACAGCGCAAGGCCAGCTTCTTGGTTCCCCGTAGTCTCAATTTCGGGAGCAGAAGTGGCTTCATTGGGAAAGATCGGGTGGCCTCGGCCAGCCTTGACTGGTGGAGGGAATGCCTGAGGGGTGTGGCAGCTGCTTCTGGGACTCTGCTCTTTAGTGACTGGATAACTTGTAACCAATTTCCTTACGTTTTACAGGTAAATGATGCAATAGGATGGGAATGGCCATGGGTGTATTTTGTTAGTCTGATCATCCTTGGCTCATTTTTCGTCCTTAACCTGGTTCTTGGTGTGCTTAGTGGGTAAGCGGCCCGATTATTGTTGCATATGCCCCTGAGCAGCGTGGGAGTGCCCTTTGAAGTCTTCCAGCTGCTCAGGGGTGGCTTCTTTGCATGCCCTTTGGATTCTTTTGTCGCTTCTTCCAGTGTGGCGCTTTGGGATTGAGATGCGGTCCCTCTGCCTGTATCTGTCTGTGTGACCTTGTATGTTAACAGCATTTGCCAGACACTCTTGATTACGTGAGGCCTTAATCACCTCACCTTGAAAACTCACCTGTGTAGCCAGTCACAGCCTGGAGTGAGGAACGGCAAGTGAGTAAGCTGGTTTTCCCCTCAGTTGAGAAGTCGGGTGGGTAAGAGTAACCGGGCCCATCATGGATCACACGTTACCCAACATGCTTTTGGTTTTGTTACAGAAGGGAAATACGTTTGGGTTGGAGCAGAGCCACCGCAAAGACCTCAGTTTATGAGCTGGGCTGTGATTCCCCTTCCCCTTTCATACCCTCTTTTCTGCTCCTCCCCTGCCCTTCCCCTCCAGTTCTCTTCCTTCTGCCTTTCCCCCTCCCTGCTTCGCTCCCTCCCTCCCTTCCTTTCTTAGGCACAGACACTTTCCTGCTTTAAGATGCTGTTAAATGGACATTTTTTATCGGAGGTCCTTGTTTTTGAAATGTGTCTCTATTTACCTTTGTGGTATTTAAGGCCATCTCCTCTACAGGCTGCCTGTCAGAGCTTCAAGACAGAAGGAGCCGCTCACTAAATGGAGCATTGACTTGAAAGTATGGGTCCCCTTGGAATCCATTCTTTATCATCCCTTTTCAGTACTGCAGCCATTGTTTTGTACATAGGGGAGCCTCCCTCCTTGTCATACTGGTGTTAAAGGCAGTCTCTTGCAGTTCTTAAAAGCAGTTGCTCTCTGTTGCAGTTGCCTGTAGCTGTTAGCATAGAGAGTGGAGCTGCAGAAAAACTCCCTTAAGCTGAGAATCCACCTTGTCAAGCCAGGCCAGTGGAGCCTGGTTTGTTTTCATCCCATGCTGCTGTTCACTAGCTGGTGCCCCTCATTTGGGGCTACTTAGTCTATAGATTTGCTTTCTTTCTGAGCCTCAGTTTCCTCATGTTTAAAACAGTGCTCATGATTACCTCGGACTGTGGATGCCAGCATTAGTGTCTATGAAAGCTCTTCATAAAGAATCGAGTGCTGCTGTCCATGCTGGGTTCTTGGGTTCTCCCTGCAAAGACCCTGCCATCCTTTAGCCCTTTGTCTCTGACAGTGCTCCCAGCTCTGGTCTTTATTAATTTTTCTAGCTCTCCCAGATTGCCTGATGACTTTATCCATTGCCCCCACAATAGCCAATCTAGAAGTAAGTTCACTAGCTTTTTTTAGCCATAAGGGTCACATGTGGAACTAATTTATCTTCCTAAGAAAGAAAATTTGTGGGGAGAGAGGGAAGCTTCCTGGATCAGACCCAGAGTCCATATAGCATATGATTCTCTTTCCAGAGGATAAAAGGTAGTAAGATAAGAGACACTCCCCCATTTTTTTAGTCTTAGTTCATGTATCTGAGCATCTCCAACTTGTCTCCATGGCCTGTGATGGTTCTGTCCTGTGTCAGTTAGCTTACACCTTGCTTCTCTACTGTTCTCACTGTGAGGGCAGCCTGAGGCTCTGGGAGGAGATGAGAATGCTGGAGGTGAACTTGGAGCACCTGGTGCCTGGAATCCTGCCCCTGGGGCCTCGGCCTAGTCTTTTCCACCTCCTGGGTTAATCCTAAAGGAGGGGCTTGAATGATGTGAGCTCTTGAGGTCTCTTCAAGTTCTCAGTCCAGGAATCTGGGGCTTGTCTCCCCTGAGGACACCTAGCTGGGTGCCCAGCAGATGCTCTTTGGTTGGCTAACCTTTTGTCTAGTCTGTTTTCCTATGAATATCTAAAGAACATAAATTTTCGTTTTTCCTAAGTGGCTCATTTGCCCGAACTTGGCCTTTTCTGGTATCTAGTCACAACAGAAAGAAAAACCAAGTAATTCATCATTTCCTTTCGTCATTTGTCTCCTAGCAGTCCATATCTCCCTCAAGGTTTTGAAGAACATTAACAAATCCTTATGACAGGTTTTCTGACTTGAGCACTGTATATTTAGGAAGCTAAACCCATGAGAACATGGTATACTGTTAGTGCCATAAGGGGCTGGAGACATCACACAGGTTGTTGTCTTAATTTAACATACCAGGAAACAGGAATCCTAAGAAGGAAAGGTCCTGTCCCCACAAGGCAGAGGTGGGTCCCAAGTATCACTTACCGTCCATTGTTCTTTGGCAGCGAGGGGGCATCACCATGCATGTAATGCTGGGCCTGGAGTCAGGAGGACCTGAGTTCAGATCATGCCTTTGAGCCATTCTGGCTCTGTGACCCTGGACAAGCCTCTCTCAGCCTCAGTTTCCTCATCTGTAAAATGGGGGTAGTAACAGCAGCTACCTCTTAGGTTTCCTGTGGAGGTAAAATGAAATAATATGTACAAGGTGTTTTGCAAACCTTATAAGTGCTGTAGGAGTGAAAAGATTTTGATTGTTTCCACTACTATAAAGAATTGCTAAGCATCTTTTACTTTTCCTTCATATTTTTAGAACCTCTGTATATTTAAATGATTCTGTGAAAGAAATTTGATTCCCAGGAGGGGGAAAATTACCTTTATTTTACAGCCATAATTGCCAGATAATTCTGTTCATCAACTACTTGGCCTCTGGCCCTCACATTCAAAGAGACAGTGACTGAGAAGGCAGCTGTAAACTGGACACTAACTGCTGCATTTTTTTCTTGTTTTTTTGGAGGGGGAAAGCAGGGCAGTTGGGGTTAAGTGACTTGCCCAAGGTCACACAGCTAGTAAGTGTCAAGTGTCTGAGGCTGGATTTGAACTCAGGTCCTCCTGACTCCAGGGCCGGTGTTCTATTCATTGTGCCACCCAGCCTCCCCATGACTACTACATTTTAAAAGGCTGGCCATGAGCCTTCTCCTTAGACGTCCCTTGCTGCTCTGCATGAATCTTCCCTGTTCCATTGCTAAGCACAGCCCCCAAAGGGCTGTGCCTCCAGACTCCAGCTGACCGAAAAATGGCCCTTATCTTAAAGAATTTTCATAAACGTCCTAAGGGACAGGCCTTGTTTGTGTCACTGAAGTAAAGATCTGTGGACTTTATCAAGCAGTGGCTCCAAGCCTTTAGAAAGGCCAGTGTGGGATTATTGCCAGGTGTCATGCTTCCTCTCTTCTCCCACGGAAATGTGATGTCATATAGATTTATTTTTCATAAATTATTAGCTCATAGATTTCTTTTTTCTTTTTTGCTTTTTGGAGGGGGAAGGGCAGGGCAGTTGGGGTTAAGTGACTTGTCCAAGGTCATATGGCTAGTAAGTGTTGAGTGTCTGAGGCTGGATTTGAACCCAGGTCCTCCTGACTCCAGGGCCAGTGCTCTATTCACTACACCACCCAGCTGCCCCCTCACAGATTTCTTTAGAGCTGGACACAACTGTAGGCATCATCTTGCATGACCTCCTTATTTCACAGATGAGGCAACTCAGACCCAGACGGGTGAAATACTCAAAGTCTTGCAGAGTGTAAGTTACAGAATCCAGATTTGAATCCAAGCCCTCAGGCTCCCAAGCAGGGCCCTTTCCACTCTACTCTGGTGACCCTTGAATCAGTGTGTTTTGCTTTGACAGTTATGTCATTCTTTTATAATTAGAAACTAGTATAGAGACTGCAAACCCAGTATTGGCAACCCTGGTTTGGTATTTATCAAATAGAGCCTGGCTGTGATGTCTGCACAGGTGCCTCAGTTGGAGGCACACAATGGATGAACACAAACCAGTCCCCAGGTAAAGCCCAGGGTGTGGCCACATACAGGCCTTCTAGACAGAAGGCTCCGAACTCTGGTGTCCTGCTCCTTCCAGTGACGGCTGTCATGACACTGAGGACTGGGGTGTGTGTTTTGGCCTCTGTTCATGTTGCACAAGATGCATTTATTCTCCCTGCCTCTTTGTGTTGCCATGTGGCCATTCCATGCTCTTCCTCTCTCTGACTGCCTTCGTCTTGCGCACTGCATGTTGGAGGTATGATCTGGAGTTTTTTGATATGTCCTGAGACTGCTGATTTGGAGAGATTTGGGTTTTATATCAGACCCAGTTTTAAGGTGAGTGATGTGAGTCTTCAGAAGTAACCGAACACAAACATTGACTAAGGTCTCAAAGAGAGCCTGGAGGAGATGCTGGGATAGAGCTTCATGGGAGGAGCGGCGAGGCCGGGGGCTTTTAGTACAACTTTTCATCAAGTCAACAAGAGATGCTTCTTATGCCCAGGAATTGAAAACCATAGAGGATATTAGGCAATAGTTGGACAGTTTATGTTTCACTTAAATCAGCTTTTTGGAAGCCTTGTGCTTATTCTCATTTTAAACTGTAGATTCTATTTACACTTAAAAACTCTCATCGATGTGTTTTGTTTTTATGTGGCCTATATTTCTCCCATTATCCTCACCCCCTCCCCATCCTCCATTCTTACCCCCACCCCATCTACCTCATATAACAAAAAAGTAGCCATTTTAAAAAAGTGAATGATGGAATTCTGACTTAGCTCCTTCTAACTGCTATTAACAATACTAAAGTAGACAGAGTAGAGAGGCCAGTGGCTTGTCAATGCTCAGCATCTTGACTATGTTTCTGGGAGGTCCCATAATGACCATCTGAACCTGTACGTGTCCTCACAACACCAGGGAAGCATGTTGAGTGTCAGCCACAGCCTTGGGTCACTGTTGACCTAGTAGAAGTAGCTTGTGAGAGGCAGCTTGATGGCACAGTGAATAGAGCACTGGCCCTGGAGTCAGGAGGACCTGAGTTCAAATTTGGCTTCAGACACTTAACACAAAAACTAGCCATGTGACCTTGGGTAAGTCACTTAACTTCAATTGCCCTCCAAAAAAAAAAAGCAAAAAAAAAA
>CM053583.1:416493940-416514387 GCA_028627135.1 Pseudochirops cupreus | reverse complement strand
AAAAAAAAAAAGAAAACCTGGTGTTTTAGGGAATGGTGGGAATTAAAAGAGTTTGGAGCAACACAGAGTGATAGGCCAGGCCAGCTGGCAAAAGCAGGACAATGGGTGTGGAGGTGTATTTTGGGACAATGTTTTGACAAGTCTGGCTTGAGTGGAAAGTTTCTTTTAAGAGGTTACAGGTTGGTTTTTTTTCTTTTCCCAGCGATCACTCATAGGTTACAACCCTTTGTACAACATGAAAGTATTTGCAGATCCTATACATAGTTGCATGCCACCACGGGGGGCGGGGCGAAGGGAGGGGAGAAAATCTGAAACTCAAGTGAATGTGGAACCGAATCTTATAAATTAAAAGTAAATAAACAAGTCAAAAAAAAAAGAGGTTACAGGTTGGTGGGGCAGTGAATAGAGCACTGGCCCTGGAGTCAGGAGGACCTGAGTTCAAATTCCACCTCAGAGACTTGACACACTAGCTGTGTGACCTTGGGCAAGTCACTTAACCCCAATTGCCTTGCCTTTCACTCTCCCTGCCCCCCCCCCAAAAAAAAGAGGAGGCAGGTTGGAAAGATGAGCTAGGGACTGGTGCATCAAACCCAGTAGGCACTTAATCAGTGTTTATTGGATTAAGTTGTGGAAGACCTGGAAAGCCTGGTAGAAGAGTTTCAAGGTGATCGTATAGGTCAGTGGTTCTCAACCTGTGGGTCACAACCCCTTTGAGGTCAGAAGGGATCACAGGGGTTGCCTATGACCATGGGAAAATACATATTTCTGATGGTCTTAGGAACCTCCTTTATCTGTCTGTAGGCGGGTTCGCCCACGTGCAGACATGCCCACATACAACTATTAAAGGGTCGCGGCATTAGGAAGGTTGAGAACCACTGCTGTAGGTGATGGTGAGCTGTCAAATGTTTTTGGATAGGACTGTGATACATTCACTTCTAGGTCCATAATAGAAAGTCAGTGCAAACAGAGGCAAGGCCAAAGGGCAGATTGTTCTCTGTTAAGATGCTTTTGCATGAACTGCTCTAGCTGTCCACTGCTGGGGAGCTATACACAAATTAGTTGGCAACAGATTTCAGGTTGTTGTTATGTCAAAGTCAATGAGGTTCTTCAGTGAATAATTGCTTTTGGAAAACAAGAAATACCCGGAGAGAAGGTTTTCCAACAACCTTGAACCAGAAAATTGAAGCCTTGTCAGGAGATCGTGAGAACCCTTCAGATCCAGCCCAAAATCTAGCCATCCCTAGAGTGGACTGTGGCAGGAGGCATGGGTCCATGCCCTTGCCCTGCCACTTACTACCTGAGGGATCTTCATAAGGTACCTAACTTCTCTCTGCCTCAGTTTCCTCACTGTCCTATCTTCCATGTAGTTAAGAGTTCTTTCAGCTCAGGAAGGATGATTGTCTTAGACACATTCCTTTATTGAGTACATGTTGTTCAAGATGTAGAGGCCCATGTACTGGCCTACATGTCCTCAGAGACAAGGAGTAAGTGAATTATAGCCATGAAACGAAATGGAAATGAAATCAGATACAGCCCTTGCCTGTAAGGAGCTTCTATTTTCATAAGGACATGACACATGAATAACATGCAGCTACTTCAGAAAAAGAGTGAGCTCCCTCCGTGTGGAGTGTGACTTTCCCCTCTTTCCATAGCAATGTAGAATCACAGACTTGGAAGGTTCCTTCAGGATCACAGGATTTCACCCTTTCTCATAGCGTTGTAGAATCACAGACTTGGAAGTTTTTTTTTTCAAACTTCTTTTTAAAATTTCAAATAAATTTTGAATTTTGAATAATAGAAGGATAATGTTCAGAGTGAGGGAGGTGATGGTATCACTGCCCTCTTCCTTGGTCAGAACACCTTCGGAGTATTGTGGCCAGTTTGGGGCATCACATTTGAAGGGTGTTGATGAGGTAGAGCCTGAGCTAAATGGCCCTCTGCAGTGTAAGGGGGCTCAAAACTACTATGTGCATGTGGGTTGGAGGATCTGTAGTTATTTGGCTAGAAGAACATCCATGCTAGCTATATGCAGGCATTTGAAAGGTTGTCTTGTTGGAGAGCGATTAGATTTGTTCTGCTTGGTAACGGATGATGAGACAAAGAGCAGTTGGTGGAGTGGACTGCCTTGGGAGGTAGTGAGTTCCCCATCCATGAAGGTTTTCAGGTCAGGCTCTAAATGGCCATTTATCAATAGTGTTGTAGAGAGGATTACAGCTCAATTACAGGGCAGATTGGGTGACTTCTTAGTTACCTTCCAACTCTGAGATTCCCTTTTCTGTGGGTAATAGAAAACTCATCTTTCCTTATACAATCATTAGGGCATGTGTGTTTTATCATAGAAACCATTTTTTTTCACATGTTGCCAGTTTGCCTGAACTTACATAAGCACAGGGAGACTCCAAGAAAGTAATCATTCAAATCTTCTTTGAGTAACATTTATTAAGCACCTACTATGTATATAGAGCTCCTGTGCCACAAGCACAGATAACCAT
Organism: Pseudochirops cupreus; assembly: GCA_028627135.1. Classification (NCBI taxonomy): domain Eukaryota; kingdom Metazoa; phylum Chordata; class Mammalia; order Diprotodontia; family Pseudocheiridae; genus Pseudochirops; species Pseudochirops cupreus. The sequence continues at coordinate 416,511,895 of CM053583.1, read as the reverse complement.
AACCTGCAGTCCTCGTTACATGATTAGTGCATTAGACGGTGATGGACAGAGTACAAGGGGAGATCTAAAGAAAAAGCCCTGCCCTAAACTGAGGGATCAGACAAATTTTCCCAGAGTAGGGGATGTTTGATTGGAGTTAGATGGCTTGGGTAGGAAGTCATCAGGCACAGAGAGAAGAGGGACATTCTAAGCAATGGGAAAAACTTGAGTAAAATCAAGGAAACAGAGGCTACATGGCCAATTTGAAGGAAAGGGTCAGTAGTGTACTGTGGCTGAATCATAGAGTTTGTGGAGTTGGCCATTATGATATGGGGCTCTAAACAGGTTGGGTTTGATTTGTTTTGGTTTTGTCACAGACTCCTTTGGCAGTCTGGTGAAGCCTGTGGACCCTTTCTCAGAGTCATAATTTTAAATAATTGAAGGAAATACTAAATTTTAGTTAGAGATTAATGAAAATAAAGGTATTATTTTTTCCCATCCAAGAAATCTGTTCATGGACCCCATATAAGAACCTTTGATCTAAAGGTAGGGCGACACCATGTTGGAAAAGGCCTTCAGTAGCTAAGCAAAGAAATTTGAAATTGGTAGATAGACAAAAGGCAGACCCTGAAAATTTCTGAGTAGATCAGAGGTGAGGCTTAGTAGGAGAGGATTGCAATAATTCCAGCATGTGGTAATGATGTCCTGTACTAGACTCATGACAGTGGAGGTAGAGAAGAGGAAGCAGCTGTAAGAGATTGAAGGGTGCTTAGTAACAGACCAAGGTCAAGAAATAAGGGAGAAGAAATCATCAGAGGGGATGGAGACCATGAGGTTTCAGACCTGGCTGACTTGATGGCTTCACAGGCAGAAACAGAAGGAAGTATTCAGGCTTTGGGAAAATAAGAAGCTCAGGTCTGGGCATGACCTAGAGATAGGTGTTGGTGGGACATCCAGGTGGAGAGATCCTTGAGCCAGGCGTGGCACAGGAAGCTGGTCAAGGCTGTAGGTTTTCAGAATTCTAGATATCAGAACTAGAAAGGACCTCAGAGGCCATCCGACATAACCTAAAATTTACAGATAAAGAAACTGAGGCCCACCAACGTTTAATGCCTAGTGCAAGGTTCCTCAGACAGTGAGAGACACAGACAGGTTTTCACTTCCTTCTTCTGACTCGAGAACACGTGCCCTCGCTAGTGTCCAGTGCAGGGGTGGGGAGCCTGTAGCCTCAAGTCACCTGTGGCTCTCTATGTCCTCAGATGAGGTCTTTTGACTGAACCCAAACTTTACAGAACAAATCCCCTTAAATAAAAGGATTTGTTCTATAAAACTTGGGGTTAGTCAAAAGACCACACTCAAGGACCAGAAGGTCACATGTAGCCTTGGGGCCACAGGTTCGCCACCCCTGGTCCAGTGTATCTGGCATGCTGCTGTCCTCAGAAGGAATTAAAAAAGATTTGAGGACAAACTCTTTGGGAAAACTCATTTTAAGAAATCAGGAAAACACCCAAGTTGTCAGTGAAGGAGATAGAAGAGAAACCGTTGTAGAGGTAGCAGGACAGGGGAGGGAGTGGACCGCTGTGTGAAAAATAGCAAAGAATGACGGCTGTAAGAAAGGCCACTGAAATAAATGAAGGTGACCTTAGAGAGCGATGGACGCGGACACCTAGTCGTGAGGGTTTGAGAGACAGTGAATGGTGAGGAAGGGAGGCATCAGGTGTAACTACGGTCAAGATTAATAGTGAAGGGGGAGAGAAATGAGAACCAGAACTGGTTAGGATAGAAAGGTTAAGGGAAGGGGAGTTGTTGTTTTTAGGATGGGGCGGACCTCAGCTTCTTTGTGAGCACATGAGAAGAGCCACTGACAAAAAAGAGACGGAAGGTGCCTGGGTGGGTGAGGGGTGACCGAAAGGAATAGGGAAGAAGCAGTGGGGTCAAAGCAAGAAGTCATTGTATTGAGAAAGTTAAGGAATTAAAAGGTCAGTTTGTTGGGAGGGGGGCTTATCAACAGAGACATGGAAATCCTTAGAGATGATGGCAGGGGATGGAGAGGAGAGACTACTGTGAGCCAACAGAGTAATTAGAGCTCACATTTTAGAGGCTTTAAAAAAAATCTGAGAAGATCTCAATTCACTTTAGCCTTTGCTAAATATCTAAAAAGGCATGAACCCTGCCCCGAGGAATACAACCTGTACAGAGAGAAGGATGTTACAAAATAGGAAGAGGCTCACTCTAGGGATATTTGAGGAGTGAGGATCCCTTCCATCTGGGGAAACAAGGAAAGGATGCCGAGAATTTTGAAGGACTGAGCTAAGGAGGAGACTGGAATCAGTTGGGAGAGCCTTCAGCAGCCACTTGGTCTGGCCTCTGCACTAAAGCTCCAGTTCTCAAACTTCTTGGTTTCAGCACCCCTTCACACAATTAAAATGTTTTGAGGACATGCCTCTCTCCCCTCAAAGTTTTTGTTTGTGTTGGTTGTATCTACCAATATATATTAGAAATTAAAAAAAACATTTTAATATTATTTTGAGCATAGTTTTTACCATGCAGACCCCTTGAAAGGATCTGAGGCCTCCCTGGGGTCCCTTGACCACACTTTGAGAACCATCAGAACTGAAGGAAGCCCTGCCATAGTGTACCTGACAAGGGGCTGCTGAGCCTCTGCTTCAGGACTTCCAAGAAGCAGGAGTACCACTACCCTCCATCACTTTGGGGCAGGTCTCATTGTTAGGAAGTTTTCCCAGAGAAAGTGTATACCTAGAATGGGAAGTGTATGGAGGGGAGTTGTGGGAAGTAATTCTTGGAAGGCAGATTAGAGCACTCTGAAGACTCAGCCGTGGGCTCCATGTTTTTTCCTAGTAAGAATGGAGAGAGAGTCAGTGAAGATTGCTAAGCAGGGGAATAATAGAATAATCTCTGCTTTCAGATTAATTTGGCAGCTGAGTGAAAAGGAATAGGGGGAGGGCACAGTCGATTAAGGAGCTGTAGAACAGGGAAAAGTTTTACGACAATTACAATGATCCAGGGGTCATGGCATGAGGGTAGAGGAGAGGATGGATATGAGAGCTGACAGGAACAGAGAATTGATAGGCCTCAGTAAGTGATTGGATAGAGGAGTTGGGGGGAAGCAGAAGTTAAAGGAGACTGAGAGGTCAAAGCTCAGTGACTTGGAGAATGGTGATCACTCCTAAAGAAATGTGTAATTACAGAGGATGGTTGAGTTACATGGGAAGATTATGAACGCAGTGTTGAACCGACCAAGTTGGAGATGCTGGCGTGACATCTAGACGATGAAATACCGCAGGCATTGCAAAGCCAGAGTTCTGTGGAGAGTTTGGACTGGAGATAGAGATGAAGGGATTGTTATCTGGGTGGAGATAACGCATGAAGCCCAGAACAGCACCTGTCCCTCACAATCAGCTTATTAAATAAAGCCTTCCATTTTACAAAGGGAGAAACAGAAAATGATCAGTAGGTAACAATAAAAAGGATAGCAAGAGTGGTTTGTCCACACAGATTTCATGACCTCCAGGAGGAAAGGTCATTGAGAGATGGTGATGGAAGAACAGTATAGAAGTGGCAGTAATCCCCCTACTTGTCCACTGAACTAGGAAAAGTGAGAGTGCCCTCCAACAGAGGTTCCAAGGAATTTGGGTGTCCCTGGGGAGAGCTGGGCTTTGCCTAAAGCAGAGGCAAGTTGGTTGAAAAGCTTGAAGATATAGGGGATATTAATAGTGGAGTGGGGTTCCAGAGTTCACAGCAGAGCTGGCTGTAAGATAGGTAAATCTTTAGGGAGTGGGCCTGAGAAGTGCTGATTACATTAGATGGGAGGGAGGAGTAGGGAATAATGGTGAATAGAGTCTAGGGCCAAATTATGCTGATCTCTGAATACCAGACAAGATTCTGGACTTGATATTTTAACCAGTAGGGAGTCATCTAAAATTCTCGAGCAGGAGAATAACATGATAATGACAGAGTTTTAAGGATATTATTTTGGCATCCACAGGCAGGATGGGTTTGAGTGGGGAGAGCCTGTAGATGAGGAGATCAGTTGAAGAGATTGTGCCCAGCTTCTCGATGAGTTTTTGGAGCCCTGCATCTTGATTGGAAAGAAAATGGACATGCGTTTGGAGTGATGTCAGATTGAATAATGGGAATGGAGGATAAGAATAAAAACATGCTGAGGTTTAAATAAGCTAGATTTCTACATTGTAGGGGTTTTTTTGGTTGTTAAAATTCTGTCTCTTGTTATCAGCATATATCTGAAATAGTTTTTTTTAAAAGAATATACATAAATGTTATCCTTGAGGCTGTGACCTCAGGGCCCTTAAAGTTCTTTGGTACTAACTCCATCTCCTTTGATAGGGTCTAAAATATGAACCTTCCAGATCTCTAAAAAAGAATAGGGCATGAGAAAGAAAAAATGAATTGGAGGAGTTTGCTCCAATGTTGAGAGTTAAAGCAGCCACCAAGAGTCTTCAGTATGAAAAGAATGGTCTTGTGAAGGATGCTCTTTTTATAGAAAATTGCATTAGGTTCACTAAGATAAGTAGTGTTTGAAATCAAACATATGTTTACTTATCAAAAACAGGGTTGGGTTTTTTTTTAGTCCTACGTAGTGATTCATTTCACAGTAGGCAATGAGCAAAGAACTTTGACACTAAGCAGGAGCTGTAGCTTGTGTTTCAGGTGTAAGTGAAACGAGATCCATTCCCTCTGTTGTTCCTTTGGGCTCTGTCTGAAGTACTAGGAATGGTCTGGCTGCTCTTCCATCAAGAAGTCAAGAGGAAATGCACTCGGGCTGTAGGGCAGTGATTAGAATAGAGCGATCCTGGCCCTAAGACAGTTTAACATGGTAGTGTCTCACTTCGCTGATAGGATTTATTTTTCCTGCATGGGATAGATTAGGAATTTCCCAGATCATAGACAGGGGAATGGATTAGTTGACCTCCCAAAATACTTCCAACACTAGGAGTCCTTTGTTCTGTCAATCTGCCAACTATAATAGGATCATGGCGGCTTAGAATGCTTTCAGTGCTACTGTGCTCCCTACATTTTGACTCTTTAATATTTGATCAAACCCCAGCAATTTCCTTTCTTATTTATTATTTTTTCATGCCCTTTAAAGTAGAGGTTCTTAAACTCTTTGTCCCAGACCCCTGTGATTGGTAAAGTCTTTTATTCTAAGACCCCTCTTCTCAGAAAAATATTTTTAAATTCATTAAATAAAATATATAGAAACTGCAAAGGAAATCAATTATATTAAAATTTAGCTATCAAAATATTTTCTGATAATTCATAGATGCCAGGTTAAGACCCCTCTCCCCTCCCCACCATACACACACTAGAGTGGCCAGAAACCATATCACACTATAATCTGCATTCAGGGGACACAAAAGGGCAGAGGCATATGCTATTGAGTCTCCTTTCTCCTGTCCCACATATATATGTCCAGGATATCCCACCTCCTAAATGTGAACTTTGCCTTTTGAATGTGTCAGAACGAATTTTAAGGGACTGTGCACCAGTCTAAAATGAGTTGTTTGGAATGCCTTGTGTTTTACGGAAATGTGTGCCGTAGTTGGCTCTCATGTTTTCCTTTGCTTTGCTATCATTAGAGCAGAATCTTCCACAATAATCAGCCACCCCTTGCATTGGGGCAGTGAGGAGAGGTGCAAAGGGGAAGGTGTTCAGTATTTTGTCTGGAAAGGATAATTTGGGAGGGGAAAGTTTTCTTTATAAGCCTCTTTCAATAAGGTGACTATTTTTCTGTCTTTAGCATAGTTTATTGGTCATCACAGAATTAGATCAGGTACTAAATATAGCATAAAGCTCTCCAGGTAATGCATAGAGATTGGAATTCTAGACCCTCTTGAGATGGGCCAGAGATTCATGCAGTGACATCTTCTGCTGACTAGTAGGACTGAAGAAATATTTAGTTGTTCAAGACATGATTGATTTTGTTAGGGGCTGGGGAGGTAAAACACACTGGGCTGTTGCTGTTTTTGGCGCTTGACTAGGAATCTGTGTGTTGTTGCTCAGGAATGTGAGTGAGTGGCATTTATGAGAGGCTTCTTTGGGGTGAATATTGTGGTTAATTAATGGAAGGCTCAGGTTTTTTTTGTCCAACTCTCAAGAAGCCAGAAGACTCTATGTTGCTGTTGTTATTGAATCATTTCAGTTGTGTCTGACTCGTGACCATTTGGGGTTTTCTTGGCAAAGATATTGAAGTGGTTTGCCATTTCCTTCTCCAGCTCATTTTACTGAGGTGAACAGGGTCATGCAGCTAGTAAGTGTCTTGGGAAGATGAGTTTTCCTGAGGCCAGGGCTAGCACTCTACCCAGCGCCACCTAGCCGCCCATAGAGGACTCTATAAACCCTAGCTCTCTGGAGCCTTTTGTTTGTTGGGACCGTTAAGACTAGATTTCACGCAACCTAGAAGATCCCTTCCCCTGAGATCCTAGAGGGAGGGGTTATTTTTCCAGAGATGGCTGTTTGTTTCTTGGTTACTCCTGGTTTGTTTTCACAGCACAGCAGAACTTTCAGGCTGCTGAGTGTTTCTAGGTGGTGATCTCATTTGTCCAGTTTACCATCTTTCATGGTCATGAAATGGATTTGCCATCACTTGAAGATGGGATGGAGGTATTCACATGAAAGGCCTTTACAGAGGCAAATGCAGGAGTTTCAGAGCCTGGGTTACCAGATAGGAGCAGAGGAGACAGTGAAGCTCTCACTTCACACTGGGCTACTTTTTTGCCAGGATTCCAGTCAGATTTTGTTTTTCTTTTCTTCACCATGGGCCTCGTTACTAGGTGTGCTTAGAAAGCTGCTGCCAGGCCTGTGCAGCACTTGACCAGTCAGGCAGTTTTGGAGTCTGGGAGCTCAGCTAGTTAATGTTTTTTTTTTTTTTCTGGAGGGTTGTTTTTGCTTCTCAGCCATTTCTTTCAGTGTTGGGTATCTAGAATGTCAGAAGTATTTGACTGGCTTCAGGAAGCACAGAAAGCAGAGAGTTCACCACCACCATGGTGTCATATTGTCTTGAAGCTCCCTGAGGAGAAGCCGAACTTAGAACATTGTGAGCACTAAATGCAGGATCCTGTCTCATGGCTCCTGCAGAACTTCCTGGTTGGCAGTACAGATGACTGCTTGAATATGAAAACTGGGTAATTATCTACTTTACTCTTGATTTGCCTAGGCAAATGCAGAATTTTACACACAGAGATCCTCACTAAATTGAAAGTTGGCACCATAGGATAGTCAAAAACAGTAGCTCCCCTGTGAAAGCAGTGCCATGGCAGTGTATAGCCCAGAAAGACATGTAAGTAGATTGTCCCCTAACCTAAGAGGGTTTGTTTGACATGAAGAGAGTCTCTCCTGGGCTCTCACTGTCCATGGGCATTCGGGGAGCTGCCTTTTTGCTGTAGGGCACTCCTAGGAATTGGTTTCCCTGTTATAAAGTTCTGAGGCAGAGCCCACTCCCAGATTCCCTTGCCCTCTGACAGGGCATTCATTGAGCCTCCACTTCTATGCTCTAAGTACACCTTCTCCTTCAGCCAAAGGCCAACATCTGTGGGCCTTTGTCTGAAGAGTCTTCTTCCACTGGCAAGCTCTGAGATAGAGGGGAGGATGCTGGGGAAATGGAGGCTCCTGGGGAAGATGAGGGAAAGCTGTCCATGGTTGCACCTGGGACCCTTAGACATGGCATTAACTCTTGTGCAAAGTCATTTTCTGAGAAATGAGGCATGTGTGCTTTGTTGTGCTCTGCTTTCTCTGCTTCTCTTTAATGTGAAGAAATCAGCACCGTCTCCAGTGCTCAGTTGTACTTGCTCCACTTTGCAATGTTGTGTGTGTGTCCTGATGTTTTCTAACTTGTGATTCCAAACATGCCCTGACTGTTGACTCTTCTCTTTGTGTCCCAGAGAGTTTTCGAAGGAAAGAGAAAAGGCCAAAGCCCGGGGGGACTTCCAGAAACTCCGTGAGAAGCAGCAACTTGAAGAGGATTTGAAAGGCTACTTGGATTGGATAACTCAAGCGGAAGACATTGACCCCGAGAATGAGGATGAAGGGGGAGACGAGAACAAGCGAAACAGTGAGTACTGGCCTCCCTGCTCCCCACCTACAAGAGGCTGAATCCAGTAGGAAGCTTGCCACACTGAAGATGCATGTGAGCACATGCACATGCACACACACACATGTGGTTTTCCTCGCTGTTATCACAGATGTGTACTGTGATATTACCCCTCAGGGGGTCCTTTCTCTTCCTTCATTTCACAAAGAACAATATTCACTCTGGTTCTACATTTTGAACTCCCTTTGTTTTGAATTTCAATTTGGGGAGATACGTTATCAGACAATGCACGTGAAAGCACTTCAGCAATTATGAAGATTTATATACACGCTATAAGCAATTATTTTTATTTTTATATGACTTTGTTTTTGAGGGAAATCTGGGAGGCAGGTACCATTTGTCTTGGTGACTAAGCTAAACTTTTCCTCTTTTTTCTGTGTCAAGAGGTCTGGCAGAATTGTTGCTGTGGCTAGTTTGAATGGCCCTGGTCAGTCTGGACTCTTTGAGTGGATAAAGGCAGCTGGGGCCACCTGGGGAAAGGTGTGAGCTCATGGCGCTTCTCTGCAGGCAGGTGGCAGGTGCTTCTGCCCCTCAGGAACCACTGCTTATAGTTTGCAAGGTGGCCTTGGAGGAGTCATGAGGACAGTGATTAGAAGAGTTGATTTTTGTATGTGCTCTAAGTGCTACAAAGCACGGAACACAGCTGATTCCGTTGGAGGCCCATGATCACCTCCTGAGGCTGGTTCTCTGAGCACCTTCCATGGCAGTGAGTGATATGACTTTACTTGGCTGGGCCGTGTTGTTGTTGTTGTTTAGTTGTTTTCAGTCCTGTCCACTCTTCATGACCTGTTTTGGGGTCTTCCTGACAAAGATAGTGGAGTGATTTGCCATTTCCTTCTCCAGCTCATTTTGCAAATGAGGAAACTGAGCCAGACAGGCAAGTTGCTCAAGGTCACACAGGTAGGGAGTGTCTGAGGCTGGGTTTGAACTCAGGAAGATGAGTCTGACTCCAGGCCTGGTGCTCTGTGCACTATGGTGCCACCTGGGTCACCAGCTGCAGTTTTTCTGATGAAATGAACATCCCTCAGGCCTTGCCGTCCTATCCTGGGCCCCAGGCCTGACTTATGAGCTCCTTGAGAGGAGGAGGGCACATCTGACCTTTCCTTCCTGTGTCCCCGGGCCTGAGCCCAGAACTGGAACTTAGGAAATGTTTCATTCTTTGTAATGCTCACCTAAGAGTCAGAGACTGGAGCTGAACCTAGATCTGGTTCCCTCTTGTAGTCACTCCCCATAGCCTGAGAGCAGGCAACTTGGGTGGGAGGCAGGTGCTGAGTCAGTCCATAGACATTTATGAAGCACCTTCTGTGTGCTGGGGTCTGGACCCTGGGCACTTAGACACAGAGATAGCCCCTGCCTTTGAGGGACCAAGGTTGTGTTGGGAGGCCCCAGGATGTGCTCATGGAAGAGGCTGAGAAATCCCCTCTCATCTGTCACTAGCCATTGATATAGGCAAAGGAGAAAGAAGGAGCAATGCAGATTTTAGGACTCAGCCTAGCAGGGGTCTTACATTTTGATGCCCAGTATCCCTGGAATAATGATGGTGATGATGGCTGACGTTTATAAAAGTGTTTCCACCAGGCCAAGCACTTGGCAGTTATTATCTCATCATTTCACAGCAGCCCTCGGACGTAAGCGTTGCCATTATCCTCTTTTTTACAGTTGAATAAACTGAGGCCTACTGAGGGTAAATGACTAGCTTAGGGTCACACAGCTAGTAAGTGTCTGCAGTTGGATTTAAATTCAGGTCTTCCTGACCCAGGCCCAGTGCTCTACCCACTTCGCTACCCAGCTGCCCCTTAGAAGAGTGAACCAGGGCTGATGATGATTCAACCAATGTAAATTAATCACTGTTATCAGCCCAGATATTTCTTGACCACAGAAACAGTGCTGTGCATTTCCAGTAGACAGGCTTTTCTCCTTCCCGCTGTAAGGCCTGGAGAAGTGTGGCTGAGACATTTGTAATCTGTGCACTTGGCAGCAAGGGCAGACGGTGTACTTTCAGGACCCAAGTCTCCTGAAGGTCTGGGAACATGGCTAAAGAAGTCGGCCCCCCAGAAGGTGAAGGTCATTTGCTTCATTCTGTAATAGAATCTTCTCTCCTTATGTTGATGCCTTTGATTGACTTGAGTGTATGTGTTCATGGAGGACAACGGTGGGATGAATTATAGACCAAAATTTACCTATGCTTTGGGCTGTGTTTCCCAACCTCATGTGGTTCTGTGTCACACTTATGGCTGAGTCCCAGTTGTTCCAGCACAATATGGGGCTGGGAAAGACAGTGGGAGAGTCTCTAGATTCTTTGGAGGAAATTAATTTGGGAGACATGGGGAAAACGGTGAGGTTGGCTTTTGGAAAAGAGTCAATGAAGGGATTAACAAAGGGGAGAAGAATGAGAAAGAGAGGAGGAAATCCTCCAGAAGTGTTTGGGGTCTGACAAGTCCCTTGCAGGGCCTTGATTTGGAATAGTAGAGAGGAGGAAGAGGACAGAGAACAGAGGCAGGTTTGATCTTGTATCTGCACCCCAACATACAGGGTCAGGGCTGCTGGGAAAGCCCCATGAGGAATGGTATTGGCGTCCCGTCAGTGAAAGGTGTGTTTGGCATGCACTTGTTACCTCGACTTGGCTCAGGCTAATACTTAAATGAATTTTTGTGCCTAGAGCTACATGCCCACTTGTAGCTGGGCAAAACGACCTCAGAGGGGGAGAGACTAACCATCAGGAGATTCAGAGGAGCCCTAGAACACATAGTGAAGAGTAGTGTATTTGTCTCCTATGAGCCCAGGATTTTATAAAGGAATATTCACTTACATTCAAAGAAAATTGATGTCTTCTTTGGATGGTAGAAATTAAGAATGGGGCATCTGTGTTTATAAAATATTTCCCAAATTTTTAATGTCATTTTAGTCAACCTGTGTTCTCCTGGCTCTTCAGAAGGCTATAGTGTTTAAACCAAAGCAGATTCAGTGCCTGCCAGGCTCCCTATAGATACCCAGCAGTTCTTCATATTTAGGTAAAATATCCTGTCTATTTATTTTCTCTTTGTAGTGATGGTCCGAGGTTTTCTTCCCTGTGCTCCCATTTTCTAGATCAGAGCACTCTTACTGACCTTTGGAAGTTAATGAACATTAACAGACCTCCTAGGCAGCCTTTTCCAGAACCCCAATTTTCCTGTTTCATACAGACCAGGAAATAGAATGCCTCTGTTTGGTGACCTAGCTGCCATTGATGGGAGCTGCTCTCCCTGAGGCTGTGGCATTCCCATGGGCTCTGGACTCGTTGAGGATGATCTCGGAGTTGTGTAATTTCATTAAAAATATTCTGGTGCCAGCGATCTGGTATGTGCTTGGAGTTTGAAGTTAGTTCCTATCCACAGTGATCTGAAGAATGAGAATCTTGTAAGAGTCTGGAGAGCTGAAAATCTTTTAGAGGAGACCAGTAATAATGTAGCACCATGATGACCCTCAAAAAGGCATATTTAATAACACAAAGATGGGGAAGAAATAAAGCCTGTAAAAAATCCAGTAAATCACCTGAATTAATGTTTTAATTGGTGTTCCAGATACCAGGACTCTATCTCAGATAGAGGGGTATCACATTTCCTGCTTTGCACTGATGTTTAAGCTTGGAGTGATTAACTGGCTTAATGTTGAGTCTAAAATAGAAAATGTTTTTTTTTCACATGCCCTTTTTCTTCATTAAACTAATTTTGTTAGATGATAGGATTTATTATGGCATGACACATTAAATATTATGCAACTCTTCAGATTTTCACAACCTTGAAGATTAGGCTTTTCAGGAAGTAGTCAGTTACTAAACTCTGCCTAAAATAACATTTATGTGACTCTAAGAAAAGAATAAACACATGCTAGATGAGGAGGAGGAAAACCTCTCTGAGCAGAGCTCTCCAAAGGCTGTGACCTCTACACCTCCACTGAAGCCGAGGGAGCCAGCCTGCAAGGTCCCCTCACTGGGGCTGATGATAGGAGTTCCTGTGCCTTCTTTGTGTCTGTCTAGTGAGATCTCAGTACCTCTTGTCACAATAAGGTTTTAAAGGCATAAAATAAAGTGCATAGGGTCACCAAGGAAAATGCATCAAAATACAGTTACAAAATGTAAACAAAAAAAAAGTTCCCAGATCCCTGAAATCTATCCCTGTCCCTTGGGCAGAATCCTTGACTTACAGGGAAAATTTCTCTGCATCAGCAGAGCTAGATTATGACTGTTGGAAATATTTCCAAAGAAAGTTTTAGATGTGGTACAGTGGACAGAGCACCAGGCCTGGTGACAGGAAGACCTGAGTTCAAATCAGACACTTCATAGCTGGGCAAGACCCTGTTTGCCTCAGTTTCCTTATCTGTAAAATGATCCGGAGAAGGAAATGGCAATCCACCCCACTGTCTTTGCCAAGGAAAACCCCACATGGGGTCATGAAGAGTTGGACATGACTGCAGGGACTGAACAGTCACAACACCATCCCTGCCAAGCATACCCTCGCTGATCAGAAGCCTTTGTCTTGTCTTTGTATACATTTGGGTACTTTGGAGCACCTAGGATAACTTGATTTTATTTGGGGTCAGTGCTAACCAGTGCCTGAGTCAGACCACACCAGTACAACAATATTTGAGCCTTGTGCCGTGTTTTATCAAGGATATTGGTCAAGGCAACTGGTCCAGGGGAAGATGACCAGGGTGGTGGGAAGACTGGAGATGATGTCATTTAGGAATAAGTTAAGAGAATTGGAGAGAATTGTAGAAAAGGTTGTTTAACCTGGTTGTTGACATAAAGGGTTTAAAGGACCTTTTATTGTAGGAAGATTCAGTTTGCTCTGTTCTGTTCCAGAGGGTAAAAGTAGGAAGGGTGTGTGCAAATAGCAGCAAGGAGTATTGAAGTTTGCTATCAGGAAAACTCCCTGACAGTTATAGCTGGCTTTGCCCAGAAGCGTGGGCTGCCCAGTGGATACTGAGCCCGTTTGTTCACTGGACATTTTCAAACTGACTTTGAATTGGGTGGTCACTTGTTGAATGTGTTGTAGAAGAGTTCTGGTTCAGATAGGTATCAAACCAGGGGCCTTCTGAGGGTCTTTGAAATCCTGCAATTCTGTAATTCCAATATTCATTCAGGATCATCATTTTAGTTTGGATCATGTGTAAACACATTGGCACGTGTGGAGCATGTGAGAAGCCACATGAGAGACTGTTGAGCCCAGCCCCTTCTCTTACAGATTAGGAAATGGTGAGAAGAGACAAGGGACTTGTCCAGCATCATACAGGCAGAAGCAGAGCTAGCATTTAAACCCAGATCCTTTGACTCTTTCCAGTTGGTTAGATTCAGAACTTATGGCATGACTGGACCCAAAGAGTTGCCATTCCAGCTGCTGTCCACTTAGAAGGAGGCCTCCAGGGGAGAAGTACAGGGACTGTTAGATTCCGTGCTGGGGATCACCATTTAGGAAGAATATTGACAGGAGCTGGAGAGCGTCCAGAGGATGATGGGCCACAGTAGTGCCGGCCTCCAGCTCATCCCATGTGAGGATCAGTGGAAAGAAACCAATTGGTTAGCCTGGAAAAACCAGAAGACCTGGAGGAGGGGGGAAGGATGACACCCATCCTGAAACATCTGAAGGGTTGTCACTTCGAAGAGAGGTTGACTTTGTTTTACTCGAACGTTTAGTAGCAATGGGTGGAAACTTCGCGGAGACATCTTTAGTCTGCATAGAAAGAACACATTTCCAAACAGAATTCCAGCAGTGGCTACCTCAGGGCTTAGAGGATTCCCTTTTAGGGGAGATCGTTAGGTCAGGCTAGATGGCAATCTCTTGGGGATGTTGTAGGAACAGAGCTGTCAAACATAAGTATGTGGTCCACCATGCTTCTGAATACATCCAGGCCAGATGAAGATGTAATCGGGCAATATTTACTACAACAAATTCAACTATAATTAAACATAGATAATATTCCATTTAAATCAATTTCATATTAAAGTTACATTTACAGTTTATCAATTTAAAATTAAATAGATAATATTACATTTAAAATTACATCAATATGCAGCCAGGATCCTTTACAGATTAGTGGTCTCTTTCTGTTTGAGTTTGGCAGCACTGATGTGACAGAGAGAATTCTCAATCAGGTGTGGTTCAGGTTTCTTTTGACTTTGAGGTGCCAGGATTCTGTGATGCCTTGCTAGGGCCACCAGAAGAGGTGATGGGAGAGATGTCATAGCAGGAAGAGGTAAAGGTAGCCTTATCTGGAGAAGATATCCTCTGGAGGCTCCTTGCTGTACTGGTGAGATGCCCTTGGCCGAATTTGCACCATATTGAACTGTTTGTCTCTGTCTCCCTGGCAGTCAGCAGGGTCCTGGGCCAAGAGTCTTCTGAGATCGACTACAGCTACCTTTTCACTTTAAGATCCTAAGGTCCTTGAATTTTGGAGAACATTGTACCTGAGGATAGTATTATTTTTAGCAGAAATTGTAGACACAGATTTCTGGCTTTCAATATTAGGCTCATTAGCGCTTGCTGTCAAACAGCAGCTGAAAAGTTAAGGATTTCCAGAGTCACTCAAATTTCCTTTTTCCTTAGCAGAGCAGATGTGACCACTCAGATGCATGTTTGGTTTTTATTTCATTTTTTCCCTTGACCTATATTACCCACTTTCCCTGGAAGGGGGAAAAAACCAGGGAAAATCTCTGATTGAGTTAGTTGAACTGTGATGGTTTCCAGACCAACCCTAAACAGGCTACGTATATATATGGTTTAGTAAAAATGTCATGTATATAAATTCAGACTAGGAACCTACTGTTATACACTCGATAGCATAACTGAAGTTCCCCCAGGCAAGTGAATTCTCGAGTGTTTGGGAAATTTTAAGTGTAATTTATTTAACTTTTTGCTGAGCTTAGTTGCTTTAGAAATCCTGCCAAATCTCTGAGCAGTTTTTCAGACATAAGCAGCTGCTTTGGAGTTAACAATGGAGATTTTCTAGGACTATTAAAATCTGGAAGCCTGAAAGTCTATTTTAAACTTTTCTCATTGTTAATGATTAGTACTTTAAAAAGCTGAATGTAATGAAATACTTTATCAGAAAACTCATTCTGTAATTCTGACCAAAAAAAGTAGTGTGGCTTTGATGTGGAAAATCCTAATGACCAATACTTTCTCTAAGTGGTCATAGTCAAAGGACTGGATTCATAAACACTAGATTACCCTGAAGCACTTTTGGGGTTCTTCACCCTAAGGCTCTGTTCTGGGCCTCCTTTTCTCTTTTCATTCTCACCTGATGGCCTCCCCAGCTCTTCTGGCTAGAGTTATCATTTCTGCAAAGACTGGACCTATCAGTCTTGCTCTAGTGTGTGTCTCCTGAGTTCTATTCCCTTATCACCAACTACCCTTGGGACCTTTTGAGTGGCATGCTCCATTTGTGGTGGCTAAGTTGTTTCAGTCATGTCCAATTCTTCATGAGGCCATTTGGGGTTTTCTTGGAAAAGATCCTGGAGTGGTTGGCCTTTTCCTGCTCCAGCTCATTTTATAGATGAGGAAGCTGAGGCAAACAGGGTGAAGGGACTTGCCCAGCGTCCACAGCTGGTAAGAGTCTGAGGTCAGATTTGAACTCAGGAAAATAGCAGGTAAGTCTTCCTGACTTTTGGCTTAGCACTCTCTGCACTATGGCACCACCTAGCCTCCCTGGCATGCTTCATAGGCATCTTAAATGCAACATGTCTCAAACAACACATTATCTTTACTTCAAAGTAATCTCTCTTCCCAACTTCTCTATCACCACCCATGGCAACACCATTCTCTTAATGACCATGGTTTAAAATCTTGGTGTAACCTTTGATGCCTCATTATCATCTTGAAAGGCTGGCAGCACTTTCTCTGAACTCCTCCCCATTTCTGAAGCTTTGCCAGCATGACAGAGGGACGGCACCACCACCATACAAGCACATGCCATTGAACGGAGAGGGCTGCCTGTCTGCCATCTGAAGTTTGGTGCTCCTTGCATGCGCTGATTTGTGCATTTACCCTTGGAGGTGTGCGAAGTTTGTGAATGTCGTTTGGGAGCTTGCTTGTTAAGTAGGTGGTCTTTCTTTTCTGGAAAAGATATTTTGTTTTTATTTGATTTATCAGATTGGTTTCTTTACCATTAAGTTATTTCAGGGCACGAGTTAAAAATTGGAAGCAACTTTAAAGAAAGTAGGAGCAGTTTTGTGATAGTTGGTCAGATTGTCAACGGACTCCCTCTTCTGGAAAAGCCTGTGTGACATTCCTGAGTCTTGGAGGAGGGAGGCCTCCCCAGTGACTTTCCCAGTAGAGTCCTAGAACACCCCAGGGATCAGACCTCTTACTTGTGAATGCTCCCCAAAGGATTACCCTTCCAGCCCAGAGCTACCCCTTCCCCTGGATAATAGATATGGGAGTCTAACTTTTGCACAGGAGACAGTGATGAGGACACTATATATTTTTTTAATTTAATTTTTTTTAATTTGAATTTTATGTTTATTTTTAGTTTACAACATTCATTTTCACAAGATTTTGAGTTACAGATTTAGTGGTCCCACTGAATACCCCCTCCCCCAATCTGCTTTCTCCTATATCTTCCCCTATCCCCCCTCTTACTTTCCAGTAGGGTAAGATGGATCTCCATTCCCCAGTACCTGTATATCTTATTTCCTACTTGCATGTAATAATAATAATAATAATAAATTATTTTAAACATTTGATTTTAAAACTTTGAATTCCAGATTTTTTCCCTTCTTCCCTCATCATCCACCCTTACTGGGAAGATAAGCAATTCAATATAGGTGATACGTATGTAGTTACATAAAACATTTCCATAATGGATATATTGTGAAAGACTGACTATATTTCCCTCCTTCCTATCCCGCCCCCCACTTGTTCTATTTTCTACTTTGATTCTGTCCCTTTTCAAAAATATGTGCTTCTAACTATCCTCCCCCCACTCTGCCCTCCCTTCTGTCATCCCACCTCTTATCCTCTTCCCCCCTACTTTCCTGTAGGGTAAGATACTCAATTTAGTGTGTATGTTATTTCCTCCTTAAGCCAAATTCAATGCGAGTAAGGTTGACCCATTCCCTTTTGCCTTCCTGTTCTTTCCCTCCATTGAAACAGTTTTCCCTTACCTCTTTTATAGGAGATAATTTACCCATTTTGTCTCTCCCTATCTCCTCTCATTATATTCCTCTCTCACCTCTCAATTTTACTCCTTAAATATTATCCCTTCCTATTCAATTGATCCTGTGCCCTCTGTCTATGTATATCTGTATATATATATGTATATATATATACATATATATATATATACACACACACACACACACATATATATACATATACAATATGTACTCATACGCACATATACCCTCCTATATAGATGTATATATGTATGTATGCATATATATACATATATATATATATATATATCTATGCACATTTACATTCCCTTCAACTATATTCATACTGAGAAAAGTTTCTTAAGTTACAATTATTGTTTTTCCATGTAGGCATGTGAATAGTTCAGCTTTGATAAGTTCCTTATGATTTCTTTTCCCTGTTTACCTTCTCATGCTTCTCTTGCTTCTTTTATTTGAATGTCACATTTTCTATTCAACTCTGGTTTTTTCATCAAGAATGCTTAAAAGTCCTCTATTTCATTGAATGACCGTATTTTCCCCTGAAACATTATACTCAGTTTTGCTGGATAGGTGATTCTTGGTTTTAATCCTAGCTCCTTTGATCTCTGGAATATCATATTCCAAGCCCTTCAATCCCTTAATGTAGAAGCTGCTAGATCCTGTGTTATCCTGATTGTATTTCCACAATATTCAAATT
>CM053583.1:416449695-416493440 GCA_028627135.1 Pseudochirops cupreus | reverse complement strand
AAATATTTGACATTGCCTTCTATTTTTAATTTGTTTGGATCTGTTTAATAGTATCTTGATTTCTCATAAAGTCATTTGCTTCCATTTGCTCCAATCTAATTCTGAAGGAATTATTCTCTTCAGTGAGCTTTTGAGATTCTTTTTCCATCTGGCAAATTCAACTTTTTAAGGCATTCTTCTCCTCCTTGGCTTTTTGAGCCTCTTTTGTCATTTGAGTTAATCTGTTTTTTAAGGTGTTATTTACTTCAGTCAGGTTGTTGACTCTCTTTTCATGATTTTCTTGCATCATTCTCATTTCTCTTCCCAATTTTTCCTCTACTTCTCTTACTTGATTTTCAAAATCCTTCTTGAGTTCCTCCATGGCCTGTAACCAATTCATATTTTTCTTGGAAGCTTTTGGTGCGGGAGTTCTGCCTGTGTTGTCTTCCTCTTGTTCCATGCTTTGATCCTTTTTGTCCCAAAAAAAGGAATCTAAAGTTTGATTGCTGTGCTTGCTTTGCTTCCTTTGCTTGCTCATGTTGCCACTCAATTGCTTGACCTTTGTGCTCTTTGCCGCAGTAGAACTCTGCTTCAGAGGGGAGAGCTTTGTCCCAAATTGCTGGGTTTTTGCAGCTGCCAGCGCTATTAGTTGGGTGCCCTCTCTGCTGCCCTGACACCTCTGGCTCACTGGTCACACACCTCAGGACCATCACCCAAGACCATGATCCAGATCCAGGCAAGTTAGAGCAAGAGCAATTACCCTCTGAATGGTCTCTTGGCTGTCCTATGATCTGTAAGCCAGGAGCTCTGCAGCAGCTATGTGGAGGGCCACTGTGTCTCCGGTGCTTCTTGCTCCAGGGGCAGAGGCCAGACCACACTCCATCTCCTCCCAGTTCCAACAGAGATCTTCACTGACCTTTTACTTTGTCTTTGGCATTTATGGCTTGATATTTATGGAAATCACCACAGCTGCTGGTGATCTACTCTCCCAAAGTCTGCTTCAGCTGCTGCTGATGGGGGCTGCCCTGGGGCTAAAAATGCAGGCTCACAGGGGCTGGGCTTGGCTCCCAGCATGTTGCAATGGACCCTTCGTGTCTACCTGCTGGGCTGCCTTCAGTGGGAGCTTTGTTTCTCTGTCACTTCATGGGTTCTGTAGCTCTAAGATTTGTTTAGAGTCATATATAGGTATTTGAGGTGGTTATGGGAGAAGCTCACAGAGTTTTCCTGCTTCTATGCCACCATCTTGGCTCTGCCCCCTGAGGACATTATATTGATATTCATAGAGGCAGAAATCAAAATTTCATGAGATTGCTACTTAAAAGTAAGAATCCCTGTCCAAAGACCAACAAGTCAACCTTCTACTTGAAGAATGAACCATATTTTTAGAGGCCCACTTTCCAGGCCTATCTCAAAGGGTATTACTGTTCAGGAAGTCCATTCTGAGGTTCCCAGATTCTCTGACTGTCACTGCAGACCTCACCTGCTATTCCTCTAATATCTTTGCTATATTAATATCTTTTATTTTTCAGTTTTATTTCCCAGTGCCAAACAAGGAAATGAAACTGTCACAAAATTTAAAAGAAATCATTTCAGTTACATGAAATGAAAATAAGCTTTGGTACAGAATCATAACAACTAGGATAATAAAATATTGATTGAGGAAAAATCTTTTCATGAATTGCTTCTGTTAAGGGTCTGATATCTAACATATAAAAATTAGTACAAATATATGAGACCAAGAGACATTATTCAATGAATTTTGAAAATATACAAACTTCTCAAAAGAATTGTAGTCTTGATCATATGAAAGATTGATTCAGATTGCAGTAATAAGAAAAATGCACATCAGAACAACTCTAAGGTCTGGTCTCACTCCCATAAATTTGGCAAAGATGACCAAAGATGGAGCTCAACCATGCTGCGAGGGGCTATGGACACACCAGAGCCCCCGATGGCGCAGTCATTCTGAAAAGCTATTTGGAATTAAGTCCCAGAAGTGTCTAAAATGGTCACGTACTTCAGCCTAGAGATCCTCCTGCTTGCTGTGCACCCCAAGAAGGTGACAGATGGACACAGAAGCCCACCATGCACCCAAATCAGTATTCACGGATCATTTTCAGTGATGGCAAAACAACTTCAAAACTGCTCAGAGAACATTTCCTCTGTGAAGCCTTCTCTGGTTATGCCCATCTGCTCTCATGCCCACCACCACTTTTATGTTTTTGTTCTGTCTATACTGATTTGTGTGCTGGCCATCCTTTGAGAGCACAGAAGCTCCTGGAGGGCAAGGAGTGTAACATTTTTGTCTTCCCAAGCATGAGACCTGGCAAACAGGAGGGGCTTAATGAGTGCTTACTGACTGAGGCAAAATAAATGCCTGTCCCTTAGGAGAGGTGATGTGCATTTAGCTCCATGTCTTTACTGGAGTATTACTGCATTGTAAGAAATAATGAAGTGGAATCATTCAGAAAAACATTGTAAAATGCATATGAACAAACCCAGCATGAAGTCAGTAGAACCAGGAAAACCAGATATCTAGGAACTGCAGTAATGCAAACAGGAAAACAAAAACCCCACAAAGCTGAATGTTATGTCATTATAACGATAAGCTTGGCCTCAGAGATGAATTGAGAGAATACATTGAAGGGACTATGAGAGTGTAACTTTGCCCATATTATCAGACATAGTTGTGTTCATTGGTTTTGCTGAAATATTTTTGCCTCTTTTTAAAAATTTATTACAAAGTATGGCATCTTGAGTGTCAGTATATATTTGGGAATGAAGATGATAATAACAGCAAAAGGTAACAAAATCAGTATAGAACTGAAGTAAGAGCAGGGGGGGTCTGGAGCAGCAGGCAGAGAACCAGGGAACCTCTGAATGGACAGGCTCTTCCATGAAGAGAGGGGCTCCTCCCTTGAGAGGGGCTGACAACACCCACTGCCCCTAAAGATCGGACTCAGTCTTACCATATAGTGTTGGCTACTTGGTCTTTGGAGAGGGATTTTCACTTTTAAGTAGCAAGAATTAAAATAATCTACACGCAGAATAAAAGCAGGGAGACTCTTGGCACTCAGTACCTTCTCTTCAGTGACACTGCTAAGTGTCCTTGGGTTTGTTTGGTTTCCTGGCTTCCCCTGTCTTTGGTTACTAATTTATCAGTAAGCACTTATTCAGTGTTTACTGTATGCTTGGCCTAGTGCTAGAGTTGGAAACCTGGAGAACGTCCCCTGGCTCTCTCTTTCTCCCCTCTGAGTGAGGACCTTGCCTCATATTTTGTGAAAGAGTTGAGTTCAGTTGCCGAGAGCTCCTTCTTGTCCCCTCTTCATCTCACATCATCCAGATGGTGATACAAATTCAGGAGCTTGGAGTCTAATGGAAGAGATACAGCATACACCTAGAGAGCTATGTACAAAACAGACTAGAGAGAAGGTGATTGGGGGAAGGGAAGGCACTGGTGGCTGGAGGGATCAGGAAAGCCTCTATGGAGAAGGTGACTTTGGCAGTGAATTAGGAAGGAATAAAGGATTCCAGGAGGCAAATGCCTTCCCCATCCCAGTGACTCTGGATCCCCTTCAAACCCCATTCCTCATCTCCTGAAGGCTGATCCCTTTTTCCCTTTGGCTTCTTAGCCCAACCCTTGCCCACCCACATCCCTCTCTAAGACTGCGCACTCCTTTCACTGAGCTTACTAGAGCCTGCTTCATGTCATCAGACATGTTGACTTTTAAGTCACACACTTATTTTCATCCTAAATATCTTCCTTTCCCCTTTCTTCCACTTTCTGACCCTCACTGATGACACAAACTCCTGACCTCCCTTTCTAGACCAGCTACATTTTAATTCATTCTCCTGATTCACTGCTAAGGTAGGTGAGTTGGATACTCCTTGCTCCCAGTGTCCCCCGCTCCCCCGCCCCGGTTCTTCCCCAGGCCTTGTGACTCAAGAACACCCTCATTTTGAGGACATTTAAACATAGTTAAACTCCCTCAAAAACTTAACCTCCCTATTTCTCAGTTTGCTCATTTCCCATGACATGGTCCTCTTCCCTATCTTAGCCATGCGCAGTCATCCCTCTGATCTTTCAGTCAACACTTCTGTGCTTGTAAACACTGAAATCCCCCTCTCTGCTCACAGCCTGATGTCATTCTGCCTCTTTGTCTGCCTGGCAGGCCCAAACCCTGTTTTCTTGATCCATCTCAGGACCTTCAGTCCATCCCCACCTCAGTCCTTTCCCAGTCCATCACCATAGCACTAGCAATGCTCTCTTCCCTTCCCCCTCTGGACTCTTGGTGAGCTAGTTCCACTCCACACTGTCCACTTCTGGCCTTTTTCACCCTATCATATCATTGGAGACTGTGGAAGGAGGATGCATAGATTTCAGTGTCATATGCCTAGAGGCGGTCATTAAACTCATGGGAATTGATCAGGTCCCCAAGGAAAAGATCTGAGATTAAAAAGAGAAAAGAGTTTAGGACAAAACCTCTGGTAATATTTGGGGTGTGTGACCAGGATGATGATTGTAAAAAGGAGATTGAGGAGGACCAGACTGGGCAGACGGGTGGGAGGAGGATCCAGAGAGGAGGGAACAGGGGCCAGGAGAGAGTGGTCAAGCATGTAGAATGCTGTTGAGCAATCAGCAAGGGTGAGACCTGAGAAGAAGCCTTCAGAGGAGCAGTTCTCAACCTGTGGGTTATGTTCAATTTGTAACAATGAAAATACATCCTGCTTGTCAGGTAGATTCATAACAGTAGCAAAATTACAGTGATGAAGAAGCAACGAAAATAATGTTATGGTTGGGGATCACCATCACGTGAGGAACTGTGTTAAAGGGTCACAGCATTAGGAAGGTTAAGAACCACTGCTTCAGAGTATCATTGAATTCCGGTCAGGCTAATACAATGATTTGGATGAGGTTTAGAGCAATAACCAGGTTTTGGGGCAGGTTAAAATAGGAGAGAGTTTCCTGACTTCATGAACACTGTGCGATAACCAAATGACTTCAGTGGCCTAGGCACAAGTGACCTCATTTTCATGACCATTTTTCTCCTTTCAAGGTAGTTTGTTCATCAGTCTGCCCCCTACTCCTCCCAGCTAGGAGTAATGGGTGGGCACAAAGGGGGCTGGGTTCTGAGGTGTTTCCTTTTTCACTTTTCAGGTTGTCTGACCCCTCCTCTTCTACATATTTCTCCTTACTGCCAATTGACCTGAGATCACTCTTTGCGCATGCTGCTAGACTGACTGGAGAGTTTACATCACTTCGAGATGTGGTCCTCTCCCTCAAAGACAGCATTTGTAAAGTTTCTCCCCCTTGAAGCAGTCATAGAGAAGCCAATTAGAAGCCAACCTGTGCCACCTCCTTATTTTATTGTTGTTGTTCATTTGTGTCCAACTTCTGGTGACCCCATCTGGGGTTTTCTTGGCAGAGATATGGAGGGGTTCACCCTTTCCTTCACCAGATCATTTTACAGATGAGGAAACTGAGGCAAACAGGGTTAAGCAACTTGCCCAGGGTCACAGAGCTAGGAAGTCTGAGGCCAGACTTGACTGACTCTGGGTCTCATGCTCCGTCTGCTGTGCCATCTAGTTTCCCCCAGCTTCCTTGTTTTACAGATAAGTAAACTGAGCCCCTGGAACGGGGAGGCGGCTTATTAACTTCTTCCTTTCCTGTCACTACTTTGGGGCTGTTTTCATTGGCATGCTGGAGAGCATAATATAGTGGTTGCAGAACCACTTTGGTGAGGGCAGCTTCTTAGTGAAGGACCATTCACTGAAGTCTAAGAGGACTGTGGGATGTGAATGTTCCTTTTTACTGTTCACTTACTGAACAGTGAAATGAATACTACATCCTCTGATGATACAATCCTACTCTGACTGCATTTTCTTCTCTGCTGTTCGTTCAGCAAGGTGTTGATGCCCTTCTAGTCCTGGGTCCTATTCCTGCCAGCCTCAGTGAGCCAGTGAGACTAGAAGGGTCAGATTGCACCATCAGCTCCATCTCTCCCCTATTTTGTCAGAAGGGTCTCAGGGCTGTGTTAGGACTCCTGGTGGGTCCGGGCCCTCTCCCGCGACTGTCTCGTTTACCTTGCTGTTTTTTTGCATTGGTCTTGCTGCCATTTTCTGTATAATAATGGAACTCCCAACATTTAACCTGAAGAGCTTACAGTGGCCGACTTACTCAAGGATGAGAAAAAGAAACGGATGCTTTGCTGTGGCCGCCACCACCGCCGCCACCACCACACTGAAGACCCTGGTAACCAGCGAGCTCTGTGTGTTTGCCATTGGAGTGCCTTCCTGCTCCCTCCTTCCCTAGGAATATCCCTTCCTGAAGGGGCTTCCCATGGAAGCAGAGTGTGCTGGCTTATGCATGTACGTCTATGCAGTGATTGAATTGCTTGTTTTAAATCAACGATTGTGGTGCTTAGTGACTGCTTTTCTCTCCAGTTTTCCCTTCTGAGTGCCTTGCCCTTGAGGATGCAGTGTTGGGATTCAGCTGTTAAAGCAGTAGGGGCTATGGCGTCTTGTTCATGGGCACCTTTTCCATAGCAGCGCAAAGCACATTTCTTCTTCAGAGCTGAAGTGTTCTAGTCCTGGGGAAGTGGACTGACTTTCCTCTGGTCTCCTTTCCCCATCTTTGCTTTTCAAGAAACTTACCAATTTTAGCACAGGAAAGAGTACAGGGAAATGATCTGTCATCTCCTGATCCTTTGCCCAGTGCTGAAACCAGGTATTTCCTTCAGTTTGATAAGCTTGCCTCTCATGTGTAAGGCACTGTATGAGTGCTGAGACCCAAACTCTCTGGAAGCTTGTGTTCTAGGAGGGTCACAAGATGTGGACAGATAAACACTCACACACACAAGAGAGCCAGCATTTACATGGCACTTCTAAATTTGCAACAATCTTGGGAGGCAGGTGCTGCTGTTACACCCATTTTACAGTTGCGGATACTGAGGCAGACAGAAGTTCTGACTTGCCCAGGGTCTCACAACTAGGAAGTATCTGAGGTCGGATTTGAACTCAGGTCTTCTTGAATCCAGCCCCAGCACTCTTGTGCCCTGGGCCATTTTGCTACCTCTAAGGTGATTTCAGAAGGGAGAGAATAGGACCGCAGAAAGGTTTCTGAGAGGAAGTGCTTCCTGAACCAACCCTCGAAGGTCCCTGAGGCATCTAAGGAGGCGATAGCTGAGCACCAGGGTGTCCTGCCGGCAGAGGTGCTGCCCTTCCTGGCTGTCCCTTTGACCAGTGAGCCTCTGGGAGCAGCGTTATGGAGGCAGGCAGGGTGTCCTCTCCCCAGAGGGTCAGCTAGCCCAGCTCTGAACTTTGGAGTCTGCACAAACACTCAGCTGCAAGTTTCTAAAAGGACAGCAACCAGGATTATGTCAGCAGAGAAGATAGAGCCCGGGGCTGCCCCGAGTGGGGCAGCCTCTCAGACTGTCTGGTTTGATTCACCCATTTTACACAGGAAGAGATGCTCTGAGAGGCCCAGTCACACGCTGGGGCAGAGCTAAGCCTTAGAACTTCTCACACATTTAAAGTCTAATTAGGGAGAAGAGGAATCAATCAGCAAGCATTTCTTAAAAACCCTTTAAGTGCCTACTAGTGGTGGACTCCTTACCAAGTGTGGGCCCCGCCCTTGTCTGTGGAGATGCTGAGGGGCTGCTGTGTTGGTCAAATTGCTGGCCCATGGGGATGTTCCTTCTTGGGTGACGGTAGAAAGGACTTCACAGAATCGCAGGATGAACACGCTGGGAAGGGCTTGGAGAGGTTGTCTACTGCAGATGCTACATTGTGCTGCTGAGGAAACTGAGACCTGGAAGGGGAAAAATTTGTAATTAGTGTTGGAGCTACGGCTTGGACACAAGATATTCAGACACCAAGTTCTTTGCTCTTTCTATCTATACTACCTTAGAAATTAATTAGTAAACATTGAAGTGCCTACTATTTGCCAGGCACTAAGACAGGCTTGGAAATAGTCCCTGTCCTCAGGGATCTTATATTCTAATGATTACATGGACATGGATAAGCAAAAACAAATACAGAAAGCAAAGAGATTTTTTTTCTCTGTGACCCAAGTAACTTGCAGAGTTTGTCTTTCTCCTGGGGCTGGTGTAGCTTTTTACACTTAGTGGAAGCTGGTTTTCTTTCTAGAAGAGATCAGCACTCTGGGAACACCTGCCTTCTCCAGGCGCAGACTGGGGAGAGGGAAGCATCCCATGAAATAGTGGAAGCAGGTTTTCAAAGCAAAGGAGTGGAAGAGGCCGAAGGGCCTAATGGGCTCTGCCAGAATGCCGGCTGGCTGGGCCTTCAGACAAGGGAGGTGGGCTCTGCCCTCCGGCTTCTGCCAGCCTCTAACGTGCAGAGTCCTTAGGTCAGGGGCGCTCTGTTTACTGTTGTAGGCCAGCCTCCTCTCAGTCTTTCCCTTTCAATTTTTTCTTCCAGATGTTGCCCTGTGAAGTCCTGGGCAGGCTGCAATGTCGCTCCTTCTTTGCAACTGCTTCCTTACTCTCTCTATTAAAGGGTGGTTTCTTTAAGAGCTTCTGGATCCCCTCACACCTCCTTCCAGCTCCAAGGGTTTGGTAGTAAGAAGTCCTTCTCAGAGCTTAGAGAGAATGCTTCTCCATACCATGCACAAGTCCCAATATGGTAGTCAGTCAGCAAATCCCTTACATTGTGACGGAGAGGAGAATTTTGCAGTCATTTGCAAAATCAGCTGCCGTATACTTGACATCCCAAATTACACAGTATCAAATCAAATTATGCCAACACTTAACAGAACAAGGATGATTAACCAAGTGCCCCAGGTAAATCATCTTTGAAAGCTATTAATAGGACATATACATCAGTGATACATGCCAAGTAGTAAAGCTAGAATGGTCCACAGTGGCCATTTAGTGCAGTCTCTTTGTTTCATCAGTGAGGAAACTGAGACCTAATGAACTTAAGTGAGTGCCTCGCCCTCAGCATCGGGGTCTGCCTGTCCTGTCAGGTCCTCTGAGTGCACGGGAAGAGCTCTCTTCACTGTAGCGAATGGCTCAAGGGCTATCTGGGACACAAGGCCCATCCAAGCTTTGTATATACTCTCTCTCTCTCCCTCTCTCTCTCTCTCACACACATGTCACACTCACACACATGTCACACACACGTATGTGTGTATGTCTGTCTGTCTTCTAGTGCAGTAGAAGCTCCTTGGGAGCAGGGACTGCTTCTGTGGCTGTCTCCAGCCCCAACACAATGCCTCTTCTACATGGGAGGTGCCTAGTAAATGCTGATTGATATGTATATGGTAACAATTATGAAACAAAATGAAAATCAGTTTCCTTGGAAAGTGATTGAATTCCCTCTCTGTGCAAACTGATTCCCCGCGCCCCCCCACCCTGCCCCAGTCTCCTGCCCTGGGAGAGAACATCTTCTCTACTCAACATTTTTGTGATTCTGTAAAACTCCCTTTGCCTGCCTGCTTGGGAGAGTTTAGTGGCTCTTCAGGGCAGTTCCAGGGATGTGGCAGTCAGCATTGCCAGTGCTGGGGAACGGTCACATTGGAAGAAGATCGGTGTCTGCCAGGGCATGCCACAGCATGCCAGAGAGGCCCATTTACTCACCAGCATCTGTGACTTATGTAACTCCTTGTCTTTGGGTTTTTGTGAAAGTTCTAGTGGTTACCATAGTAACTTCTCCATCCACAGTGTGTACTTCACAGCATCCTCTCCTGCAAAACTTTTGTCTTAAAGGGAATGGGGTCTTGTCAACCCATGGGAATCCATTGCTCTGATGCTGAAGGGTGATCTGCTTGCTTCTGGAACCTTCTGTCACATAGACATTCATACCAAATGTTTTCCAGTTTGCCTTGCTAGTTTTTTAAGCCTAGTCGTGAGTCCTTCTTCTAACACCTACTGGCTATGTGCATCTAGCCAAGTCACATAACTTCTTCTGCAGAGGAGATGCTGACGTGCACTGGGAGAGGGAGTTTCTTCATCTGGGAGTTCCCTGTACCAATTAATCACAAGTCAAGTCCCTAGTACTATCTGTGTACCTTAGCTGGGGCTCAGGAGTAAAGTTACTGTCAGTTTATAAAAATTGGGGGTAAGGAGGAAGAAAAAAGAAGAGATCTTAGGATAAGAGAACTGCCTCTTAGAAAAAGGGAAGAAAATGTTCTGTGGACAAAAAAAAGCACCTTTCTCAGTCTCTGCCCCCTCAGTGCTTTCTTAGAGGGAAGCAAGAAAATGGGTGAACTGCTGAAATAGAAAGAAGGAAAAATGGGGGCCACGAGGGGCTTGTTGTTGGGCCCTTCTTGTGGTCAAAGGATTTCTATTACCTGGATCCTCCGTTTTTGTTATTGGCAGCCATCACAAAGTGCAAATTAAGTGTCCCTTTGTAGTTGGTCTGCCTAAGACCTAGAATATTAACATCATAATAGCAATAATTGAACCAAGATATTGCTTTGTGGTTCACCAAGCTCTTTATAGAAATAAAACTCATTTTACTAACTACATGAGGGAGGGAAGCAGAGATAGGATGATTAATTATTCCCATATTCTGCAGCTCACTCACATAAGTACATGACCCAACTTGGATTCCACTTGGGTCTCCTGATTTCAGTCTGTGTATTGTTCCCACTCTTCTAGAGGATGGTAGGTTATAGAGATCACTATGTCTGACCCCTTAATTTTACGCACGAAGAAACAGGGCCAGAGAAGGGAGAAGGCAAGGCCCAGGTCAGGCTCCTGATAAATTGCACATCCAGAATCCCCATCTAGATTCTCAGATTTCAAATCCATGCTTCTTTCTGCTGCTTCTTAGAGACAGAGACAAAAAGGAAAAAGCTCCAAGGAAGCAGGTGAAGCTCTTTGACAAGATACAAGAAATAGGGCTTGGGATAGGGAAGCAGAATCTTGGTTCCATAGGTGAGCTGTGGAAGGAAGAGGCTGGAGGTTAGGAGCTGGTTGCCTGATGGGAGAATCAGCATGGTAGACCAAAGGGATTCTCCCCCTCCTTGAATCAAGGGCAGTCGAGGAGAAGCCTGTCCTTTAATTGTGACTCTCAAGCTCAACAGTCTTTACTCAAGGGGTGGGTGGTTTTAGGTATATCTCTTCTCATAGTGGTTTTTCTTCCCTTCACCTTGGGAAAGAATCAGACCATTTCCTTTCTAAATAGGGGTCAGAGATGGGGAATAAGCATTTATGGAGTGGTGGGTTCTGTGCTGGTGCTGTGCTCAGCACTCCTTACAAATATTAACCCATTTGATCTGTGGTGTTGAGCCTCGTTTATTGGGTTGAATCAGAAATACTAAGAAATTGCCTCCTTTCATAGGGGTGTCCAAAAATTCATCAGCTTCACTTAAATTCGTAAAACTTCACAGAAAGTAATTATGGCTGACTCAGAACCTATCTCAGGTGTTTCTGAATCCTAAGTGTTTCCTTATGCCAGCATCTGGGCCTTGGAATTAGGGAAATAAACAGGCCCCACAGTTGTGATTTGTGTCATTTGAATGTTTCCTTAACAATAACAATTACAATTGAAAACTGTCAAAAGGTTTTTCAGCTGAAGTTTGTAGCTATATTTATAGCTGAAAATTCCTCCTATTGACATCTCTTTTTCATGCTTGAATCTAGCTCAGCTGTCTGCGGTTGTAAACTGAGGCCCCTGAGAGACCTTGCAGGTCATGTGACTTCATGTCACAGTGTCTATGTCAGGAAGAGCTTGTTAAGACGTCCAAGCTCTGTCCAGCTGCCTATGGACGTGTGCACGTCTGCTTTGTTCAATAAGAACCTTTCTCTGTAGAACATCTTTTTTCTGTCTGTGTTAGAAGGACTTCCTTCAGTACCAGATAAAGAGATTTCCTTGGTCAGTAGGCACTTTGCCTAAGGCTCCATCTTCAGTATTTATTGCCAAAGGTCTACACTTTAGCAACATGGGCATCAGTTTATTAGACACATACTAGGCACCAGGAGCCAAATGAAATCATCCCTGCTGTTAGGGACCTTCTTCTCTGCAGTAATCTGGGCTGCATGCAGAACTCATTCTGATAGCAGAAGGGTCCCATTACCCCTGATAGAAAGGATTCTGTGTAGGTCATGGCAAGAGCCCTCATTTCAGTAGCAGGTGAAACAGGTTTGTAGCACTGATTTTCAACCTCTCTGACTTCTATGAATGAAAATAAATTTCTCAGCCCAGAAACCTAGTCTTGTTCTAGCTTGTAGAGTGTGAAACCTGGTTTCATGTATCCTTTAACCCATAGCTCTTTCTGGGGACATTTCCTCTCACTTGTGTGGCCTTGGTACTCTGCAGGTAACACAGTAGGTAGTGGTCTCCATAGGAGTTTCTTCCTAATGACCAGGTGGCAATGACAGCCACAGTGAACTCTCTTGTGCTCTGTGTATCTTTAGTTTAAATATTAATGGGGATCTGGAGGCAGAGCCAAGAAAGCAGAGTAGAAGTACAAGCTTGGCATGGGCTCCAGCTCCAGCCACTTCCAATACATGTAAAAAATGACTCTAAACAAACTTCAGAGCTACAGAACCCACAAAGGGACAGAGAGAAACAAATCTCCCCTGAAGGTAGCCCAACAGGCTGACAGGAAAGGTCTACCATACTGAGCTGGGAGCCAAGCATGGTTCCAGCCCCAGGGTTGCCCCGACCAGTGGCAAACAGAGCAGACTTCAGAAGAGTGAACCACCAGCAGCTGTGGTGGTTTCCAGACTTCTCAACACATAAACACCAACGACAAAGTAAAAGGCCAGTGTGGAATTCTGTTGGAACAGGGTGGGGCAGAAGAGTGCCGTCTGGCCCCTGCCCCCAGGGCAAGAAGCAGCAGAGGACCGCCGCATGGCTGCCTCAGGAGCTCCTGGATTGCAGATTGTAGGGGGACCAAGCAACCATTCAGAAGGTAATTGCTCTTGCTTTAACTTGCTTGGACCTGGATCATGGTCTTGGGTGGTAGTCCTGGGGGTATGTGACCAGTGAGCCAGAACTTGTGGGGTCTGTAGAGAGGGTGCCCTCCTAATAGCTCCAGCAGCTGTGAAAACCCCAGCAATTTGGGACAAAGCCCTCTCCATTCTGGAAGCAGAGTTCATTCTACCATGGCAAAGAGCTCAAAAGTCAAGTAATTGACTGGCAATATGAGCAAGCAGAGGAAGCATAAACAGACCATAGAATCCTGTTTTGGGGACAAAAAGGATCAAGGCATGGTGCGGGAGGAAGATAGTGAAGTCAGAACTCATGCATCAAAAGCCTCCAAGAAGAATATGAACTGGTTACAGGCCATGGAGAAGCTCAAGAAGGATTTTGAAAATCAAGTAAGAGAAGTGGAGGAAAAATTGGGAAGATAAATGAGAATGATGCAAGAAAATCATGAAAAGTGAGTCAACAGCTTGCTAAAGGAGACCCAAAAATACACTGAAGAAAATAACACCTTAAAAAACAGACTAACTCAAATGGCAAAAGAGGCCCAAAAAGTCAATGAGGAGAATGCCTTAAAAAGCTGAATTTGCCAAATGGAAAAAGAATTTTAAAAACTCCCTGAAGAGAATAACTCCTTCAAAATTGGATTGGAACAATTGGAAGCTAATGACTTTATGAGGAATCAAGATACTATAAAACAGATCCAAACAAATGAAAAAATGTAAGGCAATGTGAAATATCTCACTGGAAAAACCACTGACCTGGAAAATAGATCCAAGAGAGATCATTTAAAAATTATTGGACTACCTGAAAGCCATGATCAAAAAAAGAGCCTAGACACCATCTTTCAAGAACTTCTCAAGCAAAATTGCCCTGATATTCTAGATCCATTGGGCAAAATAGAAATTGAAAGAGTTCACCAATTGCCTCTGGAAAAAGATCCCAGAAAGAAAACTTCTAGGAATATTATAGCCAAATTCCCAGGTCAAGGAGAAAATACTGCAAGCCATCAGTAAGAAACAATTTGAGTATTATGGAAACAATCAGGATAACACAGGATCTGGCAGCTTCCACATTAAGGGATTGAAGGGCTTGGAATATGATATTCTGGAGGTCAAAGGAGCTAGGATTAAAACCAAGAATCACCTACCCAGCAAAATGGAGTATAATGCTTCAGGGGAAAAATATGGACATTCAGTGAAATAGAGGATTTTCAAGCATTCTTGATGAAAAAACCAGAGCTGAACAGAAAATTTGACTTTCAAATACAATAAGCGTGAGAAGCATGAGACAGTAAACAGGAAAAAGAAATCATAAGGAACTTATTAAAGTTGAACTATTTACATTTCTACATGGAAAAATGATAATTGTAACTCATAAGACTTTTCTCAGTATGAAGATAGTTGAAGGGAATATATATGTATACATACATATATGTATGTATAGGAGGGTGTATGTATATATAAATATATATGTGAGTGTGGGCATATGTATGTTCATGCATACATAGACAGAGGGCACAAGATGAGTTGAATATGAAGGGATGATAACTAAAAAATAAAGTTAAGAGGTGAGAAAGGAATTTAATGGGAGAAGGAGAAAGGGAGAGATAGATTAGGGTAAATTATCTCACATAAAAGAGGCAAAAGGGAAAACCATTACAATGGAGGGGAAGAGCAAGAAAGTGAAAGGGAATGGGACAACCTTACTCTCACTGAATTTGGCTTAAGGTGGGAATAACATACACAATTGGGTATTTTACACTACAGGAAAGTAGGGGGGTAGGGGATAAGAGGGGAGATGATAGAAGGGAGGGCAGACTGGGGGAGAGGGTAATTAGAAGAAAACATTTTTGAAACTGGATGGGGTCAAAGGAGAAAATAGAATAATTGGGGGGGATAGGATGGAGGGAAATACAGTTAGTCTTTTGCAATATAACTACTATGGAAATGATTTGAGTGACTACACATATACAACTTATATTGAATTGCTTATCTTCCCATTGGGGGCGGGTGAGGAGGGAAGAAGGAGAAAAATCTGGAACTTAAATGTTAAAAACAAATGTTTAAAAAAAATTGTGTTTTCACATGCAACTGGGAAAGAAGATATACAGGCACTGGGGTATAGAAATCCATCTTGTCCTACTAGAAAGTTAGGGAGGTGATGGGGGAGGACATAAGAGAGAACGGATTGGGGGAGGGGTATTCAGTAGGCTCGCTATTTTGGGGTGGGGGTAGGGGAAAGACGGGGAGAAAAAATTGTAACTCAAAATCTTGTGGAAATGAATGTCGAAAACTAAAAACAAGCAAATAAATAAATAAATAATACACGTGGAGTCCTCTTCCCCCAGTAGCCTTCCTTTTCCGCTTCTCCGCCAGCTCTCTGGGCCCTGGTGGGTGCTGACCTTAGAAGCAGAGGCGCACCCTATCGTAAAGTGAAAGTCTTAGGGCACGAATCAGCCAGGGGGTGATTGTTCGTATTCTAAAGGATTCGCAGAGTGGTACCTTTCTCAGCCTAGAACCCCACACCCATGGGTGTGTGCTAAAAGCTTGTTTAATAACAAAGAATGCCCTTTGGAGAGGGGAGCAGGATAAGAGAGTGACTGGGAGAGGTCAGGTTGTTAGGCCTGTTGAGATTTCTCTTCAGTGTTGGACTTGGAAGGATGGTTTTGCTCTATACTATGCCCTAGAAGGCACTGCAAGAAGAAACCTTGCAAGAGGAAATGTTCAAAGTACTTGCCGCAAACCATTTTTCTGCAAAAGATCCATGAAGACACTGCTGCTGTTTTGCTTTGAAATATCCTGAGTGAGGAAGGCTGAAGTGGAGGTGCTTTTTGGATGCCCATCCAAGCCCGTGCTGGTAGCCGTCCCTTTCTTTGAAATGTCCATTCTCTTTCCACAGCAAGTATGCCCACAAGTGAGACAGAGTCTGTGAACACTGAAAACATCAGTGGAGAAGGGGAGAACCAAGGCTGCTGTGGCCGTCTGTGGTAAGTGTGCTGATTTCACTCCTCACCCACAGGCCACTTGCTTCCTGGACTGAAGTCTGGGGAAGGACTTGAGAACACTCCACCAGTGTTCCCCCAGGCTGGTGCTAGTGGGAAGGACTATGAGGCTGAGCCTCTGGGCATAGGCTGGAAGGGCAGAGGACTGTCCCATCATTTGGGAACCTTGTATTTGGGAGCCTTGTATTTGATGACATGGTCTCCTTGGGGGATGGTGGGCTTGTGCTAACTACAGAGGAATTGGATTTCTTCTGCCTGGGCCTATGAAGGGGCTGCTGGGGGAGGCTCTTAGTAGTCCACTCTGAGCCCTGCAGAGCAGAAGCCCCTGGACAGTATGGCCTCTGCTTTCCAAGCACTGCTTTTAAAATACAAAGGAAATGTTGCACATGAACCTTCTCAATGGTATGTTTTGGTTTTTGTGTCTTTCAGTCAAGCAATCTCCAAATCCAAGCTCAGGTCAGTATTTTCCTTTGTCAGTGTTTCTGTTTGGTTCTTTATCCTCATCTTTCCAGGCCCCTCTTCCACCCCATTCTCCAACCCCCCAACACTTTAATAGAAATCAGTTTTGGGTCATTGTAAAAGTTTGTGATTTAATTTTAAAAAACAGCCAGCCGTCTTTTTATTCAGTGTATTCCCTAGTCATTGCCCAAGCGTGGCATCATGGGGAAGGCAGCTCTGACCAGATGTCACCTCTGCTGTCAGGGAGGCAGGGCAGCCAAGAGCAGCAGCAGCAGCACAGGCCCATGTCTTTCTTCTCCATAAATGTCACTTGGGCTTAGAGAAGGGAACATCACTGGATTTAGAGTTCATGGATCTGAGTTCAAATCCTGTCTTTGCAATCCACGACCTTTGTCAGCCTACTCAGGTTAGTTATATCTCTGGGCTTCAGCTTCCACATCATAAGACAAGGGAATTGGATTAGAATCTGGTGGGGAACCTGTGACCTTGAGGTCACAGTGTCCTCTTTTCAGTTGTTCCTCCTGTGTAGCCTCTGATTGTGCGTAATGAAGCTCAGAGGTTTGTTATGGTAGCCTTGCCTTCCTAGGCAGAAATTTTCCAAACCCCCCGCCGAATATTTGCTGCTACTCCTC
Source organism: Pseudochirops cupreus (assembly GCA_028627135.1). Classification (NCBI taxonomy): domain Eukaryota; kingdom Metazoa; phylum Chordata; class Mammalia; order Diprotodontia; family Pseudocheiridae; genus Pseudochirops; species Pseudochirops cupreus. The sequence goes on along the minus strand of CM053583.1, from coordinate 416,476,469 downwards.
TACTACCTTTGTAAACTCTATGAGCAATTTCAGTGGGGTATACAGTTTTCCTTTTGATAGGCAGAGCGATAGTCGTCAGCCCCCCACACTGTTCCAGAGGACTCCCTTAATGTAATTTGACCGTCCATCCCTGTCCTGTCACTCACAGCTCAGCCCTGTCTCGTCAGCAGCAGGAGAGCCATTAGCCCTACCGTGCCACCTCCTAAGCATTCTTGGCTTTTGTTTGTTGCTAGTTTAAGGTGAATGAGGAAAATGATCTCCTGTGGCAGGAGAGATTTTTCATAGTAAATCTGACTAAGCAAGAGACTATTCTCCATAATTACAAACAGGAGCCTGAAGTGGGTGGAAGGAACTCACTACTGGTCTGTTTGGTTGGACTCATTTTATTTTTATGAAAATATGATTCAATATTAGTTCTGCTTATGAAGGTATATTTGAGAATTGCTACTTATAAAGGGCAGCAATGATTCAGTCGGAAGACTCATGTCCCACTAGGATTGATGGTTCTGCCAAGCTCAGAAAGGGCTGCAAAGGTTTCGGAAAGGAATTGAAAGAGCCTTTTTTTTCAGTCTTGATTTCTGGGTAATGTTTGTGCCCAAAAAATTCTGTCTAATGGCTGTAAAACCTAGGCATAGTTATAACATTTAGTATATGCTTTGTCTAAAGAAATTTTCCAACACACATAGCTGTACTAAGCAGACTCCACATATATTGTATGTACATGTAGTGTTATATTTCCTTTTATATACCTATAAACGTAGACTCTTCATGTTGAAGTGATATTATAAGGATTTAAATTTCATATAAAACATTCTGTACCAAGGAAGTCAGACAGGGCCACTAAAACACAGCTTATAAGGACGATGAAAACCAGGGCAGTCATTTAAAAACTTGTTTTTAGAGGCCAGCAAAAATCCCTGCTTGTGGAAACTGTGAAGATCTGTACTATTTGTCTCTTCTCCCTCCCCCCACCCCAGCCCCATCCTTCTCACCCCACCTTCTTCTGTTCACTGCCATCCTCACAACTCAGTCAGTACACACTCAGGCGTAACAGGACTTTCTTATGGGGGATCAAATCATTTTTATATTTTAGTCGACGTTGGCGTCGCTGGAACCGTTTCAGTCGAAGAAGATGTCGCGCTGCAGTGAAGTCGGTTTCATTCTATTGGCTGGTGATCGTCTTGGTGTTCCTCAACACCTTGACGATTTCTTCTGAGCATTATAATCAGCCCGATTGGTTGACCCAGATTCAAGGTATGAATATTTCTTGTGGATTTCAGATGACCAAGAACACTGAACAGGGACTTTAAGAGTTAACAATTCTAGTGAGGGCTGATAGGACAGTTTAAGAAATCACCTCTAGTCAGTGAGATCTCCACATGTGTATCATGTGAACACTGTACGGGAGCCATCTGTGATTAATAAGAATAATTGACATGAAAGTGCTTCATAGCAGCCCCCCAAGTGAGACACTGCGAGTCCTTTCAGCCCATTTCACAGTACAGGAAACAGACTCAGAGAGAAGTGACTTATGTGTCGCTCATTATCATCAGAAGCCAAATCAGAGTCCGAGCCCTGCTGACGCCGGGTCTTGAGCCTCTGCTCAGGATGGCATCGTACTCCCACTGGCGCCATCTCACCTACTCCGACAGGCTGAGGAGGGTGCACTGCACTGATGCTGCCATCGATGAATTGCTCGGGGGCTTTGGGAGTCAGTTAGCCTTTGTTAAGGGTTTCCTGTGCGCCAGGCCCTGTATCGAGCCCCAGGAACATAAATACAAACAGAAAGACAGACCATCTCTGGCCTCATGGGACGTGGTGAGAGAACAGGGCCTGGCTGGAGACAGAGTCAGGAGAGGCTGGAGACCGACTCTGGGCTGGAGGCGGGGAAAGAATGGAAAGATGGCTGGTGGGCCACTTCCCTGAGTGTGTGACAGGGACTTGAGTCTTTAAAAGGTCTACAGTTACATCAGCATAGATGCCCCACCTGTGGCAGGCTGTAACCCCTTCATCACTTGGGGGCTTCTGAAGAGCATCTGTAGGCAGTAAATGCATCTCCCCATGGCAAACGTGCTAATGATCCTCTCTGAACTTAGCGCCACCTCTGAGAAAGCAGATGTACTTCCTCTGCTGACTCTGTGGCTTTGTACAGTCTTCCAGCTTGGTAAAATCTGCCCAAGCTCCTTCTCCCAGGGGACAGTCTCCTTGTCAGCATGGAGCATTCACTGTCATCATCCTCATCCTCAGACATTGACAGTTGAAGGGTCCCTAAGAGGTTCTTTAGTCCAGACTTCCTCACTTTACAGGTGAGGAACTGAGGACCAGAGGCAAGATGACTTGCCCAGTGACCCATCACTAGTCTATAGCAGAGTTAGGATATGAACCCTGGACCTGTTGAGAAGAATGTCAGAGAACATGTGTTACGTGACCAAGAAAAACAGAATCACAATTAAGATCAAAAGGAGTGAAATTGTGAATGCCAGTAGATGAAATTTAACCTGAATTTAGGCCCTGGCCTTTAGATGCATGGAGACATGAGGCATCCACTTACTTGACAGGGTGCTTGGTCCCAGAAGTGCTGGGGGCTCTACTGTTCTCCCCTAAGGGTGCAAGATCCATTGGTGGTCAAAGATGGGTCACAGAAGGGAGTGCTCATTTTGAAAATGTGTCCAGGGGTCAGAGCACCCAGATTTCTGAACCATTTGCCTTTCTAGATATTGCCAACAAGGTTCTCCTGGCCATGTTCACCTGTGAGATGCTGGTCAAGATGTACAGCCTGGGCCTCCAGGCCTATTTTGTCTCCCTTTTCAATCGGTTTGATTGCTTTGTGGTGTGTGGCGGAATCACTGAGACCATCCTGGTGGAGCTGGAGATCATGTCTCCTCTGGGCATCTCTGTGTTTCGGTGTGTGCGCCTCCTGCGCATTTTCAAAGTGACCAGGTAAGAGAGTTGGGGCTGCCTCCCCTCCCTGAGACGGCTGGGTATTTGCATGTGCGCTGGTGTGCATACACTTGCATGTGTGCACACGTGTACATACATATGCATGCACACGTGTGGAGGTGTCTTAACCTGTGTTTTTGTTCATAGGCATTGGACGTCTCTAAGCAACTTGGTGGCATCTTTGTTGAACTCAATGAAGTCCATCGCTTCCCTGTTACTCCTGCTTTTCCTCTTCATCATCATCTTCTCACTGCTTGGGATGCAACTGTTTGGGGGCAAATTTAACTTTGATGAGACCCAGACAAAGAGGAGCACCTTTGATAATTTTCCTCAAGCTCTTTTAACAGTGTTTCAGGTAACTTTTCTCTCTCCTTGGCCCCACCATTGATGGAGGACCAGCTGGCTACAGTCACTGTGCTAGGGGAGAGGGCCACAGCTCCTCCAGGGACTTCTTTTCTCCCAAGAGGATGTGGCATCTGCACAGATATGAGGGTTTGCCGGGAGAGTGGGCTAAGAGCTGCAAGTGTTCACAGAGATCTTGGGGAGAAGGTGCACCAGTCTGGACTGATTGGAGAAAGTAAGAGGGCAGTAGTGACCACTGAGGCAGGAAAAACCCAATGGTATGATGTTACAGAGTTTACATTTTGTCTTAGAGGAAAGAGAAAGCTACTTGAATTGATTGAGTAGGGGAGTCAGGTAGAACCGTGTTCAAGAAAATTACGTGGCCAGTAAGTAGTACAGAATCTGGACTGGAAAATGGAGACAAGTTAGGTCAGGGACCTCATTTAGTGTTGTGCTGAGAAGTCCTGAGGAAGGCCTGGACCAAGGTGATGATGACCTGGTGAGTGGGGAGGAGGGATCAGAGACACTGTGAAAGGGAGAACAGGCAAGATTTGGTGACAGATTGGATATGTATGTGGAAGGAGAATGAGTCTAGGAGAACTCTGAGGCTCTAAACCCGGGAACTCTGGGAAGATGATGGTGTCTTTAACAAGACAGGGAAGTTTGGCAAAGGTGAGATTTTAGAGGAAAAGAGGATATATTCTGTTTTGAGTGTGAAATGTCTCTGGGATGGCCAGTTTAAAATGTCTAATAGGCAATTGATGTTGCAAGACTGTGGCTCAGGGGAGAAACAGGATGGGTCATCTAGTTTGGGGAGTCATCCCTAGAGAGAGGAGAGCTTCACCCACAGGAGCCAATGAGGTTACTGACCAAGAGAGAATAAATTAGAAAAGAGGAAGGCCCAGGACACCAAACCTTTGGCAACAGCCACCGTGAGACTGGGGGCAAACGACTTAGGGAAAACCGTGGAGAAAGAAGGTGGAATTGTCACAGTAGGGGACCCGCTGTCAGTTCCATTTAACCAGATGAGAGAGTATGTAAAGGTGAATAACATGAACTAAGATGAGAAACATAAGTGGTAGCCAGATTGTGGAGGACTTTCAGACTGAGGAGTTTATTCTATGGGTAGTAGGGGAGCCCTTGAAGATGCTTCAGGTAGTAGGGACCTGAACTAGCCAGACCTATGTTTTAGTAATATCAAGTTCTCAACACTGGGAAGGATGGATTGGAGAGGGCAAGCAGCAGAGCCAGGGAGACCGAGTAAGAAGCTAAGCAGCAGTCTCCTAGGTTCCTAGGTCAGGAGGTGCAGGGGATATCCTTTCCAGAGGCTGTCTAGGTGGGAGAAAGGGTATGAGGCCACCAAATGGACAGCGAGACCATCTTGTCTCTTCAGAAGACAATTACCACGGTTCTGCACCTTTAAAAATGGTCCCTCTGTGGATAAATTGCTGGCCTGATGCATCTATACCCTGGAATTCATCTGTTGTACAGCTTATTCCATTTCTCTGTGTGATACAGCTCTCATGTTTGCCATTAAATTTAGCTTTTGTTGTTAAACTTGCTTTAGTCATTGCGTTATTTCGTTCACTGAGGATGTAAAACAAATGACTAGAAAGTTCATTCCTTCTGCAGTGTTGGATAACATCATCTTCCTGAAATGTGGCACCTGCTCTCAGCTAATCTCCTTGAGTAGGCAGGTCTTATGGGCCCATTTCAAGTAAAATGATAGAAAGCAACGCGCCTTGAAAACACTTATTCTCAAATCTGTCACCATTAGAAGGGTGATGTTAGACCTGCCTACAAGGCATGGAGGAGAAGGAGCTACATTTTTGCCCTGGTTCTGACACTAAGTTAAGCAAGTGACAGACTCCTGTGCCTCCCTTTCTGTCTGGCCTGTGTAGCTGCAGGCTGAGTATGTGTGGCATTCACCAGATCATGCTAGAAAGCCAGGTTGCACTGCATCCATAACCTACCCTGCTCTGTTCCATATGCTGGCATCAGGGGGAGGAAGCAATGAAAAGAGGGGGCTAGAAGTCTAGAGATTGGGGTTTCATCTTCCCTCTGCCACTTTCTCACTGTGTGGCCATAGGCTTGCAGTTCCTTCTCTCCAAGTCTTTTCCCTCATTTGTAAAAGTCAAATAGATGTATTTAGAAGACAGTTGAAATCTTTTGCAGTTGGGTCACTGTAGAATCAGAGGACCTCAGAACTGGAGGGGCCCGAGGCATCATCCCTTCAGGAGACCTGGACGTTACCCCTACCCCGCCAAGATCCCTGACAGGGGCTGTCCACTCTCTATTGAGAGCTCTGCGTGTTGGGAAGGAGAGCCATTCCCTGCCTGAGGCAGCGTTTCAACATTGGATGGTGCTGATTGCTAAGAAGTGTTCATGTATTCTACCAGAATCTATTCCCCTGTGCCTCCTATGTATTTGCCACAAAATAGACATTCAGGTGGATCTTTTGAAAGCTCACAAGTTTAGTGAGTTTTCATGAGCTCTATTATTTCAGATTCTCATCTGTTGCAGGGGTGACAGACCTCTGATTTCCTTAGTGTAAAGGATTTCCAATGAAGAAACTCTCCACCACTCACCTTTGGCATTAGTGTTGCCATTGTCTTAGAGAACTGCCAGATGCAGCGAGTCAGTGACTTGCCCAGGGTTGTGCCACTTAGTATGTGTCCGAGGTAGGACTCAAACTCAGGTCTTCTAAATTTCTCCACTAGCTCTCTGTCTCCTTGGCCATGTTGCTTCTCAGTAATGTAACTTGCACATGTCTGATTCTGAGCCTGATGAGGAGTGGACTGGAGAGATAGCTGGGAACCGTGGTGATGATTGCCAAGCTCCTTGAGGACTTTGGCAGAGAAAAGGGCTGGAATATGGGTAGAGGCAGCATGGTACAGGGGGAAGGTCACTGACTCTGGAGTCAAAGTCCTGACTGAGACTTTTGCTTCACAGGTGATTTTTGGCAAGTCATGGCCCCTATCCAGGCCTTAGTTTCCCTGTCTGTAAAAAGAAGCTGTTGAATTTAGATGGGCTTTGAGGTCACTTCCACCTTTAGATAGATGATCATATGATCCTATGAAGTTAGGGGGATACCAGTTTTGATTTAATATTAATTATATTAGATTAATCTCAATGATTAGAGTTGTCCATTAACTTCCTGCTGCTAGAGGTATCAAATCAGAGGCTGGGTCACCATTTGTCAAACATGTTATCGGTAGCAGTCTTGCAGATTAGATGGAAAATTGGCTTTTAGCAGTGGGGTCCTTTTGAGCTCCACATCCTGTGATTTCTTATAAAGTAATTGATGCTATTCAGAAAGGCATCTTGGCTTTGAAGAAAAGAATCCACTGCTCACAGCAAAATGATTTTTATCTGGTTTGAAAAAATATGGGAAGCTGTATTGGGAGATGTTGTTCAGTCATTTCCAGCTCTTCGTGATCCCATTTGGAGTTTTCTTGGCAAAGATACTGGAGGGGTTTGCCATTTGCTTCTCCAACCCATTTTACAGATGAGGAAACTGAGGTAAACAGGGTTCAGTGGCTTGCCCACAGTCACACAGCTAGTAAGTGTCTGAGGCCAGATTTGAACTCAGGAAGATGAGTCTTCCTGACTCCAGGATCAGCACTCTATCACGCTACCTAGCTGCCTGGTATATTGGGAAGGAGGCTCAATAAGATGATCCTTGGGAGCTCTTTAAAACTACTTTTTTTTTTTTTTTTGCTTTTTGGAGGGGGGAAGGGAGGGCAATTGGGGTTAAATGACTTACCCAAGATCACATGGCTAGTAAGTGTTAAGTACCTGAGGTCGGATTTGAACTCTGGTCCTCCTGATTCCAGAGCTGGTGCTCTATTCAATGTGCCACCTAGCCACCCCATAAAACTTCTTTAATTAATATAATCTAAGCAAAATCCCTTTGACTAAGTCTGATAGGTCAGCTTAGAAGATCTGTTAGCCCAAAGGCTATACTGTCAGACTTGCACAAGCTTGCCTGAGTGTTAGCAATGATGTTCCTAACGGCTCTCGAGCACTTGTACCCTAAAGACATACTGTCTCCACTGTGGGTCATGTTTTCATGTTTCAATTAAAATTCTTTGTTGACCATTCCCGATTTTCTCTTAGTTTTGACCTGTGGTAATCTAAATAATGTCAGTATTTAACCTGCTTGTGATTACTTTGGTATGGGTACAGATCGTAACCTCTCTCTTGCTTAGAAGATGCTTTAGCAAGGGGTCATCTAAATAGTAAGCTGGTAGTAAGAAACTCAAATAGCATCTCTTCATCTGGTAAAGTCTGTCAACTGAGTGGAAGAGAAGGAACCAGTAAAGATTAGAGATTTTGTTTTATCACTGTCAGCCTTTATCTGAATTCATTTTATCATGGGTTGACTTAGCTCTAAGGATTCTGAGTGAGAGGAGAGTGAATTTGAAATTGGGAGTCATGTAGTCTATGCTTGTTCGGGTTCTGTAAATCTGCGCGGAGCATTGGAAATGCGCTGTGTGACAAAGCGTGTAGAATTGAATCTGTTTCGTTTTTCCATCACCTCTATGCATTGGATGGATTCATGTCATGTAAAACATAATGGAAAAGGTTTGGGCATATTCACATGGTCTGTAAATATCTTTAGGAGTCAAAATATTTGTAAAATAATAAAATAGATCTTGGTCCACTTCTTTCCATCAATGACGATTAACATTTCCATCTTAGATTCTCACAGGTGAAGACTGGAACGCCGTCATGTATGATGGAATTATGGCTTATGGGGGCCCGTCTTCTTCAGGAATGATAGTCTGCATCTACTTCATCATCCTCTTTATTTGTGGTAATTGTATCCTTCTCTGCTGTCAAAGAGCAATAGGAGGCTGGCGATGGTATAGGAATAGCTCCTTACTTTGATCAGCTTTTTCACGTTGTTTTGGGAAGTCCTTTATTCATTTTGATTCCATGTTATTAAGGATGTTGTTATCTCTTCCCAGTAGATTTTCAGAATTAAAGCTGCCTTGGTATGAGCAGTGGTAGAGGAACAAGAACCATCCCATGTGCCGTGTGGGCAAGACCAGTGGTGTCTCCCTAGCCTGTGTTCTATGGCCAGCAGAGACATCAGAAGATGTTTGTAGAAGGGTATAGTTGTTCACTATAACACCAGCCCAAGTTTGAGATTACAGAGACCTCCAATGAGGTTCAATCGTTCTTGTTTATCTTAGTCCTTCCTGAAGCTATTTATATTTTCATCCCATAATTCCTCTGTTAGTGACGAATTTTAAGTCCCTAAAATGGCTGTATCAACTATCCTTTTCTATGTTCTATATTCTATATTCAATATTCTAAAACTAGCCCTTTTCCAACTTCAAGGGGGTACCCTTGAGTTCTACTATTCTGAGATTTGATAAAAAACTATGTATTTCCTTTCTTCTTATCCATAATGACCTTCTAAATTTAATCCTCTCTCTTTCAGCCTTTATCTTTCCTGGCTGAAGTCAGTTCTAATAAGGACCATCCTACCAAAAATTTCCTCCAGGTATACATATGTCCTAATTTTGTTCAAGGATAGTTTTCTGTTTTTGGTATCTCTCTTGATGCAATGAATGATATAGAGCATTCTGTGACTCAGGTGTTTTACAGATTTCATACTGACATGCCTCTGGACTCAGAATCAGAAAGATTTTTGCCAAATGATGGGACAAATTATGTCAAGTCAACAAGTAGTTACTAAACATTTAACTGGATGCCCAGCACTATGCTAAGTGCTGCCCTACATCCTCCTCCTGTACATATGTAGCACAACATACAGAACTTAGCAATAATTAAAGAAATTAATAGAAAACACAGTCAATATAGTTAAGGTAGCTAGTGTCACTAGCAGATGTTAAAACAGTGCAGTTACATGTAAGTATTTACCTACATCTTTTACATTAGAATTTCATGTAGTTAACCATAGTACACAAAACTATAATTCACTACACATGATCATAGTGCGAATGACAATGTTGCACATATAAAATAAAAACCACAAGCCTCTTGTAATAGATGACACATAGAGCATATTAAAGAGTTGGCTGCAGCAATCAGAAATGTGGCATACACGCTGTCTGTGTCACATAATAGCAGCCAGTCAGTCAGCTAACATTTCAGTGCGTTGTCTGCTGTGTGCCAGGTGGGAAGCGCCAGATCCAAAGACAAAAAAGTGCAATGGTGCTTGCCCTCGAAGAGCTTGTGCTCTAGGAAGGGAGATAACGCGCACACAAATGCCTCTTCCGGCCCTTCCCAGACTGTCCCCAGCCGATCCTTCCTTCCTTACTGTGCATTCCTTCCCACCCTGCACTCGGAGGTCTAGTCAAACTTACCTTCTCTCTCTTCCTCACATACTGGACTCTCATCTCCATGTCTTTGCCTCAGTTATTTCCCATGCCTCCGATGACTCCTTTACCTCCACTTTAGGAGATGGATGGAGAGAATATGGAGGAAGAAGAGAAGAAGGAGATTTGAGAGCTGACCATTTACCATCCCCTGGTGTCCCTTCTCAGGAGAGGCCTGTGTGCCTATTCTAAAGAGGTTGTCATTGCTCAGAATAGTAGAAACTATCATTTAAAAATTGCCTTCAATGCCAGTTTATGAGCTTTTCAAGAAAAAAGCCATCTTGTTCCTGGACATTAGGCTATCTTCAAAAGAAGGAAAGGGGAAAAGCGGCCACAGTTTGGTGTCCCTCATTCACAAGATTTGACTTTTGTAACTTTTGACTTATCCCGGAAATCACTTGCATCTCTAAAGGAGAAAACTTGGAGCCCACTACAGATGCCTTTCAGAAGCATGCCCAAGCTTGCTCACTTGTGGTTTCCAAATAGGATTTATAATTGTGAACAGCAGATGTGGCCCCTCCATAAAATAAGCAGATGGTCTTCTGGAAGATTATTTACAAAGGTTGTATTCTGTGGTTATCTGTCTATATCCTGACCATGTCTACTGAGCAGTCATGATACTAAATAGTCACATCTTAGATGTGTGTATGATTGATATTTCATATATGTATATATAACATATATGTTTATATATGTATTTTGATGCACACACATATTTCCAAAGGGACATTCTCAATTCTTGTGTGGCCTTTTGTAATATTAATGGAATGGGAAGATCTTCCCTGTCTATTAATAGGCTTATGTGACCACGTGTGTCCACTTTTCCCTTGAAACAGGAACCGTGTTCCCCAGTCTAAAGGTACACAGGTATTTCCATCACAGATGTCTTGCTGCTTTCACAGCTGTGACCATCCTGAGTCACATAGAATGCACTGGGGGAGAAACTTGCCTAAGGAGGAGCTTGCTTAGGGGGAAGTTTGCTTACAGGGTGCCTTGCTTATAAGAAGGCTTTCACACCTTTTGGTACTAAGCTAATTAGGCACTGAGTCATGAAGCTTGTGGTGCCTTCTGGCCCTGAGCCTATTGGTTGAAAACTATATATACTTGGAGGTTGGTATTTTACTTTGGGGGCTCGCTCATGAGAAGGACCTTTAGATTCCCTGAAGGGGACTCTGAGTAGACGTTTGTTAAGAGCTGCCTTCCCTCCGACTGCTCATGTTGGTGCTCTCCAGGTCTGATGGTGTACGTAGGTGGTTGTATTACTTTGTCTGTGGCATTCTTTCTTGGATACTCCCTTCTTTCTACTTATCTGTCTGTTAATTAAAGTAAGATTGTCAGCCCCCTTAAAGCTGTTTTTCCTTTAGAAAAGCAAATCAAAGAAGTCTAGCTAGCAGGCCGCCCTGTGTGCTAGTATGGTTGCTAATATACCTTTACCTAGGCAGTGAGACGTAGTTGGAAAGAAAGCTGGCCCAAGATTCAAGAAGAGCCAGCCTCGGATCCTGCCCTCACACACACTGTGGGAGTTCCTTAACATCTTGGTGTCACAGATGGCTTTCTAACACCAAAGGTTATGGAGCATTTGTCTGTCTGCCATAGTATGTGAAGTTTCTTCACTGTTGAAGTCACAGATTCAGTCCAAAAAAAGGTTAATATTGGCTTGACATTTTGTCTCTTTTTCTATATCATTGTGGCTTCTCTAACTTTCCAGAGTCATACAGTACCATGTCTAGTTATCAGATGTGACCCCTGCCTGGGAGCAGAGCTGGTATGCTTTTGCTATGGCTTGTTTCTACAATGACCACAATAGAGCAAAATTTATACTCTAAAAAAAGAGTATGTTGTATCCTTAAAATGATTTGGATTAGATATTCTGTTGAATGTTTTCTTGGCCATTGCTGTGGACAATTTGGCTGATGCTGAAAGTTTGAATACTGCTCAGAAAGAAGAAGCAGAGGAAAAGGAAAGAAAGAAGACTGCCAGGTAAATGGACTCAAGCCTAGAATTCTAGGTCCAGGGGAGAGGCAGCTGATCTGGGTGAATCTGACTAATGCCCCAGTCTCTGTGGTCTTGTTTCCTTATCTGTCAAAGTTGGGGTTAGAATAGGTGACCTCCAAGAATTGCCACTGAATCCTGACTGAAAGCTCAAGAGATATGACCATCTGGCATAAGCCATGGGAAAACCCCACTTATCTTGAAGTGATAGACCCCTGTCACTGGTCTGGGGACCATCAGGCTTAAGCCACAGGAAAACCCCAGTTACCCTGAAGTGGTAGACCTTGTCACTGGCCCTGCAGTGTGGTGAGTTCAAAGGGTGTTTGCTTCAGTTGTCTGGCATAATTGCAAATCAGGACTAAGAAAGCCAATTCTTAAACTGAAGTCCAATATTTTGGTTCCATGCCTCCAGACTTTAGCTTGGGATTTGAAATATTCTCATGTTGAAAGAATTGATGCAGATTGTTTTAGTATCATAAAATAAATGATCTGATAGGTGATATTTGTCTTTGGGATAGGAATTTCAATAAAATCTCCTTAATGAATCTAGCACATAGAGACTAGTAGAAAGTTCTGGGGTAAAGGAATGTCATTTTTTCATGGTAAATGTTGTTTCCAATCAAACCCTGTCTTTACATGTAGCAGTTTGCTTTTTGACATTTGTTTTGTGTTGTCTTCTCTGTAGAAAAGAGAGTCTGGAGAATAAAAAGAATGACAAGCCGGAAGTGAACCCAGTGGCCAACAGTGATCACAAGGTGTTTGTTCCAGAGTGTTCCTTTCCATTCCATTATGGTGGGCTGTGCTGTCGCTGGCCCACAGGGCCTCTAGGTAGTCAGTGCCCGTGTATGGTGGGTGCTGTTTATCACACCACCACTGTTTGTGGTTGAGGTGTCAAAGTGCAGTGAAGCCTTGATAAGTTAGGACCTGGAGTAGACTGTGTGACTGACTGTGACTTCCATGGCACCTGGCATTGGGTGATAAAACTGGTCATGGTCACTCTGAAGGGATAAGGGAAGGATTGCCAGCCTAGGGCTACTGCATCATGGAGCCAGAGCCTCAGCAGCTTGAGGAAAGGGTGGGAGATGAGAAGCACTCATTAATGCCTGATGTTTCCCAAGAAGATGCAGGTGGGATCAGATGGCTTTATGCAGCGAGTGCGCTCAGTCATTCTAGGGAGTTTCTTCCTTTTTATTTGGTCACTTTAAGCAAATACTTAATCACTCCAGTTGAGCATGACTTTATGGAGCTACATCTCTTCCTCTTTTGTCATGGGTGCAGAGATTACTTGAGAGTATTCTGGTTTTCCTGTCTTCCTATCCTCAGGGAAATATGTTCCCTCTCACCCAGGTCAGACAGGCCATATGGTTGTACTGTGACATGAATTTGAAGTAGAGCTGCTCCTCCTCATGCTAGACCTCCTTCCATTGCTACAGGTTATAATCGATGATTACAGAGGAGAGGATGAAGACAAGGACCCCTACCCACCTTGTGATGTCCCAGGTATGGTGCTGGCCTGAAAGAGGCATGGCTTTGCTTTGTTGACCCTGAGGTTCAGGCAGATTCCTGAGTAAACACTGAGATTTACTGTGGATATACCATTTTCTGTGACCATTTATGTCATCTGGATAGTGTGGTGCTCTTGGCTTCAATCCCCTTAGGGACCGGTTAACTTCACGCTTTTCTTTGGCCGCAGGCCTCAGTCCTAGCTTGGATCAGCCATCCTGCAAGTGGCCAGTAAGGGTGAAGTGGTTCTTACTGGGGAAGCACCCAGCATGTGTGCCCTTTGGTGTTGGATGGGGTTGTCACCTGTATGACCAGAGAGCAGTCTGTGTTTGACCACTGGACTTGACTCAGACAGTGGTAGAGGCAATATCTGCTTGAGCTTGACCCCTCTCTTGTCATTAGCCTTCCAGTCTGGCTTTCTTCTTGTTTGCTCTTGCCTCTAAGTGGAAAAGTAAGACTCTTGGTCAATCCAGTGGTTTGATCTCCTGCCTTCAAGATTCTTTAAAAGATATGCTTTCATTGTTGGAGTGCTCCTTCCACCATTACAGGACAGGAGTCTTCTGCCTAGGACAGTGCTTCATAATCTGCTGTGGCAAAAAAGGGGCAACAACTGCTGATCAGTCTTTCCTCCCATAGCTAAAGTGGGGCTCAGCCAGCACATGCAGCCCTATCTCCCTGGCCTTGCTAGCAGTGTAGGTCTAGTGAGAGCCCTTTCCCACTTTGTGGGAATGGCCTTTCAGAAGCCAGCATTATCATTCCACATGGAATCACTAGAGTGGGGACCTTGGGAGGTGCCCAACTGCAGAGACCTCTGGGATTCCCACTATCGACTTTTGTTGTAGCCCAAGGGAGGAATATCCCTATCCCCAGCTTCTCCTTGGAAAACAGAGCCATTGGTAATAAGCAGAGTCCAGCTGGATGCATTCAGTGTTATAGAATGAGAGGCTAAAATGTTCTCAAGGGGCCGTGTTTTCATACCCAAATGTTTTCCTTCTTTCCCTCCGTGGCCTAGGAAGTATTCATGATGTGTAGTGTGTTACATGCATATGTGTTTTAAGTTTCAGATTTGTCTTCATTATTATTTTAACTGAAAATGCAATGTTTTATTTCATGCCTGTAAAGACGTTTTTATTCAAAGTAGGTGAAGAGGAAGAGGAAGAAGAAGATGAGCCAGAGGTCCCTGCTGGTCCCCGCCCTCGTAGAATCTCAGAGCTAAATATGAAGGAGAAGATCATCCCCATTCCTGAAGGGAGTGCTTTCTTCATTTTTAGCAAAACAAATCCGTAAATATACCTTCTTTGGTGTCTTCATTTCACAGCTTTACTTATAAGCCAGTGTGGGAAGTTAGGCAAAAGTCACAGGAGAAATGGCTCCTCTGTTGTGGTGGAGGAGATGTTAGCTCAGTCCCCGGGGATGCTGGACTCCAGTCAGAGGACCTGGATTTGAGGCCCAGCTCCACTGTGTACTGCCTGTTTGATCCTGGGCAAACCACTTAACCGTTACTCTGTGCCTCAGTTTCCTCATCTGTAAAAGAGCCTCTGCTTGGCATTTAAAGCCCTGTAAAGCAGGATCCTTTTCTGTCCTTCCAAACTTCTTACACTCCCTATAGGCTTCACTCCAGCAAACTCTGCCTGCCTTGATGTTCCTTCCAGATGACCCTTTGTGACCTTGCACTGGCCGTGCCCCATGCTGGGATGCTCTCCCTTCTCATCTCCCCATCCTGGCCATGGGTAGAGGGCTGGGCCTGGAGTCAGGCAGATCTGGATTCACGGCCAGCCTGTGAGCTTGGGCAGGTCCCTCTGGCTGCCTCCATCTCCTCAGTTTAAAATGCGGGTGATAGGAGCATCTGCCCATTTAGCCCAGTGCCTGGCACATGTAGGCACTGTGTAAGGGCTGGTCATTATTATGACTGATCATGATGCTTTGTGGGAGGCATCTCCCTGACCTCTTTCCTCCTCTCTGCCCCAGGTCAGTACTTTGCCTTTGAGACCCTCTTTCATTTGTACGCTAGGGCTTGCATGTCCGTAGTTGCATGCATGTTTTTCTCCATTAAAATTTGAACTCCTTGAGGGTGGGGACCATGATCTTGCCTTTCTTTATAGCTTTAGTGCTTAGTGCAGTGCCTGGCACACAGTAGATGCTCATTAAATGCTTGGTAACTGAGGGGATAGGATGAAATGACCTTGAAAATCCCTTCTAGCTCTTGATCTTTGCTCTTGACGCCATCTCCCGTCCCCCCTTTGTCCCTTCATCACCTCCCCAGCTACAGACCTGAAGTGACAGGCTTGATGGGCTCCATGTCAGGGTAGAGAAGGAATCCCTGGGCTCTCCTTCCCTTTGCACCAAGCTGCGCCTGCGGAGATCTGGTCAGTGAGCAGCATCCCAGAGCATGGCCTCCTCCTCTGGCATGATTATTCTGAAATGATGCTCTTGCTAGCACATCCATCTAGAAACCAGGTGAACAGACTTTCCTGGTTGGGCTTCCTCAACAGCTCATGAGAATGTCAGGAGCTTGCTCTGTGTTGGAGAGAGACATCTCTGAAACATTCTCCTTCTCTGCCTCTACTTCAGTCTCAAATACAAAATGCTCTGGGGAGAGTTTGAAGTTGTTCCCAACCCGTCCCCCTCCCCTTTCTGGGTTTCTCACACTCTCCTCCTCCCTGGCTCCCCCACATCCTCTGCCCTCATGGTGTCACTGGCCTCCTTGCTATTCACACAACATACAGCGTCTCTGGACTCCAGGCATATTTATTGACTGTACCGTGTGCCTGCAGCGCTATGCCTCCAGGCTTCCTTGCTTCTCCTCAGGTCCTGGCTAAAATCCCACCTTCTATAGGAAGCCTTCCCAGCCTCCCTCTGTTGATTATTTCCATTTCATTGTGTCCAAAGCTGGTTTGCTATACTTGTTGCATGCTGTCTGTGGTCCTCAAGTGCAGGGATTGGCTTTTGCTTCTTTTTGTATCCTTGTAGCTTTGTGGATCATCTGCCACATAGTAGGCACTTCATAAAAGCAATCTTGGAGGTCAGCACACAGGTTGGGATTGAATTAGTAGATCTAAGAATCATCACAGAATTAGATCCACAGGAGCTGATGAGACAAGTGAGTGAAGTGGTATAAAGAAAGAAGAGAAGAGACCCCGGGCAGAGCCTTGGGGATGCTCGCGGTTCCTAAGTGTGAGCTGGCTGAAGACCCTGCAAGGGAAAATGAGGAAGAGTGATTAGACAGGTAGAAGAAAATGAAGAGAAAAGAGGGGGATCAACAACATTGGAAGCTGCGAGATCCAAATGAACGGAGATGAGCAAAGGCCCCTGGGTTTGGCATTTCAGAGATCATTGGTAACTCCGATCTATGGTACGAGAAGAGAAGAGGGCCCAGAGCAGAGCCTTGGGAGGCATCTGCAGTAATGGCCTGGCTGAATAGCCAGCAGTGCAGACTGTCAACGACCACCGGAATCCGGGGAGCTTCTGTGGGCATTGGCAGGCAGGAACCAGCGTGCCCTCACCTCATTATTGGATGGGTACAGAGATGTCTCATGGCACCTCTTTTCAAAAGGCAGAGACTGGTTTCTCAAGAGGCTGCTTGGCCAAGGGAGCAGAAGGCTGGACTTGGAGCGTCATGCCCTTATGGCCTGAGAGAAGCTATTCTTCATGTGTAACATAGGGTTAACAACGTTCGCATCACTGGCCATGCAGCCCAGTTGTTAGGAAAGCTTTTTGCAAAGCTTACGTCAAGTTGTAAATAAATGTGAGTTGTGAATCTTTGTAGGCCAGTGAACAGGTGGTAAAATCCTGTAAAATCCCCGTTATTAAAGTAAGGACTTGTAAGTACCGAGAAAGAAACAGGATCACTCTCAACCTCTGTGGCTTCCTTAAAAACAAATCGTGCCAGATTAATTTGGTGAGAACAGAATGATAATGCTGATAACGATATGGTTTGTGTTTCTGGCCCAGATATCTGCCTGAACAGGAAGCCCAGTGCCCCTATACTAACTCTCACAAGACTCTGAAATTCATTCCAGACCAAAGAATGATCAAGAAATCTAGTAAGAAACTAGAGTAAGTGATGTCCTCCACAGAGCTGCACAAAACTTCATTAAGAAGCCCATGCACAATAGGAAAGGGGGCCAGGGCCCACCGCCAAGCGCTGGCCTCCCAGCATCACCAGAGACTATCCAGGGACATGACAGGCTTTACAAATGTCTTCTTCTTTGATCCTCACAACAGCCCTGGGAGGTGGATATTATTATTATCCACATTTGGCAGATGGGGAAGCTGAGGCAGACAAGGTAAACGATTTGCCGAAAATCACACAGCTAGTATCTAAGGCAGGTTGTGAACCTAGGACTTCTTAACTCCAGGTCTAATACTCTCCCCACTATGCTATCTTACTGCCTACAGGATAGTGCAACCTGGAGAGCTCTATGTTCAGAGGTAACAAGAGTGAAAGGTTCACCAGAAAGCCATTCTCCCCCCCCCCCCCCCAACCCAGGATAGGGACCTTTGGAGTGATAGTGATCAGACTAGAACTTCCTAGGCCCAGGGACTCTCTGGTCCCAGCACTCCCTCCCAGCAGGCATCATAGAGGGCCCCAAACCCAAAGATGCAGGGGGACCTGACCCTGAGAGGTTGAAATCAAGGAATCCTGAAGGCCCAGGGTGAGGCTGAGCAGGCAGACCATGCCACCCATGGGTTTATGACCAAGAAGAACTTGCACTTCATCACTGAGTATCAAATAGATCTTTAATGGAATATATAATTTTCAAGCATTTCTGATTTAAAAAAAGAGACAACTAAAAACTTTAGAATTTAAACACAAGAATCTAGAGACACCTAGAAAGGCAAATTCATTTTAGCAATTGGAAGAGGACTATGTGAAGATTTAGTGCTGACCTCACGGTGAAAGAAATTTGTCCCTTCAAAGTGCACTGAAAGACACGCACACAGCCAAACTCACACGGAGACAAGCTGAGATGAAGAGGAGGGAGGTGAAGAGGGAATAGACAGGCAAAATAAACATCTTGATCCTGAAGAGGGGCTTAAAGGGGATGAGGGGAAGAGCTGAGTTCCGAGGGGGTGCCTTACATCACTTTTTAGTTGGCAGACAGCTGAACAAGTTGTGGTACGTAAATGGGATGCAATATTGTACCTGAAGAAAGGAAAAAAAGGAAATACCAGAGAGTCCTGAGGAGGAGGAAGCGATGCAGAGTGAAGTGAGCAGAAGCAGGAGAGTCAGTCCTATAAGAACAAGACTGCTGTAAAGAAAACGTTTGGAAGACCTCAGATCACTGCTCAGTGTCGTGACCCGCCTTAAACGCACAAGAGGGAAGTCCCAAAGGAAGGAGAGACAAGCAGGGAAGTTTCGGAAGTAGAACGCACAGTCTACTATATCCTTTTTAGTATTATTAGTAGTAGTAGTATTGCTTTTTGGAGAGGGGAAGCAGGACAGTTGGGGTTAAGTGACTTGCCCAAGGTCACACGGCTTGTAAGTGGTAAGTGTCAGAGGCTAGATTTGAACTCGGGTCCTCCTGACTCCAGGTCCAGGGCTCTATTCACTGCGCCACCTAGCCGCCCCTGTTATGTCCTTTTTAAAGCAAGCATTAAGATTGGGAGATGCCTGGTTTCCTGTAGATTCCTTTGGAATTGCACTTTGTTTTGGTGTGGAAGTTGAGGGTAATGCTTTTGAATTGATTGGGGCTGCTTTTCTAGCCATGTATCAGCTTGCTGGTCATTCGTCAAGGAACTTTGGTTTAGGGCGCTCAGGGTTCAGTGGGCTGTGTGACTCTTTGTTCCTTCTGCCTGGTTTTCCACGACGTTTGTGGCAGCAGCAGACGAGGCCACGTGGGGCTCAGAGTCTTCTTGTGTTTTCCCATGTTTCCTGGACTGCCGTGACCAAAGAAGCGGTCTTTCTGTGGCAGTCCTGTAAGGGTTGAGCCTCTCTCCAAGCTTTGGGAGGGGCAGGCCCATTCTTGACCCTTTTTACCGTATATTCTCTTGGAATAGGCATCAAGAACTCAGAGTCACCCCCATGCTCTGAGGAGACACCTGAGGAGGACGTCTGTGGCAAGTCAAACCCCGTAATCACAAATAACATTTAAAGCAAAATCTCTGCTAGTTGCGAGGCATAGTTGACACCGCTCAATTTTAGGGAGGTACAGGATTTGCAATCATTGTTTTAACTTTGTTGTGATGGGATTTCATTTCTTCCCTTTTCTAAAAGTAAGAACAACAGCTTATTCACCTGTCAGACAGAACTGTCTAGAAAAACCTTGTCCCACCTAACTTGTGAATACACCTTGGTCCTCTTGAGGTGGCGTCTGAAGTGACTGTTGTGTTTTCTTCCTCAGAATCCGAGTGGGCTGTCACAGACTTATCAATCACCACATCTTCACCAACCTCATCCTTGTCTTCATCATGCTCAGCAGTGCTTCTCTTGCCGCTGAAGACCCCATCCGAAGTCACTCCTTTCGGAATATCGTAAGGCAGCAAGTTTGTGGACTCGCTCTTGTACATGTGGATCGGGGGACTTCAGCATGGTGGCATTTTCTGCTCATTTTGCCAGACTATGTGGAGTTGTTTCAGTGTAGGGACATTAAAGCCATTCGTATTAAATTTTTATGCACCCTTTTGATGTAAGTGAATTAACATATGTTTGAGGTTTGTAGTATTATTTAAATGTAACCTTTATGCTAATTGGAATTAGTAGTTTTGCAAATTATTATTTAGAACTCCGAGGGAAAACCTGAATTCATGGTTTAATTTTCCCAAATGATTAGCTTATTTTGGAAAACCTTTTATACCTTAAATTGTTTATATTTAATTTTATGCCATATTACATAAGAGTTTGGAGTGGATGACACAAATGAGCCACTAAGTTTGCATTTTATAAACTTCTATAAAAGTTTCTTTTTCAACTTAACATCTTGAATTAGCCAAGTCCTCCTTTCCCAAATCATGAATTACCTAGGCCCCTTGCCTTCTCTTTCTCTCTCCTCATTCCCGATTCCAGCCTTTTGATAACCCCTCTTCAGGCCTTCAGACAGTGGAGGGCGAGAGCATGCATTTCCTTCAGTTCAGGGTGTTTTCTTGTAGGTCGTCCAGGGAGCCCTAGTCTTGCTGTGGCTCTTCAGGTCTCTGAGCCCTGTTAGGCACCATTGAGATGGGGGGTAGCACATTAGCTCTGTTGTGAAATGAGGCTTTAGGCTCCTCTTGTTGATGGGAAGGTCCATTCTACAACTAGTTATTCCCAAGGGCTTAGGTTTTCTGTCTTGAATCTCTTCTCTTCCACTAAGGGCTATGTTCCTTACACATTTGAGTTATGTTGGATCACAAAGAGCTGGTGTTCCACTCGTACATTTTTTTTTTGTGCTAGGAAAAAACTTTGTGCTTGAAACCAGTCCTGCCCTGACTGATCCTTCTTTAGATTTTTAGTTGAGCCAGGCCTTTGAACACATATACACATACCTCCTCATATGAAAGAGAGGTGTGGGTAAGATAGTCTGTTTTATAACCCATCACCCTTCCTCCTTCCACCTTGCACTGAGTACCCCCCACCAGTATTATGTTTCGTTTTCTGATTTTCATGAAAATAGATACTTGTGCTTGTCATAGTCCTGTGGGATCCTCACCACTCTGCTCTGCTTGGTGCCTCTTCTACTAATCCGATTCTTAGAGATTTGGAGTTAGTACAGGCTTCAGATCAGTGTTGCCCCAGAGTCCACAATCAAGAACACTGTGACAAGATGACGTTTTTCTGGCTATTCCAGCAATCTTGCTTTTGAAATTTGGAATATTATCCGGTTTATCAGATTCATATGATACCCTGTCTGCTGTGAGGGAGATAAAAAGCACTTAAAAAAAACCCATATTGTACATTGTCATTGTTGTAAAGATTATGACCTCTGGGCTTGAGCCTGATTTATACTTTATCATTTGGAAGACTGATAGTGTTTAGAGAAGACTATTGAGCCCTATTTATTAATATAAAACACATAGACAATTAGCCAAGTGACCTCAGTACACACATCTAGTGTGGACAAAAGAATGTTGTGTGGGCCAGACTTGCCAGATTCCAGCCTTTTGAGGGGGACAGTGGGAAGTTTGGGGAGTCCCTTGGCATGCTGTGCAGCCTTCCTCTCAAACTGCCCTTAGAAAATGTCTTTTCTGGCTCCTCACATTGCTGGGCTCTGCAGGTCTTGCCACTCCCATGGATGCACTTTTTTAAAAACTTGAGAAGTATCTCAGTGAGTGAAAAGGTAGAAAATAGAGCTCAACTGGAATTGAGTCCTAGAGCTCCTGGAATCCTCACTCTCCGGGCTTTCTGCTCCAGCTAGTCACCACTCTTCCTCTTGACCATCCCCATTCTTCTTGGGCTGATGCAAGTGTGAAATAGGGGATCGTGGGGAGAGACATTCAGGTATACTTAAATGTACTTTCTGTGGCCTGACCCATAAGGAAACAAGCTCCCAACGTTCCAAGGGGATTTAAAAAAGTCAGTGTCAGTAACATGACTTCTTAGAGAAAAAGCAAACTCCCTCTTCCACCCTCCCTCTCCCACTGTGGTCACTTCCTCTTACTGAAAATAGTGTTTTAAACATTGGCCTTTGCTTTATTTTAACATGAACAGCAAGGAACTGCCTCAGGGTTTGATCATAATATTAAAAAAAAAATTTAACGTGACTTTGCTCTGCAAAGTGAATGCATTTCTTGTGTCATAGAAAGAACATTGAATTGGCAAACCAGGAGACTCAGTTTCTCAACACAACAGATTTGCCTTGTGACTTTTGGCAAGTCATATCATTTCTCAGTTACAGTTGTGTGATGTGGTGGGGTTGGAGAACATGACCTTTAATGCCCTTGTAGCTCTGGGATTGGTGGACCAAAAAATTCTTACAGTGTCCCATGGGCAAATAATAAATATTTAAATTCTTGGGTATTTGAAGATTTTCTGATCTTGTGTGTTGTTAAATGCAGGAGCTTTCTTGGGTCCTAAAAGGTTTCCATATCTTACTATAAGAATACAAGAATGGTCATCATATGAAGAAATAGGTTTCTCATTCCTTGCTTCCTTAGGAGGAGCAGGAAATGTAGGCAGGGCTGCCAGCCTTCATTTGGTAGATAGGTCTGCATCATTTGTCTCTTTGCTGATGGAACAGTCACCCTAGACCAGTGGTTCTCAACCTTCCTAATGCCATGACCCTTTAATACAGTTCCTCATGTTGTGGTGACCCCCAACCATAAAATTATTTTCGTTGTTACTTCATAACTGTAATTTTGCTACTGTTATGAATCTGTCTGATATGCAGGATGTATTTAAATTGAACATAACCCACAGGTTGAGAACCACTGCATCCTAGACAATGTAATTCATCTGTAGTCTACTGTCTCCTGGTCAGCGGGGCTAGCGAGGGAATCCCTTCATCATTAGCTAACACTGTCAGAGAGCAGGGTCATGAGGAGGGTAGTTATTCTGGGGAACCTTATAAGCCCCACTCACATGTGAGGTTCCCTTGTCCTGGGAAGCTGAGAACGAAGGAGAAAGTCCAAGTCTCAGTCGAGTTAGTGCCGTTAATTATTTCCTTTGCTTTGCTCTAGCAGGCTGAGCCCAGTGAGGGCTGGGGAAGAGCACCTTGCACATGAGCACGCTCCCCATGTGGCCCCCAGTTAGCTGACTTCCTGGGCTGGGGCTGGGCGGTGGGAGGGGGCTGCATGGGGTGGTCTGTGACTCTCTGTCTGACTCCGGCCTGTTTTCCTCACTCTGCCGCCTGTTGTACCTTGCAGATACTGGGTTACTTTGACTATGCTTTCACAGCCATCTTTACTGTCGAAATCCTGTTAAAGGTAATGGCGTTTTCATCGATCCTTGCATGTGCCAAAGCAGCTTTCGCAATAATAGCTTCAATTTTGTGCTTGCTTTCCAGATGCTAGGTTACGCAGATTATGTCTTCACTGGTACTTTTGCATTTGAGATCGTTTTGAAGGTAACAGGTTTACCCAGCCGTGTGTTTAGAGGACGCTTATTCCTGGGTCACCTGCCCAGGAAGGATGCGTGAAGTGTTTTGTTTTGTTTGGGGTTTTGTTTTTTGTCTTCTCTACTCAAGCTAAACTTTTTTTAGTACCAGAACATATTCTGTAACAATTCCATTTGTTTTTATTTTATTTTATTTTTTGGAATTTGGAATGCATGTAGGAGCTACTTTGCTTTATGATATTAATGAGATCATTCATTTTGCTCCTTTAAAAAATGATGCTGTGCCAACTGCTGATATAGAATTCACTGTGTGTGAGCTTTCTTCTCTTCTGCTCTGACACGTAAAGGAAAACATCTTTTATGGAGGGAGCATTTCGTTTCTCATTTCTCTTGCTGGATTATATTTTCAGAGACTTAAAATAGTAAACTGCTATTTTCTTGCAACAGGATTTGCAAGATAACTTGGGTTTATTGATGTGTTAATATATTCTGCATCTGTTTTAAATATGGGCTCATTTTAAAAACCATCAAGGAAACATACATAGGACAGCTTAAATGTCTGGCCTTTGCATGACTACAAAGTTGGCATTGCCCCATGGAGTTTGTGTACTGATTGTGAGGGACGCCCTCCAAGAAGTACGCACAAAGGTCCCTTTTGACCTCCAGTGGAGAATTGGGAGTTGTCCATGACCCACTGGACAGCAGGCAGCACATTGTTTAGCTTAGGGCAACGTGGTTTGAAATGTGTTTCATGCCTCCTTCCAGCTGCAGACAGTGCAGGCTTTCCACAAGGAGCAGAGCCTCGGCCAAGTGACCCTTGGGTACCGAAGCCTTTCTTCTTCCATGAGAATCAGTAAACAAACTGTGAAGTTCTGAGTTTTAACCAAACCATGCTTTTTAAAGCCATTTTGTGTGTATCTTTTTAAAAACATATTATGTATTTCTATGAAATCCTGTTGATAACTTGGGCTGTTCACAAGATGACTTGTAAAGTAGAACTTGGCCCTGTGCCACAGTGCACTGGTTGGGGGAGGATGTATTGTATGGTGTTGCACAGGTTCACACTCTTCCGTGAGTACATCCCTTTTTCCCACCTTCCTTTGGATAATCTAATGAGCCCAATAACATCCATCTTTCTCCAAAGACACAGAATCTAGCAATCCTTCAGATCATCACTCAGAGTGACAATAATGGTTTATACTCTTGGAGATGAAGATGTGAAATGTTTGGGAGAGTGAGCCCAATGTATACCAATCCAAATTTTACTCTGGAAATTGTTTTTAAATAGGACACTGAGGTTAACTTCTTTCCCCCATAATTTGCCTCTTTGTCCTCAGCCTTGAAGACTGAAAAACTCCAACTAATCCTTTTTTTTTCTATATTATGAATTTTTCAGTTATCATGTGAACACAGTTACTCTGTGCTCATTTGACCAGGTTATTTTAAAAATACCCATAGTTTGTCAGTTCCTTCACAATTACTTGAAATGTAGGCATGTACAGCTGGTTCTTGACAGCAATGTGAAGTAGAACAAGCAAGTGGCCCACCTCAGTGTCTCAACTAACTCTCCTTTCTGAAGCAAGATAGCAGCCCATTGTGATGGAGCACCAGACTTGCGCTCTTGATCTGGAACTCTGGCATCCATGTAAATGTATATGCCCTATGGTCGGTGTATTCACACAACTACTTTTCTTTGGAGGAATGTAACTATTTACTCCTCAAAAATATCTTTCTTCTTCAACACCCCGTTGATATTGAACAAGAATTAGAAAAGATCTATTGGTCTGTGGAACTTTATGTTGTGCAAGCCTACAGTCAAGGAATTTCAAGGGACCAGTAGCCAAGGACGGCTCTGACTGGTTACCTTCCAAATATGCTGCTCCTGTCCTAACTTGAGCTCTCTTTTCATGGGCAATTGGTGAACCTCAGACTTCTCCTCACTCTTAACTTGGGTAGATATCATGCTGGATTTACTTTCATAGTCAAGCTCACATGATTGATACAATCCCCACTACTGGTCAGATTATGGAAACAGAAGGATTTTGAACATGTATGTGGGAGTGTGTTCATACCCAGTTGATATACTGGTTATGACTTTAAAGTCATGAGACTGATTTTCATGTGTGGTGTGTAAAACCCATTTCATTATAGTCAAATAGCCTACATGAATGTACTTGATTATGGGAGCCGGGGAGGGGGTGGTTTTAAGGTCCTGAGAGATTTCTAAGGGTTTTGAGAAAGGTGATGCAGGTTTCTTATGGATGTGGAGCCAGTGGCCAACAGTAAAATTCAGGCCCAGCTTTCTTTCTCCTTCCCAAATGAGAAAACTTGCAATTATTTATTAGTCTTTCAGGGGTCACTGACACCCAGCACCCTCCACATTTTGGTGGACTACCTATGCAAGAGGGACAACAAAAACAGACAGAATGTTGTCTCTCAAGAGGAATAATATTCATAATGTCAAATAAGGCCACTAATGAGAATTTAATCACCCATACTTGGAGGCACAAATTATTTCTTTTAAAACATTTTAGTTGTACCTTAACTTAACTATCCATGTACCCATATTCTTTCAATCCAAAGATGTCAGTTTAAAAACTCCTGACTTCCTTTGGTTTTATGTCATATTCATCATGTGAATGTTTACCAGATGATACATGCATACCCTCTTTAGGGGTCTTGTAAACAGCCCAAGTGGAGGTGCCTCTGGAGAAGGAGAGAAACATTAAATTACTTATAATTCTCTTTGTAGATGACAACCTTTGGAGCATTCCTTCACAAAGGGGCATTCTGTAGGAACTACTTCAACTTGCTGGACATGCTGGTTGTGGGTGTTTCCCTGGTATCATTTGGGATCCAGTAAGTAACCCAGTCACATCTCTATGTGTGTATGTGTGTGTGTGTATATGTGTGTGTACAAGTGTGTGCACATGTGTGTACGTGTGTGCATGTACACATGCACACTCAGTTACTTTGGAGGTTGAGACATCTTATCCATTCTTAATATTTTGGAAACACTAAAGTTTATAGGGGTTGGGTGAGGGAGAGAGTCCAATTCCATCAGTAGGTATCCATGAAACTTTGGGGATAGATAATTCTGGATGATGAATTTTAAGTATCCAATTTCTCAATCTGTTTAGCAACGGCTCGTGTTTCCTCATGTTATTCCTTGTGTTTGCTTGATTCTCTCCCTGCGTATTAGTTGATGGTGTCCGTGGTGTTAGGTTTACCCCTAGGAGGCCCTAGCTGGCTGATTGGGAAGTCTGCCCTGATAGATTACAAGGCGTCAGCCACCGTCATGCCTCTTTTGTCTGCTCGTGTTTTCAGTAGGGAGCAGCCATTGCCAGGCATCTTTTTTTCTGTACCTTGGGGGTGTTTCAAGCAGGAAGGAGGCTGGAGATCTTCAGCCTGAACTCTTCAGCATTGAAATACCCGTGAATCCTAGGGTAGAAATCACGTAATTTTCAGCCACATTTTCCTGCCCAAAATACCTGTGGCATTGAAGCACCCATTTACTAGCCTAGTTATTTTTATTTTTTTTTTTACTTAATATGAGATTCTTTATTAAATTTTTTTGAGTTACATCTTTTCTCCCCGTCTTTCCCCCGCCCACCACCCCAAAACAGCCATCCCAGTATTTCCCTCCTCCCCCAGTCTATTCTCTCCTATGTCACTTT
>CM053583.1:416419918-416449195 GCA_028627135.1 Pseudochirops cupreus | reverse complement strand
CTGACTTTAGTGGGAAGTATCTTTGTGTGCGTTTTGGAGTTCCAGGATTGGTTTAGCGTCCTATTTTATGGGTATTTTGGGGTGGCTGTGTGAGAGCTGCAATATGTTGCTGCTTCTACGCCGCCATCTTGGCTCCGCCCCCCTACTAGCCTAGTTATTAACACTCTCTCTCCTGCTCGTGATCCCAAGGAAACAAGTAAATAGAAAGGAATTCCTTCTTGTTAAAGGTTGAAAGCTTCTGTCTTGTAGACTCTAACCAGAGATGGGCAACATGCAGCCTTGAGGACACATGTGGCCGTCTAGGCCCTCAGGACTTCTAGGTCCTGAATCCAAACTCCCCTAAAGGGATTTGTTCTAGGAAGTTTGGATTTGGTCAAAGGGCTTGAGGACCTAGAGGAATAATACAGCCTTGAGGCTGTAGATTCCCCACCCCTGCTCTGAACGGTTTTGAAATTTAGATCCTTATCACCTTGTTTTTGGTGATACTAGTTTCTGCCAGTACCATAGTCTCAAAGAAATTAACTATAATGACTCTGGAGCAAATGGTGACTAATGCCACATTGAGAGAAGAAAAATATCAATTGAGGGGGTGGGGGTTTATTTAACTTTACTTTTTCAATGAACAGAAACCTATTTTCTCTCCTAGAACAATATCAAATTCATGAATTATGTTAAATCCATTATAATGACAGGTTAAGCGCACACAGTTCAGAAATGTTCAGGTGCTTCTGGATTTTCCAGGAATATGTGTTTAGCTGGGACGTCAAGGCCCACCAGAGGTATTACCAGGTTGCTGTGTTATACCAGGCTATTTTCCTGCCTTGTCTGCTGTCCTAGATATTATAGCAGTAAGCCAATAACTATTATAAGCCTAAAAGAATATAATATATTGGTGGGATAAGTCATATTTTGGGGGGTTTTATTCCTTTTTTTTTACCTTTCTTCTCTTAGCACAGTTCCCGGAACTACCTTAAAAAAGGTAGTTTTAACTGGCCTTGAGCCAATGAAATAGTACTACCTTTTGTGTCTCTCTATAAATGGTCTTTTACAAATGGGTCACCTCCATGGTGACAGATGAATGACATCTGACAAATCATGCTTTCTCCCATTTGTCTTTTCTCTAGATCAAGTGCTATCTCCGTTGTGAAGATTTTGAGAGTCTTAAGGGTCCTGAGGCCTCTCAGGGCCATCAACAGAGCAAAAGGACTTAAGGTTCTTATTCCTCTCCTCTTAAAATGTGTGGTTCTTTGGTATGTCTTTCCTTATGGTCCTGGCGTCTTCTAAGCCAGAGTGGGGCTAATTCCTATTGATTCAAAGTGAGTTATACTAATACAAGTGATCTAATTCAGTTTCTCTCCAGATAAAGCCTCTCTGCTAGTGGCATTCCCTCTGTGTAAGTGAGATGTTTTGCACGAAGATAAGGAGAAACTCATTTACCAAAAGTTGTTGGCACGTTGCTACCTAATTTGGGTCTATAGTGTCAATCAGATAGTCTTGAAAAAGAACAATGGGTGAAAACTTGGAAAAGAAAATGAAGTTTCATAAACATCCAAATATCTGCCAAGTTTTAACCCAGGAATCAATTGTAACAGCTGTCCGCCACGGACCACTTTAATCTGACCACGTGTTCTGTGCATCCAGTCCCACGTGATCCTGCACTCTCTCCCTTGTGCGTGTGAAGGAGCTGAGGCTCAGCTCCCTCTGCTCTTGGGCCCCCTATGCTTCCTCAGAGTCAGCCTTAGATAACGGACCGGACTGTCAAAGCAAAGTATCCATGTTCTCTTCTGTTGTCCCCTCTCTTCTCTCGCCAGCATGTGGTTCAGTGTGTCTTTGTTGCTATTCGAACCATAGGCAACATCATGATTGTCACTACCCTGCTCCAGTTCATGTTCGCCTGCATCGGCGTCCAGCTGTTCAAGGTAGGCTTGGGGACACTCCTCAGAGCGGGAAAGGATGAATAAATAAGTGCGTGCTGAGCATGGGGGATTCAGAGGGAAAGCAAGACAGTCCCTTCTCCCACACTCAGACTGATCTGGGAGCCAGCACTTTAAAGAAAGTTTAGCTGAGCTAAGATGTTCTGAGAGTGCAGTAATGGGATGAACACCAAGCACCCTAGATATATCGTTAAGGTGGCAGTACCAGGGGTAGTTGGTAAGGCCTAGTGGTTCTCCGTCTCATCAGAGGGAATGAAGTTGTTGATGCCCATCTCATCTAAGTTCTATGAGTCCTCATGAGGCTTGGGCTAAGGAAGAAGGTGGTAAGACTACTTCCCGAGGCCCATCTATCTAGGATGGGTTCTGGGATGTGCCAGGGGGCAGGTGGGAGGCAAGAAACATTAGGGCATCCTCAGTGGTGGTAGCTCTCCCTGCCACCCAGTTAACCAGGATTGGTTTTGGTATAGAGAGGGTAAGGAGTGGGCAAGGTGCCTCTGGTGATGGTTAGATCTTCGTTTTGTCGTTTTTCAAGGGCCTACATTTTCCTGTTCTCTTTGTATTTAGGGGAAATTCTACCGGTGCACGGATGAAGCCAAAAGTAACCCTGAAGAATGCAGGTGAGCAGCTGAAGGGACTGGAACCTTGGGAGGAAAAGGGAGAGAGAGTCTGAGGATAGCTTCAGAGACCATCCTAGACACTGACCATCTGCTAAAGGGGGTTGGCTGAACAGTCTCATTGCCTGGATGAGCCTGTCCTGTTAGCTGCTCACAGTGGGATGAGTTGGCACTAGCTCTGGAAGATGTGAGGGAATCACTTCTCTTATTATCTGTTATTGAGATAGAGTAAAATCTTTCGTTATATTGAAGATTCTTAACCTGGGGTCTCTGGGCTTGTTTTTTCATATTTTGATAACTCCTTCAATAGAATTGATTTCCTTTGTAATCCTGTGCATTGCATTGTATTTTATGCAGTAAAAAGCATGACTCTGGGAAGCAGCTCACCCATAGGCTTCAGCAGACAGCTCCTCAAGGGATCCAAGACAGAAACCAGTCAAGAACCTCTTGGAGGCATTAGATTCTCTTGAAGTATTTACTTTAAAGTCAGGAAGCATTTGAATAAGTCAAACCAGAAAGTGTTTAAGTGCTTACCTAGTTAGGCATTGGCTAAGAGCTTGGGTATACAGATAAAAGTAAAGTGAAAGATACTCCTTGTCCTCGGGGAGCTTACATTATAATAGAAGAAAAATACACATAAAAGGAAGCTGGAAAAAGTCAGGGTGAAGGGATGGGGAGAGAGAATGGGAGAAAGAAAGGAGACTGGACTGTCAGGAGTCGTCTAAAGAGGAAGGAGGGAATGAACATGGCTGGCCTGGGCACTTTCCTTGAAAGAGAGGTCCAATCAGAAAAAAGGGCCAAGAGGAGAAGGGATCTTCTAGGGTGAGAAGGCTGGTGGGTTACCATGAAAAAGAAGGGGGGAGCCCAAAGTGGAATGGAGGGGAAGCTTTTCTGAATGGTTACCCAACTTTCCCCTCTTCCTTTGTTCCACCCTCTCTCTGTAGGGCACTTGTGTGTTCTCCAGGGTGCAGGAGAGGCCAGGAGGAATTCTGCATGTTCAGCTTGAGGCAGATTTTCAATTGTGCTGAGAGTTGTAAAGGGAGATGACCAACCATTGGCTAATGACTGGGTGCTTCCTCTGCATCATTGTACCCTCCTGTTGACCGTAGTCACATCTAATTCACTCACTCCTCTGTTTGCTCTCTTTCTTAAAAATTGTTTTTTTGTTATAAACTTAACAGATATCCATAAACATGAACCGTTAAGTTTGCAAGGACTCAAAAAGAGGGTGTATGTGGTACTCTGAACCTCTGTGTAGTCTATTTATTTGTTAAATGTCAACTAAGTTTAACAGAATAAACAAGCAGGGCAGTTTTGTGACTGTGTCACTTTTGAAATTCCTTCTCTTTCTTTTCAGTGAAGAGTTCTCTCAGGTTCCAGGTACTAAGAGAGCTTTCCCTAGAAAAGGGAGAGGGGGATATTGCTAGCGTAAAGTAAAGCTCCAAATGGATCTGGTATTCGAACAAAGAGTAGACCAACATATAGCAGGATTCACTTTCCATTTCAATTAATCAACAAACACTCATTTTATGGTAAGGTAGAATACAGACATTTTCCTTTATTTAGGCTTTTGACTCAGAAATGTCTTCCTCCTTAAATCCCAGAGCTTGAGTAGAAGATGATGACTCTGAATTCCATCCTGACTTTGTAGAGATGCCAGAGTAAGCAAGGAACATTTAATATGTGACTCAGGCTGGGGTTTTCAAAGTAACCTCTTTTGGAGCAAAAACACTGGTAGATTATTCAGTTTCCTCCTTCATGAGAACAGAAATTGGGTAAGCCTTTGTTGTGGTCTTTGCAGCAGCTGGTTGATGGTAGTTGTGCTGTTGAGGCCAAAGCTAAATGTTCAATGCTCAGCCCCAGCCTGCCCCACATGGTGCAGTCAACTCACACAAGTGTGTCATTGGCCATCAGGGCTCTGAATAAACATGTGAATCACTGAGCCAGACCCATCCCCACCACTCAGAGCACCTATCCTCCTGATTCTGCATCTAGAGCAGTATTCCTATCTCTCCCTCTTGTTTTTAAGGAGTTGTTTTTGCTTCTCAAGGGCAAGTACTATTTCTTGTTCCTTTCATTTTCCCTACATTGCTTTATTTTATTCTTTATTGCATAGTTGTTCACATAAATGTGAAATGTTTATGTTGTGGTAGTTTTGGGTTTGGTTTGGTTTCCATTTTGAGGGTGAGGACTAAAAAGTACTGTCAGAAAACTTGAAAGTCATTGGATTATAGATTTAGGGTTGGAAGGCATCTGCTTCTAGTCATCCAGTTTCAACTCATTTTTTAGATGAATCATACAAAGAGCTAACATTTACATAAGTGTTTTATATAGGGCATCTCATTGGAGCTTTACCACAACTCTGTGAGGTAGATGCTATTATCTGTGTTTTATAGATTAAGAAAGATACCCAAAGAGGTGAAATGACCTCAAGTATGAAAGCTATTGAGACCAAGTCTTAGAACCATAGAGTAAACAGGTACTTAGAGAGATGTCAGAACCACTCCAGAAAGGAGAAGAAGAAGCAGGCCAAAGGATGGCCTCAACTCTGTGGGCTGGTTAAGGAGAATGGGAACAGTGGACAAGAAGTTCCACATTTAATGTAGTCTTTGCCTTTCACAAGTGGATTCATGAAGATTCCCATTTGGTTTTTGTCTTCCTGCAGGGGACTCTTTATCCTTTACAAAGATGGGGATGTTAATAGCCCAATGGTTCGGGAAAGAGTTTGGCAAAATAGTGATTTCAACTTTGACAATGTCCTTTCAGCTATGATGGCTCTTTTCACAGTCTCCACATTTGAAGGATGGCCTGCGTAAGTATTGATTCACATGTGACTTCTTCTGTTAATTGGCCCCAGGATCCATACTTAACCCATTTAAAAAATTTTCATGAACTCAGTCACCTGCTCCTCCCCCTGTGTCGCCTCATCAGCAAGAATTGCCTCTTTTTTTCACTTTCTTCCCCATGATATTTTGGAGGTCTTTATTCATAAGACAAGGATTTTTTGGCCCTTTAGGACCTAAGACAGCTATTAAGAGGTCCATTTGTTGATACAGAGCAATAAGACCAGAAGAAGGAATTGAGGGAATAAGCAAGGGCAAAGAGGAGACAAAATAACCATTTTTTGCAGATGATGGGATGGTTTACTTGGAAAAGAAGAGAGTCAATTCAAAAATTAATAACTTTATCCAGGTTTCAGGATGCGAAACAAATAATCATCCAATTTTCTATATGTTACCAACAAAACCCTACAGAGACAGAAAGAGAAATTCCATTAAAAACCACTACAGAATATATAAACATGTAGAAATGTACCTACCAAGACACATCAGAACTATAGAAATATAACTACAGTATACTTCTTACAGAAATAAAGACAGATATAAATACAGAAATATTAATTGTTTGTGTGTAGGGTGAGCCAACATAATAAAATGATAGTACCACTAAAATTTATTTATTTATTCAGTGCCACAACAACCAGACTACCAAAGGATTACTCTGTAGAGCTAGAAAAAATCATGAGATTCATATGGGGGAACAAAAGGTCAAGAACATTAAAGAAAACAATGAAAAGAGTATAAAGGAAGGGGCCTCACAGAACCGCGCCAGAGCTGAGGGCGGCCTCAGGACCGGTCAGTCCTGGGTCAGGCGGAGAGGCGGCGATCAGGGGGGCGCATAGCAGAGTAAACATAAGATCCCAGGGATGACTCCCTGTTCAAGAAAGGCCGTTCATCCATTTTGTACGTGGAAATACAGATTGTATCTGATGGGGAGTTCAGTGTTTTAAAAAATAAAAGTTAGGTCAATAAAAAAGAGACTTATCTATTGCCGCCTCTGCTTCTCAGGCTTCTGGGATCCGATCCCCTTGGGAAGGGGGAGATATGGGAGGCACTTGGAAAGATGTTGAAGCTACTGCTCCATTCATCCCTAATAGTAAAGAGGTTAACATTTTCTAGAGAAAGCTTCAGTAGTGTCCCATGTGTCTGACCAGTTTGCTTTCTTAAGGGCAAGGCTCTCTATCCTTCCTCGTGTGTCTTCACACACTGACACGGTACTGACCACGTATACAGTGCTAGCTGTGTACAAGATGCTGGACCAGGTATACTGTGCTAGGCCAAGTACACTGCACTGAGTCAGGTACACTGCTGGTTATGTATGCTTGCTGTGTCAGGTACATGGTGCTGGACCAGCTATACTGCTTGACCATCTGAGCAGAGTGCTTGTCTCACCAGCATCAGTTCATATAAGTCATTCCACATTTTTCTGAAATTCATAATTTCTTATAGCACCATAGTATGCCACTACATTCATATACCACAGCTTTTTTTTTTACATATACCACAACTTGTTCAACCATTACGCAATTGATGGACATCCCCTCAATTTCCAATTCTTGGCTACCGCAGAAAGAGCTGCTATAAATATTTTTATACGTGTGGGTCCTTTCCCCCTTTTTATGATCTTTTTGGGATATAGCCCTAGTAGTGATATTGCTGGGTCAAAGGATATGCACCTTTTTAGAGCTCTTTGGGCATAGTTCCAAATTGCTTTCAAGGATGGTTGGATCAGCTCACAGCTCCACCAACAATGAATTAGTGTTCCAGATTTCCCACATCTTCTCCAGCATTTATCATTTGCCTCTTTTGTCATGTTAGCCAGTCTGATAGGTGTAAAACAGAGACTTTTGTTAGTCCAAAGTCACAGAGTTCATCTCCCATCACACTCCCTCCTCTTCACATACATTCACACATAAGGGCTACATGACACTTTTAAAAATTAAAATTATAGCTGAAGAATGCTGTAGAACTCTTTAATCCATTGGAGACAGACTGGGATGTCACAGAATACTGTGGGGCAGGGAAAAGAGTACTGTATCTTGAACCAAAGAACTTATCAGGTAGCTTCCTGACTCTGCCTGTTAGTGTCTATATGATATTTGGCAAGTCGCTTAACCTCATTGGGTCTCAGTGTTCCTCATTCATAAAATGAAGGCACTGGATGAGATGTTCTTTGAGGAATCTTCTGGTTCTAAACTCTCTGATCCATGATCAGATATTTACTTAGAACTTCAGAAATGCAAGAAATTGTATGAGGTATTTGCGAGAGACAAAGGAGTGGAAATTCCAGTTCCTCTCCCCAAACAGTTTCCAGTCTACTTGAAAAGGCAAGACACACTCAAAATAAATAAATAAAGGCATGAGTGAACAAATGATCACATGTTAAGAAAGTATTATTATGTCACAAGAAAGGATGAATATGAAGGATTCAGAGAAAACAAGGAAGAAATTGGGAAGAATTGATTATCATACAAAGTAAAGTGAGGACTGAGAAAATAGCTTATTTAGTGGCCATGATAATGAGAAGGAAAACAGCTCCAAAAGGCTTGAGAACTTGGACCCGTGCAAGACCCATCGTGGCTCAGAAGATCGCTGCTGAAGCACGATTCCAGACTCTTGGCAAAGACTAGAGGCACAAAACGAGAGGCTTGTTTTCAGACGTTGTCAACAAATGCATTCATCTGGCTTGACCGTCCTTGTTTGCTGCAAGATAGGGCTTTTCTGGGGGTGGGAGAAAGAGTTAGCTGGGGAAGGAAAGAAGTAAGACTCGATGAAAGTTTTAAAATACACAGAATAGAGAAGGAAGTTCAAAAGGTGCCCCAGACAAGTTGGAACAAATGTGTTAAATTACATCTGCATTAAAAAAAAATCCTAAGTGTTTAGAAACTCATGGTTTCCTATATAATCTTCTTGTTCTGTTTTTTTCTATATTTAAAATTTTAAGTTCATTATAAAGAAATTAATGAACTCATCAAATAAAACAGTACATGCTAACTCCTAGAGGAATTTGGAGGAGGGAACTCGCTGGTTTCCTGGTGCCTGGCAACAGGAAAAACCCCAAGGGGCTGGAACTATGAAGGAGTCCCTGGCCCTGTTTTTTATACATGTGTATGTTTTCAGGTTATTGTATAAAGCCATTGACTCCAATGGAGAGAACGTCGGTCCGATCTATAACTATCGGGTGGAGATTTCCATCTTCTTCATCATCTACATCATCATTGTGGCCTTCTTCATGATGAACATCTTTGTGGGCTTTGTGATTGTCACCTTTCAGGAGCAGGGAGAGAAAGAGTACAAGAACTGCGAATTGGACAAGAATCAGGTTAGCAGGCTACCCCCTGGGGGTTCCTGTAGGGAGGGGCGCCCAGCTGGCCTCCCCCGAGCCCCAGGAGAGGGTGTCATCTGTCCAGCCATACCGCTTCTACAAGGCGGCTTCAGAGAGGATGCTGAGCAGGGACGGGGCTTCCTCCCTCCCCTGTGTTTGAGGAGTGACTCTGTGAGGCAGGGCTGCTTTCGAGGCCCTCTGCTGCTGCATAATTAGTGGTTATGCTCACAGGTTACTTGGATTGATGTGTCTCTCCCTTCTTAGGCCAACTTATGGGGAGAGGAGAAATATTTACTCTTCCCTAACATGTGTCACCTTCCAGGGTCTCAGGCTTCCCATCTGAAAAATGAATGTTGGGTGAGTTGATATGAGAAGCCCTTTCCAGCCCTAGATCAGTGGTCCTGGGGTAGACTTTAAAAATTAAAGGGGAGCTTTCATAGGATCACAGATTTAGATCTTCAGTGGATCTTAGTGATCAGCTAGACCAGACTCTTATCTTACAGAGGAGGAAACTCAGACCCAGACATCTGGGTGACCCAGTGGTTAGAACACTGCACCTAGATTTCAGTTCAAATCCAGCCTCAGATACTTGCCAGCTGGGTGACTCTGGAAAGTTAGCCTCTAAAATGGGCATAAAAATAGTACCCACCTCCCAGGATTGCTGTGAGTATAAAACGAGATGAAATTTGCAAGGGATTTTGCAAACCTTACAGTGCTATGTCATTGTTGTTATTATCCAGAGTCATACAGGTGTGTCACAGCCCAGCGGTAGAACCCAGGCTCCCTGATTCAAGGTCTAACACCCAGGATGCCTGTCAGCATCATTGATTCTGGCCGCTGGGGAAAGCTTAAGAAAAGTTGTTTCTGCTTCATTGTATTGTTTTGAGTTACAGGTGCTTCCTAGGAGCATTAGCCTCTTGATGCAAACCAGAGGGATTCTTTCACAAAGTCTGCTCATGCTACCAGAGGCCAGGACTGAGAGTCAGAGACAGGCAGGCCAAGGCCTACACAGGGTCAGTCCCCAGGGGTCAAGGGTCTTGTTAGGAAGATATTGAAGAGTTAGTTTGTTCTTAAGGGCTCTGGAGCATCAAAACACTGAACATATATTGAAGATCGGATAGTGTAATGGCTCCATAGTCATGGAGGAAATGCAGAGGTCAATGAGACCAGACAACATATGCATCAGAGTTGAGAAAGAGCACGTGAGGAGGGGAGACAAGGCATGGGCTGCCCTAAGGCACAATCTGTCTGAAGCCAGGGCTGCCTGCTTCTGTTCCCCCGGCCACTGACCATGCTAAAAAGGACATTTTATGTGACATGATCCCAACCCCTGTGGTGACCATGGCCTGGATAAAGCATGTCCCCGTGGGATGTGTTTGCCCAGAAGACATGCCCAAGTGTCCTAGCCAGTTTTGTTCCCAAATTTGCGTTCCCTCAATGGCTTGCTGCTTGCATTGTGGAGAGGCAGGAATCATCCCTGCAGAGCTGCAGGGCCTCTCACCTCTCTAGGTAAGGAAACTCCCAGAATTACATTCTTGCTCTTTCCTGCTTTTGCAGCGTCAGTGTGTCGAATATGCCTTGAAAGCCCGGCCCCTGCGGAGATACATTCCCAAAAATCCCTACCAGTACAAGTTCTGGTATGTGGTGAACTCCTCCCCCTTCGAGTACATGATGTTCGTCCTCATCATGCTCAACACCTTGTGCTTGGCCATGCAGGTAAGGAAGTCCTTTGGGAGGGGCCAGGCCAGCATGTCTCCCACTGCCTTAGAACATGGTAGACAAGTAAGCAAACAAGGATGAAGGAGAGATGATCCTTTGGCCAGAGACTCTTTGGTGGGGAGTGTTTTGTAAAGGGAGCATAGGCAGCACCACCATTTAGCCTGTGTATGTCAAAAATTTTTGTATCTGTGTGCCTAAACCCGTGCTGTGGAGGGTGGCAGGTACAACAACTTATAACACCTCCCCTGGCTCTTCGGAGGTGACTGTTACAGGGCAGGGGGCAGGGGCAAGGTATAGGATGAGCAGAATAAGTGACATACGGGGTGGGAAGCGAGAGGGGAAAAAAACGAAGATCAGATAAGACACTGAATATTTTTGAATGCAAACTCTCCTTTTGCCTGGGGAGATAAGGGAGGAGGTGGCCTTTGACACTTTATGATGAAGTGTATCCTAGTGCCTTACATGAAAATTGAGAACCCCAATGTATGGAAGAAATAAGTTCTCCTGAATTATTCAAGATTTCCTGGAATTTAAGGTTGCTTGATTTTCAGAGCAGACATTTCCAAAAGTAGAACAATAAACTGGCCAAGTGATGACCTCCTTGTGCCTTGTGAATTATGTGTGTAATGACCTTTGTTTCTTCCTCCTTCCCTGGCGGATCTGTCTCTGGGACATGTTCTTAAGTAAAGGGAAAAAAAAACTTTGATGATGATCCAGAACTGACATTATGTATGCTTTCAAGTCTGCAGAGCAAATACACCCCATCTCCTCTGTTTGCCAGAATACCGGCTTGAGGGAGGTACCAGAGATATGATTAGTCCCATTTTGTGGAAGAAGAATCTCTGGCTCAGAAATAAGGGACTGGCCTGTGCTCAGCACAGCTAGTGTCAGAGAGAAGATTCAAACCCAGATCCTCCTGACTCCAAGTTCAGCATTGTGTTGGAAAGGCACAATGCTTTGGAATATCTGAAATTATAGGAAAAGAGAGGCCTAAGGAAGAACAGGCAGTTAGGAATTTAAGGGAGAGTCTTTATTTATTAGACAGAGAACCTGCATACCCCCAATACAGAATTGTTCCTAACTTAAGCCCAGGTTCTGCCTTTTTTGTGGTCCCTGTTTTCTCCTTAAAGTGTGGTACCTGGAACTGGGGATATCTTCCTTCAAAAGAAGCAGAAACTCCTTACATCCTGATAAGAGAAATTGACCATTGAATGTTGTCGGGATTCCAGCTTTCAACATCAGCCTTCCTAACAAGTGGACTAGCTTGTCCTACCCCAGTCCCAGCTCGTCTCAGGCCAAAGGCTCGAGTGTTTGCCCTGTGTGGCCATAGCATACTGTATATTTCTTCCTGATGTTTCAGAAATGCGAGGCCAGAGCCTTCTGTGTTCCTTCCATGTCTCAGATTCAGGCATCCACAGTGTCTAAAGAGTTTGTGTCTTCTAATGACCTTTTATTTTATTATGAATAAGTAATACACAGTGATTACATTATAGGAAACTGCTTACATTTTCACCCACAGCATTACGAACAGTCTAAGATTTTCAATGATGCCATGGATATCCTGAATATGGTCTTCACAGGAGTGTTCACTGTGGAGATGGTCTTGAAAGTCATTGCATTCAAGCCGAAGGTAAGGCTCCGAACCCAGTTACTTTAGGCTATCACCACATCAAATGGGAATGACTTCAGCTTCCTGTTAGTGTTGTGTTATTGAATAATCATGAGTCATTCCAGTATCTAACTGTGTTATCTCTTTAGAACATTAAAATCTGATTATGGCAGTTTTTTACCTACTAGAAAACGAGGCTTGAGAAAACAAAACCTTATAAAGCAATTCTGAGAAAAGGCAGGAGGAAGGAAGATTTGGGGAGCTACAGAGAGATGATTTTGCTATAAACTTGATTTGTCTTCCCTAAAAAAATATTTATCACCTTGTCTCCTGTGTATTTTACCCTATCCGTCAAGCAATGAATTTAAGGTTTAAATGTGTATATCTTTGTTACCCAACAAGAATAATTGAGTATTAATGTCACTGGCTTATCCCTTGCCCAGGTCAGAGGCAACAGTCCCAGCATCACTGTGACCTCATTGTTCTGATTACCATGGCAGACTTCTGCTTCTACAGTCATAGTATAGGAGATGCCAGAATACAACAGACTGTCTTAAAGTCTGCTTTTTGGGTTGGTTTGTTAACAATAAAAATTCATAAAATGTTCTATGGAAGGAAGGCACATCAGACAGTGAAACAAATGAAATTCTGCCTTAGAATAAATTAGAAGACTGAGAATGTTGTTAGTTCCCATTAACATTCCCCACAAGGGACTGATTCTTCACCCAGAAATGTGTTCTTGAGCACTGACCCCTCACTGTGTCCTGGGTAGTAAGGCATAGAGCAAATGGTAGCTGGAATACTGATGACCAAACCTCCCATTGTCTTCACAGCCCCAGGGGATGGCCTGCATTACAAAATGGCAGTGGGTTACCCAATTTTTCAGCATGTGGAAAATCTGACTGATGAGACTCAGTTATTACATTGGTTGTAATTAAATGAATGACTTTGCAGATTCCAGTTACGTGGCAGTCTAATTCAAACCTATTCCTTCCTTCACCTTGAATTAATTTCTTTGCAATCTTATATCAGATTTTTATGGACCAAAAGAAAGAACACTTGTAAGTTCATCAACGTGGGTGATTGCAGTGGGCCCGATTTGGCAGTTTATGCATGACTGGATTAATGTACTGTGACTTGTCCATATATAAATATATATACATTTCCTTCTTTTCCAAATTCATCTTAATTTACTTTGAGATTTTGGTTTGTTCACTCCTCTCATCCTGCCCCACTCTTATTATTTTGAACAATATTTGTCTATGCTGATGGAAAAGATTGGCCAACTAATTATGTTAAATGGCTATTAGAATTTGGTGGGAAGATTTCCAGAGTGGTTCACTGAATTGTTAGGTTTTTAGTGTCATTTTTTCCTAAAGGTTGCCACAAATAGAGCAGAAACTTCTGTCTGTTTGCCGGAAATGTACACAGTCCTTTGCTCCCTTCCCCTGATTGTCCTTTCCTCCTCTGAAGAGTTCAGTGGTGTGAGAGTGGGTGCTGAGAATA
This sequence comes from Pseudochirops cupreus, assembly GCA_028627135.1. NCBI lineage: Eukaryota > Metazoa > Chordata > Mammalia > Diprotodontia > Pseudocheiridae > Pseudochirops > Pseudochirops cupreus. The sequence continues at coordinate 416,435,648 of CM053583.1, read as the reverse complement.
ATGAGTAGCTAATTTACAATCAGTACAAAGATAGCAGATGCTTATATTAGGGGATTTCCCTAGAAATTGTACTGATTGGAAGTTTTTAACTCAGCAAGATCATTTAATAGCACTAAGTAACTCCAAATTATTATCAGAAATCGTTGTCCCTAAACTGTACCCCTATGACAGGAATCTTTGACAGGCGAGACATTATTAAGCAAAATTGGTTGTGTGATCCAAGCAGGCAAAGATGCTGTTGCTTTTTTGCCCATTTGTCCTCTTTGATGTTAAGCCAAACCCAAATTTAGAAAGAGAGAAAGACTCAACTCTGGGCCTGCTAATATGGCAGCCATGCTGGAAGATGCAGAATTTTGCTTAAAGTATAGATGTAGATCTCCAGGGACAGATTTGTTCCCAGAGTTGATGGACCTCTTAGGGGAAAGGGCTTTCTAACCCCTCCCCCAAAACAACAACCACCATAACCGCAGCTACCTGGGTTAGTAGCTCAGCAGGACTTCCCTCTGATCGCTGCCTCAGAGATCTGGGGTTTCAGCTACATCCCACCACCTCAGCTGTATCTTAGTCATTTTTATGACCTGCAGCCTGCAAACTGTGGAAAATGCTTGCTAACTTGGTGACCAGCCCTCCAGTCTGTCACCAGTCCTGTGCTCAAAGACTTCTCAATTGGAGTAGAACCTACCAGAACTCTCACTTCACTCACCTCATCTTGAGAACCTAGATTCATTTCCAAGCCACCACGAACCGTGAGCTTGTCTGATAACCAGCTTCATGATGAGGAAGCAATTCTCCTGAAGGTTCTAATGGCTTTGTAAGCTCCATGTGAATCGTCAGTGTGATGTGGCAGTCCATGGGGCAGATGTAACCTTGGACTGCATTAAGAAACACAATCCAGGACTGTCAAGGTGATAGTCCCTGCTCTTCTCAGCCCTGGCCAGACCATCATGACAGCATTGTGCTCAGTTGTGTGTGCCTTGTTTTAGGAGAAATCCTCATCATCTGGAAAGTAGGCAGAAGAGACCCAGCAGGCTAGTGAAGGGCCTGGAGAGCATGACATAGGGGGATCTGTGGAAGGAACTAGGGGGATGTGTAGCCTGTAGAAAGGAAGATTTAGAGGGACATGATAATTGTCTTGAAGTATTTAAAGGACAGTAACATGGCAGAGGGGCTAGATGGGAGTTCATTCTCTGTTTTGCATTTGGGATTAACCTCTTGCATTTGGTTTTTCTGTTTTGTTTTTTTTTTTAACTGGGGGTCATAATCCAGATGATAGAGATTTGGAGAGGAAAAATCCCTAAACTCCCACCCACCTTGGCCACACTCACCAGTCATTGATATGGTCCAGTGGTGACTTTTTTAGGGCTTTAGGGTTTAGGGCAATAAGGCTTGGCAGAGATTGGGCTATTACACTGCATTTAGCTACATGGCATTTTATGGGCTAAACCAGGGCTGAGTAGCCTAAGGTGCAATCCTTCTTTGGGGATATAGGCAGCATCTGTAATCTCTGCTCACAGCCTCACAGGTAATGACATCAGCCACATTTATTCAAGAGCAGTAGCCTCCAGCAGGCTGCTCCTTCGTATTGGGAGGCACAAACCCTGAGTGTCCTCTGGAGCAGTACCCAAAATACAGCCAAGATTGTGGGGCAGCACAGGCATGAGGGAGGGGAAAAGGCATTGTTCTGCTGCCACAAAGCACTGTATTTCTGTTTTCTTGTCCACGACTGGAGCTTCTGGTGTCATTCTTTGGTCATCATAGTGTCCTAGAAATATCATAGGATCTTTTGTTCAAGTGGGAATTTATTTACTAAGAGATGGTACTACTTTATGTACTTAAATTCAACAAACACTTATTAAGCACCTACTGTATGCAAGCCAATCTGTTAGGTTTTGTTGAGACAAATGCAGAACATAGCCCCTTGTCTCATGGGACCTATTCTCCCCTGGGAGGATGTGACATGTACCACAAGTAGGTACAAAGTCTTGGCAAGAATGTCATGCCAGAGCAACAACAACCAGGTTGAGCACTCCCAAGGCAGGGACAGCTGGTCAGTCAACAAGCACTGATGAAGGGGCTAAGTGCCAGAGATACAAAGAAAATGAATTAATGGCTCTTGCCTTCAAGGAGCTTATGTTCTAATGGAGGCTATAAAGGTGCATGCCACAAGAGCGCGTGGAAGACATGAACAGAGAAGAAGGACGATGATGTCAGTGGAGAAGATCTTAACAATGTGTTTCTGTGCGTTTGTGTGGAGGGGCTAGGGGAGAGCAGGAAAGGCCTCTTGCAGAGGGAGGAAATTTGAGCTGAATCTTGCAGGAAGCTGGAGAAGCTAAGGGATGGAAGGGAGGGTCAGTCAAGGCCTGGGTATATAGGCAGCAGATGGAATGTCATAGATAGGGAACCTTCAAGGAGGCTAAGTTGACTGAAATGTGGTGTTAGGGAAGGTGAAGTATAGGAAATAAGACTGGAAAATGTATGGATGGATTTCAATGGCAGGTTGAAGCTATTGGGCAGTAGGGAGCTACTGAAAATTGTTTAATGAGGAGACACTGTCTTCTTGTGAAAGAGTAGAGCAAGGAATACTGAGTGTGACAAAGCTGAGCTTCCCCATAGGCTTTCTTTCTGAGCCAAGCTGAAGGAAACCATTAGGAGAGCTTGGATCTTGCATCATTCTTATGAAGATATAGTTTGGAAATAACTTCGCAAACCTTAAAATATATAGAAATATGACTTTGTAAAAATTAATACTAGTGTCAAAAAAAAAATTAAACATCTCCTTTGTGTCTAGGACTGAGCCAGGAACTGAAAGAAGGTACAGAGTTGTCCTGAGAGCTGGGCCTTCTCTCATGGAGCTTTCCATCTCTCTGGCTCACTCACTTCTGCCTTGTCTCCTTGTGACACATGCAGGTGTTTGCAGATTATCTGGCTAGCATTAGAGCATGACCTGTGACTGATGAACAGAGGGAGGCTGGTTGGATCATAGATTGGTCAGCTCCCTGCCTGGCTTTGTCCCAACCATTTGAAGGAATCAGCCACAGGGGAAAATGTATTCCTTTAGCTGAGGAAATTAATGTGAAATGCTGAGTCCTGAGAGGATCAACTACTCTGGTAGAAACGGGGAATGTCGAAGAGCAGTGGAATGATATTCACACCCCTCTCCTTCCCTCCTACCCCCCGTCCCTGACTCCCCAGCTGGGAACGACCCCTGTCCTCGCTTCTGCCTCTTGCAATCCCTGGTTTCCTTCAGACTTCAGGTCAGGATATCTTCTATTCCTGGCCTTTTCTGATCGCTCAGGAATGTCTCCTTCCCCTCCATTGAAATGATCCCGTGTTTATTTTGGGAATAGTCAGGAGTTCTCTAAGGAGATCATAGTGCTGTGGGGATAGGGTGACAGCCATCAATCCCTGATATGCTTTCTGTTGCTAAAATGGTACTGGGAAGGCTTCAGTGAGCCAGCAAGATGAATCTAAATACTTTTTCTACTTAGAAAAACAGCCGTTTTATCTACACAGGCCATATAGAGAACATTAAATGCAAGGTGTCCCAAAAATCTTGAAGTCATTTTAAGTTTTCAAAGTTTTAAAAAATAATAGCAGTATCTAGCACCTTGTCCCAGGGCTATTTTGAATCTAAACATCATTAAAGAGGTGAGAAGAATGAGATTGTGATGACTGTGATGATAATCCTGCAAGATGACATGGTTTTCCAATAATACAGGTTCCAGTTAGGTCAAATAATGAATCACATGAAGTGGTCACATTATTCAAATGTGCAATATCCAAATTTATAGTTAATTATACATAAAATAGGGACCTTTGTTCCAGCCCAGTGGAAATGTGCAAAGAAACATTTAAAAATAAGTTATTTGTTTATTGATGTGATAGCAACAGATAAGAAAAGCCTTTCTGATTCAATTTTATTATGAAATAATTGAGTAGTTATAGAAAGTAAAATTGAAAAAGAAATGCTGAATGTTATATATAAAGATAACTTAGGCTGCCAGCATGATGAAAGCATTGTTATTGTTGCTTAAAGTACTTTAGTCGTGTATACTGAACTGTCTTCTATTTCTTTAAATCTTCTCCCACACACTGGTAGGTTCAGGGAGCTTTGTCCATATCCTAGCAAGTGTGAATGCTTTGGTAGACATTGGGGTCAGCATCCATGATGCTGTGATGCACAGCTTCCACAGCTTGAAGGCTTCTTCAGATCCCCTGAGTGCACACACCTCCATTTGTACATGATCTACTGCTGCTTCTTTCACTTGTGGATCTAAATGAAGAACAGCATCATTACGTTCTTCCCAGGGCAAAGTGAGCAATTCCCAGACATGATCATTTTCTAGCTCCATCCAAAGTGTTCCTTTTGACCATTTAAAAAGAATTAACACAACTGTTGATAACTTGGTATGTCCAACACATCGTACTCAGGCAGAGTCAAAAACCCCCAACTATCTTGCACAGGTTGCGTTAATTGAATTTTGACTAGTATTACATGCAACCATGCACTATTTTATAATTCCCACTAAACTGAATCTTGCATTATTTGGACTTACGATAATCATTCCTTAGCTATCATAATAGGTTTATATATCAGAAACTTACTATGTTTCATTAATGAATAGAGGACAGAATTCCTGTCCAACAAATTCAGACCCTCAAAATATCCTTGAGAATTCACAAATAAACTGTACTGAACTTGGAGCATTGTAGCAGATAGTTTTTTTTAAATAGATGTCACTATACCAAAAACTCATAACCCTCTAACTATGTGAAATAAAGGGCTCTTGAAAAAAAGACACCTGACAGAAGAAATAAAAATCATATGAGAACAGGGAGTACAATACATTACCCCTGCTATCTGCACTGGAATCCTCACAACAGAGCTTCCAGCAAGTCTGTACAAGGTGAATTTATATCTCAATACTTGTGTTCAGTTACAAAAAAAATCATTTTGTCAAGTAATTTGTCAGCCACTAAATTTAAAAGAATAATATAGTAGCATAATAGTGACCAGTGCCAGGCCTATTTCTCTCTGAGCTCCATCAAATGTCCAGTTAGAAAGATTGAAATGATGGTAACAGTAGCTCACATTTATAGATGTGTTAGGGTTGAAAGCAGCCAACACACATTGTCCCTGATCTTTATTAATAACCCGGTTCTGCTCTTGTACACATTTTATAAATGAGGAAGCTGGGCCTGTGTCTCAAGGACTTTCCTCAGGCATCTAAATGTCAGGTAAATGTCAGGGAGAGGATTTCCTGGTTCCAAGTCCAGTGCTGTTCCAACCACACCCAAGAGCTTCCTCTCTCATGGTAAGATCCTGGGTTGTGAGCTGGCTGGTGCTATAGAGGTCCCCTGACTGGGAGTGACTTCCGTAGTCGGATCCAGGTCCTTGTCACAGAAAATATATTGTTCTCCTGACTGCATGGCACTGCCAGTGCGACAGTGTTGCCCATCTGCATCAGAGGGCATCTTTCACTTGGAATGGACGGCTTTAGCATGTGTGAAATCTAACAAAAAGGTAAACTGAGGCAGTTATTAGCAGGGACGTGCTGCCTACCAATAAGGGGTCAATTGCTTAGCTCTCAGGCACTGAGTAAAAGGACAATTCTGCTTGGATAGGTTTGGGGAGCACAGAACAAAGAACAGGGAGGACGACATTGTGGGATGGGGGACAATGTGATTAGTTACAGGGAACCACGTGATTGACTGGAAGTTTGGAAATGAGGGCTAGCAACAACCCCCTCCTTCCCTCCTGAGAGTCCAGTTGAAAGGCCAGACTTTTGGAGAACAAACCAAGACATCCTTGAAGGATAACTTGGGGGTGTGTGTGAAGATATTAGACACACCTAGTCCCCAAAGTCAGCTACATTCCTTGAGGCAAGAATAGATGTGTGATTAGCAGGAGATCTGGATTTCTAAACTTAACCCATTCTGGGCCAGCTGAATTCTGAATTAGATTCAGAGACAGAGACTCATGACTTAAGAAGTTACAGGACAAAAGCAGTTAGAGGACAAAGTCAGTTAACTGTACATAGGATCAAAATTCCCAGACATCATCACTTTCTAGCTCATACAAATATTTGCTTCCATCCAAAGTGTTCCTTTTGACCACTTTAAAAACATTTTAAAAAATGAACACAACTGTGGGTAGCATGGTATGCTCAACATATCATACCCAGGCAGAGACAAAAACCCCCAACTACCTCCCTAAGGTTGCGGGCCCCATAGAAAATGATACAGAATCAATATTGATCATTTCAGCTTCAAGGAGTTGATACATTTATCCATAATATTTTTACACACATTTGGGCCTATTGCTGCCTTTTGTTCTCTGGATTGAGAAACCTTTCCGGGTAAGTAGCTATATAGCTTCATTTTTCTGACTGATTCACATCCTGTTCTCTCCTTGGACAGAAACATGATAGCCTGAAATTAAGGTGATCTACAGTTTTCTACCTCCAAAGTCCTGAACCAGAAAGTTACTCAGCATAATTGCCTAAATCTGAATATTGATGTCTCAAGGTGCACCCTGGCAGAAGAGCCAAGTACAATGCAAAACATCCTTTCCAGCCAGAAAAAAAAGAATGTGCAAATAAGGCTTTTTTTTGGCTCCAACATCATCTTCATACTTTCCGTCCCTAAATGATACAGTAAGCTTGATGAGAAATATACCATTGACTCTTTTATCCTGTTTATGAACCTGGAGGCCAGTGACCAAGAAGCAGAATTCCCAAGCTGGGCAAGAAGAGACACTGGCTTGGATGGTGGGTTGGTGGTTTCTATGTAGAATGGTCTAAATCATAGATTTCAAATCAGAACGCTGTGGTGATTATAAGGGTTGGAGAGATGTAGTTTCTGAGTAATTGTCATTTTATTAATAAGGCCTGCAGGTTATTAATACAAGGATGGTTCTTTGGCTGTCTCTCTTAGACCAAAGACCCCAATGGCAGTGGGGTCACAGCTTACATGCCCTTGAAGAGGTGTTCCCAAGGAGTGGCAGTCAATTCTGATCAGTTAATACAATGAGAAGTGCAGGCTATATGAGAATGAAGGTCTTGAGGTAGGAGACTTAGATCATCAGATCTTGGTCAAAGAGACATCAGTTTCCACATCACCTGCCTTGATATCAAGGAGAATTAATATTTTCCCAGACCTGTCTGAGGAAACACAATGAGCAGAAATATATCCATTAGCCAACTCAGAATTTCTTTTCCTGTCTTATTATATCTTGGCCTTGAGTGAATCTCTAAGGGTGATTTTCCACACTGTTTGGTTTCTGGATGAGAAAGTAGAAAAGTGGAAAACCTTGGTCCTAATACAATAATTAGTTATTAAATATAAGAGGAAAAACATTCATTTCTCACAAGGCTTCTCAGAACTGCTTAGTACAATCTTCACAGATGAGGTACCTGAGACCCCCAGAGGCTGAGTGACTTGCTAAAAATCCTACAGATTAAGCAACAGAAGCAAGATTTGAACCCACATCTTATTCTTCTTTCCACTGTGCCACATTGAAACCCTTGAGTTCCTCATATTAATGGAAGGGACTAAGGATATTTAACCTAGAGAAGAATAGACCCAAGTGGTGGGTTCAGAGTTTACTGAATGCTAGGCTATGCTAGGCGCTGCAGTAAACTCCAAGATTAAAAAGAAGTCCTTGTAGAGCTTACGTTTTAATGAAGAAGGCAATACGTAAAGGGAACTGAAGAGTATGGGTTGTTGGGAGAGAAGGCCAGAGTCAGGAGCTGATCCAGGAGAGGAGCCAAGAAGTGAGCACAGCTGACCCAGGCACTTCCTCAAAATGGAAGTGCCAGGAGGAAGTCCTCAGCTGGAAAAAGGGACCACAGGGGGACAGGGATTTTCCAGAACAATAAGAATACTGATGGAGAAATCTAGAGAGGGAGGAATGGTGCTGGGAGAGGAGTGAATGAGTGAATATGGCTGGCCTGGGCTCATCTCCAAAATGGGAGCTCCATAAGGAACCCCCCTTTTGGAAGAGGGGGCCCCAAGGTGGGGAGAAGACGAATGGGATATTATGGAGAAGTCTGAGGAGTCAGGAGAGGAGTAAAAAAATATTTAGCTTGGTCTTTTCTGGCCCCAGGGGGAGAACCAGCAGTAATTGCTGGAATTTTCAAAAGCAAATTTAAGCTTGATGCTATAGCAACCCTCCTCTACGAATGAGAGTTATCTGAACATGAGAGATGCCTTCTCAGAAGTAGTGGGTTCCCTCTCATTGAAGGGCTTCAAGTGGAGGCTAGAGAACAAGTTGGGGAGATTCTTTTTCTGACAGGGGTTGGCTGCTGAGGTCCCTTTCAACTCTTTGATTCTGTTCCCTGGTTAAGGTGCCCTTTTGACGAATCCGAAAACCCTCCAGGTTACAGTGGGCCCCAAACTACTCATATAAAAGGCATGCTATTGGCACTTGCTTTGCAAGGTTGTGGGGAGGATCTGGTGTGTGCCCGTGTTGTTGTTGTTACGCCCTTTCCACCCTTTTTACACCTTCCAGCCCAGCCAAATTGTCCTGTGCTCTCTACTAGCCACCCAGCAGGCCTGGAATGTGCCCCTAGAATTCCGCACTTAGATGTTCAGTGCTCATCTTGGTGCCAGCCTTTGCCTGAAGCCTTCCCTAGTCTCTCCTGCTGCTAATGCCTCCTTCCCACCAAAATCATCTGCTCTCTCTTGCCTTGGTATGTGTCATCATCATGGTAGCTAGGGCCTATGTAGTGCTTTTAAGGTTAGCAAAGCATGTTGGCATACTTTGCCTCATTTGTTTGACACATCAAGCCTGTGAGGTAGATACTGTTATCCCCATGTTATTGTTGAGCAAACTGAGGCAAAGGATTCTGTGAAATTACTTGGCCAGGGTCATGCAGCTAGTAAGTGTCTGAGGCTGGATTTGAACTTGGGTCTTCCTGACTCCAGTCCCTGCACTCTATCCACCATGTCACCTAGCTGCCTAGAGCTCGGTGTGTCTGCATATGTGTCTATGTACATACACATGAGCTGCCTCCTTTGATAACATGTGAGTTCCATGAGAGTCTTTGTGTCCTTAATCATTTAGCAAAGGGCCTGACAAAAATGAACTCTTGGTCAGTGTCTGTTGCTTGATTGCTCAGTTAATTGAATCTCACACATTTCCCTACAAGCAGCTTTTTCTGAAAACCCACCAGAAAGAAAATTAAGAAGAAAAGCTAGAATAGTCTTCAGGCTTTTAGGCCTCCTGTCTGCCCCTTACTTCAAGATGTTCTGTGCCAGCTTCCACGATGGATTTTAGGAACATAATGCACTGGTTCAGGGCCATGGAGAGAGGGGGAGATCTAGGACTGATCCAAGCATTCTCCCAAGGCAGGCCTGGGAGGGGCATCAACCCTCAGGGAGGTTGGTGTCTTAACAAGGAGTCGGTACCAGTGAGCTGGAACAGTACCTTCCCTTTGACTTCTGCCTTTCTCTGATGCTGTCAGGGGAGCAAGGCTGTGTTTGGGAAGGCTTTGTGGGAGATGCTCCTCCCTCACCCCAGCCCGACCTGGAAATATGCAGATGACAGCAAGCTTAGGGGGGATGTGCTTAGAAGATGATATGCTGGGTGACAGAGTCAGGATTCAAAAAGATTTGGACAGACGAGAGCATTAGAACTGAATCTAATAAGAGGGAGCTTGGCATGAATATATATAAAGTCTTACACTTGCAGTTGAAAAACTAATTTACTAGTACAGGATGGAACCAGACCTGAAAGGAAAGAGGTTTGTCTGAACAATATCTGGGGGTTTCAGTGGTCTTCATTCTTAGTATGAGCTGGCAGGGGTATATGGCAGCTTAGAAGGTTAATTCCATCTTTGGCTCCATTAAGAAAACCAAAGATTTTAGGAATAAGGAGGTGGCAATCTTTCTGTGTTTTGTCTTAGTCAGACCACACCTGGTGTCTTGTGTTCAGTTCTGGGCACTACAGTTTAAGAAGGCATGGATAAGCTGGAGAGAGCCTGGAGGAGGGCATCCAGGAGAAGCGGTCCAAAGCACTGGGGAAGGGGGAGGGGAGAAAAGGGGGAGAGAGGCAGACAGAAGCATTAATTTTAAGGCATGTGGAAGAGGAGTTAAATTTGTACTTGGCCCCAAAGCACTTTCTCAGGAGCCAAGAGTCAAAGTTGGGAAGAGGCACCTCTAGAGGGGCTGTCCCCCCCCCCCCACTGTGGTGGATAATTACTTGTCAGGGGTAGCATAGTGGGGGGGCCCTCTCCTGTGCTGTAATAAATGACTGGGAAGTCCTTTCCAAATCCCAATCAGGTTCTGTGAAGGTTTCTGGCCCTCCATTCTGCCTTAGGCTGAAGATACAGCATCCAGAAATCCTGTTGAGTCATAGCTTTGTGACCTTTGCTGAGGGCATAAAGAAGAGTCTTCTCTGGCTGATGTTCTCCATTTGGAAACCTTAATAAACAAAAACATTTTAGCCAGCTGGCAACTAATTTGTAATATACCAAAAGGGCACGTTGGCCCCCAATAAGAAAAAAGAGCTCCCGATTGGACCCCTGGAGCATCCTGCTGGCTTTCCCCTAGCAGACAGTCCTTCTGCTCTGTTCAGGTGACCTCCATCCTTTAGGAAGTGAGATCCAACAGCAAAGGAACCACGGCTTCAAGTTCTGACTGTGCCACTTACTAGCTCCTTAGCCATGTTTCTAGCCTGCCTGCAGCCCTGGCTACTGAAGATGAAAAAAGTGAACAAGGACATGAGGAAAGCTCTAAGGAAGAGAGCCTGTGGTCTCTTCCATCTGTCAGTAAATCTGCATTATCTGACTTAACTTCTCTGAGCCTCAGTGTCTTTATCTGTAAAATAGAAATGGTTTTATCCTATCTACTTCACAGGGGTGTTGCACAGAGGGCCCTTTGTCCTGCCTACATGGACATTGTCCTTTTGGCTTTGAATCCCATCAGTCCCTCAAGGGCAGTGAGGAAGCTGCTGTGTTCCCAGCTCTGGACTCATTAACTAGTTTTAATTGACAGCTAGAAAGGGGCCCCAAATGGCCCACTTCTGTGGAGAGAAGCTGACCTGTACCTTGGAGTTTGTCTTTCTAGTTTACTAAAAAGAGAACTTACTTTTAAAAGGAATTTCCTCCTCGTCACCCCAAGAATGTGTTTGTGTGCTGAGGACTCATGAAACCATGCTCAGTCTGACTCTTCAGGGTAGACTGTGTCACAGTTTGAGCCATAGAAAGAGCAGACCTGACCTGGAAACAATGAGGATGTTTCTGTAGCACTGGCAGAGCACTCTTTAGACATAGCTTGTTTTAACTGAGTGTCTCAGTGACTTGGCAGTTTTTACACAGGAGGCAACTGAGGTTCAAAGTTGTGTCCAAGGGGAGGGTTGAACTCGGCTCTTCTCAACTCTCCGAGGACCCGAAGGTAAACTAGATGTTCCTCTCACCACTGATTGGGACATCAGTCCTCTAAAACCACAGGACCCTGTTCTTGTCCAAGCTTATTTGTCTTTGGTTCTAGAATAAGAATATCTGGTATTATTATGTAATATAGTTATCCTAAGTGTTTTGAATTGCTTTGCATCAATCAAACAGCATGTTTCTCTACAACCTATGGCTTAAAGTATTGGAATTTTCAAGTTAAAATCTTGAAAACTTCACTAGGATTAGGGCCCTTATGAAGCCTCTTATGCCCTAGCATCACATATGGTATACAGAGAGAAATTGGGAGAAGATCATTTGAGCCCCTTCATAAATAACTTTTCACATTTGATCGTTTTTCTTTATATGAAGATTGAGGGAATGACTGAATGTAGAGTAAAATGTGGGAGCAAATAGAGATGCTGCAGGAATGGAACCACAAGAAAGTAGGGGGGAGTTGGGGAGATTCTTGTACCTGTTAAAGGTAGGATTAAAAAGCAGTCAGTGCCATGCTGTGTCATTGTGAATGCATCTGGACTGCTGAATCCTAACCAGAAAAAGACTCAGTTCTAATTATTAGAAGTAGCTGACTCTTCAGATTTTCCCTAATATCACAATTAAAGAATTCTGTGCTTTGCAGTTGATTACCATATAAGTAAAATGGAACAGTTTAGAACTCATTTATTTGTACTGAACATACCATGAATTGGGTTGCTTTCTGTTTTCTTAACTAAACCAGTGGGGTTTTTCACCTTTTTGCACAAACTGGTACTAAGTAAACTTGTTAGATTTGTATCTCTTCCAAAGAATCCCAGGCTGCAGGTATAAAACCTTGAAACGAGACATTTTGTGACTTACAGCACGATTCTCAAATACTTTTAAATGGATCCTAGACAGGTAATCTCACCCAACCCCCTGGATAGATATGGATCTGGATATATACGTAGGTAGATCTGGAATCTATCCTGCCCAAATCATTGTTTTAAGTGGCAGAATGGGGAGTCCCACCTGTGCCCTCTGCAGCAGATCAAGGAGTTTGTCCCCAGGTAGTGCTGCCTGGCCTAGCATAGCACGTTCTGTGTAGTGGGTACATCATGAATGTTAGAGAATTACATTTGTTTCAGAAAAGAGAAAAATCCCTCTCACCCCAAATCATTCCTGGAAGGCTTCATTGAGGAGGTGGAATTTTAGATGGACCTTGAATAGGAATTGACTTGTCAGAGAAGGGGGAAATGTGTTCTAGGTACAAGGACCAGAAGAAGCAAAGGCATGAAAGCAAAGGGAAGCCTGGTATGTGTCTGCTGGGCAGGGGTGGGAATGTGCAGTGGAAAGAATCTGGACAACCCGATGGGGAGGTTGTATGTTGGTCTCCTTGTGGCCGCACAGTCCGGTGGAAGCCCAGCTGAGGTGTTGGGGGCATAGCCAGATAGGCAGCAGGGACCTTTTCTAGATTCTGGGTAAAGAAGAAACAGGATCAGATGAGGCCTTGAACAAAATATGGCTGATTGCAGTCAGAATGGATGGGAGGGCAGGGGAGGAGAGGCTGGGGCCCAAACCCTCTTCCTCAACCTGCCCTCTCTCCCAAACTATCTTCTGTCTAGATGCTGTGTGTGCACATGTGTATCTATGCATACAACAACAAGTGTCTCTATTAATTTTCTATTCCTGTTGACCATGGTTTTGTATGTACTTGTCTCCCCCATTGAGTGTAAGTTCCTTGCCAACAGGAGTCATTTCCTTCTTTGTACTTGTATCTCCAGCCAGCCCAGTGCCTGCCACAGAGTAGACACCTAATAAATGCTTGGTGATTGACTAATCAGCCAAATGATTGACGCAGGGAGATGGCTTAGAGCAGTAGGCCAACTGAGGTGACTAGGCCAAGACTAGAGTGGTGGGAGATGTGAGTCTGAAGAGGAGAGGATGAACCCAGAAAGGGAAGGATCAATCATTGGTTGAATGGAGAAGATGAAGTTGCTATTGGTCCATCCTCATCCCAATTCATCATTCTCTGACCACTTCCTGATCTGTAAATATTCTACCACCTCCCCAAAAGGAAGCCAGCAGAAGGCCCCCGGGAGAGGCAGAGCGGGTGACCCAAGCTCCTTGAGTACATTAGACACAGCGTCAGACAAGAGGAGGTGGCCCACGTCAGGGAGCATTTTCTAACCCATGCTTAGTTCCGTGTTGGTTGTTGATGCCTGAACCTTACTGTGTGTTGTCTACCTCTAATGTCTTCCTACTTATGCCGCAAGTAATGAGAAGAGACTCCTCCTGCTAACTCCTTCAGTCCAAGAGCCCAGGCAGTAGTTGGGGGAGCTGGAGTAGGGATTGCCAACCATATAAGTTAGGAATAAGTTCATGTTTTGCTTTTATTTAGAAAAAGTCTGACCTAAAAAAAAAAAGATGACCCACCTCTGTGGTATAATGAAAGACTTTTCCTGATTTAAATGTCTGCCTTTTTTAACTTAGCACTGATTTCTGAAATCCCTTTGGTTTAAGGCACTATCCCTCTGTTAAAATGCAAATACTTCTGAGAAGGGAAGCATAGTAGACCAGTATTAATTAAATCAGATGTTTATTAAGTGCCACCATGTGCTGTGATAGACCTATCAATTATTTGTACTTTAGCACAAATGTTTATTAGATTATTTCCAAATTGGCTGCTTACCTAAGAGCAGATTCTGCTAGACAAGACGAGGTAGTAAAGAAGAAAGCAAATGTATCAGGCACCTTGAGAGACAGGTGTGATGAGGAGAGAGATGCCAAAAGGAGAGGAAGCACTTGACGTTGGGGAGACCTGAATCATACTTTTTATTTATTTATCATACTTTTAAACTCTGGCCTAGGATTCTAGCAGAGATCTGGTTAGCTACCAGTGGGGGGAGAAGCCAAAATAAAAGCCATTCTGTCTTGTTGATATTTCCATGGGCATTTCAGCAGGTGCTTTCACTTCTGCTCCAGAGCAGCAGAGTTGCAGATCAAGCCCCACTTTACTAATGAAAGCATTAATTTCTCCCCTTCTCCCTGACAAACCTCAAGGGGCACATCCAAGAATGGCTGATGCCTAGGGTTTGAGGTTAGAAGAGCAGGAGGCTAGAGGGTCTCCTGCAAAGAAGCAGCAAAGTCTCTTCCACCTCTCCCCCACACCATTTGCTACTCCATCAGCCTGCCGAGGAGGTGCTGTATCATTGCTGAGAATGTTAGCTTAAGCCCCAGAGAGAGCCTTTGCTTTCTGCTGATGGTTATTATGAAACAGTACCCAGGAACACACACACACACACACACACACACACACACACACACACTCCTCTGAGTGCCTTTCCTTCAGTAGACAATATTGTTGGTTCCATTTTGGTTTTCCCCTTGGCTCAGCAGCCTAATTGAATGAATTCTGTTTCTCCTTCCCTGCCACCCCACCCCACCCCCAAACACTGCAATAGTCTGCAGGAGTAGGAATTTCCCCACATAGGTCAAATGGCATTTGGTATGTGATCATAAATGTCTGCCCCTGCCTGCTCTGTCCAGGGATACTTTAGTGATGCCTGGAATACGTTTGACTCCCTCATCGTTATCGGCAGCATTGTAGACGTCGCTCTCAGCGAAGCAGACGTAAGTATGCACCTCTTGCCTTGGCCTTTGCCTGCCCTGTGCTTCTTCCCTCTTTGGTTTGCCTCCCTCCGTCTTCCTCCTCTCCCTTCCCTGAAGTTTTCATCATCTGGACAAGTCACAGGTAGTGGTTCAACTTAACCTAAAAACGGCCAAGGAGGCTGCTCCAAAAGCTGTGCCTTTGGGGAGGCCTCTGGTTGGTCGTTCCTCATGAAACCTTTCTCTCCAGGCATCTTCCGCACTTGTAGTACACATGCTCAACCCTCCCAGTCTTTGAAGAATGACATCTTTGCAATCATCATGCCTTCTAGCCTCTGATAGGAAAGGTGGGACCAGCTGCTCATTTCCTGATTTCTGAACAGAGCCTTCCCTCAGTGTGGACACACTGGGTCTTGGGTGTCTGCACTGCTCTTCCCAGGAGAGCAGTGGGAGCGTGACACGTCCCTCCAGGGAGTCCGGGTTGTTCTCTTCTAATACTATCCTTTTCTTCTTTTTGTCCCCTCTGTGCTTTCTCTTTCCGGGGTCTTCCTGATCGCTTGCTCTAACAGCACTATTTCACTGATGCATGGAACACTTTTGATGCCTTAATTGTTGTTGGTAGCGTTGTTGATATCGCTATCACGGAAGTGAATGTAAGTAGCAAACTTTGCACATTGTCAAGTAAATGCTGTCATGTTTACACACATGTAAACATGGCCCGGAATCCCTGCCTATGTTAGGCATTGCCTTGG
>CM053583.1:416406978-416417318 GCA_028627135.1 Pseudochirops cupreus | reverse complement strand
GAAAAAAAATTACCTATTTGTTCAGTGTAATTGCCATTTCATTTAATGCATTTAAAAGCAATGTTCTGCCAAAGGGGTTCCTGGGACAAAAGAAAGGTAATGACCCCCTCTCCAGTGTTCCCAGAAGTGGATTGTTGACTTTCCTCTGGTAGTCTGTAGTGCAGGTTGGAAGATCACAGAGTTAACTTGGAAGGGACCTGTGAGGCCTCAAGTCCAGCCCCCTCATTCACAGATGTGGTTACTGAGACCCAGAGAGAGCAAGAGTTGCTTAGAGTCACCGCTAGTCATTATCCAAAGCAGGATCTACATTTAGGTCAGGAGACACCCCTCTCCCCCAACATGGAGTCCCAGGAGAGAACTAGAACACAGACTGAGACCAAGGAAGACCCCCAGGAGTTCAAGGCCATCCTCCCAAAGGTCCTGTCCTATCCACCTGACCCTGGGCCAATCAGATAAGCTCCGGGGGCCTCAGGCCACTCTTTCAGTCTGTCAGACACAGCAATTTGCTGACAGGCATTATAGGCAGGGGTTTTCTTAAGACAGTGAAATGACGCTTGTTTATTAGTTTATCGATAGTCTGTTTCAATTGTTTCTAGGTCTTCACCGTCCCGTATTTTCCCCAACTTCTGTTGAGCTTCCTTTTCTGTCGCCTAATTGATTTTCATGTTCGTTTTATTTTTAGAAAATTGTAGAGGCAAGTATGTGTAAGCCTGTATCTGTTGGCATTGTTGTTAAAGCAGTCTCACTACTAAAGACCACGGACTCTTTGACTCGTTCACGCTCGGTTTTCACAGAGTTTCACAGGACATGCCAAAGACGGACCGGGTCATCTGAATTGTCTTCCTTGGTTTCGGGCGCAGGCCCTGAGAGGCTGCCCCTGGGCCAGTCACGGCTGCTTCTGTGATTGACCAGAAGAGCCTGTGAGGATTAACAGCTCACTCTCGCTTTTCCAAAGACGGCTTATTTGTCTGGAAATGCTAAGCTTGCATTTGTATTTTTTGCCTCAAACTCTTTGGATGACCTCCCTGAAGTCCCCTGTGCATGCTCACCTGGTTTTCTTCCCCTCTCCCCCATTTTTCCACCTGGCTTCATTCACAGTTTCATTGTTTTTAAATTCACATTTTCCACACATGTGCTTACAGTATTAAACACCTTCTAAAATGTCAGAAAATTAATAGGGAGCTCAGTTGATTGAAGGAGCTTCATTGATATCTGCCTCTTTCTTTTTTAGAGGCAAAAAGACAAAACCTAGAAACAAGATGTGGTACTGGCATTGTTATCAAAGTGCTCCCAGTTTCTGTCTTGGGCTAATTGCTTATTTGGCAAAAACACTCCTTTCTTCTTAGTTCCTGTTGAGAGTTTCAGGTTTATTCTCATATCACCCAGATTACAAGAGGCAGTCACAGTCTCAGATCTCGGATACTGTCATTTGGTTGACTTCCTGAAGAGTTTGGCACTCCCCAAGGGGCTGGGTCCCTTCAGGTCACTCCGAGGGATTTTCAGCACATACCAGTCAGGATGACAGAAGCGCCTCATGACAGAGCTGAGGGGGCTGACCCAGAAGCAGGGGGTGACGATAGGGTCCCTGTCATTAGTGGTCTTGATAGCTTTGTCTGGCAGAAATGCTTTGGCTTTAGCCCTGCTTGGTATCTAGCCTCTCATGGTCTTTGATTCCGGACTCTCTCTTGACTTCTTTAGAAAGCCGTATAAGTTCACCTCTATAAGGTAAAGATGGAAGCAGGAGAAAATTACTACTCCCTGCTAATTTAAGATCTCAAAGTGAGGACCCCCCCCCCACCAAAGGCAACATATAACGGTAGTGTACCTGCAGGGAATCCTTTGTGTTAATCCTGTTAAGAGTCAGGTAGAAGGGAGAGGACAAAGAGCAGCAGTAGCCTGAGCCCTTTGATACTGTCCTGTGGCCGAAGAAGGCCCTCAGCCTGATAACACCCTCCCTCCTCCTAGGATTTGCTGGCCTTATCCTGAGGAGTACAAACTAAGTAAGAGGTGCCCCTAGTAGAATGGACTGGCTCTAGTTGAAAGCCACACCCCTTGAGAGGTAATAACAAAATCCAGCAGTTAACTGGTGCCTCATTACTCCTTTCCAGCCATATCTCCTTATTTCAAAGCCACCTCTGAGCCAGGGTGACAGAGACATGGAGCCAAACTGCTCTCTTTCTGGGGTCCCTGGGATTTGAGTTGAGCCCCAAATTCTTACCCATCCAACTCACTTTTAACTGAATGTCCTGTCAGTGAAACTCCCCCTTTCCCTGGATTCCATCTGTGACCCAGCCTTGACTGGCCACACTCTCTGAATGGCCCTTCCTGGGGTGAATGGCTCCCAATGAAAACTATGCTGGCCAACCCTGAGAATCACCTGCCCCTCTCCCTGCTCACTCAGCCAAGAACATTTGCATTTGAGAAAAAGCTTTTAAAGCTATTTTGGCATCTTGGATGTTTCTCCCTTTCCCATCCTTCTGATTTCTAAACTAAAGCATTCCCAGTTACATCAGCCAGGGAAGCTGTCACCCACTGTGAAGCATTGTGAGGCAGTGGACAGCGTCCTGCTTTGGAGCGACAAGGCCTGGATTTGAATCTCATGACTGTAGCTCTCTCAGCCTCAGTCTTCCTCATCTGTAAAATAAGAGGTTGGGGCTTAAGGACCTCAAAGGTATCTTCCAGCACATGAATCCTGTATGAATGAGTATGCTGGCCATGCTAGAGAGGGATGGTAGACTGTATCAGTAAGCTTTAGGGCTTCTGATGACTTTTGTGCTGGCTTTGCTTCCTTGAATGTTGTGTGGCTATCCCCATTGCATTTTTCTTTCATTTTAAAATACCCAATGTATAGCCTTGGTCTTCAGCTCCCAGCCCACTAGTTTCTCATCATTCAGAGGATTCCTTTGAAAAGTCTCCTTGACCAACTCCCTTGGCCTCATGTGAAAATCAGCCTTGCAGAGGATCAGACTCAGGGTAGGCCAGGAGGTAAGCAAGGGAGGCCGCCTGGGCTCATTTACAGCTAGAGGAAGGACTCGAGAAGGTGTCTCCTCAAATATCTGTGAGCAGACACAGGTTTGGAGGGATTTAGGAAGTGAATGTCTCTGCTTTCCTGGAGCATCAGACATAGAGAGGTGTGTGTGTGGGGGGAGACATCATACCCCTCTCACTCCTACTAGATTAATGTGTCTCTGACAAGAACGACCATGGGGGTATGACTAAGGAGACTGCAGACTTTGGGGAAGGTGGTGGCTCTTTGTTCCTCTGCCCAGGATAAGTCTTAGGTTAGGAAGCTTTGGCCTTTTAGAAGCTGGGTCAGCAGAAGAGGAACATACAAGAAACACCCCAAGCTTCACTGAACAAGCCCATTTACAGAGGTCACCTTGTAAAGCACTTGTGAAGGAATGCTCTGTTTTCAGCTGATTCAGAGCATCTTGTTCTTGGGCTCTGCTGAGGTGCTTTTAAATTCACTTTTCCAGTTATTATTCTTTGATTTCCCTTCCTTTTCTTTTCTTGCGTTTCTTTTGTAGGCATTTTCTACTGTATTTTCTTTGGGGGAGATTCCTTAAAGATGGAGGTGACCTTTAGTTTCTACATTTCCTTCCAGTGATGTCCTAAGGATCCTCCCCTTCCTCTCATCCTCCTCCACCTTTTGGGAGAGCTTTGAAATGCTGCTTCTTAGACTCCCCTCAGCCCCCGGCACCAAACAATGCAGCAAAAGGCCCCATCACCCTCATGTGCCTCCTGAAAGACTCCTTTCCCTTCCTTTTCCCCTTCCCCCTTCTTCTCCCTTTTTCTTTTTTTCCCTTGGAAACTTTCCTTCTTGACTATTGCAGGCCCTACATTGGTGGTATTTATACTGGTGGAGAAAAAAAAGGTTTTCATACCCTTATTCATAAGAAGTTTAAACATTCAACTTAAAATTTTACATTATGCAATTTATATTAAGAATTTGCTTGGTAAATTCCTAGTTCATAGTGCAAAAACCAACCAAACAAAAAGCTTCAGCCCAACCCCTGCTTAAATAATCACCAATTCTGAGTAAATGGGGCTCAATGAAGATGGAGTGTGTCCTGAAGAGAGCAGTAGCAGAGCCACTGAAGCTCCAAGTCCAATCCATAGGCCTCCTGCGTCCTGCCTGTGATTTTTGGGCTATGAAATGGTAGTGAACCTTATATGGTAAGGTTCTTATATGGTAGCAAACCTCCTGTCATTCTAATGAATGGTTTCAAAACTCCAAACTGGCAAATGAAAGTAAGGTCCCATAAGGGCAAACCAAGGCATGGTGCTGCGGTGACTGCCTGAGGGTCACTCACAAGGGTCAGTCTCCAATCAGTGAAAAGCAAATGTGGGGTTGTAGAGGCCGATCACTGTGGTCCCCTTGGATCCTCTGATACTGTATTGCATCAGAGTGCTATTCCTCAGGCAGAAAGCTACAACAGCATCCCTTAGTGAGGATGCTTTAAAACCCTCATTTATTCCCTTTTCAAAGTAAGAAGGGGAACATCATCTGAGAAGGACAAAAAATGGACTTGAAAATTTTGCCTTTATGGAAAAACTGGGGTCTTGAATCTTTCCTGGGATTTTTCAGCATTGGGGTATGTCGTCCCTTGAGCTGACCTTGAGAAAGTTTCAGAGTAGCTGAAAAGTAGTAATTAGCACATTTAGGGTTAGTGTGGAAATTTCCTGGCATTTTCTAGGGAGGGGGCTAACTGATGTGTTATGCCAAGAAGTGTACATGTCAAATGTCCTCCTGATCTTCTGCTTATGACTCCTGATCATTAATATTGTTCATCTTTATTTGATTTCTTAAAGCCAACTGACAGTGAAAATAGCCCTGTCCCTGTCCCAACTGCTGCTCCTGGGGTAAGACTAGTGGCTGATCCCCGGTGGCTTTGCCGCTTCTTTAACTTTATTATTCTGGTCATGTCTAGTTTTCCACTGGTTTTTTCTGTCTTTTTCATGATCGTCTTCCTAGAATGGTCATTGTCAGTGTGCAGTCTCCCGAGCTCCTCAACACTAGGAGATGCATGTGGTGTGTGTGTGTGTGTGTGTGTGTGTGTGTGTGTGTGTGTGTGTGTGGCTGCCACGGGGTGGCCCTGTGTTGTCAGCATGGGCGTTTTCTTTTCATACCATGGTTTTTCAAGATGACAAGGCCTTAGAAACACATCTTCACTTCTTACCTTTGCCACTTTCACATCTGTTGCTATTTTTTTTTCTGAGAGTGTTGCATGTTCTCTTTCTCACTGTGTTTGACCACTCCGTGATCACCCTGCAGAACTCAGAAGAGAGCAACAGAATCTCCATTACATTTTTCCGTCTTTTCCGAGTGATGAGACTGGTGAAGCTTCTCAGCAGAGGGGAAGGAATCCGGACACTGCTGTGGACTTTTATTAAATCCTTTCAGGTGAGAGGATGCTCAGTTTGAATTGTAGTCTTCCTGTCGTGGGGGCCAGATAGTCACACACACCTTTGAGCTTCTTAATAGGGAAATCCAGCCCAAAGAGTGTCCAGTTGAACATTCTTCCATTTTTTGGAACTCAGTATGAGGGGTTCAGTAAATGTTTGTTGATTTGAAAACTTTACATTATTTTTAATGAGTGAATACTCATAGGATAGTTTAGGGACATACACAAAAGTTAACCACGGGAAAGAAACCAGATGCTTTTGGCTGATCTGCTGATACCTTAGGCTTTCCTACAGAGGACTAAAATTAGAAACACGTTCTTTGTTTAATTGTATTACAAGTGAGATGGGTGTTTACCATGTCCACGTGCTGCCTTGAGATTGAAGTCACACATAGGTATGAGATGATAGGTTGGCAGGATCCTGGCTGGACCACAAGCAATCCTACCTGTCCCAGGGAGCCTGGATTTCAGTGTGATGTAGAACTGGGTCCATTGCTCACTAGAAGTAGTAGAAGGACAGTGTTCTCCCGTGATTTCACCTGCAATGTGGTGCCTGAGCACAGAGACTTCAAAATGGTTCTCCAAACTCCAGTGTAGGAACTTCAGATTCAAATTTGAAAAACTGGACGTTTTGAGAGTTCTCTTGCCCACCTGCTGGCCTCTGTGAAACTGCATAATCCGAAGTGTTTTAGTTTTAGAAGAAAACCTTTCAAATGTTTTTGTTTTAAAAGTTTCTGGTTATCATATTTGGCAGCACTTGTGTTGAGCCGAAACAAGCCACTGTAGTGGTGGATTCAGAATCCAGACAGTGTCTGTTTTCTCTCCTGACTGCACCATGAGTGCATTCCCACTGCTGCTTAAACAGTAGAAGGATGGGGGGGTGGGGAAAGTGAGCAGGAATTGCAAAGGGGGTAAATGTCAGCTTATTGGAAAGGAAAACACTGGAGCTATCCAAAAGTGGATGGGGAGGCATAGGTTCTCCAGAGCAACACTGAATGAGATTTCTGTCCAAATATGCCTTGGAGGTTGGTAATTCAGCACCCAATCAGACACTGACTGAGGCTCTTGTTTTGTTTTAGGCTCTTCCATATGTTGCCCTTCTCATAGCCATGTTGTTCTTCATCTATGCTGTCATCGGGATGCAGGTAAGTCATTCCAGACCCCTTTTCCTCCAAGTCTTTAAATATGTGGAGGGCCTGTGCCTCCTGTTAGCCTCTGCTGATAAAATCAACTCCATTCTTCCTTTCTCTGTTAGAGCATGCCCAGTAGGAGCTCAGAGGGCACCTGGCAAGGCTTAGGCTTATCTTACAGTGTTGTTGGTAAAGCCCTGGGCTGCAAACCAGGATGATCTGGATCAAAATCCTGCCACTCACCATAGCTGTCTGACACATTCTCTAAGGTTCCATTTCCTTGGCTATAAAATGGGGCAGCTGCTGCTCCTACCTGCTGTAGCTGCCTCCCAGGGCTGGGGGTGAGGCTCCATTAGAAAAAGAATACACAGAAAGGGCTTCATAACCCGTGCGGAGATCCTGGCGACAGTATGAATGTTGTGTTTTTGTGTAATTGTGTTTTATCACAAACCATTGGAGAATCTGGAACAAACAAATAGTAATTCTTGTGTCTGCATCTTAGATAAAATCCTTTCATCCCTCAGTGATTGGTTTTTAAAAGGTACTTTTTAAAAGATAAACAAGGGGGCTCTCTGAGACTTGACTCTGATGTATGCAATAGTAGAGAGATTTCTAACCTGATCTAACTTGAGGTCATGCTTGAGAGGGACAGAGCTGCCTTGCTAGCTAGAAAAAGAGGATGGCATCAAGGGACTACCAGAACTGGAGGCCCCCTTATGCATGTGATACCACTGGAATGGGGGTCTGTGCTCTTTGAAGGAACTAGGAAATAGGAAGTTGGGGAGCATGACTCAGTCAGGGTGAATGAAGATCATTGTGAAAAGTAGCCTTGCCAGACTTGTTCTGCCATGCCTTTTAAAAAAAATTTTATTTTCAGTTCCAAATTCTCTCCCTCTTCCCATTCTCTCCCACACCCATTGAAGAAATATGATACTTATTGTACATGTGAAGTCATGCAAAACACATTTTTACTTTAGCTATATTATGAGGGGGGGAAGGTAAGAAAAATAAAGTTTAAAAAGTATGCTTCAATCTATATTCAGCGTTTATCAGTTCTCCCTCTGGAAGTGGACAGCATTTTTCATCATGGATCCTTCAGAATTGTCTTGGGTTGTCTTGGTCAGAGTAACTAATTCATTCACAGTTGATCATTATTACAATATTGCTGCTACTGTGTATGTTGTTCTCCTAGCTCTGCTCACTTCACTCTGCATCTGTTCATATAAATCTTCCCAGACTTTTCTGAAACCATCCTGCTTGTCATTTCTTATAGTACAATAATATTCCATTACATTCATATACCACAACTTGTGTAATTCTTCCCCAGATGATGGACATCCTTTCAGTTTCCAATTCTTTGCCACCACAAAAAGAGCTACTATTTTGTACACATAAGTCCTTTTCCCTG
Organism: Pseudochirops cupreus; assembly: GCA_028627135.1. Classification (NCBI taxonomy): domain Eukaryota; kingdom Metazoa; phylum Chordata; class Mammalia; order Diprotodontia; family Pseudocheiridae; genus Pseudochirops; species Pseudochirops cupreus. The sequence goes on along the minus strand of CM053583.1, from coordinate 416,409,375 downwards.
TTTTGGGGGGTGGGGTGGGATGCAGACCTAGCAGTAGTATTGCTGGTTCAAAGAGTATGCACATTTTTATAACCCTTTGGGTATAGCTCCAAATTATTCTCCAGAACGGTTGGACCAACTCACAACTCCACCAACAGTGCCCCAATTTTCCCACATCCCCTCCAGCATTTGTCATTTCCCTTTTCTGTCATGTTAGCCAACCTGATAAGTGTGAGGTAGAATCTGAGTTATTTTGACTTACATTTCTCTAACTTGGCGTGATTTAGAGCATGTTTTCATGTGACTATTTAATAGCTTTGATTTCTTCTTCTGAAAATGCACTGTTCATATCTTTTGATCATTTATCAGTTGGGGAATGACTTTAATTTTTGTAAGTTTGATTCAGTTCCCTACATATTTAAGAAATGAGGCCTTTGCTATCAGAGATACTTCCTACAAAAATTTTCCCCCAGTTTTCCATTTTCCTTTGAATTTTGGTTGCATTAGTTTTGTTCATGCAAAAGCCTTTTGGTTTCATGTAATTAAAATTATTTGTTTTACTCCCCATGATCATCTCTTCTCTTGCTTGGTCACAAACTCTTCCCTTGTCAATAGATCTGACACACTTCTCTAATCTATTTAAGTCCACGTCACTGATCCGTTCTGTCCTTGTCTTGGTGTGTGGCGGGAGGTGCTGCTTTATACCTGCTTTCTGCCAGACTGTTTTCTAGTTTTCTCAGCAATTGTGTCAAATGGTGAGTTTTCCCCCCAAACCTGGGATCTTTGGGTTCATCAAACATGGGATCGCTGTGAGTTCACTGGTCCGCCCCTCAGCTTCTCAGCCAGTGTCGCATTGTTTCGATGATTATCACTTTGTAATAAATACAGTTTGGAGTCTGGTTACCAGTGTGCTGCCTTACTTCACTTTTTTCACTGACATTTTTGACATTTTGCTTGTCCAGATGAATTTTGTTATTTTTTTCCTAGCTCTATAAAGTAATTCTTTAGTAGCTCTTTTGGAATGGCACTGAATAAGTAAATTCATTCAAATAGTATTGTCCTTTTTTATTATATTGACTGGACCTACCCATGAACAATAATATTTCTAATTATTGTTTGATTATTTTGTGGTTGGTTTTGGGTTCCATAAGTTTACCATAATATCTTTGCAAAAAGTGATCATTTTGTTTCCTTGTTGCCTATTCTTATTCGTTCTGTTTCTTTTTCTTGTCTGATTGCTATAGTTAGCATTTCTAGTACATTTTAAAATAATAGCAATTATGGACATCCTTGCTTTTTTCCCCTAATCTTACTGGGAAAGTTTCTAGTTTATCCCCATTATAGATAATGCTTGCTCTTGGTTTTAGATACATACTACTTATCAGTTTCACAAATGATTAATTTATTCCTGTGTTTTCTAGTGTTTTTAATGGAATGGGGGTTGTATTTTGTCAAAAAATTTTTTTTGCATCTATTGATATAATGATATGATTTTTATTGTTTTTGGTATAGGTATGGTCAATTATACCTACAGGTTCCCTAATATTGAACCAGCCTGGCATTCCTGGTACAAAGCTAACCTGATTGCAGTGTATGATTTTTGTGATATATTGCTGTAATGTCCTTGCAAGTATTTTATTTAACATGTTTGCATTAATATTCATTAGTCTATATCTTTCTTTTTCTGTTTTTGCTTCCCTTCGTTTAGTTATCAAAACCAATTTGTGTCAGAAGTAATTTGGCAAGACTGCTTCTTTACCTATTTTTAAAAATAGTTTATGTAGTATTAGAATTAATTGTTCTTTAAACGTTTGGTAGAATTCACTTGGAAATCCATCTGGTCCTGGGGCTTTTTTCTTAGGGAGCTCTTTTATGATTGACTCAATTTCTTTTTGTAGGATAGGTTTAAGTATTCTGTTTCCTCTTCTCTTAGTCTGGGCAATTTGCATTTTCAGAAATATACATTTATTTCATTTAGATCATCAGTTTTATTGGCACATAATTAGGCAAAATAGCTCCTAATTATTGCTTTAATGTCATCTTCATTGATACATTCACTTTTTAAAATTTTTGATACTGCCAATTTGGTTTCATCTTTTCTTCAATCAAACTAACCAATGGATTCTTTCTCTCTCTTTCTCTCTCTCTCTCCCCCTCTCCCCTAAACCAGTTCCTAGTTATATTAATAAGTTCAGTTTTAAAATTTTCAGTTTAATTAATCTCTCCTTTGATTTTTCAGGACTTCTATTTTGGTATTTAATTGGAGATTTTTTAATTTGTTCATTTTTCTAGGCTTTTTTTTTAAATTTTATTTTAGTTTGCATCATTCATTTCTACAAGATTTTGAGTTACATATTTTCTCCCCATCTTTCCCCTACCTACCACTGCAAAACAGCCATCCCAGTGTATCCCCCCTCC
>CM053583.1:416380373-416406478 GCA_028627135.1 Pseudochirops cupreus | reverse complement strand
AAGTCCTTCTTCAGCTCATCTCTAGCTTTAAGGCAATCTTCATGTTTATTGGAAGCCCCTGGTGGGGGCACTCTGGCTGTGTTCTCCTCCTCCCTCTCTCTACCATGATCCTTCTTTTCCCCAAAGAAGGAATCTAGGGTTTGGTTGCTGTTCTCACTTTGCTTCTTATGCTTATTCTTACTCATGGTTGGTCAGTCCGTGATTTTTTTTTTAAATCTCTGTGGGGCTCTGCTTCCAGAAGGGAAAGCTCTGTCCCAAATCTCTGGGGTCCTCCTGGCTGCCATAGCCCTCAGGAAGGTGCTGGGTCCCTTTCCTACTTACTTCTGGCTCATTGGATAATGAAGACCCACAGGACCAACTCCCAAGACTGCGATCTGGATCCAGGCCGCTCAACGCGAAAGCACTCGGCCTCTCAACGATCACTCAGTCCCGCTGCTGTCTGCAGGCCAAGGGCGCAGAAGCTGCAACGCAGAGGCGGGTGCAAAACCTCTGCCTTTTGTTTTCTAGCCCTGGAGGCCTTTTGGCCAGACTGCTTTTCTCCCCCAATTTCACAAGTCCCACTGACCTAGTTCTGAACGCTGCTGCAGCTGCCGCTAATCTCCTCACCAGAGGCTCCTCAGCTCCTCCCATCCAGCCACCCCCGGGGCTCAGCCAGGGCTTCAAGCCAGGCTGGTTTCGCAGTGCTGATATGGTTCCTCGTAGTCGAGCTGACTTTAGTGGAAAGTATATTTGTGTGCGTTTTGGAGTTCTAGGATTGGTTTAGAGTCATATTTTATGGGTATTTTGGGGTGGCTATGTGAGAGCTGTGATATGTTGCTGCTGCTACGCTGCCATCTTGGCTCCGCCCCTAGGTTTTTATTTTAGTTGCGTGCCCAATTAATTTATCTTTTTCTCTCTGCTGTTGATGTAAATGTTTAGAGATTTGAATTTTCCCCTATATCAATTGTATCCCACAACTTTTGGTATGTTGGCTCATAATTTTCATTCTTTTTAATGAAGTTATTGATTATTTTTATGATTTGTTCTTTGACCCACTCATTCTTTAGGATTATTTAGTTTCCAATTAATTTTTAATCTGTGCTTCAATGGCCCATCATAGATTGTAATTTTTATTGCATTATGATCTAAAAAGGGTACATATAACTTTTCTGCATTTGTTTGTGAGGTTTTTATGTGTTAATACATGGTCATTTTTTGTGAAGATGTCATATACAGCTGAGAAAAAGATATACTTCTTTCTTTTTCCATTCAATATTATCGAGAGGTCTATCATATCTAACTTTTCTAAAATTCTATTCACCTGCCCAACTTCTTTTCTATTTATTTTATGTTTAAATATATCTGAGTCACATAAATTGAGGACACCCACTAACATAGTTTTGCTGTCCATTTCCTCCTAGAATTCATTTAACTTTTTCATCACAAATTTGAATGCCCTGCCTTTTGGTGCATATAAATTTAGTATTGATATTAATTCATTGTCTCTGATACATTTTAGCAAAATGTAGTTTCCCTGATTATCTCTGAATTAGATCTATTTTTGCATTTGCTTTGTCTGTGATCATGGTTGCTGCCTCTGCCTTTTCTGCTTCATCCAAAGCATAATAGATACTGCTGTGGCCCCTTATTTCAACTCTTTTGTATCTTTCTATTTCAAGTAGGTCTCTTGTAAAAAAAAATATTGCTAGATTTTGGTTTCTAATACATTCTTCTATCATTTTCCATTTTTATAGGTGAGTTTGTCTCATTTATATTCACAGTTATGATTGCTAACTGTGTATTTTCCTCAATCCTATTCTCTTCTGTTTATCCTTCTTGTTTTCACCCTATCCCTTTTTCAAAAGTCCATTTTACTTCTGAATACTGCGTCCCTTAATCTATCTTCTCTCTTATCATGACCCCACTTTCTTTTAGCCCCTTCCCTTTCTACTTCCATGTTGGGTAAGATAGATCTCTTTACTCAACCGTGTGTGTATATATATATTTCCATCTTTGAACCAGTTCAGATGAGAGTGAAGTTCAAGCATTGTGCACTCCCCTCCCCCATTTTCCCCTCCAGTGTAAAACTCTTCTTTGTGCACCTCTTTTATGTAAAATTATTTTCCCCATTCTTATTCTCCCTTCCCCTTCTCTCTTTCTTATACCTTCAGAAATCGTAATTGACTCATTCTTGTGCCCTCTGTCTGTGTAGAGCCTTTTTGACTGTACTAGTAATAATAATAAAGTTCTTAGTTGTTCCATCTTCTCTTACAGGAATGTAAATGATTTAACATTATTGAGTCTCCCTTATGATTTCTCACTCATTTTTACCTTTTTATGCTTCTTTTGAGTGTTAGTTTGAATGTAGATTTCCTGTTCATCTCTGGTCTTTTAATCAAGAATGCTTAGAAATCCTCTATTTTATTAAATGTACATTTCCTTCCCCCTCCCTCCCCTGGTAGAAAAATACCCAGTTTTGCTGGGTAGATTATTTTTGGTTATAATCCTTGCTCTTTTGCCTTCTAGAATATCATATTCTAAGCCCTCCATTCCTTTAACGTAGAAACTGTTAAATCTTGTGTGATCCTGACTGTGGTTCCATGTTATCTGAATTGATTATTTTTGGCTGCTTGCCCTATTTTTTCCTTGACTTGAGAGCTCCAGAATTTGACTTTAATATTCCTGGGAACTTTCATTTTGAGACCTGTTTCAGCAATGATCAATGGATTCTTTCAATTTCTATTTTGCCCTCAGGTTTTACAGGGCAGTTTTTCTTTAATATTTTTTAAAATAGGATATCTCAGGTCTTTTCTTTATCATGGCTTTCAGGTAGTCTAAGTCAGCCTCAAATTGTCTCAATCTATTTTCCAAGTCAGTTGTTTTTCCAATGAGATATTTCAAGTTTTCTTCAATTTTTTTTTTATTCTTTGGCTTTGTTTATTTTTTCTTGATTGATGTCTCATGGAATCATTAGCTTCCAGTCAACTAATTCTAGTTTTTTTAAATAAGCTTTTATACTTCTTTTACAATTTTGTCAATTCTAATTTTTAAAGAAGTTATTTTCTTTGGTATTTTTTGTTCCTTTTTTTACCAAACTGTTAATTTATCTTTCAATATTTTTTGTTTTCCTCTCATTTCTTTTCCTAGTTTTTCCTCTACCATTCTGATTTGGTTTTTAAATAATTTTAGTTGCTCTTTTTGAACTCTTTTAGGAATTCTTGTTGGTCTTGTGCTCCACCTACATTTTCTTTGAGGTTTTCTTGTAGATATTTTCAAATTATTGTCTTCTTCTGATTTTGTCTTAAGCTTACCTGTCACAAAAGTAGTTTTCATGGTCAGGTTCTTTTTTTGTTATTGTTTGATCATTTTTTCAGCCTATTTCTTGACTTTGGACTTTGGATGGGAGGGATCTCTGTCAAAACTTCAAGATTTTATGTCCTGCTGCTTTCATAGCTGGTTCTGGGAGCCTGTAAGTTTTTTATGCTTCCCAGATGCTATGATCTAGGCAGTGGTCACTGACTTCCTCATCTCCTATCTTCACCCAAGTAAGTATGTGTCTTATTTTTTGTTAACCCTAGCTCCTTTGCCTTCTGGAATATCATATTCTAAGTCCTCTATTCCTTTAATGTAGAAACTGCTAAGTCTTGTGTGATCCTGACTCTGGCTCCATGTTATTTGAATTGATTCTTTTTGGCTGCTTATTCTATTTTCTCCTTGACCTTCAGTATGGCCCCTGCTCCCTCGTGACCCCAAGCTCTCCTCTCCACCCCCAGAAACTGCTCCCCAGAACAGGCTAATGGGTGATGAACCTTTTAGTTGGTTCCTGGTCCTATGCCCAGTGGTAGCATAAGGGGCCCCAGGAATTTCTTTCTGACCAGGTATTCTGTCCCCTTACCATCTCTGGCACTGAGTATTGCTGGTACTGCTGCCACTGCCACCACCAGGAGCCATAGATGTCTTCACTCTGTGTTCCCCATCGGCCATTCTCACATCTACAGACCTTCTTAGCTGGCTGGGGTTGGAAAAATGACTCACTATGATATTTTTGTTGGTTATGCCACTTAGAATTCAATATAATGTGCATTTTTAAGTTGTGTAGAGGAAAATGTTGAGAGAGGCTGGCAAAAAACATTCCCTTTGCTGTGATGCCTTGGCTCTACCCTCACCCATGGCCTTTTGGTGTAAAATCTCTTCGGATCATCCCACTACAGTGTGGAAGCAGCAGAAATGGAGCCCGTCCCAGAACAGGAGAGCCCAGAGAAACACTTTGGAAATCATTTGAGGAAAGAGGGTCTTAAAAGGAATCGCTCTAAGGTTGTGGTCCTTGGTCCTGCTGTCACCACTGACTGGCACCCTCTAGGGTCTGGGCTATACAAGGCTCTTGTCATGTTAAAGTGTTCAGCTCAATGAACATCTTTCTCTTTGCTTTAGTTACTGTTCTATAATTGATAACTTTTATTTTCTATCCCATTTATTTTACAGATAGAGTCTTCTCTCTCCCTCACCAATCCTCCTCTAATAACAAAAACGTGAAGTGAAAAGCAATGATTCAGCCTGTTAAATGCATCTGACGGTGCATGTAGCATTCCGTACCCATAGGTCTCCACCTCTGCAATGAAGGAGACTTTTTAAAATCCTTCTCTTAGCCTTAGCTTGGTCATTATACTTAGCATTATGTTTCTATTTTTTTCGTTCTTTCTAGCTATATGTATTTAGTCTTGTGCATATTGTTTTCCTGGTTCTGTTTACTTCACTTTGAATCCATCCTTAAGTCTTTCTCTGTTTCTCTGACTTCTTCACTTTCATTATGTCTTACTGTGAAATGTGTTTAGTTCTTTCCCATCTTCCACAAAAAGTGCTGCAACTAGTATTTTGGGCTGTGTGGCACCTTTCTTTCTGCCTTTAGGGTCTGTGCCTTATGGTGGGCTCTTTGTCAGAGGTATGAAGTGAGGGACAAGTGCCCTAGGGCACCAAGACCGATATGGAGCTCACAGCCTACCCTCCCCCTCACAGCAGACTTTTCTTCCTTTGGGGATGTATCTAACTAGAGAAAATGGGACCCTCTAACTCCTGTTGACTCAAATCACTGTTTCTCCTATGTCTAAAGAACACTCAGCATCTTTCTTAATTGTTTTTATTTCCAGATGTTTGGGAAAGTGGCCATGAAAGATAACAACCAGATCAATAGGAACAACAATTTCCAGACATTTCCACAAGCTGTGTTGCTCTTGTTCAGGTGACTGACCTTCCTGGCTGATGCCTGAGGCTCTCCGGCCCCCACCTGGAACAGCCAGTGGGGGTTTCTGCAGTGCAGCCAGTTGTCCATGATTCAAGTGACAGTTCCCCTCCCATTGTCCCCTTTGGTGTTTGTGTGTCTGGGATTGCATTTCAGGTGCATCCTTGGTCTGTGGAAATCAGTGTCATGAGAGAACATGCAGTCAGGAGGCTGATGTAGAAAGAGACAGGAGGGGCTTCCCTCTAGCATTTACCAGCTTGGGGAGAGTGGGGAGAATGCTCGTGACCCACTCTCCCCATTTGTAGAAGAAGGGTATGAATCATTATCTCTAGCTCCCTGTCATTGTGAGAAACAAGTGATAGAGGGTGTCCTAAAACACCTGAGAAACCTCCAGAAGCTGAGGAAGACCCGTGGCTAGGCGGAGGCAGCAGGGTCCCAAGGAGAAGTGTGAGTTTGTGGCCTTTAGCAACAGTGAGGGTTGTTAAACCACTGTGGAGGTAAAGGACTTGGGAGAAGGAATGTTGGTGTGGTTTTGGAGAATAAGTGATTTTCAGGGGCTAGTGAAGCGCCCACTTCTATACAAAGGATGAGTGTGCTAAGTCCGGCTCATCAGTTATCTCTGAGTTACTGTGGGTATTAGAAAGGACATCTACTAAAACTTGGAGGTAATCAATTTTGTAAATTCAAATTGATGTGCCCTGAAATCATTGGGTTGGATGACATGAATATACACATACATACACATATACATATATATATGTTTATATGTATATTTCTATAACCTTTGTTCTCTCTCCTCTTTCCTTTTCCTCTCTCTTCCCCCCAACCCCCCTCCAAAGGTGTGCAACTGGTGAGGCCTGGCAAGAAATCATGCTGGCGTGTCTTCCTGGGAAGCGCTGTGACCCAGAGTCTGATTATAGCCCTGGGGAGGAGTTCACATGTGGCAGCAATTTTGCCATTGTTTATTTCATCAGTTTTTATATGCTTTGTGCTTTTCTGGTAAGTCATGAAGACCACAACTTCACTTAGTACCCAGGTTGGTGGGCAAGAGTGAGTTTGAACTCTTGGGCTTTGAGCCTAGCAGGGCAGCCTGGGCTACAGCTTCTTTAGGCTCCCTGCCCCGGCTGCCAACAGGTTAGGGCACTTAGGGAACTCTCTGGTGTGACAGGTGCCTGTTAGTCCTGCTCTGGCATCTGACCTTTGCTATGAATGAGTGGGGGATGGTGGGGAGACGAGCGGGGGTAGGCTTCTCCACCATCCTTCACACCCTTGAGAATGTGAATAATAAGGGAGCAGCTCCTCCCACTCCCATGTAGCATCCTACCACAACTGTCCTGGAAAGGCATGCTGGAATCTCAGGGGGAGTGAGGGCCCCTGAGGGCCTCAGGTGGCCTGGGTCTGGTGGGACATGCTGAGACTTAAACAGGCTTCGCTATGCAGAAAGACTTCAGCTAAACCTGGTTCTTCTAAGTGAGCCTCCTTTACTGTGAGCTCAGAATCCTTAGGGGCCCCTCAACTCCTCATAGGGTAGTTGTATAACCTTTTCATGGTACCTTTACCCCTGAGGTGATGGCAGGCCCTTCATCAATGCTGATTGGAGGAGTCCAGTGGACTCAGATAACTGCCCTTAGTTAAACAGCTGTTTGCTTGAGACCCTTCCCAGCCTTCTCACACTACCCCAATGGAAGCCTCTCCCCTAGGATTTGGGACAGCTTTGTTTTTTCCTCACACCTAGATCATCAATTTGTTTGTGGCTGTCATCATGGACAACTTTGATTACTTGACCCGCGACTGGTCTATTTTGGGTCCACATCATTTGGACGAATTCAAAAGAATATGGTCAGAATACGACCCAGAAGCTAAGTAAGTGCCCGGGACTTTTCTGTCTGCCAGGTCTGGATTGTGTGCTCTTTTCTTCATGGTGGGGTTGGAGGACCTTCCCTACACTCCCGCCTACCAGGGCTCTCTCCAAAGGCCCATCACACTGTCCCCTCATGCTGTGTGTTTGTTTCAGAGGAAGAATTAAGCACCTGGACGTGGTGACTCTGCTTCGACGGATCCAGCCACCACTGGGCTTTGGCAAATTGTGCCCACACAGAGTAGCTTGCAAGGTAGGTTTGGTGCTTGGCATCCTTCCCCCTGATGCTTAGGTAGTGAATCTTCCTGACCAAATCCTGGGGCGCTACCTGGGTGGGGATCGAGACCCCATGATGTGTCTCCTTCTGGAAGGACTGGGCCACATTGGCTCTGTGTGGCCCAGAGGGAGTCTGGAGACATTAGGGGGATAAACTTAACAGAAGAAAGAGAAACTTGCCCAGGGTGAGAGCTTTCACAAATGGCAGTGACTCCCTCAGGAGCCAGGGGAATTCCCTGTTGAGCACAATCCCTCTGAGCTTCTGAGGGGATGATCTCTGGGACCAGGCCCCAGGTGATCCTCCTGCCTCTGGGGCCAGGCTGTCTCTGGAGCTCCAGTCCTGCCTCACCCTTGACTTCCTCCTGCTTTACATCTTTCCTCCCCTCCGGGAAGAAATGGAGGCTTTGCCAGCTGGAGGCTGTTCTAGAGGTAGGACAGATTATTGGGCTAAATTTGTATGGACCCTAGGCCTCCTATAGGACATTGTGAGAACCAATAGCAGCTGATTTTGTAATTGCATTTGCCTCATTCTCAGAAAAAAATCTGTACAGAAAAACATTCTCGTTGATGTGGCTACTGGTTACTGTGGTTCTGTCCTTGTCTGCTGTCAGACAAAGAACTGGGCTATTTCCCTTATGAAGGTTTCAAAGGAAGAGTGCCGGGCCATGCATGCTGGCTGCCTTTGACAGCTAGAGGGGGGCAGAGATGTCACACACGCCCAGCAGGGTTCAGGGATTGGGGAAGAGATCTGCCCAGGTCACCGAAGTATGCCCTGTGGAGACCAGGGAGCCAATGACAAGTGAGAATGACAGCAACAAGGGCTCGAATTTCTGTCACACTTCAGGGCTGGCAAAGCGCTTTCCATGTTCTCCTTTGGTTCTTCCCACAACCCTTGGAGGCGAGTGCCATTTACTAATGAGGAAACTGAGGCAGACAGAGGCTAAGTGACTGCCCCAGGGTCACACAACAAGGAAGTAGCTGAGGCAGGATTTTACCTCGGGGCTTCCCAAGGGCAGCTCAACATTCTATTTGCTGCCCCATTCAGGAGACTAGGGTCTGGCTGGAGAAAAGACAGGGGATTGGAAATGTACCTTTGACTTCATTAGTGCAGAAGACTTGTGGGTGGAAAAGCTGGCTTTACCATTGGAGGTTGCACCTTCTCCACAATTTCACGTTAAAGTAGCCTAAAGCCAAGGTGCGCTTTTGGACGTGACCACTGGAGGAATTTGTTTTGCTTGATCGATCCCACATTTGTTAAGTGAACTTTGTTTTTCTTTGTTTTTCCAGTGGGAGAGAGGGGATAAGAATAGGGAAGCAAAAAGAAAGCAAAATCCTTGCCATGTCTTTTTAAAACTACAGAAGGATTGTGTGTGTGCCATTGGGCCAGGTCTAAAAGCTCCATTCTGTAGTAACAGATCTGTAGGTTTGGGGGCAGTCCTCTGTTGTTCTATGCACGGGGAAATAGTCACCAGCTATATCACATACATCAAAACTTGCACAGACACAGGGGCAGTCTATGTCCAGATTCAAACTCATCTTCCTAGACTGGTTCTCTAACCACTAGGCAGTTGTTACCTCTCTAGGCAAGAGAAAAGAAATGTGAAAAACATGTAGAAATGTATCACCACATGAAAATCTGAATGAAGTAAAGTATAAATTTGAGTGTGTGCACAGTGAAGGAAAAAGGGCTTTGGTGTTGACTGGAGCCAGAGGACTCAGGTTCAAATTCTGCTTCTAGCATTTGCCACCTCTTGTCCTTGGGCACCTCATGCCCTTTCTCTGGGGCTCTGTTTTCCCATCTATAAAATGAGGAAGTTGACCATGGGCATTTATGACCTCTCCCAAGACCCCCTAAATCTGTGATCCTTTGACACAGAGAAGAAGTCATCAAAATTTGTTGAACTTATTAATCAGGAAAGACTTTTGAGCAGTCGTAGGCTTGGAGCCCGCTCAGCTAGTTCCTGAATAACCAACAGAAACATGAGACAACAGGAATCATGATGGAAATGCAGCAGCCTCTCAACTCCCAAGAACCATCCTTACAGATTTGTGAGGGGCTGGGCTTTTCAAAGTGACAGGAGTTAAAAATGGGACAGCAGAGAACTGTGCGTGGGAAGGTCACACACAGTAAGGCTCCCACAGAGGAGGCAGGGAAGGGGAAGTCCCTGAGACTCAGGCCGGTGGCCAGGTCTGGGAGGGGGTGGGGGCGTGTGCTGATTCCTTCTCTGAAGACACTTGTCCTTTTCTTCACAGAGATTAGTCGCCATGAACATGCCTCTCAATAGTGATGGAACGGTCATGTTTAATGCCACACTATTTGCCTTGGTTCGAACTGCTCTGAAAATCAAAACTGAAGGTAAAATCTTGCCAGGTTGATAAAAGCAGAATGAAATGAGAAGTAATGGCCCAGATTTAGGTTTCTTCTCCCCAGATTTAGGCCTTCCAAAAATGTCCGCAATACAAATGATCCGCACTAGATGAAGAAAAGGGAGGGGGAGGAGGTATGTTTAGCTTTTATCAGCCTCTCCTGCTCTTCCACCTCCTCTGCTTCCTTCTCTTTTCCTCTTCTTCCTTTTCCTTCTCTTTCTTTTCCTCCTCCTTCTTGTCTTCTTCCTTCTCCTTTTCCTCCTCCTCCTCCTTCTTCTTCCTCCTCTCCCTCTTCTCTGGGCACAGAAGAAGAAAATCACAGAATTTCAGAACTGGAAGGGACCTCAGTGGTCATCTAATCCAACCCATATGTGGAAAAAGAATTTCCTCTACTCTGAGGACCCTCAATGAAGGGAACCCCCCCATCTCCTGAAGCAGCTCTCAGCATTAGCAAGTTTCTCCTCACATTGAACATCCATTTGCTTCCTTCCATCCTCCACACTTTCCTCCTCGTTGTGCTCAGTGGTGCACCACTCCTCCCTGCTTCCCAAGCCAAGATGGATGAGTCTTAACCCTTGTCTACAGGGACTTTCATTAGGATGCTTGAAGACAGCTCTCTGGCTCTGCCTGAGGCCTCTCTTATGCACCTGAGCCATTCCTCCTCAAAGAATTCCCCCCACCCTGACCCTCCTGTGGTGTGAATTGGAGGCCCTTCATCACTCTCATTCTCCTCTAGACACTTTCCAACTTAGGAGAACTGTTTCCCTATTTCTCACTAGGACAATCTCTCTAGAGGAGCCCAGAATTTGAACAGTGGAAGGGACCTCAAAGGCAATAGAAAACAGCTCTGGTTAGCTTTGGCCTCCTGGTGTCAGTCAGTCAACAAGCATTTATAAAGCCTTTACCTCTTTTCCAAGATTTGTGCTACACTCTGGGCTTTCCTATCCTGAGCACATGTAAATCACGAGGGTCATTATTTACATAGAGAGTAGACTGAAGGTCAGGGGAGAGGGGAGACACCAGCAGCCTGACCTGGGCAGTGGCATGAGAGAACAGTTGGAGGAGGCAACGATAGTGAGTGTTCTAGGCTGGGGGACCGACCACCACAGCACAGGCACAAGGGAGAGGGAGTCCTGTGTTTGAGGACTTGTGCAGGAGGCCAGGGTGGCTGGAAATGTAAGAAAGGACCCAGCTTGGGAAGCTCCAAAAATGCCAGAGGATGTTTTATTGGCTCCTGGAGATAACAGGAAACCGCTGGGGCTCACTGAGCAGGGGAGTGAGGTGGCTAGACTTTGGCTTTAGAAAAGTCACCTCGGCGAGGAGGTCAGTTAGGAGGCCATTGTGCAGGTGTCCAGACCGAGTGAAGAGATGGCACTGGTTATTAAGGATGTGGTTGTAGCTAGAAATAAGACTAGCCAGGGCTTAGCTAAGGGGCAAGAATGCCCCAATTCCTTCCACTGCTCTGAACATGCCATCCTTCTTCTCAACATAAGGCTTTTCTTTGGTGTGCATGATTTTAGACACATCACTGCTCAGATCAAATAACTTCCCTGATTCTCTCTTGGCTCAGGAGTCAGCTTCCAGCTTGTCTTCCCAGCATTCAGGGCCTTGCCCAGCCTGCTTCCACCTCTGGGCTTGGCTGGGTCCTTTCCTACCCCAGTGCCACCTCTCAGGCTGCACCCTGGTCTGGCTGCCTCTTTACTTTCTCCTCTCCTGTTGAATACTCACCTATCTCAAAAATGTAAAGTGCTCCATGAAGGACCCTTCCCTAATGCCTGTCAGGCCCATGGCATTCTAGGTCAGATGGCTCTAGAAGGCCTTTCTCCTAGAATACTGTGACATCTGGTTCCCTATGTTGGTATCTCATCTCCATGGTAGGATTTTGAGTTCCTCGGGGTCAGAGGCCCTGTGCTGTTAGTCTTAGTCTCTCTGCTGACAAGAATAATGCACCAAATACTTAATAAGCAAGTACTTAATTATGTTTGTTGTTGATACTTTAAAAAAACAAGCAAACAAACCTTGCTTGAGGCAACTACAAGACCCCATGAAAACTCTGACACCATCCTCAGCCAAGAGCCTCATCCAGCCTTCTTCCACCAGGGACGGGGAACCATGTGTGGCCTTCTGGGTCCTTGGCTGGGGCCTTGGGACTGAGTCCAAGTTTCACAGAACAAATTCTTTTAAGGGCATTTGTCCCGTGAAGTTTGGATTCAGTCAGAGGGTCACAGGGGAGGACTTAGCAGACAACATGGGGCCTCAAGGCCGAGCTTCCTCAGCCCTCTGAGAGATGTTACTTATAGAAGTTTCTACTTCACTGGAGGTCTTCTAGTAAAGGCTGGGGGGCCCTTTGTCAGAAGTGCCATAGAGAGCACTCATTTTCCACCATGGGTTGGACAAGATGGCCTCTAGGATCCTGATTCTTTGTTCGTTAGTCAAGTCAGTATGCCAGACACCACACTAAGCACTGGGAAGCATGGGAAGGCATGTAGGGTATAAGAAAACTAGGAGGGCAGGGAAGGGTCAAGGGGAGAAGAGTGGTGAGAGTCAAACCTGGCTGGTGATCTGGAGTCTTTGGTGTCAACTGGGGGCAGAGTGACATGGCCCAACCTGCCCTTTGGCAGAGGGCAGGCAGGCCTTAGCAAAGAGCAGTCAAAGGTAAGGCCCATGTGTCCAGCAGAGACAATGGTGGTGCTCTTGACTGTTAGAGGGAAGTTTGGACTAGGGGATGGGTCTGAATGGATCTGGGGGCCGTGAGGCAGTGGCCCAAAGGAGCCCAGGCCAGTGCCTGTCGGAGATGAAGAAGACCTTTCAGACGTGCCCGCTCCCTTCAACAAACCAACGCTTTTGGTGAAAAGAGGAAGCCAGAGGGGAGGGTGTGTGCACGTGCTGCCTGCCACCTGCCAGAAGCTGAGGCCTCAGAGAGGACATGACCCCTGGGGAAGCTTCCCAGAGGAGGGTGGTGGTGGGTCATGGCCAGCCACTGAGGATGAGGCATGAGGCCAGAGAGGGCAAGAGTTTGCTAGCCCACGTCCCAGGCACCAAGGTCGGGGTACATCCTGCACATTCACGGGATAGTCGGGACAAGGGCCTGACTGAAGTATAGTGTCCCTCGACAGAAGATGGGAAGGGGACATTGCGCTCTGAGCAGGAGTTGGAGGAGACTGGATCTTATCCTGAGAGCAATGAAGAGCCTTTGTAGATGCTTAAGTGTGGCTGAGAAAGTGAGGACTCAGGAATAAAGGGGACCTCGTAGAGAGCACCTAAAGCAGAGCAGGTGTGAGGCGGCTGCCCTGCTGGCCTGGAGCGGAGCCCAAGGGAGGGGTCCAGAGGAGGGAGTCCTGCCCATGGCCCCTAAGGCACAGGCTTCTGGCACCATGAAGAGCCAACCTTTGCTGTGACTTGGTGTTGTCTTGTTTTCTTTCAGGTAACCTGGAACAGGCAAATGAAGAGCTGAGAGCAGTCATCAAGAAAATCTGGAAGAAAACCAGCATGAAGCTTCTTGATCAAGTTGTCCCTCCAGCTGGTGGTCAGTGTAATCAATTTTCCACAGTGTGATTGAGCTCTGTATTTATTATCATGGTAACCGGGAAGATGGGGCTGGCAGAACACCAGGATGCCCATTCTTATCATGAAAGCCACAAGTCAGGGCCAGCAGCCTTCCAATGGGGGCACTGGGGGCTTCAGTCTTGGGGAATGTAAAGACCATTCTGGCCAGGGGGGAAAGGGAAGGGACACTGGTCTGGAAAGAAAATGAAGACCAGGTAGCTGGAAAGCTAATTTTCTTTCTGTCAGATGAGCTAATGAGAGAGAGAATGAGAGTCAGGGAAATAGACAGAGGTGGGGAGAGACAGAGACAGACTGAGAGAAATGGAGAATAAAAGAGATAGAGGGGGAGTGAGAATAAGGGAGAGATGGGGGAAGAGACAGACAGAAGCAAAGAAGAAAAGAGACAGAGGGAAACAGAGAATGAGGAGGGAGGGAGGGGGAGAGAGAGAGAGAGAGAGAAAACTTTGGTTAGAGACATGGGCGGGAGTGGGAAGGGAGAATAGACAGAGAGTTTTCCAAAGGAACAGCCATCACTTTTGTTCAGGAAGCTGAAAAGTGTATTTCTGTTTGCCCGTTTGCTTCTAGAGAAAGATAGACTGCTTTCAGAATTTAAAATGGTATTTTGGTAAATGTTCTCACCAAGAGCGAATGTCTTACCATTTGTAGACAGATCATCCCCTTCAGTTTAGGACTCAAATAGAAACAGAGCTACCTGGCATGCTTTATTTCTTGTATTTGCCTTACAATAACTGACCAGATCTTTTCTCATATTTATATATACATATATATTTATACTGGAGAGAGAGAGAGAGAGAGAGAGAGAGAGAGAGTGTGTGTGTGTGTGTATATATGTATGTATAAGATATGCTTCCATTTTATTTCCATGGTGCACAGAGTCAGAGCTAGGTAGTTATTTATTTTTGACCTGCTTTTTCCAGTTTTAAAGGTGCAGGGTCTCTTGCTTCAGGGCCTCCCCCTCATCAGCCCATTGGCTGTTCCAGAGAGCCCCCGTGTACTCTCATCCCTGATGTTTCTTGTAGTTGCATTGACTTTGAGAGTGTCACTGGCCTAGCAGCTTTGAAGAGGGTGAGGCTCAAGGGTGGAAGCCAACTCGGCATCAGCCCAGCCAGACCCTCTAAAAAGGTGACCATCTTGGCCTCCTGAACACACTGGCCAATTCTGCACCCCTGCATGAGGCTGGCCAGAAGCTGCGTTTGAAGGGAGCCACTCATGCCTGGCACAGCTGCCAGCTTAGAGCTGGGGAGGGCGGCCCCCCAAAATGGGAAGGAAAGCAAAAAGCCCAACCTAAAAAACCCAGATTCTTCCCAGAACTGATGCTGCACATTTAAAACGACCTTCTCGGTTTTCGTTCCATCCCTTCTGCTTCCCCGAGTGCTCGCATGGCCTCGATGAACTGCTCTTTTTAATGGGTGTAACAATGTGCTTAAGCTCTCTCTGCAGCCTCTGTTCCTCTCAAGTCTCAGTCTTTCCGAATATTCTGAAGCAATTCTGTTTTAGGGTGGTGGCATGGAATCAGTGTTATCTCTTGCCAACTTATTCCCCTACTGTGTTTTCTGCTGTCAGATGCATGCGTCAGAATGGCCAGCAAGGCTTACACACAGACATTGCTCCCAGCCCCAGGTTCACCCAGCCCACCCTCCAAGAAGGACCCTTCACAATACTGTTTCCCACATATTAAACTTCTTCCACACTGAACACATTGCAAATCACACAAGCCTCCCTTTGCTTCTTGCTTCCTTTAACTTGACAGGAGCAGCAAAAGGTCATAGAAGTGACTTGCCATCTAAACACTTCAAATGTTCCCCCTTCTGTAGACTGTCTTCCCAGGAGGGGCCTAGCAAAGGTTAATTCCTTGTTGACTAGATTAAGAATGCTGAAAGTCCCTGTTCTGCCCCAAAGGCTGTCTCCCCAAATAAGAGTTAAAGCCCTCCAGGAGGATTGAACGTGAGAATGCACCTGAGCCCTGGCTAGCCATGTACCTTTGAATTTGGCTCTGCTTTCCGAAGAGCTTTAGACAGACAGAGGTGGAATGCAGGCTTGCTGATGTGACCAGGGAGAAGATGGTTACAAAGACATCAGCTGATTTGCTGGAGAGTGGCCCTGAGAAGGCAGCAGATGGACTCAGGGGAGGAGCAGTAAAGAGGTCTTGGGCCAAGATTGGGGAGCTGCAGGGCCTTGAGAAAGCAGCTCTGGGGGGTCTTCCAGATCAGCTGAGACCTATCTCTCCAGTCTGCTGTGGCTTCCCTCTTGGCCATCTCTGGGGCCATGTGATTTCCTCTTCTTCTAATGCTCCATGATTATCCAGAGAGAATACACAGCCACGCAGGTCATATGTCGAGCATGCCTTCTTATAGAAGAGAGGTTTTATTTGGAATTTGAAGGAAACTAGAAGCCAGGAGGCTGAGATGAGAAAGAGAGAAGCATAAGTGACAGTCAGAGAAAATGCCCAGAGCCTCTAGACGGAGTGTCTTGTTCATGGGGCAATAAGGAGGTTTCATGTCACTAGACTGAAGACTAAGTATGTGTGTGGGGGAGGGTGTAAAGTATAACAAGACTGGAAAGGGGGGGGTTATGTCTTTGAACACCAGACAGATGATTTTATGTTGGATTTTGGAGATAATAGGAAGCCATAGCAGTTGAATGGGTAGGGGAATGATGCAGTCAGACGTGCTTTAGGACACTTGCTTTGATACCTGAGTGGAGAATAGACTGGAGGGAGGACTTGAGACAGGGATCCCAACCAGGTTACTGCAAAAAATCCAGGCATGAAAAGACCAGGGTCCACCCAAGGTGGCTGGCAGTGTCAGAGGAGATAAGGGGGCATGTACAAGGGATGTTATGAAGGTAGAGTTATCAACAGTTGGCAACAAATTTGATATGGGCAATGAGACAGAGTGAGAGCCAAGAATGATGCCTGACCGTGAGTCTGGATGCCCAGGGGGATGGTGCCCCCACCAGTAAGAGGAAAGTTAAGGGGTGTGTGTGTGTGTGTGTGAAAAGATAATGAATTCAGGTTTAGATGGGTGGAGTGGAAGATGTTTGTGGTGATCCATTCTGAAATGCTCATCAGGCAGTAGAAGACGTGAAACTGGAGGTTAGGAAAGAGATCTGAGAATCATCACCATAGAGATGACAATTGAATCCATGGAAGGTGATGAGATCATCAAGTGCAATGGCACAGAAGAAGAAAGGAGGAGCCAGGCCAGAGCCCTGGGGGACACCACAGCTCATAGGTATGAGCTGGACAGAAATCCAGCAAAGGAGATGGAGAAGGATTGGTCAGATAGCTAGGAGAAGATCCAGGAAAGAGGGGCATCCTGAGAACGCAGAGAGGAGAAAGGTCATGGAGAAGACTGCATAGAGGTCACAGAGGTTAGAGGTTGGGAGAGGCTGTCAGCCTCATCAGTTAGGAGATCATTTGTGACTCTGAAGAGACCAGTTTTAAGTAAATGATGAGATCAGAAAACAGGCTGCAGAGAGTTTAGAGGAGAGGAAGAGAGAAGGCCATGGAGGCCCTGTGATTGTAAATGGCCTTTTAGGGTTAGCCACAAAAAGAGGAGAGAAGAGGAGGTGACAGATGAGTGAGGAAAATGAGTGAGGAGCTCTTGAGGATGGTGGTGACATGGGGATATTTGTAGGTAGTAGACAGGAGAAACTGAAGAGAGTGGGAAGGTAGGGGCCATAGAGGCTCATTGGCTGTACGGACCAGGGCTATATGTGCACTTAGAAGGTTTTCCCTGTAAGGAAGAGGGCTGAGGGAGGAGAGAGGGGCATCTGAGTGATGAGGAAGAGGGAGCTCTCAATGAATGGTCTCGATTTCTTCAGTGAAATTTGAGGCCAAGATCTCAGCCAAGAAGTTTAGAGGAGGAGGGAATGGTGAGAGGTTTGGGAAGGGATGGAAAGGTCTGGAAAACCTGCTGTTGTGAATGGGTTAGTGACTCAGAGATGTGTAAAATGGTGAGATTAGGAAGAGGAGAAGAGAATGAGTGGTTTGGGACATTTGGGATTTAAGGTATCTATGGGACGTCCAGTTTGAGATTCAAGACTTGAGGCTGGATGCAGATTTGAGAATCATCTGCTTAGAAATGGTCATTAAATCCAGGGGAACTAATGAGATTGCTGAGCAAAATTGTATGGAGGGAGAAGAGAAGGGGTCCAGGCCATAGCCTTGGGGAGACATCAGTGGTTAGGGACCACTTGGCTGCAGATCCAGCAAGAGACTGGGGAAGAACAGTCAGAGAAGGAGTAGGAGAACCACAAATAACTATGCTGCAGAAGCCTAAGGAGAAGAGAGTTAGGGTTGGATTGAATAGGTGATGGACAGTGTCAAAGGCTGCAGCGAAGAAGATTTCAAAAAGGCCATTAGATTCGTCAATAACGAGATCATTGGTGGCTTTGGAGAGAGCTTCAAGCCAGATTCTTCCCACACAGACCCTTTGGACTCTACGAGTTCTATTGAGGATCTGCTGGTTTGAGCAATAGCTCCAACTGTTCTTCTCCCATCTTTATCAGCCTGTCCTAAATTCATAAAGTGATTTGTAGCTTCAGGTGACATCTGGTTACATATCTCCCTCCCATCCCCAATCTCAAAGTTCAACCACAGCAATAAACAAAGACCAGTTATGGAAAAGGGGGAAAAATATCTCTAGCTGGGATACTATTCGAAGTTACCAGTAAAAATGCTTAAATAAACTATCTCAGATTTCAGCTTAAATGAATAATTGTTAAAATGACACAAAGTCCTACGTGCAGTGAAAGGCTGTGTTCACTTCTCAAGTCATCTGAAGCAATGAAATTTGGAACAGATAGAGTTTAGTGCTGAATAAACCATCTACCAGCTCTCCAAAACCAGGATATATGGAGACAAAGAGCTCCATCTGGCCATATATAACTATAACCCTGGTGTCAGGGGCAGGACCAGCCCATTTGCAGGGCAATTTCTTTGTCTTGTTGCAGAGGGCCACAGGTGCTTAGCATTTAATTAAGTGCTTAAGAAATGTTTGTGACCTTTCTGCTAGGATGTATGTAAAAACGAATTGATTGGCTTCTCATCTTCTATGTTGCTGGATGCCCTTGCAGAAAGCAAAAGGGATCACAGGCCTCTCCCAGAGCAGACAAGTTCCTTCTTCCTGGCCTTGGTACACTCTCTGGACCCATTGACGTCACTGACATTCATAGGTTCCTTCCCAATATTTCAGACATCCTTCTATGATCTGCTTGTGAATGAGGAGCTATCTTCACTGGTGCAGATTGCAGCCTTCCCTGTGTGACTCTTGTCTTGATAGAGGATCTGCCCAGAGCTTCGAAGTCCTTTCTTCCTCTTGGTCCTTTATTGAGCATTTTGTGAGCATCAGGGAGGGCCTGGGCTTGGCCCCCTTTTACCTCTGTTCTTGCTGCACAACTTGCCTATTGCCTTTTCTTATCATTCATCTCCAGCATGTCTGTGTGGTCACAGTGTGCTTGGAAACTGATAATGCCCAGGCCTTCTTATAACCACTCTTTATCTCTGTTGCCTTTTGAGTCCCCATAACTTTGTTTTTGAAGATTGTGGTGTCTCATGAGGATATCACCAGAAGAATGTTGGTGTGACAAAGGTGGGGTTTGGGGTCATTTTTATAACGATAGTCATCCTAAAAGCTCACGTCTATCATAATAGTGACAACATCGTGTAGTGTAGAGAGAGCAGACCCTGATGAGAAAGACCTGAGCTGACATCCCACCCCCACACCTCTAGCTGTGTCACCCTGGGCAAGTTATCTCATGCCCAAGTCACATCTCTCCTACAAGTTGTGGAGCAAATGACAAACTGCGTTGGGAGTGGGAGGTTCTTCCCTGAGGTTTCTCTGAACCCATGAAATCATGAGCTTGAAGCAAAAGAAGTGACAATAATAGTGATAGCACCTGCTCATGCGCTGAGCTCCATTGCTCATCCCAACAACACAAGAAGGATGTGTTCTTGTTACCACATTTTCTGAATGAGGACACCCAGGCTGAGTGCTTGTGTGATGGCCTGCCAGGCACAGAGTTGATACACAGGTTTTGAGGCAAGATTTCAACCCAGGTCTTCCTGACTCCACATCTCAGCTTCTATCACTCCCTCACCACCAACGTTATTTCCCACATGCAATCCAGATTGCCCCCTTGCTCCTGTTTGGTTCTTGGCTGACCCCCGCCAGGTGCACCTCTGGGGTTATTCAGCAGAGGGCCCAACAGGCCATTTCTGTAGATGAGGCTATCCAGAGGGCCTCATCATCTCTCTGTGTTGAGGTTCTTAGCCTTTCTTGTGTTCCCTAGATACAGCTAGGGAACACACTAAATAGAGACCAGTTAGGAATTTGGGTCTTCCTGACTCCAGTCCCAGTACAATGAATAGAGCACTGAAGAAGTGATATTTGTGTTTTCATCTACCAAAAAATTGTCTATGACCTTACCATGCACAAGAAAGAAGCCTCACTGGAGAAGAGCTGTACAGGATGCATTTGTCTCTTCTATGTCTGGTGCTTTTTGATAGTCAGCGATCTGTGACTAGGAGCGAGACAGCAAGTGGATTATATTTGGAAAATGTCCCTAAATGGCCCCAAAGCTTCCCTTTGCCTCCCTCTCTGCCCAGTGAGCTCCCCTATTTACTCGACCTGTGAGGCACTTATGTGAATGTCAAGATGCAAACTGTTGTAGAAAATCCTCCACGGCAGCCTGCCTCTTCCCTCCTGGCATTTCCACTGTGTGCCCTTGATGGCCATGGAAACACTTTTCCTAGAGTTTAGAGAGTTGGGAAGGCAGACACGTGGACGGGAGTTTGTCCTCTCAGGTATTTTTTCCCCTCTTACACCACCTGTGGTTTGTCGGGCTTGTGAACTGGTCCCTCATGCCTTCAAAAGTGTTTTGCCTTCATTGAAGACCTCTTCTGGGTAGCCTTGGTTTAGTCATTCTTCTCCTTAGGTGCACTTCCATTTCTTCATGTCATAGAACTGCAGGGATGAGATCTTAAATGAATTCTACAATTCTTTCTTACAAAGGAAAAACAAATTCAGTCAAAATTCTCTCCCTGCCTTGTGTCTCTGCCTCGTCCTGAATCATTTTCACCCTAAAGGGGAACTGGAAGGCATTGCTCTCTCTCTTTGGGATTTATCAGTAGAAACTTCTGTTGACCTGGACTCCAAACCTGACCTCTTTCCCTCCTTCTCTACCACATCCACATCTCTGCTTCTGTTCAGCAGACAGCACAGAGCACAGTTCTAGGCACTGGAGAAGACACAAAGATAAATACAGCATGATTCCAACACTAAGGGAGCTTACAGTCTCATGGAGAGGGTATGGCAGAGACCCAAATAACCGTGCCACCAAATGGAGCTAGAGTTCCAGAGAGAGAACAGAGTGCTAGACCCTCTGCTCCCTACATCTTTGCTTCTCTCTCCTAACTTTCTCTCCTGTCTTGCTTTGGCTTTTTTATTCTTAAAAACTTCTGCTGGAGTCTAGCCAACCACTGTGCTCATCTTCCTAAGTCAAAAGACCATACAATAATAACAGCTGGCATTTACAGAACACTTTAAAACTTGCAATTTACACGCATTGTCTATTTTGACATAAGAGAATGATTTTTGAATTCTGCTTTCCAGAGATCCAGGCAGGGTTTTGCTGCTTGGGAACCTGACTCTACTAAGAAAAACCTGGTTCCCTAATATGATTTTGGACCACTCTGTCTAGAAGAGCCTCAGCAATCATCCACCTGACAGTGGCCTGGAAATTCATCTTGCCCTTGCCCCCGGAACTACGTTGAGGAGTAAAATCAAATTCTACCCTCTACAAAGAGCATAGGTCTCAGACTAGATGATTCTCTTGAAGTTAATCAGTGATCTCTGAAAAGATTGGGAACTTTGGCTCTGCTCTTTTCAAAAGTGTCTAAGAGCTGCTGCCTTGTCTCAGGTCATAGGGAGGCTCCCTGGGCCAGGAAGCAGTTGATGAACATGTCCAGATGGTTTGGCAGAAGGCTCCAGCCTCAGCCTGGGCCATATGGTCACAGGGAGAGGCAGCCTAAGGCTGAGCTTATGGGTCAGCTTTCAGATGGGATGATTGGAGCAGCTCAGGCCAAATCCTCCAAGCCAAAGCCTAGACTCTAGGTCCTAGAGTATTGCTTTGTGTATGAAGATGAAGGAAAGGGGGAAAGGGTGAATCAAGTGGCCACATCCAGGATCACAATGGTTTTTTTTATCTTAAACCTCCTTTATCAGTACTATAAACATTGTAGCATCAGACTGTGTTTAGAAAGCTTCCCCAAGATAGACGAGGCTGACATCTCTGCCTGTTACGTTGGCAGAGACTTCAGAGAAGTTGTCTTCGGAGAAGCTTCATTCTGCTCCACAGATTGTAGCAAGGACACAGATCAGATGAGGGAATGCTCGTAACTCCTTTTCCCAAGGGAGAAGCTTTTAACAAAACAATGAGGCCTTCAAGGATGATCCTAAGGGTTGGAGGCAGCTCCAGAGAATGAGGGCCACCAAAGCTGCAGCTTCTAGGAAACAAGCCCCAAGAGGGAATGCCTGCCTCTTTTTAAAATATAGTTGTGGTGTGCACCCGGATGAGGCATCCACAGGCCACCTCGGTCTGTCACATGGGAGCAGGTTTTATATAGAATCAGTCAGGCCACTGACCACAGGTAAGGTCTGTCTTGGGGCCTACCACTTTGGTAAGGTCATGGGAGAACCTCCACGGCTCATACATTTAGAGCCAGAAAGGGACCTTGGAGGCCTTTTTTTTTGGAAAAGGAAAGTTAGGCCCACAGACTGGGTGAGGCAGCCTTCCCCAGGCCACACAGATGGGTAAGAGGCAAAGGCAGGATTCAAACCCTGATACTCGGACTTCAAACCCAACAATCTCTGTGCTATGCTTTGCTCTCTCCCTTTGGGATTTATCTCTTTCCATAGATCTTGCTCAAGGTTTATTTTTCTATTTTAAATGTTCAGTTCAACTGAACTAAATTAGCCATCTACTATATCCAGTGCCCTAGACCAAGAATCCACCTCTGGAGCTTATAACCTCCACAACCTTGGGCAAGTCCCTTAAACTCAGTTTCCTCATCTGGAAAATGAGACTAAATGTTCCTTCCACTCCAAGATTTAGGATCATATCTATTGTTATTACAACAATGAAAAATAGTCCCTGCCCTCCAGGTGCTCCCACTCCACAGTATCACATCACACAGAGCTCTTCATCCTTTGGTTCACATTTAAAGCCCAGGGCTGTTGCTTGGCCACCCTCACCCACTCACAGTTTCCTCCAATGTCGAGCCCTTGGGGCACAGTCCTTTTACTCTGTGGGAGGCCAAGGCTCCATTCTGCCTCATGCATCGCCTGTGACGTTGCCAGCCAAGTCCCAATTCCAAACGCCATTTCTGGCTGGAGCTGGAGCTCTCGCTGCCCGTCCAACATGGAGGCCGTTGGCAGAGGGAAGCGGCCCTGGTGCCAGGATCCCGCAGAGTCGCTTTGCTGACCCGACTCCACTTATAGAGCTTTCTCTCCACCTCTCAGCGGCTGACTCTTTCATCTCATGGCACCAAGATTTGGGTGGGTAATCGCGGCCAAGGTTCCCCGTAATTACACATGTAAATCCCTGTGTGCCTTGGTGAAAACGTGGCCTGCTGACTCCTTCTGTTTTCCCTTTTATTTTTTACCTTAGAAAAATAACCCAGACAGCATCTCACAGTTTTACTAATTTATGCTGCCTCTGTTAACGTCATACACATCTTCTGTTTCCTGCTCGTTCACTGAAATGACTCTCACTCGGACCCCAACTGCTTTGCTGAGCCGCTTGATGCTAGTTAGTGCCCAGGGTGGGTGCTCAAGCCCCGGCCCCCCATTCCCCCTCAGCCAGGTGTGCGTGTTGAGGCTTTTGGTCCACATGTGCTGACTCGGGAGAGCTCTGTCTGGTCTGTCCATCTAGATGATGAGGTAACCGTGGGGAAGTTCTATGCCACTTTCCTGATACAGGACTACTTTAGGAAATTCAAGAAACGCAAAGAACAAGGCCTGGTGGGAAAGTACCCTGCGAAGAACACCACGATTGCTCTACAGGTGAATTGGCTTTTTTTCCCCCTTTTCCCACTAACCACTTTGCAAGCTTCTCCGAAGCACCAGGTAGCTGACCGTTCACAATCAGCAGTGCCTCCGGGACTTTGTTTAAACTGAGATACTGAGTGGATGGACACTGCCACGGTCCAGGGATAGCCATCAGGGGGTGGAGGTAAGTGGCGCCGTTCTCTTCCTTGGCTGCACAGTGCCCAAGCTCACTGCAGCTGTGGGAGACCAGTCCATAAGCTTGCATTAAGCTGTCATGAGAATGTCTCAGGAGGGGCAGAGGTGTGGGCAGTTGGGGGAGGGGGCGGGGAGCTGCCCTTCCATTCTGCTGCCTTGGCACTTCTACAAGAGAGCTTTCTCCCAGAGAGAGAGCTACTACCAGGGGCTCACGGTGGCTTCCAGAAAGTCAACTCTGAATCCCACTAGGTGTTTTTCCTTTGATTTGTTTGTTTGGTTTATGGTACATTCCAGTAACATCCATCACCTCTCTGTGTGTATTCTGTGTGTGTGTCTCTCTGTTTGTGTATGCCCATCTGGATGGAACTGAGGCTGGCAGTAGTGCTGTGGCTCAAGTGTGGACCCAGAGTCCCTGAGGAGTGTGTGTGTTCCAGTGTCCTGGCACTCCTCTGGCTCCCTGCCCATGGAGGGGGCTCAGTACAACCCTCATCAGGCTTGTTGAGTGAACATCAGGCATGAGTATCAGGAAAAGGTGAATTGGAGGCAGGCAGGCAGACAGGCAGAAGAGAGAAGAGGTAGATGGAGGCAGTGCTGGCACCAGGGAAAATACCTTTCTGCTTCTGCTTCTGATGCCAGGTTGGCAGGTTCTCTGTCGGTGCTGTCCAGCTAACTCTCAGCCCGTCTCATCCCAAGTAATAAGAGAACCAGGCAGTTCCTTGGAAGGGGACAGACACAATGAAGCATTTCTTCTCTGTTTTATTCACTCATGAATTTGTCAGGATAGTCAATATTGATCATCTTTAAAGGAATTTAGATTGCTCCTGGAGAAAATGCCTAGAGCTCTCTTTTGTTTATGCTTTTACAGAGAGAAAGAGAAGGAGAGTGAGCATGTGGGTGTGTGTTTGGGTGTGGGTGGGTGTGGGTATGTATAAGTGTGTGACTGCTTGGTTGTTTCTGTTGGGTAAAGGAAGGTGGAACATTCCCTAAGAGGGAAGAGAATTTAATTCAGCTGAATCTTGAAATATAGAAGGCAGCCCTAAATGTTTCCTTCTCTGATGTGTTTACCAGTGAATCAGAATCCTCCTTTGATATAGCCTTGACCTAACTCTATGGAGTTGTCACCAGGGAATCTTTTGTCTCTTGTAGAGGGGCCTGCTCCCTCATTCCTCCCCACCTCAGTCCGAGGGGAGAGAACACGTGGACTCCATAGGACCCCAGGGTTAGCGTTTTAGAGCTCGGAGGGGCGTTCTGGGACATGTAGTTCATCATCCTCATTAGGGATCTGTGCAAGGTCACACCAATGACAGGTGGCACGGTGAAAGAGGCAGGATTGCAACCCTGGTTCTCCAGAGTTTTTTGTACATATTACACTGCTTTCTGAGAACAACAGCCAGTCAGTAAACCTGGATTGAGCACCTTTTCTGGGCCAGGCACTGGGCTTGGCAGTTGGTATGCAGATAGGCAAAAGACAATCCCTGACCTCAAGGAGCTCCCAGTCTGCTGAAGGAAGCTGTTACAGAAAGGGGGGCTGAGAAGGGGGAGGCAATGAAGTCCTGTAGCACGTTGGGAACCCGTGAGGTGATTTCCCCAGGTACTCTCTTTCCATGGAGGCTCTGGGAGGGGCTCATGGAAGGCCAAGTGTAGAGATGGAGGGGACCCAGGCCACAGAGAGTTTGGCCAACTGTCAGGGCACTCAACACTGAGGGCGGATGAGGTAAGAATGATGTTTGGAACTTGACCGAAGGATCCAGTCTGTGGCTTTTACCCATCAGAAAAAGAAGAGAAAAAAAAGGCTTCCATTCATCTTGTGTTTAATTACAGGTTGAATGACACACTTTTTCAGTGTTCTTATTAGGAACTTAGCAAATATCAACAAACTCACATATTTCCCTGTAGAAAGAACAGAAATTGAGCGCTTGTCTTGTGGGAGTTTCCTGTTCTTCAACTCAGCTGGACAGGCAAGCGGTTCTGAAAGGGCCTCTCCAAGCTCCCGCCGTTTGCCACAGAGAAAGGCCCTGTCCTGGATTCTGTCCTGGAATGAGGGAGGCAGTGAGAGCGGGAGCATCCCTGCTTACCCGCCTTCTGAAATGGTCCAAACAAAGGCAGCAGAGTGGTGAGATCACCAGGCCAGAGTAGGCCATTTTGAGTTCACTTTGGTTCTTTTAGTACAGATGATTGGTCCAGAAAATGATAGATCTTCAAAGAAGAAAAATTCCCAGCTGGTGTTATATTAGCCATGGCTGACATGGATGTAGTACTTTGTAAAGCATTTTACACCATTTATGTCATTGGAGCACCATCGTCACAACCCTGTCACAGAGACGTTATCCACATTTAGTCACCATCTGCTATGTGACTGCCCCGTGCCTAGCACTGGGGTTAAAAATGCAAACAAGCAAGAGGAGGGAACTGAGGCCTTTGTGCTTAGCCAGCTTAACCTGCATGTCCTCAGTTCTCCTGTGCTTTGCTTCCTCTTCCTATTGCAACTCATTTTGTGCCAGCTCCAGGCCTGGGTCATTCCCACCGTGAGTCTTCTCCAATACCTACTCATGCAAGGCTTGTAACAGAGCTGCCC